>CM053770.1:678916033-679076718 GCA_028658325.1 Potorous gilbertii
CAATATAAATATTTTATAAATGTGTATACTATATGATCTGGTATAAGTATTATATCTATTATATAATGGGTATCTTTAAAGGTGCATATCACATATTACATCCAATATATGATAGATAATTTATAATAAACATTATATTATGTTATATATGATGTGATAGATAATATATAACATGAGGATACATTTTAATTTAAAGGGCTACATTACCTGCGTTAGATATGATATGTTATATAATGATTATCAAATATAATGTGTTATATAAAATACACATTTATCTTTATTAAAAGATACATATTATGTTGTTACCTGTAATATATATGATATATAATATGCATTATATTATGTGTAATATATGTGTTGATATATAATATGTATCTTTATTTAAATTTACTTTCCTTTGTAATCTTATGTGTATTTTTTAAAAAATTATATCCAAGTATAAAGACTTGTGTCTATATTCCCATCCAAGTTGAGGGAAATCCTAATATCTCTACCAAACCCCAGACCCTTGACTTAAATGGTGGGTAGGAAAGAGCACTTCTTGGTTGCCTCTGAATGCTCCCAGGGTCCCGTCCTGAAGTTGGCAATGAGTCTGAACTCAGATTCAAGATTATAGCTTGGAGAGCTCAGGGTTCCTGCCATCTCCTCAGGGCCTCAGGGCCTGTCCTGCTGGGGGATGGTAATGACTTCCCATGGGATAGGTCTCTAAGCTCCAGTCCTGGAGAGGAGGACTCAGGACTTGCCCAGAACTGATGTCTGGAGGCACCAGGAGGCTGAAGACTTCCTCAGGTCTCTGAAGATGACCTCAAGCCTTCCTTCCTGAAGACAGACTTCACCGACAGGAGCCAAGGATCGTGGATTGGGAGTTTCCCAGCTAGAGACACCTTCACATTCATCTAGCCACTGGAGAAATCAAGATGATTTGCATTTGGAAACAATTGGATTTAGCTGATAGGGCTCTCTAGTCTGGTCCTTTCATTTCACAGATGAGGAAATTAAGACTTTGAGATGATAGGGTCTGCCCACAGTCATACAGGGTTGGAATTGGAACCAAGGTCCTCTCATGATGCCCCCCTTTAGGTGCATCATACAAGGCCAGATTGAGAAAGCAACTTGACCTTGCACCATCACAGAAAGAGTAAATAGTTGAGCTGCAATTCTAACTGTAATCTTGCAAACAGGTAGAACAAGAATTAACCAGGTAGCACCAGGGTTATAATTGATGTCTCAGCTTGATTTAGCTGACTAGTTAGTTGATGTCTTAACTTAAGTAAACACTAAAAATTCCACTGGATTCTTAAAGGAGTCACACTTGCCATTCACCAATCTCTCTATCTCTTTGCTGAGAGTGTACCCACTCCTCATCTTCCACCTTCATTACTGTCTATCACAAGTCCGCAGGAGCCAACTTCCAACCATCCCTACTCAAGTATCAGGAGACTCCATTGATGCTCTTGGAGATCTGGAGCTCTCTCCAGGTCAGCACAGATCTTCATTTGAGGGAGTGGGTCCCAACGTTTTTTGAATCATGAACCTGTTCCAGTAACAAAGCAACAGCGGTACCAAAGTCTGTGAACCTGCAGGGTTATATGATATACTACACATGGAGGCAACTCGGGGTAAAGTGGATCGAGTGTTGAGCTTAGAGTCAGGAAGAAGGACATCCCAGTTCTGCCCCAGACACTTAGTAGCAATTCAACTGACTCCAGGCAAGTCACTTACCCTCTACTTGCCTCAGTTTCCTTAACTATAACATAGGGATAGTAGTAGTACCTACCTTGCAGGAGTGTCATGAGAATCAATACTTGTAAAAAATGCTGAGCACAGTGCCTGGCACATAGTAGGTACTATATATAAATGCTTATTCCCTCCCAATTATTTGTCAGCCTCTACTATTTAATTAAATTATTATTTAATTATTTAACGTATCATTAGGAAATTTTTAGCTGGAACCAGTAGATTAGTGAATATTTTTTGTTACTAGTGGGGCACCTAGGTGGCATAGTGGATTGAGTGCTGGGCCTGGAGTCAGGAGGCCTCATCTTTCTGAGTTCCAATCTGGCTTCAGACATTAAGTGGTTGAATGACCTTGGGCAAGTCACTTCACTCCATTTACCTCAGTTTCCTCATCTGTCAAATGAGCTGGAGAAGGAAATGGCAAGCCACTCCAGTATCTTTGCCAAGAAATCTCAAATGGGGTCATGAAGTGTTGGACATGACTGAACGGGTGCTAGTTCCTTTTGGGGGGAGCAATGTGTAGTAGGATTTTGCTTTGTTTCTTCCAAATGCACTGTTCTTCTACATTTGCTAAATGCATGTTTATTTAGCTGTTAACAGCAACAGTGGCAATATAATAGATTCTATCTGAAGACATTTTCTTGGGGATCTAGAATTTAAACTCACATCTAGTCAGTGAATGGAACCCAGAAGCCTGAAAAAGAAATCTTCTGTCCCTTCAGAAGCTGACAAGGGTAAGAGGACTCTTCCTGCAAACCGTGCATGCTAGCCTGAGAGGGGACCTCCAAGGTCAGTTAGATCAACTCCTTACTTTGAAGATAAGGAAACTGAGGGTCACAGGTCATGTGGAACTGGGGCTGGAACCCAAGTCTGCCGAGTCCCAGGCAAGTGCACTCTGCAGTCCACTACAAATGTTTGTTCGGGGGTCCTGAACGTAAACTTATACCACTGAGAGTAAGATAATTGAACCCAGAGGCTTGCTGTAGTCCTCAGCTCAAATTCCCTTCTAGTAATAGCTGACCTGGGGGGGATTTCTATAAGTGGTGGCAAAGAGCCAGAAATCACAGGTTTCCTCTCTCTTTCAAAAGTGCTCTCTATGGACGAGAAAAAAATGCTCTGGCATCCTGCCGTTAGAACCACTGCTATTAATGAGAATAGTTTTAAAAGTCCCTTTTCCATCATCTCCCCCCTCCAAAGACTCAAGGAAGGTATGTGTGTGTGTGTGTGTGTGTGTGTGTGTGTGTGTTTGCTGATGGAGGGATGGGGGAAATGCATGGCTTTGGCCTGGGGGAGACAAACTATAGAAAGTCCCCCAAACCTGGTATAGAGCTGAAGATAGAGACTCAATTGAATTGAAGCATTATGAGACATACTGTGAGACACCTCTCCTTAGCCTCTTTTTGCCCCAAGATTACTCTGGCAAATCAGTGTGGTGTGGTACAGTGGAGGGAGCTCAGCATTTGGCATAAGGGGCCCTCAGTTTGAATCCTGACTCTTTCAATGATTACCTAGGTAACCTTGGATAAATGGAGAGGTTGACCAAGATGACGTCTGAGACTTCCTTGGCCCAGACAAAAGGTACAGCAACAGCAACAGACAGCTCCCCCCACTTTTAGAAATTGTTAGGATAACTAGCCATGTGTTGATGTTTAAAACAAAACAAAACAAAGCAAAAATATGGCTTAGACACCATGGAGGAAGATGAAGGACGGAAAGACTTGATTGGACTATTCCCTTCAAACATTCACCCTTAAAGGTGATTGATGCAGAGTTGTGGGGGAGGGGATAATGCATGGCCTCACCCTGGGGAAAGGAGAAGGCAAACCATATTTATTCAC
Source organism: Potorous gilbertii (assembly GCA_028658325.1). NCBI lineage: Eukaryota > Metazoa > Chordata > Mammalia > Diprotodontia > Potoroidae > Potorous > Potorous gilbertii. The sequence goes on from CM053770.1 coordinate 678,919,609, forward strand.
TGTAATCATGTAGGAGATGGAGACTCAAAGGAAAGTATTGTGATGATGTCCTGTGAGACCTTTGGCAGGGACCATATGGTTAGGGACCATTTGACCAACGTAATCAGAAGGGTGATTTTCAAAGGAATAGAAACATTCTCATTCTGAAGTGTTTTGGGGGCTGTAAATGTAGCTGGGGAATCTCCAGGGTATTGACTCCATATGGTCTGAAAGCTGGAGGACTGGTTCATCAGAGAAAGGGGATCAGAGTCATTTATTTGTTGGAGAGCAGAACCTGGGAAATCATCTGAGGAGCTAAGCTCCAGGAGTCAGAGCTGAGTATTGACGGAGATAGGACCACAGGAGGGAGAGTGGAGAATGTTGGATGCAATGTCCAGGGAAGCCACCAGAAATAGGGAGAATGACCCAGGGGTTGGAGAGGAAATGTTGTGCTGGAGGAGTCAACCCAAGCTTTTATCATTGCTGAAGTTCCATCTACAGCACTACTATAGGTCACTGAAACCATGCACATAGTGTCTGAACCAGCAATTACCTTCAGAAACATAGGTTTCTTCATTTTCTGTTGATGCAGATGGCAGTGCTTTCTGTGTTCATTAATTTCTAAATATGGAGGTGTGTGAGCCTGAGTGCTTGCAAGGGTATGACAGTGACTTTTCTTGGTACAGAATTTGATATCGACATTATCAGGTTTTATGGGCTTGAGGTCAATGAACCAGAGAAGTGAGAGGTCCCCAAAGGTTTATCCAGGTCACTTTTGTTCAGAGGGAGCCTTTGACATGAAAGTTACACTTCTATATCTTCATAGGGCTATTGTGAAAAGTAGTGTTTTGTCAACTTTAAAGCATTGATATATGACTTCAAATGTGTATAATGTTAATGATAATTACAACTAACTATTCCTACGTGGGGAATCAGATGAGTCTATGAAACCATATAAGGCAACACAGTGATGACATCAACAAAGCATTAGATAAACTTATTTTCTCTAATCATTTAGGAATTTAAGGCATTTAGGAAGCTATCGCTGTCTATTCAAAATGCAATTAGATGCCTAGTACATGTACAATGCACAGATAAATTCATAAATTCAATTCTATACTTGGCTCTAACTAGAATCATGAAGATGAGGGCACATATCCATCAGTCACCACCTGGAGAACCAAGAAAGGCAGACTATCTACCAGATGACCCGTGCTTTGAAGGACGGGTAGGATCATTTTATACATATGTGGTAATGGTAGTGAGAGGAGACTTCCTGAGGGTATGGAGTAATGGGGGCAAAATGGATCACAAAATTAGGAAGTGGAAGGAAATCTTAGAAATTACTTAAAGTTCTCACTTTACAGGGGAGGAAACAGGTCCAGAGAGGCTATTTAATTCATCCAAAGATACACAGGAATTATGTAGCATGCAAAGTTTGGACCCAAGACTTTTGGCTCCAAATCCAGTGATGTTTCCACTAGACCATGGTGATTTGTTTCTTTTCTTGGCAGTCTCCTTATGAAAAAAACTTGGAGTGGATCTAGAGAACAGTGAAGATGGGTGGGCCCACCTTAGAATGAGGAGAATGACTCAAGATTGACTCTGGAATAGTTTTCTGGTTCAGGGGAAGTCCTTGCGTATCAGTTCCTACTTGCAAAGTCATTTTAATGAGTCACATGAAGGAAACAGTTATTTCTTTTCCTTCCTTGGCACCACCCCCCAAGCCCCTCACATCTCACTGACTAGATTGTAGTCAGTTAGTCAAAGATTGTGGAATGAATACATAAAATAATGCGCAGAAGAAAGTATTTCTTAGGGGACGATCTGCAATTCAAAAACCATAAGAAATACTATACATACGTAATAAAAACTATAATAACTAACCTCTAAATATCACTTTTAAGATTTATAGAGTGTTTTATAAAGGTAACATATATTATCTCATTCACTTTTCACAATATCTCTCTAGGATAGCTTCTATCATCCCCACATGACAGATTATTTCTGAAATAGTAAGTGACTTTTCCAAGGTCAAGTAGCTAATAATCATTTGAGTCTAGATTAGAATTCAGGTCTTCTTGATTCCAAGTACTCCATCCACTACACCATCTAGCTGCCTCCATAGTAGAAAGGACCTTGAAATTGGAGGGAGTCCCAGGTTTTAACCCCAATTACTTTACATATCTGTAAAATGGGAAGGAAAATGCTTACATATCTTCTGAAAGTTACAGTTTCTAGAGTGGGACAGGATCTCCAAAGTCATCCTATTCACTGGCTTCATTTTATGAAAAGGAAATTGAGGGATTAATGATTTTCCTGAAGTTCCAAAGGCACCGAGTTCCAGAGCCAAACATTTAAAACCTGTATCCCATGACTTAAGAGCCAGAGTCTCTCTACCATCTACACTGTACCACACAACTGGCATGGAATACTGTGAACAGTCATCTGTGGGAGAGACTGGCCCCCTTTCCAGGCTGGAAGACCTGAGTTCCAGCCTCATCTCTCATATGGATTAGTTGTCTGTCTTTTGAAAAGTCATATCAGTGCTCCATCACACCATTTGACCACACTGTAAGCTCTGGGTGCTAATCTGCATTGCAAGAGGGAGTTTCTTCACTGAGAAGTCTCCATACTTATGAACTCCTTGGCCTGTAAAAAAAAAAACACAAAAAAGCTAATCCTGGTAACCTTTCAAAAATGTAGCAGAAGAAAGTGACTAAAATGTTCTTATCATTGGACCCCAGGGTAGATGCCTACCCTACAGACCTCATTGGCAAAAAAGAAAGTCTCACATAACACAAAAATATTTATAGCAAGCAGCATTTTTTCTGGTGGCAAAGAACCAGAATCAAAGTGATGGCCATCAATGAAGAATGACTAATCAAGCTGTAGGACATGAATGTGATAGAACATTACTGTCCTGCAAGAAACCATGAACATGATGACTATAGAGAAGCGTGAGAAGCCGTATGAATGGATGCAAGAGAAGTCGGCAGAACCAGGAAAATAGTATATGGAATGGAAATAGAAAGAACCACAAAGCAACGGAAATTAGATGCTGTGAAACTGTAATGACCATCATGACCCTGACCTCAAACAGGTGATCTTTGGCAAATCATAGCTTACACCAACCTCCTTTTCCTCAGCTAGGGAGAAAGATAAATACCTCCCAGAAAAGATGTGAGCATCAAATGATACGTTTGTGAAGTGCTAAGCACAGTGTTTGGCACATAGTAGGTACTATATAAACATTTATTCCTTTTCCCTCCCCCTTCTTTCCATTACGACATGGCCTTGTCTGAGCATGTTCTTTCCATCCTATGCATTTTTCAAAGACAGAATAGAAAATGTTTCCCAACTAATCTAGCCCTTATTTGATTGTTTTTCACACAATTATCACTAATGCAGAAATTATGTATCGGTTTATAGCAAAAGCTTGGTTTTCACTCTCCCAGATTCCACTAACACTGTTTGTCTGAGACCTAAAATGGCAGCCTTTACTTCTCCCATCAGAGCTCCAGAGGGGATTTAGTATGGTTATTTAGTACTATAGTTAATAAGCCCCCATTGGTGTACTTTTCCACCTGTTTATTAATTAATATCAGTTAGCCAGCCAGATTTAATTAGCTTTCAGAAAGGAACATTTACTAAAGTGGTATACCACCAGTGGTGATGGCACAAGACATCCTTCTCCTCATCCCCTCAAATCAGGGACATGTTCTCCCATAAGTGTATACAAAGTCTAGGGGAATGTGAGCTTAAACTAAGAGCAAACATATCAAAGCAAAGAATTGACAGCTCATTAAAGTCCTTTAGTTATAAGGAAGACCATTCTTCCCCTTCGTAAGAATTCTTCTTAGGTATAACTTTCTTCAGTGCTTCTTGTAGATTTCTAAAGTTGTCTCCCTTAATTGTGTCTCATTGGTTCTTTGTAGACACTACCACCAGCTGCTCTGGAGACTTTGCCAGGATGCTAGGATGGGGAATCCAAACTCTTGAGGACCTTTTGAAGTTCCAAAGTTCCTCCTCTGGTCAAGGAGGGGGAAATGAAGAAGTCTGTTTTCTCCCTCTCTTGCCCCTCCTCCCCATCAATGGGCTCAGTTACTTCCACCTCTGAACTGACCAGGCACACAAATGGCCAGCTTCCATATAACTTGCTCTTTAATACAGAACCCACAAAGTGTGACCCAGTCTCTTCAGTCACTCCCAATATATTTCCTGTGTACGGTCATTTGTATTTAGGTTAATGCCATTGATTGATACAGTGGTAATGCCCAGGTGTGGTTCAAGTCTGACTGATTCAATGGATAAATCCTCATGTTCTATAATTATTGATGGAAGGATATGGGACATCACTCTTACACGTACAACTCTGGGTGTTTTAAGGGCTCCAGTATCCTCCTTTGAAAATGAAAGCTTGTGTTCTGTTCCATGTGCCTCTTTTTCTTACTTATTTTTTTTAATTGCAGGCAATAACAAATACCATAGATTGTTTTCATGGTAATGAAAAATTAAAAAAAAATTAAGACACTGATCAATCCATCCATTGGAAAGTGCTGGAGTATTTTCCCCTCTAAAAAAGATAACTTTCAAATCTTGGTTTCTATTATTTTATTTTCTGCCATACAAACAAATTTGACTTCTTAGGAAAGTAGACTTCCTTCCAACGTAGGAGTTTTCTCTGGCAGCCATCACATTGTTAAACCAGGCTAGAAGGAGGTCTAAGCTGCAAGTAATTGGGAAATATTTAGTAAAATAAATAAAAATATGATATATCATAGATAATATTAATTTGTGGTTTCCTAAGTCAATATATAGCTCCTTGAGTTTAACTCCACTGCCTTGGAAGACAGAATGTCAAAGTTCGGAGGCATCCTAGAACTGAGAGTGTTAGAGCTGGGAGGGATCTTTAGTATAGAAAATGTTTTGAACTGGGAGAGAATGAAGAACATTGGATTTTAGGGCTAGAGGGAATTTTGTAATAAAAAGAACATGGAATATTTAGCACTGAAAGAGACCTTAGAGACTGTCTGGTCATAAAATCAGAGCTGGATTTAAAGCTGGAAGCCACTTTCCAATTAGGCTTGTTCTGCTTGGTCCCATAAAGCAGAACTAGGAACAATGACTTGAAGTTACAAAAGAGGATTTTGGCTCAATAGAAGGAATCATGTTTTAATAAGCAGAATTGCTTCAAGGTGGAATGAGCTCTGTTGGCTGGAGGTCTTCAGGCAGAATTTGGATGACCCCATGGGGAAGGGTGGGATTAGACCCCAGAAGGCCCTATCAGCTCTGGATCCCGTGACTCACCCAAGGTGGCTCCCTCTTTCACAGATGAGGCAGCAGAGACCCAAAGAGGTTGGTTGGCTTACCTGGAACACTAAGGTAGTCTCTAGGAGATCAAGGTCTTTAGCTTCAGGCTAGAATCTTGTCACATCAAAATCTCTTTTTTCACAGGTTTTAATAGAAACCCAAGAGAAAGGAAGTCATTTTCTACAAGTCAAACAGTTCTTTGTTGCCAAAGCTGAGATTAGAAACTGAGCCCTGCCTCTCTCTTCCATGCCTGGATCACCTTGCTTACAGAGTCACAGAGCTGAAAGGGATCCCCCAGATGCTCCAGTCTAACCATGGTCCTGTGAGTGGCCATCTTAACACTGACTGAAGACCTCCAGGGGTGCTCCAGGGAGCTAGAGGGTGCAGTGGATAGAAAGCTAGTTCTAGAACCTGGAATTTCTAGGCTCAGATTCTGTCATAGACAGCTTACTGTCTACGTGAACCTGAACAAATAACATCCTCTCCTAACCTCAGGTTTCTTTCCTATAAAATGGGGATACTAACACTGTCCACTCACAGCTGGGGGTCAGATGAGAGAGCAGATTTAAAGTGCCTAGGGAACCTTGAAGTGTCAGATAGATGCTCAATATGATAGTTATTGACGGTGCCCAGGGAATACATTTCTTTTCTACCCAGTAACATGTTATTATTGTTTCTTTGAGACTGGGTCTCCCTATTTCATCCAGGCTGGAAGCACAGTGTCCACTCTTGATCTCATTGGAAGCTTTGACCTGTTTCTTTCCTAACAAGGCTGGTTTGCCCCTTCCTAGGCAGTCTCTAGTCCTTCACTCATAGGGGCTTGCGTTATTAGTGGCAGATTTAGTATGGACCCTCTGATTTTTGTATGTGGGGGTCTTTAGCCCTTCTTCATCTAAACTCCTGAGCTTAAACAATCCCCCAGCTTCAGCAGGGACTCCAAGTATGTGTGCCCTCATGGGGCAGCAGCCTGCATCCTGCCTCTTTTCTCTACCAGCCTGAATGACCAGTTGTCCAAAATGCACCCTAAGACCAGAAAGGTAAAGAAAAGACCCTTTCCTTCCCATAGAACACCACTTCTCATTTAAAAGGGACCACTTTTCAATAAGCACATAGCTCTCTGTCTGTGACCTTTCCAAGTCATCAAGCCCTTTCCCACAAGTCCTGGGTGGACACTGAACTTCATTAGCGTTTGATTAAATGGTAATTAGTGAGGAGAGTGACTGTCATTAACATTTTGAAAACTGCCTATTTGTAAATCATCAGTGACTCTTGCAGTAGCTCTGGGTAGGCAGGCACCAGCTGTTGTGGAGGATGTTTGAGTAGGGAACAAACTCATCAGCTGGCCTGCTGGGGGTGCTCCTACCTCCAAATGGCCCCACTGGGAATTTCTGGGATCAGAAATCCATCTTTTGCTGATTGTATCCGTTGGAATAGGTCAGCCTGAGGGGTTTTCTCCCTCTTCTTCCCTCTGCCACTCTCAAATTTGATTTTGGTACCTATGCTCTGGGGCACCCATACAATCCAGAGAAGTGGTCCTGAAATTAACAAACCAATGTGGTATAGAGGATAGAGCCAGCCTTAGAGTCAGGTAGATGGAGGTCCAGGTCTTACCTATGTCACATAATAGCTAACATTTACATAGAGATTTATGGTGTGCCAAAGTATTTTATATAGCTTATTTAAATTCTTCCAACAGCTTGGTGAGGTAGGGTGAGTTTATCATCTCCATTTCATGGATGTGGCAACTGAGGATGATAGCATTTAAAGGGCTTGCCCAGAACCACTTGTCTGAGGCAAGATTTGAGTTCAGTCTGTCTTGTGGAGATTTGGAAGTTTCAATTAGACAGTAATGCAACCAAATGGTACATTGTCCACATGGTAAGAGGTCCTGAGTGTACTGCCCCAGGATCTGTACTTGGCCCTAGATTATTCAACATTTTTATCATGATCTGATGGAATGCTCACCAGATTTACAGATAAAACTGGGAGGCAGAGTTAGTGACTCTATTACAATCCAGGTCCTGAAGGATCTTCACAGACTTGATCATTGGACCAATTCTAGTACCTTTGAAAGAAAATGTTCATTCCTCTTTGTACTCCACTCCTCATGCTTCAGACTTCATTCTCCACCATGATTCAGTAGTTTTCTCAACCTGGAAGATGCCCTTACTCCTTCAACACCTTCCTCTGATGATTTAATTCTTTCTAGAATCTCCATTTAAGAAATGTGACCAGGTCATCCGTATTCACTCCTTCATCCCTCCCTCAGGTCTGCTCCTAACTCTGCAGACTTATTTCTCCACCATGCTCCACCTCAGTTACCTTCTGTCCCTTACCCACTTGTCAGTTTCCTTTATGTGTTGTTTTATTCCATTAGAATGTAAGCTCCTTGAAGGGAGGTTTTTCTTTGTGTCTGGAGGTTTACCCCAGGGCTTAGTACAGTGCTTGACACAGTAAATTCTTGTTGATTTGATGTGAAGATGAAATTTTAATAGGGATGAATGTAAAGTCTTTCAATTAGGTACAGAAATATCAACTCCACAAATATAAAATGGGGGAGTCGGGAAAGAGATGGTCACTATTCTGAACAAAATGAAGACTGGTGACTCCAGATTCTATGTGAATCATCAGGGTGATGAAGCAGACAAGCTACATTAGGAGGGGTATCCCTTTCAGGAACAGAGGTTTGATAGCCTTTCTCTACCCTGCCCTCAGCAGACCTCCTCTGGAGTTTGCACGTGAGCATCACAGGTTAAGCTGTCTGGGGAGTGTCCAGAGGAGGTCAACAAAGGTTGTGGGGGACTTTGAGTTCATAGCCTGTGAGTATCTGCTGAAGGCATGTTTGGCCTGAAGCAAAGGAAACTCATGCTACTTGTGCTTACAGACTCTCAAGTGGAAGAGAGGCTATCTTTTCTTTTCCCCTAGAAGATGGAATAAGGAGCAAGACATGGTAGTGGCAGACAGATTGGATGACAGGGAAAATGTCCTCGCAATGAGATCCATCCCAGAGTGAAATAAATGGCTTCCAGAGGTGTCGGGCTCTCCCTCTTTGGAGTGTTTCAAGCAGATGATCCTTTCTTGGCATGTTACAGTCTGGATGCTTTCTTTTATGGGATGTTAAGATCACATCCAACTGTCAAACCCTTTGATTCTGTGACTCTAAACCCAGTGGTCTCTCCAGTGTTCCATCCATCTGTGAAATCATGGGCAAGACCCTTGTCTTCTCCTGCCACCAAATAGCTTCCTGAGACTTCAAGCTATAGACAAGTTGTTTGTCTAAATTAATGGAGTGAGAATTCAGATCAGAAGTTCTCTCAATAAGGAAAACATGGATCCATATTGTCCTTTCCTCCCTTTTTAATACTATTGATTCAATGGAGATATGGATAGTTTTAGGCTCTGCAGCTCATTGATTCTGAGATTGGGCCTTCACCTTATCGCTCAGCTTCCTCCTGTGGGAAACTAAAGACTTGAATTAGATGACAACTGAGATCCTTCTAGGCTACAATCTGTGCATGGGTAGGTAAACTAGAGCCCCTTAGAGGCTGGCACCCACAACTGATTGAACTTTCCCCTCTTGGCTTTCTGTCCATCATTCTCTCACCTTCCCCTCTGCAAAATGGCCAAATGGGTGAAAATACTTCAATGACTTCCAATAAGTTCACACAAAATATATGCAACCACAACCCAGAATACTCGGGTATAGTTTGACTTGGACTTTTCTATTCAGTACTAGTCGCTGGGCAGTCCACAGTCAAGAAGGAAGACTCCTAAGTCAAGTGGATGGGGCTTCTCTTCCTCTACAGAATCGAAGCATCTCAGAGTTGGAAGCATCCCCAAAAGCCATGTATTCCAACTGTACTTGAACAAAAATCCTCTCTACATCATTCTCAACAAGGGAAGGGAGTCATCTAGTCTCTACATGGTAAATTTTAGGGAGAGACAACTTACTATCTCTCTAAGGCAGTCTATTGAATATTGGGAAACTTGAGCTACTAGGATCTTTTTTATTTACCCAAAAGCTAAATCTGTCTTTGTTCACTATTCATCCATGGCACCCAGTTCCATCTTCTGCCAGAAACTCTGGAAAAGCAAGTATCAGCTATCTTAGGAAAAGGCCAGTAGCATAAACTCATGTATGTTTCCATGGGAGCTCCAAGGAATTCCTGGGGATAGCAAAATACCCCACGTTATCTGAACACAGTGAAAGAGTGAGACATTCAGGTCGCCTCAGGTCATCCATTATAACCTGAGCTCATCAGCTCCTATGAGTTTGATTATTTCTATGGAGATGACTCCCCAATCCAAATATAATATAATAACAGCTAACATGTATATGTGCTTTATCTATCACTTTACATAACTTTATACATATCATCCCATTTGATTCTTACAACACCATAGCCCTATGTTAGAGATGAGGAAACTGAGACCAACAGAGGTTGTGACAGGGATATAAAGCTAGTGAGTTTCTGAGGTTGGATTTGAACTCAGATCTTCCTGACTCCAGGCCCAGCACTCTATCACTACAAGATTTTGCTGTTGCTAATGCTGCTACTGCTGTTATCTGTCCCACTTTCCTCATCTATATGTGAACCCTGTGCTACACTGGCCCAGCCTTAGAAAACCAGTGGTAATCTACTTATCATAATGTAGAATATAAGTGAGACTTTAGAAGAGCGGAAGGCAATAAAGAAAGAAAAATGTTGTACTTCCTAAAAGTTACTTTTAAAAATCATTAATGAAAATGAACAGCTGCCTTGGTTGTTTGTTGACTGTGTGACCTTGGACAAGTCCCTTAACCTATATCAGCTTCAGTTTGATCACCTTTAAAATGAGAGTGATGGATTTGATGGCTTCTGAAATCATTAGCAGTTCTAATTGTATAATTCTGTTGTATAATTTCTGAAGATGTTCATATCCAGGAACCATTGAATCAGGTTTTCTCAGCCCATCTTTGAGTGATTACAAAGATCACTCCCCCACTCCCACCCCCATCCCTTTCCCCAGAAGGATGCTTGAAGGAGATGAGAGTTCAGACAGCAGATGACTGGAAGTTTTAGGGAGCCCTGTTATAGACCCAGGCATTAGCCTGCTCCAGATGGAAGGGTGGGAGGAGAAGAATGTCCAGAGGATGGACAGATCTTGATGGTTCTCTGGCTCCTTGCCCAGGGAGAAGGGCAGCCACTGAACATGTCCAGCTCATGATGGGATCTCCACCTGGGCTATTTCTGTGGTTCCTCTAGAGAGAAGTAAAATGTCAGAAAATCTCTCACTCACAGTGGGAGTTCAGCCCCAAATGTCAGGCAGCTCTTTTTAGAAGTCATTTTATACATTCTTTTCATATGAGAGGGAAAGTTTAGATTTAAGAGTATGTTATATAGAATCACAGAATGTTAGAGCTGGGAAAGACCTAAGATCATAAAATTTCAGATCTGAGAAAGACCTTGGGATACAAACTATCAGAGCTGGGGGAGGGGGACCTTACAACAGAATGTTGGAGATGGAAGGGACTAGAAACGGAACACCAAGGTTTAAAGGGATTTACTGCAATTGCGTCATTGTACAAAGGAATAAACTACAGGGAGGTCACCTGCCAAAGGTCGCACCGTGAGTGATAAAGTTGGGATATTCCTTACTCTTTTGATGGCCGCACTCCTTATGTTATCAATATCAACATTGATTTTACCGTTATCCACAAATGTTCTATTTCCATGTTCACGAACACTGAAATTCCTTTAACTCATTGTAATCTCTCATCAAATGCCTTTTGACTCCCTTTGTTCATCCTCACTGTGACTTCCCCTCCCCTCCTTCCTTAATCCTTTTCCAGCCATTCTCCAGCTTCTGGATAACCTCTCCTCCTGTCCCAGGCCCTGTTCTTCAAGCCTCTACACTTGAATCGGGAATGCCAGTATCCGATATCCCACCTCAGACACTTGGCACTCACTAGTTGTATGACCTTGGGCAAGTCACTTCACCCCAATTGCCTCATCCTGGGTCATCTCCAGTCATCCTGATGAATATTTGGTCACTGGATTCAGATGGCTCTAGAGGATAAGTGAGGCTGGTGACCTGAACAGCCCTTCCTCACTCAAAAACAAAGTTAAGTGCAAGTCATGTCATTGCTTCTCTGATGGCAATGAAGGATGAGCACATCTCTTCCCCCCCTTTCCTATTGCCAATTTTATTTCAACAAACGCCAACACTGATTATTTCCACAATCTACCTCTTTCATAACTATTCATGAGTTACTGGAAGGAACTGGTGGAAGTTTTCAAAATGCTGATTGGGCCCCTCAAATTTTATCTTGTCTGATCTCTACTGGGCCCTAAAGACAATAAGGTAGCCTTATTTTTTCCTAATTGATTTACTGTCCTCTCAATGCTACAGAAGTTCCAAGCCTTACTCTCTTTCTAAGCTTCCCTCCTCCTGTCATCTGTGCTTCCCACCACGAGTTCCATCTTCTCTCCTTCTTTTCATCCCACACCCCTCTGATGTCATATCTCATATCTCCTCTTCCACTACAGTGTTGGAGGTGACCCTTGCCTTTGTTAAAGCCAACTCCTTTACATACAATCTTAGTACTACCCCCTCCCATACTCTCCAGTAGGATCAAGATCATTTTCACTTCCTGAAATCTTCCATTTAATCCCATCTATTGGTTTCTGGGTGGTGCAGTGGATAGAGTGGTAGACCTGGAGTCATGAAGACCTGAGTTAAAAATTTGACCTATATGAGCTATATGGTCCTGGGTAAGTCATTTAACTCTGTTTGCCTCACTTTCTGTTGAGGGTCAGGGTGGAGTGCAGTTGACAAGATCAGGATAGACCTTCCAGGAAACTGTTCTTTGAGACTGTGCTCATTATCATCTGGAATGGCTCTCCATGCCCCCCAGATGTTGCTGTCTCCGTGAGAAAAACACGAGAATCATAGAAAATAAGGGAATGTAAAATAGATGCCCTCTAGTCTAACAGTCTTTAAAGACAATAAGACTGGCCAAATCACCGGGACAGGAGACGAATAGAATGTCACGTAGACTTGCAGTTTCTGTCTATATATACCCTATCCCTCGGATCAGTAAATGGAATTGGTCTATCTTTTTTTTTCTGCCTCCTGTGTCTTTCTTCTTCACCACATCACCGAGCCTTGTGGGGGACGCAGGCCGTCCGCTACAAATTTCTTTATCCGTAAAATGAACTGGAAAAGGAAATGGCAAGCCACTTCAATATGTTGGCCAAAAGAACCCCAAATGGGATCACAAAGGGTCAGACATGACTGAACAACAAAACTGGTTTCTTCTGTGCGATGTACACAGACATGTATGCCGATGGATGGGGTGTTTCCCCATCCTCCAAAAGTTTTCATTTATTTTACTGTCTTGTTTGGTTGTCATCCTATAGCTCTTCTTTTTAGATAAGTTCCTTGAGAAAATCATTCAAACCCTGGTGCCGCCATTTTCCCTTTTCTCACTCCTTTACCCTTTGCAATCTGGATCTAATCTCATTCAACGCAAACTCTTCTCTTCAAAGTTGTCAGTCATCTTGTCAGTCAAATCAAATGGCCTTTTCTCAGTTTTCATCCTTCTTGGTCAATTTAACACTGCTTGTCACCTTCTGAATGTTCTCTCTCATGAATATGCTAGAGTCAGTTCAAAAGATCTTAGGAGAGACAATTGTTAAATTTAAATTTTTAAAATTTTCAATTGTTAAATTTTTAGTGTGAGCATTTATACTTTGGAAATTGACAAATGCTACAAGATGGTTTAATGTATTGCTTTGCTGTTTATGTGGACTTAAGAAGGTAATGGAGAAAATGTTCAAATGTCTAAGATTAAATTTTAAATGTGTCATGGGTACATTTTTTCTCCCAGAGACCCCCAGTTATTACACATTTACCACAACACTCCTCTTTGCATTTTGCTGACAATATTCTCAGTTTTCCTTCTGCCTGTTTTACTGCTCCTTACTTCCTTTGCTGGATTTTTATTTTTGTCCTTCAAGGTTCTGTCTTGGGCTCTCTTCTCTTTTCTCTCTATACGTTTTCTCTCAGTGATTTCATCATCCTCCATGGATTCAATGATCATGTCTATACAGATGATTACCAGATCTATAGATTCAGTACTAGTCTTTCTTCTGAGCTCCAAATGCTTATTTAATATTTCTAACCATGTCTCAAAGGCACATGAAACTCAAAATATTCAAAAGAGAACTCATTATCTTTCCCTAATAAACCTTTCCTTTCCCCAGCTTCTCCATGAATGTCAAGAGCACTACAATTCTCCCAGTCACATAGGCTTGTAACCTCAGTTTCATCCTTCATTCCTCTCTTTCACTCACCTCACATATCCAACCCATTATCACCTCTTGTGGTTTCTATCTTCACTTCTCTTAGATTTGTCCTCTTATCTCCATTATTATAGCCAGACTCCTAACCCAAACCCTCTTTACCTCATTCTTGGCCTATTGCAGTGGCCATTGAGTTGATCTCTCTGCCTCAAGTCTCTTCTCATTCAAATATACTCATCATGTAGCTGCCAAAGTGATTTTCCTAAATTTTAGGTCTAACTATGTGTTTTTGCTCAACAAACTTCAGTGACTGGTTCCCTATCACTTCCAGGGCAAAACAAAGTTCTCTGTTTGGCACTTAAAGTTCTCCACATCCTGTCCAATACTTTTCCTGCATTCTCACATCTTAATGCCCTCCACGTGCTCTGTCGTCCATTGATACCAGCCTCCTTGCTGTTCCTCACACATGACACCTGTTTCCATGCTTTCACAATGGCTGCTGCCCAAGTTTGGAATGCTCTCCTTCCTTATCTAGGCTTCTTGACATGCCAAGTTTTTTAAAAGACTCAACTCAAATGGAACCTTTTGTGGGAGATCTTCCTAGCACATTCAGGCACTTGAACCTTTCCCTCTAGAGTTATCTTCCTTCTGTTCTGCATGTATCCTACATATCCCCATTCCATTGAAGTGGAGTCTCCCTCATTAGGATGAGAGCTCTTTAAGGGCAAGGCTTGGTTTTTTAGGTTCTGCCCTTCTTTCTGTCTCGTAAGTGTTTAATAACTGCTTATTGATGGATCAACTGATCCACATGTTTATGTATATGTTTTATGGATTATAAAGGACAGGAAGGAAAAACATTCTCATCAACCAATCATTTATTTTTCAGGCATTTGTCTGTTTAGGGACTCATCCTGGTGTGGATGTATGAAGGAGAAAGTACCAGACTAGGAGTTGAAAGAGTCAGAGTCAACATCTAGCTCAGTCACTAATTCACTAGGTTTTCTTGGGTAAATCAGTGAATTTCTCTGAACTTCAGTTTCCTCATTTATAAAGTAAGGGTATTGAACTGGATCATCTATAAGATTCCCTTCAACTCAAACAATATAAAATTATATTCCTCAAAATGCATTAGTTGACAAAAGCAGGAGCCAAAAGCATCTGAATTGACTTGAAGAATGAATCACATTTAATAAGGGGTATTCTAACAAGGATAAATACAACAACCTATATTTGGGTTCAAATATTCATCCAGAATGGAGGAAGTATGGCTAGATAAGTTCAATAGAAAAAGATCTGGGAATTTCGATGGACAGTAAACTCACTAAGATTCAACAATCAGTTACTATAGTCAAGAAATCTGTTGCAATCTTAGAGTGCATAGGAGAGACATAATTTCTAGGGTTAGAGAAATGAGTGGTGCCTCTATTCTCCCCCTTGGTCAGAGAACCTATGGAATGTTGAGTTCTGTTTTAGGTGCTACAATTTTGGAAGAATATTGAGAATCCAGAACTTAGAGGAGGGGGCCATAATGGTGAAAAGCCTGGGAATCCTGCCACATTCAGTTGAAGGAATGAGAGATGTTTTGCTTGAAGAGAAGACTGGAAGAATGGGGAGGGCCATAAGAGCTTGAAGTATTTGAAAGATTTTTGTGATGATGAGATTAGAATCATTCTAAAGAAGGCAAATCTGGGAGTAAATGGAAGTTACAACAAAAAGGTTTTGATTTGATAAAAGGGAAAACACATTTCCTAAAATTAAAGCTATCCAGAAGGGAGAGGGGCTACTTCAGCCTAAGAATGGGTTCCACTTTACTGGGATTTCTTCAAATAAAGAAGTGATCCACTGGGTGACTATCTTATTTGAGGACATATTGCTCAGGAATGAGTTTGGCTGGAAGATGCCTTCCAATATTCAGATTCTTTATTTGTTCAAGCATATCAAAGAAGAAAGGGTCAAGTTGCACTTTATCAATATTGTTAACAGCCTTATGACATACTACGTCACCAGGCTACCTTCATCTATTATAACTTCTTAGCTAGGGTCCTTGATGCCAGTCTTGAAAACTCTCTAATCCATCATACATTTAGATACCAAACAATCTTACTACACAACTCTGGCCCCTATCACCCTGCTGTTCAAAATCCTTCACTGATGTTCTATTCCCTAACCAATAAAGTCTGAGTATCTCCTTAGCGTGGCATTCAAGGCCCCAAGTTATCTTTCCAAACTTATTCTACTTTACTCCCCTTCACATATCCTGTACATCAACCAAACTGCACTAGTCAATGTATCTAAAGCTTGGCCCTTGCCTTTTCACACTCAGTGCTTACTTCAGAGTCAATAATTATCACATTCCCCATTTAAATTTGAACTATCCTTCAAAGACCACTTTAAATGCCGTGATCTCCTTGAAGCCTCACTTGATTTTCAAAGTAAGGAAGGTTATTTCTTCTGTTTTACCTCAAACATAATTTTGTTTGTTTGTTTTTATCATATTCTATTTTATTTTATAGACATATGTGCTCACATACACGTATATGTCTACCTTTTTATTTTCAGCACCTAGAACAGGGCTCTGCACCTAGTAGGTAAATTGAATTGGTGATTTGAAAAAAAAGAAGACAGTTTAGTAGTCAAAAGTATTGTTTGCATGATGCTTTTAATTTTTTCAAAACTTTTTAGAGGCATTCATTTGAAGCCTGCCCCACTTCTGGGAAGTGTTATGGATACTATTGTCCTAGTTTTACAGAGGAGGAAACTGAGGCTGAGGAGCATGAAGCATGGTCACATTGGTAGTATGTGTCAGAGGCAATATTCAGATCCCAGCCTTCTCAATTCCATGTTCAGCATTCTATACACATCACCACACTTTATAAATTAAATAAGACTTACGGTAATAATAAGTCCTGACTTAAGCTTCAGTGTGGACTCTCTTGCTTCATTCTTCTCTCTCCCTCCCATGGGAGACTTTGGCCTCCTTCATGACAAAGAACTCACAAAGCAGGCAAAGTCAAAGAGAGTGGTATTAATTACTAAGTCTATGGATAACTTAACCATTTTAAATTGAATTTTATTTAAAAAAAACATCTCCAAATATTTATTTTTTCTACCTCCTATCCTTCCCCAGTGGGGCATGGAGTGAGAGGAGGGAGGTTAAGGAAATATAAAACCTGTGTAACAAATAGGCATGCTCATGCAAAACAAATTTCCACATTGGCTACACCCCAAAATGTGTCTCCTTCTGCATATTTGTCCATCAGCACTGTCAGGATGTATAGCCTGATAACTTTTTTAAGTGGTTTGAGCTCCTAGCCCTGCCCTGTCTTTTCAGTCTTCTGGCTTCATGGATTCTGCACTCTGGCAAGTGGTTGTACTCCAGTCTCCTGAATGTCTTCCCTATCTTCCCACCTCCAGTACTTGGCACGTAGACTGAGCAAAATAAATGCTTATTGATTTGATCAGTTGCCTGACTCCTTGATTTTGCTCAAGCCATGTCCTGTGAGCCCACTTGCCTTTGGAAATCCTACCCACCCTTTAAGGCAGAGGACAAGTGCCACCCCCTGCAGGAAGCCTTCATAGATTGATCCTCCTCTCTCTCGAGAGCTATTTCCTTCTTCAGGACTCCCGGTGGTTTATTTGCAATCTTTTAAACACTCTTTAAATACTATTTGGTGCAGTGGCAAGAAGGCTGGATTTACAACTGCAAAGTTCTAAGTTCAAATGTGACTTTAGATATTTACAGTTGTGTGAGCCCAGGAAAATTTCTTAACCCCAGTTTCCCCATCTGTAAAATGGTGATCCTAATAGTACTTACCCCTCCAGGGCTGTTAGATTAAAATGGTATTTGTGAATCGCTTTAAATGCCTGTTGTTATTAGCTTCTATGTTTTGTTGTGTACTTATTTTGTTTCCTCACTGAAGTTCAAGCTTTCTGAGAGCAGGAGCCTAAAATTAATTATCATTTCTTACCAAAGCCTGTCACAGAATATTGCCTATAGTATATGGGTCAATGAATGACTGTTGAGTGAATGATCTGGCAAGTGAAAAGGGTGTGGCAAAGAGTCGCTATTGACCCCTGACTGAAATACTGAGCTTAGAGGAAAATGGAATCAGATTTAGGAAGTTAAACAGGTCTTTATTCATTTCCTAGAAGTCTTGAAAAAAGCTAGACAAAACTCCTCCGTGAGGATGAATGTAAGGTTGAGGGGTATGAAGGACATTTTGTACAAAAGTACCTAGATCTGGGTATCCGTTGCAGCTGAGGAGAAGTTATAGGAGGGAGGATTGCCCTACCTCTTAAAAAAAATATATCATATTCCCCTAAGTCATCACCAACTCCTGGTACTTCATGCAAATGTATATGGGCTTCATGTAAATGAAGGGACTCCTTTCTTCAGTTGAGAAATTGGTATTTCCCTGGAAAGGTTGTGAAAATGGGCACTCCCTTTCAACCTGCCTATGGAGAAGGCAGGAGCATATCCCTTTCTCCTCCTGAGGGCTGTGGATAGAGAGAAGCCCTGTTACATTCAATCTAACTCTCAGGTTATTTTCTGTGATGATGCTCCTCATTACAGTTACCTTGAATACTTCCTGAGTTCCACAGCCAGAGGAGTTAATCTGAATTAGCCTCACTTCAATTCAGGGCAAGCCAGAGTAGGGCATTCAGGAGGCAGATATCATGGTACAGTGGAAAGAATCTTGGTTTTGGACAATGAGAGCCCTGGATCCAAACCCCATCTCCGTCTCTTATTACCTGTGTGATGTCAGTCAAGTCACTTAGACTCCTCATTTATTAATCGAGCAAGTTAATCAAGGAGATAATCTTGAAGCTCTCTTCCAACTGTACATTTATTTTCCTCCAGTTTTAGTCAGAAGAATCGCTATGTGATGGTGAAAATCTAGATGCTATGGGATGAGTTTTAGATTAAGAGGCAGAGAATCTAGATTCAAATCCTGCTCTATATGATGGTGAAAATCTAGATGCTATGGGACGAGTTTTAGATTAAGAGGCAGAGAATCTAGATTCAAATCCTGCTCTACTGCTTATGACTTCTGTGACCATTGGCAAGTAAGTTCAGTTTTCTTGAACCTTAGTTTCCCCATCTGTAAAAATGAGAGACTATTTCTCATCCATGTTCCTAAAATCAGAGCTTCTGATCCTTACTTCAGAACTTAATAACATATTTTTTTCATTATTCTTAGCACTACTTAGACAACTTTCCTCAGAAAAATTCAGTGCTACATTGGTATGTTTTCACATTTTTTTCAATACTCTTGAGAAGTGGCCACAAAAAGCTAGCCAACTCCTAACCATTTCTTCCCTTCTTTTCTATGAATTTAAAATCAGAAACTCCTAGAAGTAGAAGGGACCTCAAGGCCACTATATCCAATTCATCTGAAGAAGACTCCCCTCAATAATGTATCCAACAAATGTTCATCCAGTCTTTTATTAGAGTACACTAACAGTGGTGGAAAGTCCACCTTCCTCCTAAGGTATTCTATCCTATCTTGGGATATTGTTAGAAAAGTTCCATTATATCAACTCAAAATTGTCCTCAAGGAAGCTTAGACCTCTTTGATTTTAGCTCTATCCTCTGAGGCCAAGGGAGCAAGTCTATTCCCTCTTTGAGGTGATAACCCTTTAAATAGTTAAAGGTAACTATCTTGACCTCCTGTCTCCCACAAGACTTTTCTTCTCCAGGCTAAACATCTCCAATTCCTTCAACAAGTCTTCAAAAGGCTCTTCACCATCCTGGCTGAATTTCGTAGATCCTCTCCAATTAATCAATGTCCTTCCTAAAATGTGGCTTCCTAAGTGGAATACAATCCTACTTATGTCGTCTTACTGGGAAAGATACAACAAGACAGTTACTTATTCCTGGATGCTAAGGAAGGAAATGTAGCATTTATCTAGTCTAATCTCTTTATGTTGGAGGGGAAAAATGCATATGTATATGTATGTATACATATATAAATATAAATGTGAAGTGTCTTGGCCAAGGTCATACAACTAGTTAGTTTCTCAATTCTATTTTCTTCTTTCCTTCCCTTTCAACCTCTTTCCCTTTCTCTCCTTTCCCTTCCCCTTTTCTATTTTCTTCTCTCTTCCCTTGCTTTCTGCCTCATTTTCCCTCCTTCTTTTTCCTTGTTTTGATTCCCTATATTATTTCCTACTTCTCTTGAGTTCTCTCTGCCTGTCTTTCTGTCTGTCTCTCTGCCTCTGTCTCTCTCTCTCCTTCTCAGTTCTGGAGCAGAAAGAGCTGGTAGAAAAAGTTACTCATCATTCCCTGAGATTTTTCTAAGAAAATTTCCCCTTCTGAAGAACAAAGTTCAAAGAAATGAGAAATGCTAACCCACGTCCAGACCTCCTCAGAGAACTAGGTGGGGGAATAAGCCACTGGTGACAGTGATTCTGTTGAAGCCTTTTTCCACCTCTGACACTTGAGAGCCCTTTTCCAGTGGGAAATGTCTATCCGTTGTCTTTCCAAAGTGACTTAAGTCCCTTTTGCTCCCAAAGTGCTGCTGATATTGGTGAATCAACCATCCGGTGTGGGCTGCCTGATACAACCTTGGGTGACTAGCAAGCGAGTGACGAATTTTTGTTGTCTGAGCTTCCTGCCCGAGTTCCACTGATGGAGCGTTGGTGTAATTACTGCCGATGAGGACTTTTACTTGCTGCAGGGCTCATTAAAGTGTCGGTATTAATATCCACAGGAATACTTTCAACAAAACCTTTTGTTCTTAGAGCAGGGGACTTACAGGAACTGTCTTGGCTTTCAAAATTGAATTGTCTAAATCCAGTGCTGCCTCAGCACTTTAGATCATTTTTTTCTTTCAAACTCTCATTGCCAAAAAGCCTTCTTTGGCATACCCTGGTGATTAGCTTGTATTTCAGCAAAGAACCAGGGAAAGGGAGGCTTTATCACACAGTGGGGTGAGGAGAGTTGAAATGCTGTCCATTTCAATGGTTTCAACAATTATTGATTGTAGACTAGTCTGGGGCGTGGGTTGTGGGAGTTTTAGGGGCAGGGGAGCTAATGGTCCATTTTTCTTTGAGGATAGGGATCAGAACTTTGGATAACAAACAAGGAGGGCTTCAGTCTTCTTTGCTCCAGGAAGAAAAAGATTCCTTTGTTCCAGACTCTTCTTAATGAGAGGTCTGGAGCTGCTGTAGCCTTCTCTCTCACTTTTCATTTTCAATAACACACATTTACAAATCGTGGCATCAAAGACAAGGCTGGAATTGAATAAATATTTATCAAGTGCCAAGTATGTGCCAGGCACTGTGCTAATTAAGCACATTGGGGATGCAAATAGGAAAAAGGAGAAAGTCCCTGCCTTCAAGGAGTTTATAATCTAAGCGGGGGAAGCAACACACCAAAGGAAGCTAAGAGGGAGGGGGGAGGAATACACAGCACTGGGACACATTCCAAAGTTGGGAGAAAATGTTGACTTCCCTGGAAGAGACCTCAGAGGCCATCATTTTAAAGATGAGGAAACTGAGGTGAGCAAGGGTTAAATGACTTGACTGGGATCACACAGCTAGTAAGTGTCTAACACTGGATTTGAACTCAGGACTTCCTGACTCCAGGTCCAGAACTCCTGGTTCCTGAAGGCTAGTCAGAAGCTGGATTATGAAGGCTTTAGAGGTTTACACAGGAAGTTTAGATTTTATACATAAGCAACAGGAAGAGGCAGCTAGGTGGCATGGTGGATAGAGTGCCAGGCCTGGAGTCAGGAAGATTCCTCTTCCTAAATTCAAATCTGGCCCCAGACACTTGCTAGGTGTGTCAACTTGGGCAAGCTACTTAACTTTGTTTACCTTAGTTTCCTCATCTGTAAAATGAGTTGGAGAAGGAAATGGCAACCCTCCCAATATCTTGGCCAAGAATATCACAAAGTTGGACACAAATGAACAACAATAGGGACAGGCTGCTTTTTGAGTGGGACAATTATGTGGTTAGACCTGTGGATTAGAATGATCAGGTGGGCGCTGTGGGGATGATAGATTGGAGTGGGAGGAGACTGGAAGCAGAGACTAACTTAAGGAGGTATAGCAATCACTTAGGCAAAAAGTCAGGAGGGTTTTGTCTAGGGTGCTGCTATGGGATCGTGTGAGCTCCTTGAGGGCAGGAGGTTTGTTTATTTTTTTGTCTTTCTCTGTATCCCCAATGCTTGGTACACATTAAGTGCTTAATAAATGCTATGACTGCCGGAGAAGAACACAGATGAGAGATATGTTATCAAGGTAGAAATACCAAAACAAGGAAGTGGATTGGACATAGGGTAGGGAGAATCATTAAAATGATTTGGATTTTGAGGACCTGGATGGATAGAAGGATAGTGATGCCCTCCAAAAAACTGGGAGATTAGGAGGAAGTAAGGTTTCAGAGGAAAAGATATGAGTTCTCTTTTGTACATATTGGGTATGAGGCTAGGGGATAGTCATATGTTAGCAGGCTGCTCCTGAAGCAAGGTGAGAGCTTAATAGAGAGATGAAGGCTATATATACAGATTTGGGGGGAGAGATAAGCTTGGAAAGAATCATTGAATCCAATGAAAACCAATAAGATCATTGAGACAAGCTTAGGGAGAGAGAGAAAAACACCCAGGACAGAATCTGGAATGTGGGGTATGGAGAATGATCCAGCAAAGAAGCCCTACAATGGACAATCTTACAGGTTGGGAGAAAACAAGGAGAAAGCTATGTTCTAAACACATGGAGAGGAAATAGTATTTAGGGTCAGCAGCATCTAAGGTATAGAAAACTAAGAAGAAGAGGAGGTATGATAAAAAGGATTTGGTGAAAGCTTGCTAATGGCAGACTCCTATTTTACTGTGAAGAGATGTGATAAAGAGTAATAGTTTTATGGGCTGGTAGCTTCAAGTGAAGTTGTTTTTATTTTTATTTATTTTTGCTATAAAAGTGTTAGGTATTATTGATTTGCTATTAGCGTTTGCTATTTCCATTTTTAAAATATCTTTTTTTAGATTATACATGTACAATCATGTTAAACATATTTCCACATTATGCATGTGAAAAAAGAATCAGAACAAAAGGGAAAATCCACAAGAAAAAAGTGAAAATTATCTGCTCCATTCTGTATTCAGACTCCATGGTTCTTTCTCTGGAAGTGGACAGCATTTTTCATCGTGAGTCTTTGATCATCATATTGCTGAGAAGAGGTAAATCTATCAAAGTGAGTTATTGCACGATATTGCTGTTACTTTGTATAATGTTCTCCTGGTTCTGCTCACTTCACTCAGGATCAGTTCATGTAAGCCTTTACAGGTTTTTCTGAAATCTGCTTGCTCATCATTTCTAATAGCACAATAGCATTCCATCACAATCATATATCACAACTTGTTCGGCCATTCCCCAATTGATGGGCATCCCCTGAGTCCAGTTATTTGCCACAACAAAAAGAGTTGCTATAAATATTTTTGTACATGCGGACCATTTTCCCCCTTTTTATGATATTTTGAGGATATAGACATAATAGTGGTATTGCTGGATCAAAGGTACACACAATTTTATAACCCTTTAGATCTATCTCCAAATTGCTCTCCATAATGGTTGGATCAGTTCACAACTCCACCAACAATGCATTAGTGTTCCAATTTTCCTACATCTTCTCTAACATTGGTCATTTTTTTTTCTGTCATATTAGCCAGTCTGATAGTGTGAGCTGGTGCCTCAGAGTTATTTTAATTTGCATTTCTCTAATCAATAGTGATTTAGAGCATCTTTCTGTTTGAGTATAGATAGCTTTAATTTCTTCATCTGAAAACTGCCTGTTCATGCCCTTTGACCATTTATAAATTGAGGAATGACTTGTATTCTTAAAAATTTTGACTCATTTCTTTATATATTTGAGAAATGAAGTCTCTGTCAGAAACACTGACTGTAAAAATTATTTCCCAGCTTTCAGCTTTCCTTCTAATCTTGGTTGCATTTATTTTGTTTGTATAAAAACCTTTTTAATTTAATTCATAATGTTCTTTATCTTTTGTTTGATCATAAATTCTTTGCTTCTTCATGGATCTGACAGGTAAACTATTTCTTGTTCTCCTAATTTGCTTATGGTATTGTCCCTTTAGTCTAAATCATGTACCCATTTTTACTTTATCTTGGTGTAGGGTGTGAGATATTGGTCTATGCCCAGTTTCTGCCATACTATTTTCAAGTTTTCCTGGCAGTTTTTGTCAAAGTGAGTTCTTATCCCAGAAGCTGGAGTCTTTGGGTTTATTAAACTATAGTAATTTACTATAGTCATTTACTACCGTATCTTGTGTACCTAACCTGTTCCACTGATCCAGCACTCTATTAGCTAGTCCCAAATAGTTTTGATTATTGCCACTTTATAATATAGTTTTAGATCTGGTACATCTAGACCACCTTCCTTTCGACTGTTTTTTTCATTTATTTCCTCGATATTCTGTTGCTGTTTTTGAAGGATAGGGGCAGATCTTTAGGAAACAGAGAAGGAACCAGTGAATAGAGAGATATTGGAAATTAGAAGAGGAGAAATGATGATGGACAGGATGAATTCCTGGCAAAAAGGGCTTGGATGGGAGGGAGGAGCTGATCTTGGCAAGGAGGAGAACCACTTCTGTCAGTCAGTCACAGAGCCATTGCCTTTTCCAGTTGGAAGAGATCTTAGAGTTCACCCAATCTAACCCCATTATTTTTAGAGATAAAGAAACTGAGGCCCAGAAAGGGAAAGGAACGTTTTGCTCAAACTCAGGCCCTTGGCTGACTTTTCACTAAATTTCAGGACTATTTAAATAACAAAGCCACAAATCCCACTCTGGTCCAGCCAATGCTCCCTTAAATGGGAAGGGAAAAGAAAGAAGGCGCTAAATAACATTGATGTTAATGAAAACAGAGCTGGGTCTGGTTTTCCTTTTCTGGCTGACCAGAATAGACTGGGCCCAATCAAAAGTTGGAGGAAAACTGCTCTGAAAGGTCCCCAAACTCGAACAAAATGCCTAATCTTGGGTTTACATTTGGGAAAAGTTCATCCTTACAGCTGTAAGCTATTTGCCATCAAAGGGCACGAGGTGTAGAGGCACAAGGTTAGGGAAGCTTCCGGTCCTGGCTTTGCTATGTATGATCTATGTGACCTGAGGAAAGTCTCTTAAACACGTTGGGCCTCAGTTTCTTTATCTGTAAAAAGGGGGTGGGGTGGGACTAGATGATTTATAGCTAAAAATCCTCTGGCTCCACAGGAGGCATGATCACTTTTGTCATTCCATCTCAGGGTTTGAATTAATTCCGGTATCGGGCTGTGAGCCTCAAACCTGGCTTTCCTTAGCATGGGGCTGCCTGATCCCTCTGGTCCCATACTCTCTCATAAGCTTCAGCAGTCATCTCCTTTGTTTTTTCTCCTTTCTTCTCTTCTGGCAAGAATTGTTTTCTTCTACCCTGGAGACCGAAGGGAAAGACAAGTATAATGTTATTGTTGTTAGCAAGGAAGAAAAATGGGCCCTATTTCTTTGGGGTTCAAGTCATCCTGTGAGAGGAAGGAAAGGAACAATCAAGGAAGGCATTGATTCTCTGGATTCCATGAAGTAATGGTGTCTTTTTCCACCACTTTCCGGTGGGGGCCCTTTAGCATCTCCAGGGTCCCATTTCCAGAGCCATTGTATGAAGATGGGAGGTCATGCTTTGTTTAGTCTCCCAGGTGGTCTTATGGAAAGAGAATTGGAACAGTAGCTGAGAGATCTACTCTTAATCTGGGCAGAGTTGTTGATTGGCTCCATAATCTTGAACAACACATCCATTCTCCCTGAACTCGTTCCCCCATCCATTAAGTCAAGGTCATAGAATGTTGGTAGAAGTGAACATGGAATGTTAGAATACAAAACATACAATATCAGAGCTGACCTTAGCACATAAGATATTGGAATACAATGTGTGGAATGTTAGAAAATAGATAGCATAATATAGAATACTAGCACTGGAACATAGAATGTTAAAGCTAAAATAGATATAAGATATTGGAATAGAGTGTTGGGAGACAGATTTTTATACATTAAAAACAATAAAAAAGATTAGCTAATTAAAAGAAAGCAGTTAACTGGGATACAAAATTAGGTAATTTGATTTCTAAATGGAGGAAAGATTAGGAATTTTCTAAATTGATGGTGGGGGGAGTGCACAGGTATCCCATTTCCCCCAACTGTCTGTGAATAAACAAAGGAACATGAAAACAAGAACTGATAGGTCAGCATCAGACCAGTTTTCAGATAAGAAGAATGGGTTGCTAGAGACTTACAATTGTGAGAAAACTCTTTGCACCAATCTTTGGATCCAATTGGGTTTCTGGTCAGCGTAACCTAGTCCTTAGTTAAGCATCTCTAACTAGCAGGTAAAGGTCGTCTAGATTTCCAGGCACACAGGACTAATTTCAAACAATGCAAAAAAATCTTCTCACAATTGAATAAAGTTTTTTTTTTTCACAACACAGAAATATTGAATAGAATGGGAACTGAGCTAGTTTCAGAATTGAGGTCAGTGTGGTTTGCTCAGTTCCCACCACTTGTTGTTTTAATCCCCTCAATTCCAACAACAGTGTAATTAATTTTAGAGTATAGAATGGTACAGAGTAGAATAAGAACATGGAATATGGAATTCAAGGGGTTGAAAGTCCTTCCTTGATCCTAGCTAATTTTCGATTTTCATTGGGAAAAATAGTGATTCATCCCACACACTTCTAATTCCTGGATGATGATGAAGATACTCAGGGTAGAGTGCTGTGTCATAGGCTACCATCACCTAACAGTTGTTGTTTTTCAGTCCTGTCTGACTTTTCGATTCCCCATTTAGAGTTTTCTTGGCAAAGATATTGGAGTGGTTTACCATTTCCTTCTCTAGTAGATTAAGGCAAATAGAGGTGAAAGCGACTTACCCAGGGTCATACAGATTGTGAATGTCTGAAGCCAGATTTGAACTGAGGTCTTCCGAACTTCATATTCGGTGCTCTATTTACCGAACCACTTAGCTGCTTTCTACCCAACAGTTACCAATAGCCAAATGGCCATTTTCTGATGATTCATTGCACAATTCCCTCTCTAGAAATGCAAAAGGAAACAGTAAACTCTCAAAAGTCATGAAAATAGAAATCCTAGAAGTAAGTAGGTTAAGAAATATTAGTATTATTAAGTGACTGATGAGGCCAAAAAGACCCCATTCAGCTTCAGATTATTCAGAGATCAATGGTTAGAGTTTAACACTACTTTTTAAGTATTGAAAGGCATCCAATATGGGGAAACAAACTCCTTCAGAATGATCTTTGAAAAGAAATGATTTATTGTTTGAGGTACAGATGCTGAAATTCAAACCCTAAATATCCTTGCCTGATGTTATTGGCCAAAGAGTAACAGGGTGGTGATTTAGGCGACACTGAAGATACCAAAATTAGAATTTTGGTGATAAGAACAGAGATAGTTTCATCACCAGGAATAGCTTATTTTGAATGTGGGGAATTCACTTTGAATTCACTTTTCCATCCCCTTGGTATGTCCTGGAAAAGCACTGATGTGTGACACACTGAAAAGAATTAAAAGCATGAAGTTTATGTATTGTGTATTATAAAACTGATACTTTATTGATAC
Source organism: Potorous gilbertii (assembly GCA_028658325.1). NCBI lineage: Eukaryota > Metazoa > Chordata > Mammalia > Diprotodontia > Potoroidae > Potorous > Potorous gilbertii. The sequence goes on from CM053770.1 coordinate 678,946,808, forward strand.
TAGATAATAGATAAAATAGATACTAGATAAAAGTAAGTCCAGCTTGATAGGCAAGGGGTGGGGCCACATGTGGTCTCAAGGTTGCAGGTTCCCCACTCCTGACTCAGCCAGATAAGCACTTAACCTCAGGTTCTCCTAACTTAAATTATTGAGCAAGTGCAGTAAAGCAATGAAAGTGGATTTTTCTCAAGCACATGGGAGAAGTCTTGACCTGAGATGGAGGTCTGAAAAATGGAGCAAGGTCTTGATTTTGACTCTGGAGTTCTCCCTCCTTGTAGGACAGATGAAAGAATCTTCCCTGAGCTTCAGTTTCCTCCCTATTAAATGAGGATATGGAACTAGAAAGAAACTTTTCCTCTCTGAGTCTTAGTTTCCTCCTCTGTAAAATAAGATTAAATAACTAATCTTTATTTAATCTGGATTAAATAGTCTTTACATTCCACTCCTGTTCTATCATTTTATGATTTAACATTTTTTTTCTCATCTTTTCTCAGCTCTAATCTTCTGGGTTTAATATTTTTGATGTTCTATCTCTTCAAGTGCCTTCTGTTTCTGATATAGTTGATGTTCTAATGTCCCTTCTAGACCCTAACATTCGATGTCTTATGTTCTAATATAGTGTTTGCACTTTCTGTTTTCCAGCATCCTTCTTGGCTCCAGAATTAGGTGTTCTCTGTTTGAAATCTGGAGCTGGCATTCTTCTATAGGACAACAAGGTCGATGCTCCCTAACAGCTCATCTACGTAACTAAGTCACTGTGTTAGCAGGTTACTTTCTCTGACGATAAAGTCTTCAGTTTTCTCATCTTTAGCCTGAAGGGATTGGAGTAGATAACTTCTTTGTCCTAACGATGAGGTAATAAAGGGTTTTAAAAGTGTCACTGAAGCAATTAAACAACACACAAGGCTAGAATATCAAAAACATTAAGCAATGGTCGCCAGAAGGGCAGCCAGGTGGTGCAGTAGATAGAATACTGGTCTTGGAATCAAGAAAATCTATCTTCTTGGTTCAAATATGGTCTCAAACACTTACTAGTTGTGTGACCCTGGGCAAGTCACTTGATTCTGCTTTAATTTTCTCATCTGTAAAATAATCTGGTGAAGGAAATGGCAAGTCACTCCCGTGTCTTTGCCAAGAAAACCCCAGTAGTGGTCATAAAGAGTCAGACACGACTGAAATTACTTCACAACAATAAATGGTATCCAGGTGAAGTTTGAAATGATTTGAGTTGCTTCTATTTCTGTACAACCAAATGAATACTGTCTGCAATGTAGGCTGCTTTCCCTTATTCAGGGAAGGGGAGGGAAGGGATGCTAGGAATGTCCCCTTCACCCTCCCAGTTATCAAATGCTGTGTGTTTCCAACCCCCACCACGCTTTTAGCAAGGACAACAAAACAAAAACAAACCAAGACAAATTGGCAAACAAACTTCCAAGAAGAAATAATCGGATCCAGAGTGGCAGAGAGGAAACTTGACCTTTGCCAGGAAATTGGAGGAAGAATGTTCCACTGAGGAGGAAGGGAACGAAAAGTGCAATGATGTACTTGGAGCTCAAAAACAGATTGGCAGCCTTTCCTGATGAGGAAGGGGCTAGCTACTCAGGAGGAAGCAGCTGCATGATGTCTCTCCACTGAATGACAGAGGAGAGCTGTGGAAGCAGACAGGTGGGACAACATCCAGGGGGTTCAGAGGAAAAGGAAAAGAGTAGGAATAGCTATGTTCTCCCTCCTTGGGGGTACTGAGGCAGCTGGCTTTGAACATCCTAACAAGAATAGAAAAGTCCATTGTTTTTCCAGAGGGTGTATCTAAGACAAAATGGCCAATTTCTCAAGGCTTGTTAAAATGGATGTCTATTACCTACTTCTGGTGATTCAAGAGGACATAAATGACATTGCCAGAAGGAACCTAGAAAGCATTACCAAAGATAAACCTCACATGAACAAAATAGTGAAGGCTACAGGAGATATTATATAACCTCATCAGGCCCTCGTAGCAGTAAGATCTAAAGTTATGGAGACCGAAGTTCTAATTCTAGCTCAAAGACTTACTAACTGGAACCCTGGGGATGTTATTCAATCTCTGTCTTCCTCAGTTTCCATAACTATAAAGTTTCCATCACTACTTTCCAGGGTTGTTGTGAGGATCAGATAATGTTGTCAAGGTGTTTTGAAATGTCAGATAGGGGAGAAGAGAGACCTTATTCCAGGTGGTGCCTATTTTCTCTGTCTCCTGAAAGGCATCATGGTGTAGAGAAGAGGACACTGGATTTGAAACCAAGAATGTCCGCCTATGTATCCCACACCAGACATTCATTAGGAATAAGTAACCAGTAGTCCCACCAGTGAATAACTCAGTGAGTAACTAACCAAACTTCTCTGAATATCCACTTGTGAATGAGGAAAGAAAAGTGAAGGAGTTAGACTCAGTGACTTTTCAGGCTCCTTCCAGTTCTGACTCTGTGATCTAATAGTGCTGATAAAGAGATATCTCCAACCCAAAGGGAGAGAGCAAGGGTGGTGTGGCCCATATGCTGAGAGAGGAGAAAGCTTAGAACAGTTTATGGCCTACAGGGCAGAAGATCCATCAGAGAAAGGCCAAAAAAGTTGACTTTTGATAACAAGGACCTAATTGGTGTTAGATTCCTCAAATTGGTGATGGCTTGTTGAGGAGGGCAATTCTGAAGGCATAGTGGGAAGAAAGAAAAACGGGAGTTTTCTGATGACACCATTAGGGATGCACAAAAAATGTACTAACTTAGATTTTTAAAAATATAGATAGAGAAGTGAAACAAGGGCAGATAAAATGAGATGACTATGAGGATATGAGGCTAATGCTCACGACAGCCTGAAGCAGGTAAGGAAAGCTAAAGAATCGATTTTAGCTCTGTTGAGGTAACAGAATGATCAAAGAAGGGACTGGATCCAGGACTGGGTGAGATATAACGATGATATCTGAAATCACAGTAAGGGGAGACCTGTTCAATTTTACTTTTAATTTTATCAGGTAGAATGACTTCTGAGTGGAATATCTCAGAACAACAACAACAAAAAAACTCAAAACAAAACTAATGGACTTGATCTCCAGAATAAGTAAGGGGACAGTAAGAGAACAGCTAGCTTCCTAGGTGTTTTCCTAATGAATTCAAGACTAATTCTGACCCAGATAAATGACATTCTTTGGTCCTGAAAGAACTGACAGACACGATCACTGAGACAGTGTCACTGATACGTGAGAGGTCATGAAAAACAAGTGTCACCCATCCTGTTTTGCTCTAACCTACTTCGACCACTCACACAGATATTTTTTTGGGGGGGCACTCCTTAGAAGCAGACATGATAGAGGGACTTATCCCCTCCAACTTTAGAGCATGTGCTGTCATTCCCTGACAGGTGGCCACAGTGACTCAGGAGTTCATAATGTGTGGCAATGAAAAGTCTCTTTATTGGCTGATGAGCCAGCACTTCTTGGATATAATAAAGGCACAATTCCTGTCCATCAGACAGACTCAGACTTCAAAATTCAAGGACAGCTGTCTGAGATGTTCCGAGGGCAAGGTGGGGGAGGGATGCACATGAAGATTTCCCATGACCTCTGTGATTACATGTAAACTTTACTTGGCATTTGAAGCTCTTTACAACCTAGAATGTTTATATTTTTCATTTTTCTTGCCCATTGTTCTCCTCTATGAACATGGTGGATCATCAAAATTGACCTACCTGCTTGAATGTGATATTTTTTTATCTTGTCTTTGGGTCTTTATGCTGACTGATTCCTCATATCTGAAATGCTCTGCTTTCTTACCTCCTCCTCTTAGACTTCCTGAAGGCTTTCTGCAAGATTCAGTTCAGATACCACTTTCTTCAGGAGGTTCTTCCAGTCCTCCTAACTTCTAATATCTTCCCTGTTCAGATTGCCTTCCATCTACTCTATATGTATCTCGTATATGTAGGTGTTATGAATACGTTGTCTCCTCCACTAGATCACAAGTAGGGGACAGTATTTTTTGTTTATTTGCTTTGTCTTTGTGGTTTCAGAACTGATCACAATTCCCCGTACCTGGTAGGAACTTAATGAATGTCTGTTTAATTGATAGATTGGTATGGTAGGATGAGATTATGAATCCAGTCAAAAGAAGCACAGGACAGTTAAGATGGTAGGCTATAAGAAACCTCTTTCTTCCTTCTCTTTCTTAGAATCAGCCAGATGGCTCAGTGGATAGAGTAGTGAACTTGGAGTCAAGCTGGATTGAGTTCAAATTCTGCCTTACTCAGATAATAACTGTGTAACCCTAAGTTATAGTTTGGTTTCTTTCTGTCTAAAAATGGGGTTAAAAATGATACCTACCTTACAATTTTACAATTTTTATAGTCCTCACAAGGGTTGTTGTGAGGATTGAATGATCTAATACACATAAAGCACTTTGCAAAATCTTTAAAAAGTACTATGTAAGTATCAGTTACTAGTACTACTACTACCACTACTACTACTACTACTTCTTATCATCTTCTATTCTCTAACCTAGTTCCCTGGTCCCAAATCCCGGTGTTCTGGAGTCCTCAGGGTCACACACAATGAGAAAGGCCATTCCAAGTACTAGGAATCCAAGCCCGACACTTTTAGCCAGTGGAGTGGAATCTCAGTCATCGTTCCCATCCAAACGGGGCCAGACTTTTCTCAGCTCCAGCTGAAGCAACAAATAGGATTCATCAGATCCAGGTTAGAGGTTAATTGCTTTTAAAAGTTGCCTTTGTAGAGGCCCAAGGCTATATCCTGTATCAATCCAGCAAAGTTAGAGATCGACAATGGAAGACAAACACACATGCACACACACACAGACATGCACACATCAATAATAAAAACAAAAACACTGTCCAATTGCTACTTTTTTTTTTGCTCTAGGAAAATGATTAGATTAGGTGTTCTTGTCAAATTCTTTAAAACCAGGATTAATAATGAGTGGAACATTAGAGCTTTGAAGGTTTGGCCAAACCTCGAAGAGCTGGAAGTTTGTGGCTTGTCAATCTCTTCCACTGTAGTAGTGAACAGCTGTCTTGGATTTCTTCTCCTTAAAACAATTACTGCTCACAGAGGACATAGATGATTTTTTGTTTTTGATATTAACAGACCAGGCAAGACTTGTGCTAACACACATTTAGCTCACATTCTTTCATTTTTTTCCTTCGCTATTCTAACAAGATTCAGTCAAAATGGTTACTCTCCTTGAAGTTATGATAAGCATACCTGAGATATTTGGTCCAAAGTTTTGGGGAAGGTTTTTTGGGGGCTTGCTTAATAAATAAATAAATTGATATTCAAGAGTTGTGATGCTGTTACTAAACCCTACGGTCAAAACAGTGATGCAGCTTTAACCTGGAAAGCATTGCCAGGGCGAGGTCTTTATTAAATCTACTTTAATAAACAGATAAAAATGCAGCATATTAGTGGGTCTAAAAGAGAATAGAATCATAACTTTAGAGCTATTAGGGTACCTTAGAAATCAAATGGTAGCCAAGTAACAAACTTAAAAGTAGATCATTCTCCAAATCTTCCTACGATTTTCCTCACGTTCTTAAACTCCTAATCAATCAATCAGGAAGGATATGTTAAGTGCCTACTATGCCATAGGGTCTATGAAGAATGATGGGATAGCAGGGCAAAAGAAAACACTTCTCCCTCAAAGGAAATTTAGTTCAGACTCCCATTCTAGGCTAACAGGCATTGCTGCTGAGATTTAGCTCAGTGTAGAATTCATTGAATAAGATTTGTGAAATATAGACAATCTTTCAATCAATCTGTGAATAAGTATTTATAAGTACCTACTATGTGCAAAATAGTGTGGTAGATACTAGGGATATAAAGACAAAAGTGAAGACATCCCTGGCTTTGAGAAGTCTACTTCCTACTTGGGGAGGGGGAGGGAGATGAAGTGCTTACAGGTGTGTACAATCAGTCCACCAATAAGCAACTGGAAATGCCATGATAAAAACGAAAGCCTTTGCCCTCAAGGAGCTTATATTCTCCAGCAATTAGAAAGAGCGCTTACTTCTCCATCATGTCTTAAGGCTAACAAGGTGCTTCCCAGTCAATAATCCCTTGAGGCATAGGGTCAGAAGTTATTCCTCTCTATTTATGAGGTGAAGTAATTGAAGATGGGGCAGCTAGGTGGCACGGTGGATAGAGCACTGGGCTTGTCTGAGTTCAAATCTGGTCTTAGACACTAGTTGTGTGACCCTGGGCAGTCACTTAACCCTGTTTTCCTTGGTTCCCTCATCTGTAAAATGAACTGGAGAAAGTAATGGTAAACTACTTAAGTATCTTTGCCTTGAAAACCCCAAATGGGATAACAGAGTTGGACATGACTGAACAACAGTTCAAGATGGGAGAGCAAAATGCCTCACCTAAAGTCACAAAGCCAGTAAAGTTTAAAGCCAAGATTCAAGTTCGGGGTTACTGACTGCAAAGCCAAAATCTCGTTCAATGTGCCACATTGTAGAGATGGAGGAAACGAAATATTTTCCTTGGAAAGCACTCTTGAAAACCTCCCAAAATGCAAAACAGCAAAATACAGACCAAAGTCATGGCTTTGGATCCTTCATCCATGTGAGTTTCTACATATTCATTACCAGCATCAAATACTATCCATCTCCCAGACTCCTCCTCACCTGGGGCTGTAGGAACCCAGGATTGAAAAACCAAATATACGTATCTTTGCCCTTCCTTCCCTCCCTAGCAACCCCCTCAGCCCTGAGCATCTGGAAGAAGGTAAGAGAGGGAGGTGGGGAAAAGAGCCTGTGCATCCACTTAGAGACCTCATTTCCTTAGATACTAATGCTGTCTGCATGGGCCAGAAGTCCCCCAGCTGCAGCTAATTTAGAGAAATCTGAAAGGAGGGGCCGACCTCACATGGCCAAATTAAAAAAAAAACAATAAAAATAACTCAGGGGCAGAGAGAAACCATAGAGAGCTGCAGCAGGGGAGACATGTCACCTGCTTGGTCTATACTCAGAGTCTTCCTCAGTTCCGCTTTGGGTGACCCTGATTAATTCCTTGGACTTTCCTAGTCTTGGTTTCCTCTCTATAACATCTTAAATCTGTTCCTCTCCTGATCCTTCCATTTCCCGGCTCTTGATGAAGCCTTGTTCTCCACTGATGACAAGCCTCTCTGTCCACCCTTTCCAGAACTGAGTGCCCCTTCATTATCCTTGGTTCACTAAGCGAGGACAGAGAGTTGGACCACTGCTTGTTCCCCATTGCCACTTTTAGCTTCTCCCCTCTCCTTCACTTAGTAACTTTTCTTTCTTTGAGGTTCATGCTGTTTATCTCTGCCATCCAATCCAAATCCTGGTAGTGACTGCCTGCAGATCTCCAAGTCATTCCTCTGCCCTCCTCCATTACTTTGATATCTGGCTTGCACCTCCTGCTTAGAGGACTAGGGGACTTCAATATACATATTGACTCTCCTCTTAAAACCATAACAACTCTGCTTCTTAATCAATTCACTTTCCATGAGCTACACCTCCACACCATCTCAGCCCCGCACCAAGATGGGCATATTCTCAATCTAGCCATCACCCCCAAATGTCCTGCCATCATGTTCAAGAATTCTGAAATCCCCACATCTGACTATAATTGACTGGCTTTTCACCCTTTTCTGCCATCCCTTATATAACCCATCTGCTCTGTGACTGGTAATTCCTTGACCCATCAATTCTTATGCATCTCTCTCCTCCACTAGCCACTCTCTCCACTTCTCCCCATCTTGACTCTGTGGTGAACTAACTCAACTCTACACTGTCCTCTTCTCTTGAATCTTTAGCCTCCTAAACATATGCCTGACTATGCCCAGCTAAGCCTCAGCCTTGGATCACTCCCATTTGCCACCTTCACACCCTACATACCTGCTGATGAATGAAGGTGGAGAAAATCATGCGACCATTCTGACTGGATCCATTATAAAATTATGTTACATGTCCTCAACTGGGCCCTCACTGTTGCTAGGCAATCCTACTCCACCTCTCACTTCAACTCACTATCCCTCTCTCCATAGTGGCTTTTCCTAACCTTTTCATCCCTCCTCAAACCTCCCATGACTCCCATTCCCTTCACTTTCAAAGATGAGACCCTTGCCTCACATTTTACAGATTAAATTGAGATCATCCACCATAAACACTCTGTTTTCCTCTCTTTCTTAACTATCACTCAGATACCTTCTGCCACTATCTCATCCTTCACCTCTGTCTCACATAATGAAGCGGCCTTATTCTTTACCAAGGTTAACTCTACTTGTTCAAGAGATTCCATTCCATCCCATTTATTCAATAGTTCCCCCTCTCTGTCTTTCCCATCCTGTCACTTATTTCTACACTCTCTCTACTGGATTATTTCTTACCACCTACACATTTTCCCATTTCTTCCCTATCCTGAAAAAAACCTTCTCTTGATCCTGCCATCCCCACCTAATATTATCCTATATCTCTTCTGCTTTTTGTGACTAACCTCCTTTGAAAGGTTGTTTATAAGTGTCTCCACTTTCTTTCCTCTGACTCTTTTCTTACCCCCTTTTGTTCTCGTTTCCAACCTCATCACTGCTCTCTCCAAAGTCACTAATGGTCTCTTGGTCGCTAGATGCAATGGCCTTTTCTCCATCCTCCTTCTCCTTGACTTCTCTTCCTTTGACACTGTTGATCATTTTCTCTTTCTTGATAATTTCTTCTCTCTAGGTTTTCAGGACACCATGCTCTCCTTGTTTTCCTCCTACCTCTGTGACCACTCCTTCTCTGTCTCTTTTGCTGGATTCTTCTCCAGATCACACTCTCTAACTATAGGTGTCCCACAAGACTCTGTTCTGGATGCTTGTTTCTTCTCCCTCTATATTACCTCACTGGGTGATCTCATCAGCTCCCATGGATTTAATCTCCATCTTTATGCTGATAATTTTCAAATCTATCTCCCCTGTCCCAGTCTCGTTGCTGACTTCCAATCTTGCTTCTTCAACTACCTTTAGACATCTTGAACTGGATGTCCAGTAGACACTTTAAACTCAATATGTCCAAAACATAATTATCTTTCACCCTAAGCCTTTCCCCCACCCCTTCCCTGTTACTGTAGTTGACACCACCAATTCTCCCAGTCTCTCATGCTCACAATAGAGGAGTCATCCTAGATTTCTCCCTATCTCTCACTGTCTCTCCCATATCCAAGTTGTTTCCACGGTGTGTTAATTCTTCCTTTGCAGCATCTCTCAAATATGCCTTCTTCTCTCCTCTGACACTGTCATCACCTCACACCTGAATTATCCCGGAGCCTGATGCTGGGTCTGTCTGTCTCAAATCTCTCCCTACTCTAGCCTATCCTCCATTCAGTCATCAAAAGAATTTTCTTAAAAAGCAGGTCTGACCGTATTGTTTCCCTACTCAATAAATTCCAGTGGCTTCCTATTGTTTCCAGGAGTAAATATAAAATGCTGTTTGGCTTTCTGAGTCCTTCATAACTTTGCCCCTTCCTACCATTCCAGTCTTTTTATACCTAACCTCCCTTCCATGTGCACTTTGAGTCAGTGACACTGGCCTCCTGGATGTTCCATAGACTCTCCATCTCTCAGCTCTAGGCATTTTTCTGGTTGTCCCCAAAACGTGGAGTGTTCTACTTCTGCCCTGACTACTGACTTCCCTGACTTCCTTTTAAGTCCCAACTAAAATCCTTGAAAGTCATTTCACCCTGTTTGCCTTGGTTTCTTCATGTGTAAAATGATCTGGAGAAGGAAATGGCAAACCATTCCAGAATTTCTGCCAAGAAAACCCCAAGTGGAATCACAAAGAGTCAGACATGAATGAAAAATGAAAAAGTCCTAACTTTTACAGAAAGCCTTCCCTAACTCTTCATCATCCTAGTGTCTTCTCTCTGTTAATTATTCCCTATTGGTCTTGTATATAACTTGCCTTCCACACATTAGCTTGATATGTCCTCCATTAGATTGTAGTATCATGAGGACGGGGACTATCTTCTGTTTCTATTTGTATCACCAGCATTTAGCATAAAGCATATCACCTACCAGGTGCTAAATGAATGCTTATTGAAGGAATGAATGAATGGATATATGATTTGGATCAGATACCCTAACTCTAAATTCATACTTCTTCCAATTTCTGGACCCTCCTGGGTGTTTATCAATAGTAACTGCTGCTCTTTTCCTCACAGCTTGATTTAGTTATATCTTTTTCTTTTACTCATTAAAGGGTCCATTCCCTGACTACTTCTTAAAGAGCCCTATTCACTCAATGGGTGTTACTTCACTCTAAGTGACTACCTGAATAAACCTTAGCCAAAAAAGACCAAGGTCTCCCATTGCATCCTGGGCCATCTCCAGTCATCCTGATGAATATCTGGTCCCTGGATTCAGATAAGTCTGGAGAAGAAGTGAGGCTGGTGACCTGCACGGCCCTCCCTCACTCAAAACAAAGTCAAGTGCAAGTCATGTCATTTCTCTGATGTCATGGTCTTCTTTGAAAACAAACATAACAAAAATTCTCTATTTTAAGATAATTCTTAAGAGAATTTAAGAGGTTCCCAGAGGGTGCTAATCACTTAAAAAAAACTGTTTTAAGGTCTTTTTCAACTGTGACAATCTTGGTTCTAAGATTTCTTCTAGCTCTGATAACCTATACTCTAAAAGTGATCTGACATTCTGTGTTCTGATACCTCCATGCACGAAAATATCTGTTCTATTTTCTAACATTAGATGTTTTCAGGTGCTTTTTAGTTTTAACATTCTATAACATAGATTTTAATAAAGAATGTTAGAAAACAATAAAGTAAAACACAGTCCTAATTTCCCTTTACTCCTCCTATTTAGATTTTTCACTTATCTGAACCCTCAGTTAATTAAATATCCACTGCCCCATCCCTTACCCTTAGTTTTTATTTTTAAAAAGGGAAAATGACAGAAAAAGATGTGATTCAGAATTGAGTGACATTCAGAGTGAATGTCCTGGGCTCAGTATAGTTCTACCTTCCTTTCTACAATATTCTTCACTGCTTGTACAAACTTTGGGAAGTCTCTTCCAGCAAACTCTGAGCATCTGTTTTAGCCCATATCATCTCTCTGATTCTTCCATTATCTAGGATCTTGATGGAAAAAGCACCAGATGGACAAGAGGCTTGGGAGTGTGGATGCTGCTTCAGTCTGGTACCATACCAATGAACTATATGTTCCTGGGAACACTCATTCCCTTCTCTCCTTTCACCCCACTCTGCATTCCCACCAATTAATGTCTCTTTTGTAAATCAGAGAGTTGAACTGCATGGTCTCTAAATATGGTCTCTACTAGCTATAAAATTTCCTTATTTTTGTCCTCAATCATTTTGTCTCTGTTCTGTGTATGCGTATGTGGGAATGTTGTCCCCTCTATTAGAAAGTGAACTTCTTGATGGAAGAGATTGCTTTTGTTTTCCTTTGTGTTCCTAAAGCTTAGCAAAGTGAGGATATCATAATTAAGTCCTTAATGTGTCCTTGATCAACCAGTCATTTGTATCAACAGGTTAGAGGGTACTTTTCTCACTTTATTGGACTAGAAGGTTGGATTCCCAGAGAGTGTGAACCCTTCTACCCTCAGAGTCCTAGGAATAAAATTGAGTGCTCGGAGAAGGGATGGAGACCTGCCGCCTGCAAGCCACATGGGACCTCTAGGTCCTCAAATGCAGCATTTCGATGGAATCCAAACTCACTATCAAATGGCTGCACTTGAGGACCTAGAGAGCCACATTGTGGCCTCCAGGCTGCAGGTTTCCATATCTGGGCTAGGGTTTTCTAATACTACCACCCATAAGCCCCTATCCAGTGTAATAACAATATCATTAATTAGTTGATATCAATTAGCTAGCCAGAGATATCAATTAGCCAGCTTTTAGAAAAGGTGGTATAGTAATGTGGTTAGAGTGGGAAGAATTTATACAAAAAAACAATCTCCACAGAAATCTTGTAATCTAAGTAATGTCATGGACAACCTCATTTCTGGGTCAAAATAAAGTCCTGAGTTCTTCACCTCACAATTAAGTTGAGTAAGGACAAAGTTCAGAGCATTCCCATCCCTCTGGTGGAAAACAAGGTGGTTAGAGCACTGACTTTGGAGTCAGGAAGATCTGAATTCAAATCTAGCTTTAGATAATTAGAGAAGATAAACAGACAATGATACATATATAGAGACAGGGCAAAAAAAAGGGTTGGGTTTGAGATCAAGAAGACATGAGTTCATTCTTCCTCAAGTGCTAGCTCTGACCCTGGGCAAGTCGCTTCACCAAATAGCAATAGATAGTGTGTGCATACATCTATATATAATCTTCCTGTACAGCTATATACACTATCTATCTATCTATCTATCTACCTATCTAGTTATCTTTCAGATTCTTTCTCAGGCACTAGCTATGACCCTGGGCAAGTCACTTAACCTCTGTTTGTCTGTTTCCTCATCTATAAAATGGAGACAGTAATAGCACCTACTTCCAGAATTGTTGGAATGATCAAATGCAATGGGATTTGCAAACCTGAAGAGTAAATAGATAGAGTTATGTAGGTATAGATATATATGTATATAATATATGTACATGTATATATATATATGTATGTATGTATGTATGTATATAAAGATGTATACCCGCACTCCCTATTGCTATTTCTATTTTTATTTCTGGTCTTCCATTTCTTCCACATTAAATCTTATGACCTGACTTTTCTTAGAACTTTTAGAATGATAGAATTCTAGTTTCAGAGGGTCTTCAGTAGCCATCTAATCCAATTTTTAGCTTAGTGAGGATCTTTTCTACAATGCGTCCAACAAACAGTCATCTAGTCTTTGCCTGAAGACCTTTAGGGAAAGAGAAAACATGATCATCTAAGCCTCCCATTGGATTTTAGAGTCACTTTGAATAGTTGGGAAATTCTCCTTGAAATCAAGACTCTGCAATTTCCCTTCATTACTCTTGACCCTCATGGGCCAAGGAGAGAAAGTCTGATTCCTATGTCCTTTCCACTTTTGACTTAGTCATTCCATCCCAGCACTTAGCTGACAAATAGATTTATTATATCTATTACAGACCCTTCTTGTTCTCTTACCAACCAAAAAAGTGCCAGATTAAAGGGAAGTCAACAGAAAACATTTTTAAGAGCTTGCTAAGGCCAAGTAATGGAAATATAAATGTAAGGCGAAGAAGGGAAACTCAATCCCTACCCGCAAGGATCTTACATTTCAATAAGGAAAGATGGCACAGAAAAGGAAGCTGAAAAGCAGGCATATCCTGGTGGGGCCGTGGTGGAGAAAGACTAGAGAGTCCTAAGGAAAGCTTGGAGAGGAATGGAGACTCCTGGGAACTAAGAAAACCAGTGGCATGGGAGCTAGCCCTGCTGAAGTCTGGAGCTTTATCATCCATAGGAAGCAGTTTCTTTGTTGGACTCTGAACCAGCTTGGGATTCCATAAGGCTGAGATTGAAGCTGCCAAGTTGTGTTCCCTTAATTGGTGACGTCTTCTGGGGATGATTGTGAGCATGCAATGTTTAGTCTATTGTTTGATTCCTGTGGGTCCAAATTGAAAGCCCTTTGCTGAATTGTTTTGACTTAGGAATCCAGAATGAAAGTCCTTCCCCAAGCATTTCTGGTTATGTCTTCTAGGCTTACTATTTCATCCAGAGCTGGCTTTGCATTTTATCCTTGACCTTGACCCTGACCATTGCAAGAACACACACAAAAAGGTTAATACCAAGATGTGTCAGTTTCCACGAAGGGAGGTTCAGAAGTGCCATGTGTGTCCCAGTACGTATACATGCAGGGCAAGATGGGTAAAACACTGGATTTGGAGTCAGGAGACCTGAGTTTAAATTCATTTTCTACCTCAATGACCTTGGAATTCTCACTTCACCCCTTTAAACTTCAGTGTCCTCATCTGTCAAATGGGGATAACAACATTTTTCACAGTATTGTTGTGAGAAAAATGCTTTTGAAACTTTACAAGATTTTGATATTGTCTTGTTCAATTTTGCCACAGATCCCACACTGGTTCAGTTTCCTCATTTTATATGATAAATAAACCATGGCACAGGTGGGTTAAATGACTTGAATGGAGTTGGTATGTGAACCCACACACTTTGACTCAGAGTTACTGCTTGACTCTACTGTACCATTTTGTTTATTGATACCTGGAAAAGTGAGAGTTAGAAGGCACTTTAGAGACCATCTCCATCATTCCTCTGATCCACTCATTTTTCCACAGTTGAGGAAATTGAGTTTCTGAGAGTTTAACTGACTTGCCCTTGGTCATATAGATAGTCAATACCAGAACTCGTTGTCTTGAGAACCATAGTTCTACCCACTACATCATAAAGGTCATAGGTCATGGGATCATAGAATCAGAGATATAGAGTCAGAAGAGACCTTCAAAGTCATCATTTGTTATATATATATAGATACATATACATATATAATTGAATATATATTTACATATATGTAATTATTTCAATATAATTAATTTCCTTGGAATCCTATTTATTTTATGCATCTAGAAATGTGATTCTGAGAAAGGATCCAGTCAACAAACTGACAACCCTTTGTTAAGTGCTTACTGTTTGTTAGGCACTGTACTAAATTTTACCCTAGGTTTTACCATACCGACAGGGTGAGGCATATATAGTAGGTGCTTAATAAATGATTAATAATTGAATGATTGACAAACAGGTTATTCTACAGACTAAAAACCTTTAATAATCCCTAATCCAGTCCATACCTTCTTATACCATCATCATCTTCATCATCATCATGACTGTTACTAATGAGGAAACTGAACTGTAGAGTGGTTAGATGACTTGCCGAGGGTCACATAGCTAGTCATTTTCATTGGTGAGATTTGAACTCAGATTCCTTGATTCTTGAACCAGTGATCTTTTTAGAACATCCCTGTGCATGTTAGGGACTGTTGAGTTGGAAAATATCTTAAAGGCCATCTTGTCCAACCATCTCATTTTATAAAGATGCTGTGACAAGTCAATTAACTTCCCCAACTAATTAATAACAATTTCTTAAGCTTGAACTATGTACCAGGCACTGTACTAGGCACTGAGGATACAAAGAAAAAAAAGATGATATACTAATGATAGTGACAATAAGCATATGCAAAGATATACATATATGTACCAGTTGTGGTCACAATACCAGGACTTCAAGTCTTTGTTTGCTTCCACCTTTTTTTGGGAGCTGAGTTGTTCCCATCCTTGGTCATAGCATCCCCCTCAGCCCTTCCCCTCATGATTTTTGCTCTAACACCCATGGCTGGTGACCCTTTCACACATAGGCTGGCGAAGCTCCCTTCAGAACTTTAAAGGGGGCAGATTCTGGAGACCCAATGGTTGGGTTCAATGGTTTGGAGAGCAAACAGCCCAGGGACTTGTGACCAGAGGAGTCAACTTTAAATTCTTGCTCAGTTGGAATGAAATAGTCCCTACCTTTCAGCAGTTTACCCTTTTTCTGAAGAGGGATACATTTGCCCAACTAAGTAAAAATATAATAATAGAAAAAAGTTTCAAGAGTCAGAAAGTTCTGCTACCTAAGGAAGAAAGAGAAAGGCTTCACTGAGGAGGGAACAAAGGAGATGTCTTTTGAAGAAAGAGAAGAAGAGGTGGGATGGATGAGAGAACACTGGTAAATGTGGGAATTGCTTGGGATATGGAATGGGACAGGAGAGTGGTCTCCGAGAAGAGACAGACAGACAGATAAGAGACAGAGACAGACTCAGAGACAGAGTCAGAGATGGAGACGGAGAGACAGAGAAAGAGATGGAAATGAGAGAGAGACACAGAGAGAGACAGAGAGAGAGAGAGAGAGAGAGAGAGAGAGAGAGAGAGAGAGAGAAGAAGACAGAGACAAAGAGAAAGAGAAAGAGAAAGGTATGATGACTCAATATAGACACACAGTTAAGTTTAGGAATATTTGTCCATGGGTTCACTCTTGCACTTCTACCTTGTGTGGGTCATTCCTTTATAGCAAACACACAGATTATAATTTTTAAAAAACTTCAGCTTATCTTTATCTGGGGACAGAACTATTTATACAAGTACAGATGGTAAATTTTTAAAAAATATTATTTTTAAATGAATAGGATGTTCCTGAGGATAAACAATGACAATTTTCTAGGAAGGGATAAGGCAAAAGAAAGGAGAAAGCTGATGAAGAAATAAACTCACCAGGTCTAAAGTAGCAATGACAGTGTGGGGAAAAATACAAAATTTTATGGAAGCAGATCACTCCTCAAGAAAGTCAATGAGCCAGACAAGGCTTCATATGTCCATGATTATATTCAGTTCAAGCTAGAAACATCCTCTCTCCCTTGCAATAGTTTGGCTACTCTCCCCATAGGGATCAGAAATCCCAAGGAATCTCCATTCCACCATAGGGAATCTTTATGTTTTTCAGTGGGAATGAGTGCCATGCTCAGATTTTTGTATTAGAAATATCAATTTGGCAGGATATTCTGGCTTACATGGTGCTTTCAGGTTATTTCATTCATCTCCACTGAAGTCCCGGGGTAGACAGGGTAGGTGCTATTACCCTAGTTTTACAGACAAGGGAACTGAGGCTCAGAGAGGTTGTCACTTGACCAGAGTCAGTATACAGCTTTTGACACAGTGAGGACTCTCATCTAGGTAATTTTATTCCCAGTCTAGGACATTTCCCACTATCTCACTAGAAATCTCAAGATAGTCATCTTGAGAGGTAATGAACTCTCCATCACTGGGAGTCTTCAAGCTGAAGATGGAGGGCCACTACTGAGTCATGTGCAGTGGGAACCTCCCTTGGGGTCCAGACTGGATGAGATGGTTTCTGAGGTTCTTCTGTTGTTTTGTGATGATGACAGAGGAAAAAGAGAAGATTGGTATCTTTCATTGATGAAAGTGATTTTCAACTGGCTTTCCATGTCAAGGTGTGAACTGTGACATGGTGGTATTCTTTCAGTACTGGGCAGGTCCTTGCATTAATGTATCCGTACTCTTTTCCTTCTAGAAATCAAAGACCTTGCATGGGAGAAAATCAGCTAGATTTAGAAAGCTGCAAGTTCAATTACTTCTTAGTTCCATGACCCTGGACAAACCATCTGATCTTCTTGAGCCAGTTTCTGTAGCTGCAAAAGGAAGCTTTTGCTCCTAACTTTTCAAAGATGTAAAAGCTCTATAGGTATCTGAAGGCTAATAGTAATTCATAAAGACCACAAGGAAGCAAGCTAAGACCTTGGCTTCCAGAGCATCCCTGCCTCAGCCACTGGCTCACAAGCCTTGCCCCCAGACTATGCCCCTATAGATAAGCGTGTAATCACCATGTCAAGAGATGAAGGGGATTGTGCTTGCGGGGTTTGTGTAAATAGCTCTTTGGGTGGAGAGAGAGATTTGCAGCAGCTGGCTTGAGTTTTCTAGCAGATTGGAGCCACACGGCCAGGATCTCTCAGCTTCCCAGGTCTTATCCAATTCCCAGAGTTCATTCACAGTTCAGAGGTCAATGTGTTTGGGAGTCTGGAAAGAATCTTGAAGGCTTAGAGGAGAGTCCTAGAAGGCCCCACCAATGCTTGGAAAGGATCTAACAGTCAATTTTCAATTCAACTTACTAAACATTTATCAGAGAGTTACTATTTCGATAGGAGTTTGCTAGATGTTGGGAGGTAAGGGTAGTGGTTACAAAGCTTAGGTAATAACAGTTATTAATAGTAAAAGATGATATTTGTGCAAACACTTTAAAAATTTGCAATGTGCTTTACATACACCGTTTCTTTGAATCCTCCCAAGAGTCTTGTGAAGTGGATGCTATGATCATTCCCATTTTACAGATGGGGCTCAGACAAATTCACTGGATTGCTCAGGGTCCCACAGCTAGCTTCAGAGCAGAATTTGAGCCCAGGTCTTCCTGCCTGGGCCTTGCCTTCACAGAACCTCTTCTTTAGGAGGGAGATAAAGCACCAGCATAGACTCCTGCAATAAACAATACTATGTGTTACATGCTTTAGAGAGATGCAAAATGAATGCAATTTAAGTTCCGAGGAAGAAACTCATTTCCAATCAGATAGCCCAGGGAAGGCTTGATGGAAAAGAAGATGCTTGAGTTAGGCTCAGGCCCCAAGCTTTGTAAACCTTAAAGCTCTATAGGCTTATGAAAGCTAACAGTAATTAATAATAAAGAGCATAAAGGAATCAAGCTAAGACCTTGGCTTCCCGAGCATCCCTGACTCAGCCAATGGCTCATCAGCCGGGCCTGCAGAGAAGAGCCATATCTCATGGATCTCTGTAGCCCTCACAGTGTTATTTTGCTGGTAGGTTCAGCAAACAGGGATTAGGCTGTGGAATATTATTAATGTAGCAGACTGAGGGACGGAAGACTGAGTCTCAGTCCCAGACCCAGTATTTACACTCCATGTGCCTTGGGCAAGTCATTTACTTTGGAGGGAGGGGAGTCATTTTCCTTATCTGTAAAATGGAGACAATATTACCTGGACCACCATGGTGAACTGAATAAGGAAGGCAACCCAAACTATTCCAAAGATCCTCTTGGCTCTCCTAGTTTATGTTCTGAGATTGCATGCAGTTCTGACATTCTGTGTTATATGTTGCAACATGTTCAAATTTACCATATTCTAAGACCCCCTTCTAATTCTATGCTTCCCGTTGGAAAATTCCTTCCACACTGCATGTACTAGTGATCTATATTCTAAGGATTCTGCTAAGTCTAATGTTCTGTGTTCTGCGATACTTTCTAGGACTAACATTTCAGGTTTGTAAAGAGCTTAGAAAATTTTAATGCTCTACCTAAAATGTCTTATTCTCATTCTAGGTTCAAAATTCCATATTCCAAGGTCCCTCACTAGCTGTAGTGTTCTATGTTCCATGATCCTTTCTAGTACTAAAATTCTGGGTTGTTGTGCAAAGTTAGACCACACACTATCACATGTCAGGATTTGAAAAAAATCTTGGCACATACATTGAAGGAGCTGGATGGATATACCGAGATAATTGAGTCCAACTCTCTCATTTTTATTTGTTTGTGGAATTGCTTTATCATTCTAAAAATGATCAGATATTTTTATTTTCCTTCCTACTTTCCTACCCACAGTATTTGAAAATAAAATAAAAATAAAATCGTTGTACCAAATATGCATATTCAAACACAACAAATTTCCAAGTTGGCCATCTCCAAAAATATGTCTCATGCCGCATACTGCGTCCATCACTTCTCTGTTGGGAGGTGGGCAGCATTCTTCGTCACAATCCTCTGAAGTCATGGTTGATCCTTGTCCAACTCCCTCATTTTAGAGATGAAGAAGCTAAGGCATAGAGGGGAAAATGGTGAACTTTGGCATCTTCCCTTTTGCCAACATGGTGGTGCTTGACTCAGGTAATGCCCATTGTTGCACCTCATGTTGGCCTCCACCTTTCTAAATTTCTACAGGTTGCCACCATTAATATTTTCAGCCCTGATAGGACTTGTCTGTGGGGTGATGCCAAATCACAATTACCATAATATCCTTGTAGAAGTCTGGGTGCTAGTTGGCATCCAGATTCCTTGGAGATCTGCCCAGGTATGCACACTAGGCCATCAGAAGATTTCTGGTGACTGCTTGAGCAGCTTTGCCTTGACCAACTTTTATAAGGGAGAAAAAGATCTAAGGAATTCAAAAGAATCCCTTTCTAATTTCTTACCATTGGGAGATGTGAAGGACCTCTGTGGGTGGTGGATTTCTGATCACTCTCCCTCCTTTGAGAGTTGGTGGCTGTCATAGAATCGAGAGACTACAGAGTCAGAAGGGACTGTAGGGGCATACTATATTACTGAGCTCTCCTCCCACAAAGCTCCTTGAAATGGAGAACTGGAACCATCATGTGGGCACCTGGGGCATGCATTTTACCTGGAGCAAATGGCATGAAATTCCCTCCAAATTAACTTTGTGATTCATGATATGCAAATAATTCAAGATAATTAAGACAAGTTTAGTTGAGAGGAAAGGAGAATTAGTTATGATTGTAGCCTACATTTGGAAACATCTGGTAACTTTCTATTTAATGGCTAGTTGGGTGCACATCTTAGTTTTTATTTTCTGAGCGCATGATGAATGTGTGAGCTCTCTAAACTTTGTGCCTAGAGGCAAAACATGAATTGCTCACTCTGGTTTGATTCGGTCAGGGATTATGTATTTTTCCTGCTTCTGTCTTCCACAGACCCCAGCACGAAGTCCTGTGCACAGTAGCCTAGTAATAGTTTGTTAAATGACTGAATCGTTAAACTTATCTGTCTCATTTGCACAATGAGAGTGTAAACCCCATAAAGTCAGGAATTGAGTTCTCATGATCTTGGTATTTTTCCACATACTTTTCAATATGTAGTTTCCAATATGAATTGGATTATTTAACCTTTGAAGAGCTTTCCAAATTTGAAATGCTATGATTTGCAGTTACGCCCCATCCATCCCAGAGCTGTTACAAGCGTATATATGTGAATGTCGGGTCTGGCAGTCAAGAAGCATTTATCAAAGAACCAGACGCTAAGCCAAGGGCTAGGGATACAAGAAGAGCACCAATCCTTGCACTCTAGGAGATCACAGTGTACGGGAGGAGGTGACATCTGAACAGCCATGTCTTTCCAAAGATATACGTGCTGACTTAAAGATAATCTCTGAGAAGATGTGGAAGTTGAGGTCTTGCCTAATATTTGAAGGAACCCAGGGAAGTTAGCAGGCAGAGGAAGGGTGGCATGCATGGGGGGCATGAAGGAAAATGCTGGGAGTGCAGAGACAGGGTGTTCTGTATGGACAGCAGCAAGAAGGAGGCTTGTCTCAATGGATCAGAGAATACTGCAGGGGAGTAAGGAGTAAGTGGAAAAACAGGGAGGAAAGTGTTTAAAGGTGAAAAGTACCCTCTCTCTTGACCTCCTCATACTTGCAATTATCTATTAGATATCTTGGTGTCCTGTAGACATCTTAAACTCAATATGTCCCAAACTGAATTTATTATATTTCCTCCCAACCCTCCCCTTCCAGCTTCTCTATCACTGTTGAAGGTACTGCCATCCTTCCAGGTACCTGGACTTGCCACCTAGGGTCCATCCTCACCCTCACTCTGCCCACATAGTCAATCTCTTGTCAAGTTCTGTCATTTCTACCTTCCAAATATCTCTTGAATATGTCTGCTTCTTTTCTGACACAGTCATCTATCTGGTGCAGGCTCTCATCACCTTGAGCCTTTACTATTACAAAAGCTACTGGCAGATCTCAAGTCTCTCCTCATTCCCTTCCATAGGCTGAAGCAATGTTCCTTAAGTGCAGGTCTGATCATTTCTTCTCAGTGACTCCATATAGTTTCCAGGATGAAACGTGATACCTTCTGACTTTTAAAGCCATTCCTAATCTACAACTTTTTTTTAGTTTATATTCCTTCAAGTACTCTATGATTTTCCAATGCTGCCCTTCTTGCTATCCTACCTACAAGACATCTCCAGACTCTGGGCATTTCTTTGGCTGTGCCCTATGCCTGGAATGCTCTCCCTCCTTTTCTCTGCCTCCTGGCTTCCTTTAAGTATCACTTTGAACCCCCACCTTCTTCAAGAGGCCTTTTCTTGTTCTCCTCAACGCTTGTGCCTTCCCTCTGAGACAATCTCCAGTGAACCCTTTCTCCATCTTGTGTGTCCAAGGTTGTCTGCATGCTGTGCCCCTAGTCAGAATGGAAGCTCACCAAATGGGGACTGTGGTTGCCTTACCTTAGATCCCTAACTCAGAATGGTTCCTGGCCACAGGAAGGAATCATATGCTGCTGGACTTGAATTAGTTCAATCCCTTCATTTTATGAATGAGGAAACTGAGAGCCAGAAAAAAGAATTTAATTTTACCCTACGTCACATTCATAGACTTAGATCTGCAAAGGGCTTCAGAGGTCAATTAGTTTAATCCTTCTTCTTACAGATAAGGGAAACTGAGCCCCAGAATGGGGTGTGGCTTGCTCCAAGTTTCAAGGGAGGTTGTAGCTGGCATGGGCCAGTCCCTTGTCGTCCACTGAGGCCGGGTGTAACCAGAGAAGAGATTATTGACACTGGGCCGCTGAGTTTAAGTCATGCCCGTGGGTGGGGTTTCTCAATTATCTCAGCTGTGTATGAAAGCCCTGATTCCTGGTCTGAGCTCCAGAACAGATGTACTCCCTGGTCTCTGGCCCATGGTTTAACCTCTTGGTCTCTCCATCTCCTCACTAGTTAAATGAGGATGATTGGCCACATTGCTAAATCATGAGAAACTCCACCTGGAGGCCCACAGGGTAGCCACAGTGGGATGGGCTCTCCCCTGGGAGTTGGAAACACCTATAGGCATGAGGAAGGCAAATGAGCCAGAAACCCAAAGGACAAAATGCGAGGGGTGGGGGGTGGGGTTAAAGTGTAGGTGACAGAGCCCTAAGCTTAGAGAAAAACTCTATCAGAAGAAAGCCCAGCTCTCATCCTGACTTTGTCATTGGCTAATGGAATGAATCTCTCCAGGTCTTAGTTTTCCTGCCTGAGAAATGGGGACAACCATTCATGCTTTACACAGCCTATCTAGTTTCCTTGAAAATCAACCGAGAGGACCAGTGTGAAAGTACTTTGAAGACCTAGAAGATATATGTTATTGTTGTTGTTAACTTTATTATTGCTGTTTTAAAGGTGCTTTACCATGTTCTACATCCATAAAATGAAGGTTCTGGATAATCCTGAGAAAATCTCAAGCTAGCTCTTTTTGGATCCTAGATGCCTTGGGTGAAGTCAGGTGAAGCCTATGGACCTTATCTCAGAAAATGTTATTTATTTATTTTTTTTAGGCAATCGTGGTGCAGTCACATGCACAAGTTGTAAGTATCTGAGGCCACATTTGAACTCAGATCCTCCTGATACCAGGGCTAGTACTCTATCCACTGTACCACTTGCATTACTGTCAGGCAGAAAGGAGACAGTCTTATTTCTGTGCTTCTCCTGGCCCTGAAAGCCTCTGGTCCCTTCCCCTTTTGTTCTCTCTGTTCCTATCCCCTCAGCACAGAGCTACCTCAGCCCTGGAGCCCATTTCTGCCACAGGCTGATCTTGTGGACTGGGCTAAGGTGGTTCTCTTTTTAGAACTTGAATTCAAGTCCCCGTGAGCAGCTCTGGGACTCTTTAGTTCAGGAGTATGCAAAGACAGAAGGACTTGGGCACATTGGTTATCCCTCTTCTAGGGAGCACTGGGCAAACTCCACTTTGATGGCTTTTTTCAACTGCATTTCAGGGTCTAGGTCACTGAAAAAATTAATTGGGGATTGCTCAAGTCTCAGAGATGCTTGGACAAGATGGCCAGATAGTACTTAGGGGAAAGACTCTACAACTTTTATTGGTTATGGTTATTTATATATAGATAGATCTTTCTGTTATATATATGTATATATGTTATATATACACATATCACATATACATACATATTATATATGATTTTATATATATATATATATATATATATATATATATATACCTATATATGTATAAAATTTTTATGGCTATTTGATCTGATAGTTACACCTGTACAAAGGAGACCTATAAAATCCCAGAGTTGAGGAAGATCTCAGAAGCCATCAGATCCATCCAATGGGTAAACAAAAAATTCATTTCAAAATCCCTAACAAGGGATTATTCAATCTTTGCTGAAGGAGATTAAATTTGGATATTGCTTTGCATTGAACTGAATTGAATGGAGATGCAAGTCATTCCCTCTGGCTGGAAAGCCTTCCTTCCTGGCCTCTGCCATGATAGAGTCACTCAATTACTTCTAAGTAGAGGCCAGGCACCAATTTCTATCTGAATCCTTTCTAATGCCCTTCACTGCCAGTGATAAGTGGTACTCACCTAGTGTATTTGGATAGAGTGCTGGGCCTGGAATAAGAAAGAGAAAGGATCTGGCCTCAGATCCTTACTAGCTGTGTGATTTGGGGCAGATCACTTCAATCTCTTCCTGCCTCAGTTTCCCCAGCTGTAAAATGGGGATAATGATGACATCTACCTCTCAGGGTTATTGTGAAGGTGAAATGAGAACACATTTATAATAGGCTTAGCACCATTCCTGGCACAAAGTAGGCTCCATCACTTTGTATCGAGTTTACATTTACTTATATTTGTTTTGCCCGAGAGACTGTAATCTCCTTGAGGGCAGGGGTTGTTTCATTTTTGCCATTGTTTTGGTAGCATCTAACAGGATACTTGACACCTAGAGGCTTAATAAAGTTTTGCTGACAATTGAGGTAACTCGTTCGGATGCCATGTGATGTTTGCATGGTTTTCATTAGGAGATTTCTCTACAAACCCAAACCCCCTGTTTTGCAGCATCCTCCCTTCCCCTGCCTCCCACAGTCTCCCTGAGCCCTCCTCCCACGCCCTGTGGCTCTTGCCTCTGGAGCTAAACGGAACAAGTCTGCTCTCTCTTCCCCAGGATGGCCTGCCCAATGTTTTAAGACAGCTCTCATACCTTCGCTTATTTTCTCCAGACCAGATGCCTTCAGTTTATTTGGGGGGACCGGCACAAGGCATCACAGTGATGCCCTTCAGCAGAATGGTTCCCCTCCAGTGTGCCAACGTCTTCCCTAAAATGTGGTGCCTGGAACTAAGACCAATGTTCCAGGTATCTGCTCACCTGGACAGCAGAAGACAGCCTTATTAGCTCTCTGCTCTGAGGATCTAGGCTTCTGGGGATCCAAGCTGTCCCAAACCACGTCAATGGTATGTCACGCTGATGACTCATCTGCGAGCAAGAGGTTTCTTGGCTTCCTTGTGGGAGGCCCTGGCTGCATTTGGGGCCCATCTGCATCTTCCGGACCCCCCAGCCTCTCCAGCTCCTGGGTTTGTCATCATAAGGGAGGCCCCTGAAGGCGATATCCAGGTCCATGTCGATAAGTGTGTGGTATGCGTAAAAGAGGCAGGTGATCGATACCAGGTGCATGCTAAGCCCTTAACGAATATTTCCTCATTTTGCCCTCAAAGAAGCTGTGGCAGGTAGACACTGTTATTACTGCTATTTTACAGTGGAGAAAACTGAGACAGGCCTAGAGGTTAAATGACTTGCTCAGGGTCACTCTAACTTCTGAAAGCTGGGTTGGAACTCAGGTCTTCTTGATTCTGGGGCTGGCGCATTACCCACTAAGCTACCCAGCTGTGGAGGATGTGTGGATGTGTGATGACTCAGGAGTACAGAGCCCTGATCTCTCATGCCTCTGTCGCTCCCTTGCTTGGAGGAGTAGGACAACTTACATTTTTCTCTGATTTGCATCATCATTAAGACAAGGAGGCTGATAAAGGTAAGGTTAGCCCTAAGTTTTCTTTCAGCTGGAAGATATAGGATTTGACTGTCTCCTCTGGGGGCAAATACTTGGAGTTGGGAAGATCAGTGTTCAGGCCCTGATTCTGACCCTTCCTGGCAATGGCAGTCAATCAGTCAACATCTGGTTATAAAACCCTTACCATGTGCCAAGCACAATACTACAGGCTGGAGATTCAAAGAAAATCATCTCCTTCAAGGTTGGAACTCTCTATGGGGTAGAGCTATGTGCCCACAGGAGTCACTTAATGCCTGAGTGTTTCTCAAGGAGTTTTGGATCTCCATGATGGAAGGGTTTCGATGAGTGGCATTTCCTTCAGGGATGAATTCACAGGTCCAGGTTCACTTCCCTCTCCCCTGAAAAAATATTAAAATGATCTTCTGCTTGTATTAATGACTAAATATCTTATGAGACCTGAGAAAGTTAGAGGTAGAATACTCATTAGAACATAGGATGCTAAACCCTAGAGAGCTGGGAGGGGCCTTAGAGAAGGGGATGTCAGAGAAGGGAAGGAATTCAGAACATAGAATGATAATTCTAGAAGGGACCTTATATGATAGAATATGAGGACACAGAAACATAACTTGTTAGTGCTCTGAGGCTTTACATATAATCACGTCTAGCCCCTCACTTCTGTCACCTTGTACAAGTTACTTGTCTTTGGCCCTCAGTTGTCTTATCCATAAAATGGGAGAGTTAGGCTGGATGGATCCCTAGATTCCTTCCAATTTTAGATCAGTGGTTTTTCATGTCAGATGAAGAAGCCAGGATGGGGCATGAGCCTGATCAAAATCCTCGAAACAGTGAGAGAGCCAAGTCTGACTCCTGGGTTTCCTGCCCCCCCCCCCTTATGCCACAGCCTCTGTCCATCTGGCCCAGGCTCCTGAGCCAGCCGTGCCTTCCTTTTCTCAGCTCTCCTTTCCCTTCCAGCATTCCTTGACATTTGTTTGTCTTCAGGATATTCTTCCAACCCTCAGGCCCAGGACAAAATATTTACCTCTTAACTGCTCAGGGTCCTGAACACCATTCTGCTCTTGGCAATAGCTTAGCAATTACCTGCTTTTATTCATAGCCCTGGTATTATTTATCAGGTAAATATGTCATTAGGTAATGTTTTAATAATAGGTTCCACATCAGATAAGTGGGTATTACCATTACGTGGAATCAGCCAGGCATGTGCAAAGAGATGCTGTCCTAAAAAAGAAAACTCAGCTCCAGGTGATCTGCAAACAGCTGGCAGAGAAACCTGGGAGTCTCCATCTCTGGATGGCACATTCTGAGTGACTTCTACCCAGCATACTGCCCAAGGCTCTCTGGTTGTCTGAGTAATGTTGGGCAAGGTGAGCCCAAATCTGGGCTATTGTGCTTCCTGATTGGTTAGGAATGATGTCAGGCTTTTTAACTGGCTACATCCATAATATTGACTTAGAGGGAAAAACAGGAGAGGGCTATGTCTGGGCAATACAGATATCTGTAAGCAGATTTTATAAAAAGGGGCTGGACAAAGAACATTTTTTAAAATATAGTGTAGTGGATGAAATGTTGAACTTGGAATCAGGAAAACCTGAGAGCAGTTTCTGCCTCGTTCCTTAACCTCCTCGGATTTCTTCTTTATTCAGGAACAAAAAAATAAGTGTTTGGACTCAGTGACCCCTGAGGTACTTCTGGCTCTAAGTCTGTGATCCTGTGATACTCATTTGCCTGGGCAACTCCCTGCAGCTGGATGCCAAGTGTTTCCTCTCATTCCAATAACTAAAAGATACTAGAGAGAAAGCCTGGGAGGTTCTACCCAATTGCAGAAATAACTTTGTTTTTAAAAGGAAATTAAAATAAACAAATATTTATGAATTCCTCAGTCAGGAGATAACAAGTCAATGCTGGGGAAATAAGGACAAAAATCCCAACAGCTCCCGTCCACAAGATGATTATGTTCTATTGGATATGTGAGGCATTAGATAGGTTCTACTCTGCCCTAGAGGTCAGAAATAGGAGGAATGGGTACAAGTGGAGGCATCTTCTGGCTTGAAGCCAGGAAAAACTTCTGAATGACCAGAGGTATCCTGAAATACAGACTGTCTGGGGAGGTAAGGAGCTTCCCCTCATTGAAAGTCTTGGAGGAAAGGTTGGATGGTTGCTGGTCAAATAAGTTGTTAATGAATTCTTATTCTGGCATGAATCAGAACGATGGTTCCTGAGGTCCCTTTCAACCCTGAGCTCCTGTGTGGTTCGGTAATGGCGAATTTACTACCTCTCAGGGCAGCCCATTACACTTTTAAAGTTGTGATCTTTAGAAACTACTTTCTTTCTATGAACTAAAATACAAAATCATGACTGAACAAGGAAATGTCTGCCCAGTCCCTAAAAGGCATTTAACCCATCGTGGACAGGTCCAAAGGGCAGAACCAAAGTTGAAGGGAGGATGTTTCATGTTACAAAAAAGGTACGGTTTTGCTTAAGGAAAGAATAGACTTCTTGTAACTAGAAATGCTTGATAACACCAGAGGGTCCCAGTTAGGAGAAATATACAAGCAGACTCTAGATAACCATGCCAGGGATGCTGGAGCAGGGGTTGGCATTTGGACCTAGATGATCTCCAAGGCTCATCTTAACTCAGAGATGATTGTATTCTCTGTGGGAAACAGGCAGAGTGTCTAAGGGGTGGTAGGTAGGAACACAAAGATACCCCACACATGAACCCTGGTGGGAAGAGTTTGTCATCACCTCTAGTGTGGATAAGTTCCCTATTATTGGAAGTGTTCTATCAAGCAAGCAAGCAGGCAGCATTTATTAAGCACCTACTATGTGCCAGACAGTCTTCACACCCAAATGAGAGACCCCCTGCCAGGAATTCTTAGACTGTGGGTCATGACCCCAAAATTAGGCAACAGGAAAAGGTTTCTGAAAGCACAGAGAGCAAAAATTAATAAAAAACTAAATGTATGATGGAAACAAGGTGTTTCTGGCTGCCCTTGACCATGTTGCATGGGCGCAACTTCACTGCAGGCTTGGTTTTAAAGAGAAAACACGTGAGCTTTGAGCTGCGTACACTCTCCAGCCACGCAACCCCAATGAACTTGGGAAAACACTCCAAGGAGTTGAGTGGAAAAAGTTTAAGAAGCTCTGCTGGAGCTGCCCAGGAACCCACCTGGACCCACTTAATGGGTCCACCCTCCTACCCTTCATTGCTGTGCCTAATAAAGATTGTCTATCAATAGCAGTCTCTGCTCACTGTTCACCATCTCTGGAACTTTCCAGACCAAAACATCCCTCCCTAATCCTCACTCCCCTAAATATGTTGTCTTCAAAGGTAAGTGCCTTGATTTTTGTACTTGTATCCTTATTATCTCAGGGCCGGAAATATTGTGGTGTTAATATTAATAAGTAGTTTTTAATCGATGGATTAGCTAAATCATTTATTTAATCCTCAGCTTTCTTATTTGTAAGATGGGGACACCAAAATTGGTATCCCCTACCTTAAAGGATTATACTGAAGATCAATTGAAATTGTAAGGTCCATGACAGTAGGAATCGAATTCCATCTATCTTTGTATCATACGTATGCTATGGAATGATATATGTAAAGGGTCTTATAAAATGTCAGCTATGATATAATTGAGAGAACACTGGTTTTAAGTTCTGGTTATATTTTTCCTTTAACTGGCCACGAGCAATTCACTGACCTCTTGGAGTCTTGGTTTCCTCATCCATAAAATGGGAATGATAAAATCTACCCTACTCATTTCATAGGGATGTTGTAAGGATAAAAAATGAGAGAGTAGACATAGTGTTTAATAAATCTAAAAGTGATGGCAGTTTCTATTCCTCCTCTTCCTCCCCCTCCTGTCTCTCCTCCCCCTCTTTCCCTTCCTTCTCTTCCTCCTCCTCCCATGGCTGAGTGGAGAGAGAACCAGGATTGTCAATAGGAAATCCTGCCATAGACACCCACTGACTATGTGTGTGACTTTGGGGAAGTCACCACCTTTCAGAGCCCCCCAGGAAAGTCTCTAAGACTCTACTCTACAAGCCAGTAGCTAATCAGTTTCACTATGGGTGGGGGTCTACCTCAACTGGCTTGCCATTGTCTCTACGTCTCTCCTGGAGTAGCTCGTCTGGACCACAGTTCCCTTCTACTTCTTGCTCTGGTCTCAGTAATTAAACAAATCAATGCTCTCATCATGCCCCTGTTCTAGAAAGGCCATGCCAATGGATCCTTGGGTCCCCCCCACTACTCCAGTGCTTCTCAGATACACAAACACATATGTACCCACGCATGTATCTTTTAAAAGGGAGGTGGTGTTTTATTCAGAACAGTAATAGCAACCCCATGTATTTAACTCTTTAGGGTTTACTACGTCCTTTACAAATGTTATAAGCAGAACGCAAGTTCTTTGAAGATTCATCTTCTCATAGAGTTGAGGTGAAAATCAGATGAGATATTTGAAAAGTGCTTAACAGTGCCTAGAGCACAGTAGGCACTTAATAAATAATTCCTTCCTTCTTGGAGGTCAAGGCTATTTCATTTTTGCCTTGGTATCCTGGCTCCTTAGCACAGTGCCTACATGTGAAGCCGGTGCTTAATCAGTGCTTACTGATTGATTGATGAACATAGTTCAATCTGTGACCGATTCTTGAACCCTCTAGAAGAGAAGTAGCTTAAAAAGTAAAGGAGAGAACCGAGTGAGGAGAGGAGGGCCTTGGGGAGGAGGCTGGGGCTTCTCAGGAAGATGGTGATGCATGCCAGCCTTCTGACACTTTAAACAGATGGATTTGAAAGGAAGAGGACTTTTGCCCCTTCTGAAACTCAGAGGGAAAACTTTGGTTCCAAATTAACGGTTCCCCTCCTGAACTTATTCCCAGGATCCATTCATCAGAGACAGGCACAGGGTCAGCAAATATTGCTTTATTTGAGTGAGCTTCCAAGAAAAAAAGCCTTCTGATTTATTTTCTCTTCATTCTACCCAAGCCTTTTTATTTTAAGAGCTGAGTGACATATTATTTGTGGCTGTCAATAAAGAAATACGAAATTTTAAAGTGGCGCATGAAACTTTCCAGAAAGCTCAATCCAGTGGCTGCAATTTGTTAATCAAATAAATTGATGACTGATTGGTTCCCTGAGGACCCTTCAGAAAAGGGGGAAAAAAAGATTATGTCAGCACAGGCTAGGTCAGATGCTAACTGGGTGCAACAAGAAGAAGGACTGTTTTTTTAGAGGGCTATCAAAGGATGTTAGTCCTCAAAGGCACCTTAAAATAGATATTTAGAACAAATAATGTAGAACTGTGCCCCACAGGTCCTCACACAACTCTGGGACCCTTTATAACACCCCAGATTGAATACTCTGTGGTGAATCACCAAATGTCCAAGTTTTGGCTTAAGCCCCCACCAATACAATCTCTATGCTGCAGAGTACACGAAACACATCTAAAAAGCAAAAAGTCATTTCATTAAGGAGCAATTGAAAGGTCAATAACAGTGTAATGGATTAGGTAATAGGTATTCTATGTACCCAAATACAAAATGGATGCTATCTTCTGTATCTATGGGGGAGGGAGACCAAAATTCTCCCTTGATATCTCTGCTTCCCCACAATATCAGGGATAAGCGACACAGTCACATATAATTTGCATAATTGATACTGAAATGAATTGGATTGAATTGAACTCCAAACCGCTTCCATCTTTTAAATACTGATATTCTCTCGGTGATATTTTGTGCCTATGAATCATGGAGCATCACTATCTGTGAAGAATCCAATTTGTGGATGATCCAAAGAAGAATGAATTACTGCCCAGGAGTATGAGTACCTTGTTTAGTATCATTAATTATTGCTTGCACAGGAAAAGCAGTAGAGACATTGTCATGGACAAAAATGAAGGATGGAAAGTAGCCCATTTTACACAGTGTGAGTGAGAGGCAACAGATGAACCCCTAAGGGCTGTGCTGATGCCCACAAAACATTTGGTAGAGAAGCCCTCCAGCCTGAGGGCCAGGCAGTTAACTAGCACTTATTGAACTCTTTCCACGTGTGAGGTACAGGGCTAAGCCAAGCCAGTGAGTTGTAGTGGAGAGAGCTAGCCTCTGAGCCAAAAGCTGGTTCAAATCCTTCCTTTTATACCCTCTGGCTGAGTAATTCTGGACAAATCACTTAACTTTTAGTACTCAGTACTCCAAGAAACTCTCTTACTTGCAAATGAACCAAAGATTCCATAAACACATGATATCACAAATCTTTTTAAAAGTATCTCAAGTATTTTGAATTGATACTGGAGAATTTATGGTAGAGAAAGATTAAGAGTTATGGAGAATGAGGAGGAATGAATGATTTTTCATCTGCCCTGGTAAAGAAAGTTTGGCCAGTGAGACTATCATCGTTAGCAACAACAATATCATAGGTGAGAAGGAGAATCAAGGAAAAAAAGTGACAAAAAATAAATATAGGAGAGGGGTTCCAGGGAAAAAGGTAATCAAGAGCACCGAATGTTGTAGACAGGCCAGGAAGAAGAAAGATTTTCAAAAAGGCCTTTAGATTTGGCAATTAAGAAATCAGTGTTAACTTCGGAAACAGGAAAAGAACAGTAGCAATCGATTGATAACGTTAAAAATCAGACTTTGGATGTCTTAGAATGAATAAGATGAGAGGAAGGAAGCACTAAGCGTGTATGGCTTTTTTCAGGAAGTTTAACTGAGAAAGAAGAGAGATATAGGACGATTGCTGGAATAATGAGATCTAGTGATGGGTCTTCTGGCTGTAGGAGATTTAGGTGCATTTGGAGGTAGCAGGCGAAGAACCAGTGGACAGGAAGAGATTGAAGGTTAGAGAGAGAAAATAGGCGGGATGGTAGAGATAATCTGCTGGAGAAGATAAAGGGGATGGGATGGGGTCAAGGATTGGTTTTAGCAAGGACAAAAGCTGCTTACTTCTCAGAGTCTGAGAGAAGTGAGAATTAGCAGGAATACATGGAAGAGGAGAAACCAATGGAAAGAGATAGGATGGAGCTCACTGGTAATCCGACTCACTCTCTGGGCTGGCTGCATTGCCCTGCTGAGGTTGACTTCTCACTGAAACCCACTCTTCAGTTGTTAGGTTCCTTCAATTTCCACTCCCTCTCTGGACTTATTTACTGCCATCAACTCCCCCCACCCCTCCATTTACAGCCTTGTTTATGTTTTATCTTCTATTAGAATGTAAGCTCCTTAAGCAGGGAAATATTCATTCTCTCTCTCTTTCTCTCTCCCTTTCCATCTCTTCCCTTCCCTTCCTCCTCCCTCTCTCCCTTCTTCCCTCTCTCTCTCTGTCTCTCTTTTTCTATCTCTCTCTCCATCTCTTCCCTTCCCTTCCCCTCCTCTCTCTCTATGTCTCTCTCATTATCTATCTATGATCCTATGTCATTTTATCACACTGGGCCTTAATTTCCTCATCTGTAAAATGAGAGTTTGGGTGAGATCAGTGATTCATTGTCTTTTTTGGTCATTCATTTGTGTGACAAAACCTATGGACTCCTTCTCAGAACAATGTTTTTAAATGTTTAAAATGAAATACATAGAATTAAAAAAGAAACTAATTATATTGAAATCAGATAACAAAATGCTCAAAACAAAATGAACAAATCTATGGATGCCAGGTTAAGAAGCCCTGGACAGGATAACCTCTAGGATTACTTCCCTTTCTAGGTCTATGATCCTATGGTCCTGAGTCATTCCATCACTGTGGACCTGGGTTTCCTTTTCTGCAAAATCAGGGGGTTGAACTCAGCAACATTCAAGTTCCTTTCCAGCAGAAAATGTCTAATCTGATGATCCTTTATAGAGACTTTGAGCAGGCGAGTTTGCCTCAGTGGGCATATCTATAGGTGCAGCCATAGATGATGTTGGATGTGCCAGGGATAACACAGGCATTGTCAGCAAAGGGAGACAGTGCCCAGTACTGAAGCCCAGAAGGTGGTCCAAAAAGGCCAGTGGAGGGCTAAGTGTAGGGGGTGACACAGTCCATCTCCTTCTTCACTGACCTTTTCCCTGAGCCCTGGGTGTCTAAATGGGTCACTGCGTCTTCATCCCCAGCCCCACTGGGAGGCCCAGAAGGCTGAGTCACAGGAGACCTATGAAATGTCAAAGTTGAAATCAGTTCCTTTGGCTCCCCCAGCCTGAATGTGACTGGGGCCATCCCTGAGAGGCTTAGTTATCACCACCAGAAAATGTTGGCAGGACAGCAGGCGTGACCCGAGTGGGGGTGGGGAGTGAGGAGTAAACTCATTAAAAAATAAAAAAATAAAAAAACAGGCTGAAGAACTGTAGTTTGGCTCAGGTTTTCAAGGGGTCCCATGGCTAGCCTTCCCCACTGAGCAAATTCAATTACAACTCCAGATAAGGAAGCAGTAATGCTTTCCAGGTTGGTGCTTTAAAGAGCATTTACCGCCAAACTCCTGCAGTAAGCTCCAGCCGCTATTTTAAGGCTGATCCCCAACCCTGGAATTTCAGCTTTCAAAGGGATCAAAGAGAACATCCAAAAGAGCCCTTTAGCCTAACCACAACAATCAGTCAATAACCAATCAATACACGTGTATTCAGCACCTACTTTGTGCCAGGCACTACGCAAAGGACTGGTGATACAAAAAGAAGAAAAAATAACCTTTACCCTCAAGGATCTTTTACAACCTAATGGGGGAACCAACCTTGATGATCCAAATGAAGACATCTGCTTATGGGAAACCCAATACCTCTAGGGATAGGCCATTTAGTTTTGGACCTCTGCAAGTGTTAAAATGTCTTTCCTTACATTCTTCTTTTCTGTGTTTTCTTCTTGGTTATTCCTTCTGTGGCCAAGAAATCCTTCTTCCAAATCCTTTGTAGACTTGGTGCTAGCCATCCTGCCTGCCCTAGGCACTATCTTTTCCATGCTAAGCATCCGTCAGCTGCTCCCCACTGGGTGTGATCACCACTGATGCTGTTCTCAAGTGGACATCTACTAGCTTAGCAAGGGTTCTCCTCAGACGGGGATTCTAAGAATTGATCAAAACGTTTCAGATTAGATCAGATCAACAAGGTCCAATAGGGCTTTCTCCCCCTTTAATCCAAATACTGTATTGTCTATCTCTTAAGATGGCCTTAGATCACAGGAAGGTTTAGAGGGAGATTTTTTGGCTACCATGTTACACCGTTAACTCATCTTGACCTAGGTTTTTAGTCAAACTTATTGATATGTTTCATACAAATTGCTATCTAGTAACCCAAAAGTATTGATTTGTTTAATCATAAAGGTAAAATTTAAAAAAAAAGTGAATCCAGGTCTAAAAGGGACCTCAAAGGCCCATTGCCCTAATTTTATAGGTAGGGAAACTGAGGTCCAGGAAAGTTCAGTGATTTATCCAGTTGGAGTCACCCAGATTCACGTCTTCAGCATGATTTGAATCCAGGTTTTTTGACTTCTGAGATGCTATTTTCCTTTCTACTCTGAAAGTTTCTTCTATACTGTGCTGCTATAAATTAAGCAGTTGTTCAGTTGTGTCTTGTTCTTTATGGCCCGATTGGGGGTTTTCTTGGCAAAGATCTGTCATTTCCTTCTCCAGATCATTTTATAAATAAGGAACCTGAGGCAAACAAGGTTAAGTGACCCTTATCCAGGGTCACATAGCTAGTGTCTGAGGCCAGATTTAAAGTCAGCAAGATTCCTTCTTCCTAACTTTAGGTCCAGCACTCTACTGTACAACCTAGTAGGGGTGAGGAACTTCTGACCTTGAGGCCACATGTGGTTTTCTAGGTGCTTGTGTGTGGCCCTTTTGACTGAGTTCAAGTTTTCCAGAACGAATCCTTTTATTTAGAGAATTTGTTCTGTGAAGTTTGAACTCAGTCATAAGGCTGCACTTGAGGAGCTAGAGGGCCACATGTGGCCTTGAGGCTGCAGGCTCCCTACCCCTGAGCTCCTGAACCACAGTTAATGGGAATATAATTTGATACTTTTCGACCTTGGATGAATCACTGAAGTCCAGATCAAGAGACAAACTCAGTGGGTGAGAGGGATGGGGATTGTGTTCAGTTCTGGTGACTATGTTTTAGAAAAAACATTCATTGGCATACTACATTAACAACGCAATAGGTTCTCCACGTGAAGGCAGCCAGGATGGTGTGAAAAGTCGGAACCATAACCATATTAGTCAAAGGAAACAAGGTGGTCTAGTCAGAAGGAGAAGCCTTAGCGGGATAGGGTAGTTGTGTTCAAGTATAAGCAGAGCTGGTCAGTCTCTGTCACTCCTTACTGGGACTCTCCAAGCTGTCCGATTCACTCATCACCCAGCCTTTAAAGTGATCTTACTAATGCGTATTTCAAGACATTGAAAAGGCATCCACTCCTCAAAGCTCCAGTATGCCAATAAAATATAAGCTGCTTAGCCTAGCACAGTGAAGTTCAGACCTATTTACAACCTTATTTTACCCTCCTTCTCTGTGTGCTCTTTGGCCTAGCCAGATAGGAGGGCTCACTGTTCCCTGACCCAAACCCCCTCCCCCTGCCTCTGTGCATTGGCCTGGATCACCCTTCCCCTCCACCCTCAATGTTTGCGAAGTATCTTCTTTCCCCCTCCCTTCCTGTTGAAATCCTTGTCTGCTTCAAAGCCAAGGTAGGCTTTTGCCTGCTCCTGAAAGTGGTTTTTCTCCCCTCAAATTCTCTTAAGGTCGTTTGTCTGGACTCTTTCCTCCCATCATACGTTGGCACTGGAGTCAGAGGACCTGGGTTCCAATCGTAACTCTAAAACTGTGTAACCTTGGACAAGTCATTTTACTCTCACTAGAGGCTTCAGTTTCTTCATCTGTAAAATGAGGCACCAGAAATAGATAGTTTCTAACATTCCTTCCAGTGCTAAATTCCTTGAAATGTGAGAGTTGACATGTCTAGATTAATCTGTAGCTGTGGGGAGGAGGGGAACCATGTCTTATACTTCCATATTATAAATATGGTGATGTATAATGAAAATTCACTGAAAACTACCCCATATTAGGAGCTATGATCATTTCCTCCATGGTCTTTAGCTTTCCTTAACCATGGAATATTCCAGACTCAGAGTTTCTAGCTTCCCCAATAATCAGGCAATAATATTCCATTCTGGCCATCAGGCAATATTCCAGCCCTCATCTACATCCCTGAGCAGCCACTTTGGAAGGTGGTGGGATGGCAGTGTGGGACCCTGGGCAGATGTCTCTGACCTCAGTTTCCCACCTCTCTCCCAGGATTGTTGTCTGAATCAAAGGAAATAACATGTGAAGTGCTTAAAGTGCTATATAAATGCTAATTGGTATGCATGTAGGTAGTGGCAGTAGTGTCGTAGTAGTGGTAGCAGCTGCAGGAGTGGTGGTGGTGTTTAAAAATGCATTTTGACAGACTTGTCGTAGTAGTGTTACTGATCATGGTCATATAGTAGTGCTAGGGGTAGCGGCGCATTTAAAAATGTTTATTGATTGATAGTGATAGAAGTAGAAGCAGCAGCAGCAGCAACTATTATCAGTAGTAGTAAGTGTAGCGTGTCTGGCACATAGTAAGTGCTTAATAAATGTTTATTGATTAATCGATATAGATAGTGTTGGTAGTGCTATGTTGGTGGTAGGGTCCCTGCCTTTATCCCTTCCCTGTCATGGCCATCCATATTTGGAGGCATCAGTCTCTGTCCCTAGGGAGGTGAGCTCTGATTTAGGATCTATCCTGTTCTTTCACACTCCCATCCTTGGAAGGTGTATCAAGTTAAGCTTCGTACTCTCTTGTACGGTATAAAATTGACCAAATGTAAGTCCATAGATGTTAGCATCCATCTTTGACCAGCCTTATTTTTCTGTGAATCTCCCTTTACCTGGGAGGGCAGTTGGAATAGACACCTGACAAAGGGGGCTTGCTGTTTTCTTTAGAAGAAGACTCACTTAATTGGCACCACTGAGCAATCACTGATTATACTGTTATTTTATACACACATGTATATATGCGTAATTTTATATTGATATATACTGTGATTATAAGTGAAAG
Source organism: Potorous gilbertii (assembly GCA_028658325.1). NCBI lineage: Eukaryota > Metazoa > Chordata > Mammalia > Diprotodontia > Potoroidae > Potorous > Potorous gilbertii. The sequence continues at coordinate 678,984,171 of CM053770.1, forward strand.
GACACAGAATTGGAAGGTGGACAGTAAGCTGGATATTGGATTCAGGGGTCCTGACTCATTTTCCAGCCCTCTTTCCATTACAATACCTTGTGAATAGAGAAAAAATAGTTATTTGTATTTCTTAAGTTCCTTATGGCCATATCTTTTTTTTTCACCTCATTGTGCCTGTAGCAATAGCTAGCATTTATATAGCACTTTAAAGTTGGCAAAACATTTTATTTGTTTTATATATATATATATATACATATATATAATGTTTTCTTATATAACATTTTATTTGTTATATATATGTATATATACATATATATACATATATATATATATATATTGCTAGCTATTGGTCCTCACAACTTTGAGAAGTAGGGGCTAAAGTTATGCTCATTTTGCAGATGAAGATACTGAGACTTGAAGAGGTTAAATGAGTTGCCAAGGGTCACACAGCTAGGAAGCATCTAGAGCAGGCTACATGTGGAGATCTGCTTGTCCTTAAGTCTAGCACTCTAGGTGCTATGCCTCCTAGTTGCCTAACTCAATATTTGATTCCTTCCCTCTAGGAAATTTCTAGTCAGTCTTAGTTCCTTATCTGTGTCCAAAACATGCTACAGACAAGAAGGCCAACATCTCTTCCCTGACCTTCATTTACTTTATTTCTAACACAAAGGATTTAGATGACAGAGTCTTTGGCACAAAACACACTGTTATATTCTTTCATCCTAGAAATATAATTAGTTATCAGTGGCCATCCTGGCTCTGACATTGAGGATTGGGTGACTATGGGTATGTCATCTTACCTTTCAGGGTCTTGATTTCCTTAGCTCTAAAATGAAAGGGTTGGAATAGGTCGTGGTCAAAGTCCCACTTATTTGACATCACATTGATCTATGCTGGTGCCTCAGAGGAAGGGGTAGTGGAAGTGTTTGTTTATCTCAGTCATATTGGGTAACAGGTCAGGTTCTGAAACTGAGTTAACTCTTACTCCACAGAGAAAATCCATCATGGGGCATCTAGTCTTTGGACAAGATCCCAGAAGATTTATAATTTCTTAAATCATCTCTGAGAGTGCTATGGGATACCGGGGGACAGGACGATGGATTTGGAAAGGAAAGCTGAGAAGTCAGAAGGACAGGGAGCTTGAGAGAGCTGCTGAAGGAGAGAAAAATGGGAAAAGGTAATCTTTGACATCTCTGACTTTGTGGGTCTGGAAGTAATTTAACTCCAAGGGGAATTGGAGCATGAAATTCCGACAAGTGAGTTCCAGGACTTTTTGTACTATTGAAGAAGGGCCTGTACCTTTCCTTTTCTCCAATGCTGAGTCTATATTGGGGAGTTAAGCTTCCTGAGGGCCCCATGAGGTTCGTCCCATCTCAGATTAATGCAAGCTATCCAAGAATGTGGGTGGCAGCTGAGAAGTGATCCACTGCAATTAAACCTGCCTATGGGCTCCAAAATAGTCTGTGAGGGCACCCTTCTGGGCTCTCCCTCAACAAATGAAAGACCTCAAACTTTTCCCTCATACGGTCAACACAGATTTCTGTTGCCAAGAGAAGTCACCTGGTTCTTGAAATTCTTCTTATCTTCCCGAAATTGCTGTGTAATCTTGGTGAGTCAGATGAATCCTCTAGTCTTCTATTTCTTTATTGATTCTACCAGTTTTGGAGATGGTGACATGAAATTGATTGGTAGTGGAAACAGGAGAGACTGGAAACTATGCCACAGAAAAATAGATTGGAAGAACTGGGAATTTTTTCCCTGGAAGAAAAGAAAACTAAGGGGCATCAGAGGCATCAGAAGGGAATGATGAGTTCAAATCTTATCTACTTTCTAACTATATGACCCTGGGCAAGGCACATTCTCTCAGCCTTAGTTTTCTCATCTGTAGAAAGGGATCATAAGATCTACTCCATAGGGTTGTTGTAAGCATCAAATGAGATATGTGTAAAGTGCTTTGCAAACATTAAGGGACTTTATCTGAAAAACAGTTCCACACTTATTCTGGGTCACTGAAAATTCTCCCTGCTCTCCCCTTGTCTTTCATGTTGGGAGCTGACCCAGACATCTGCTGTGGCAAATCAAGCCTGGAGGTTTCTCCCCTACAGAGTCTTCATTGCTTCCTACCCTTTGAGTCATTCAGCCTTTCCTGTCTTTCTTGAACCCTGTACCTTGTTATACCACCTTGTCTTACTCATGTCCTTTCTTCCTCCCTGAGTATCTCTTCTCCTCCATTTTCTTCTCTTCTACTATTATGAGCCAAAGTCTTTATTCAGTGTTTTCTCCTTGAGTGGTTCTTCAGCATCTCCTTTTGCACCCTTTCCTCCTCCTCTTGTCCCTCCCTACTTTCCTCCTTCTTTTGTCACCCATTTTCTCCTACTCTGACTCTCTCATTTCTTCTCCTTCTTTTCTTATTCCCCATCATTTCTTTCCCTAAAATCTTTGATTTCCTTTCCTTTTCCCTCTCCTTCAGGTCTTTGCCATCTCCCTTTTCTTCTCATGGCTTTCTACTAAACTCCTTATATTGTCTCCTGTTTGGATTCACATTCTCTTCAGTTTTAACTTTGTTCCCCCTTATGTTTCTGTCTCTTTTCTTCTGCTCAAGTACTTCCCAATATCTCCTCCCCGGTTCCAATCTGTCACATGCAAGAGGGGTAAGATTGCTCTGCTTGACCCCTGATGTTAGTAAACAACAGGGAGAAAACATTTCGGCTCAACTTTAGGAAAACCTTCAACTTCACACCTTTGAAAATGGCAAGGTGTTGAGCTCTTTTTCAGTAGAAATCATCAAATAGATACTGCATTAATATGTGTTGGAAATGATAATTTAGCTTCCCTTGAAGGATCCCTGAAATCCCTTCCAGGTCTGAGAACCTGTAGTGTCTACACCTTGCTGGTATGTAAGGAGTGGAAAGATGGTCTATCATAATTAAATTCACAACAGTAAATATACAATGTGGGATAGTTGGTAGAGAGCTGCATTCAGAGACTTGAAAAGCTGTCATAGGGAGAAGAGGGGCAACTCCAGTCATCCTGATCTATCCGTGTCTCACCCCTGGAACCAGGTGGGTCTAAAGGAGAAAGTGAGGCTGGTGACTTTGCACAGCACTTCCTCACTTAAATCCAATTCATTTGCACATCATGGCATCATCTTCTTGATGTGATGGTCCTCTTGGAGAATGAATGACAAACAACAATGGGGAGAAGGTTCTGGACATCTTCTTTTTGGCCTCACATGCAGAAATACGTGGAGAGAGAGAGGGAGAGATATATATGCCCAGAGACAGTCAGAGAAACAAAGACAGAGAAAGAAAAAGAAACAGAGACACAGAAAGAGACAGAGACAGAGACAGAGAAGAGAGACAGAGAAAGAGAGGAAAGAGAAACAGAAAGGAGATACAAAAAGAAACAAAGAAAAGAGGAGACAGAGAAACAGAAACAAAGCAGAGAATGACAGAGAGATGTAATGAGAAAGTTGGAGAGAGAGAAGGGAGGAGACAGAAACAGAGGCAGAGAGATTTGTGGTCCTCAGCTGCCAAGATATCTTCTTCCCCTACTCTCCTGACCCCTTTCTCCCTTTTCTTTCCCCCTTCCTTTTCCTTTTCTTTCCTCCTCCCTCCTTTCCTCCTCCTCCCTCTCTGTGTCTCTTTCTCCCTTTTCTTTCACTCTCTTTGTTTCTTTCTGTCTCCCCATCTCTCTGACTCTGTCAGTTGCTCACTCTGTCTCTCCATTCTTTCATTCCTGTCTCCCCATCCCCCTGCCTCTATTTCTCACTCTTTCTGTCTGTCTTTCTGTCTGTCTGTCTGTCTGTCTCTGTCTCTCTCTCTCTCTCTCTCTGTGCCTCCCTCTCTCTGTCTGTTTCCATCTCTTTCTTAACCTCCCAGGGTCTTTCCCTTTCCTTCCTAGGAGCTGGCCAGCTCCCTCTCCTTTCCACAGTTTCTGCACAGCAGACAAGGGCCCTCAACCGCCTGTCTGTCTGGAAGAGCCAAGTGTAATCTAACCCCGTTCCTCCAAGGCTCCTGCTGCCTGGCCTTCGATTTATACAGGCAGATTATGATGTGTCATGCTGCAGGGGGAGGGGTACAGGATAAGAGGAGGGGGTCAGTGGGGTCATGCACATGCAGGAATAGCCCATTTAGCCCATTTCCCTCTCTTTTGAAACTGGAAAAGAAGTCCCTGTTGTCAGGGCTCCCCCAAATTTCCACTTCTGACTAGTAGAAGGTCAAGGCCAATTACTCTGCAGCCCCTGGGGAATCTCCTTGTGAAAAGGGGGCCCTCTCACTTCATGTCTGGAAAAGTCTTCTTTTCTAGTGAGCCAGCACATTCTATTGCCATAAACTGGGAGTCTATTTGTCAGCAACCTGGGCAAGGCAGTCTCCTGACTCAGGGACTCTGAAACCCTCTGCCTTGGGGGTGGGGTGGGGAGACTTTTCTTCCCAACCTGAACTTTTTAATTGGCTTTCCTGACTAGACTGTCTGGAGAGTTCCTAATTTCCCAGGACATATATATATGTATATACATATATACATATATATATATGTATATACATATATATATATGTATATATGTATATACATATATATATGTATATGTATATATATATATGTATACATATACATATACATATATATATATATGTATATATATATATATATATGTACGTGTGTGGGGAGGGCTTCCACCAAGACTCAAATCATAGTCAAAATATTTTGGAGCCAGAAGGAGCCTTAGAAATCATACAATCACAGCAGTTTGGGGCTAGAAGGAACCTTGTCACTTAGAATATCAGAGAGGGGAAGGACTTCCAGCTTGGAATGCTGGAGCTGGGTGGGTCTTTTGAGATCATAGAAGGAACTTTGTAATGTTAAATATCAGACCCAGAAGAGATCTCAGCACATATAATGTCAGAAAACAAAATATTTTGCTAGAAGACACCTTATCTCAAGGACTGTTAGACAGTAAGGCATAAAATTTCAGAACTGGAAAGATGTTACAATGTGCGCTGTAGGCACTGGAGGGAGCTTAAAATGTGAATTATTAGAACAATGTTAGGGTGAGCATAGAATATTAGAGTAGAAGGTACCTCCAAACAAGAACACAGAGCATAGAATGTTGGAACAGAACCAGATTCCTCACAGGAAGGGAATTTGTTTGGCTGTTGGTTGAGCTTCAGTTGGACCTTGTAGGATCCTTTCCCAGGGAAAAAAAAGATTTGACTTATGCTCTGCCCTAAAAATCTACCATTATTGGTTTTTTCTCTTGGTCTCCTCCCTCTGCTATCCCACTGTGAATCAAGAAAATCATGTCTGTTGTTCAAAGATTCAGAAGAGGGAAAAGACATTTTAAGGCCATCCTTTGATCAATGATCAGGAGTCTCTTTGGCTGCTTTCTTGACTATTTTAAAGAAAGGATGTTGACAGAAAAGATTTAAAGCATCATTGGAGAAGGGGAAATTTGGCCATCTACCATCATAATTGGCTTTCAATGGTTTCTCATGTTTGGAAACCCATTCCAACCCTCTTCTCATTCATTTCCTGCTCTTTCTTTTCCCTCACTCCATTCAGAACCCTGCTCTCTCACTTGGAAAGCAGTAATCTCCATCGTACTATATTTCTGGCATAACCTCCCTATTAATGTTGAATTGTCACTGTAAAACCTGGATGACTTTTAGAGGTAATGACCCTCCTATTGCTGGATATCCTAAAGCAGAGCCAGAATGACCCCTATGAGGGATGTTCATAGTCCCTAATTTATTTGAGAGGGTGAGGAGGATGGCAATGAGGATGATAAATAAGCAGAAAGACAGAAAGATAATAGCTAATGTTTACATAGTACTTTAAGGTTTCCAAAGTTCTTTGTATGTATTGGCTCATTTGATCCTGACAACAAACCATGAGGTAGGTGCTATTATTATGCCAGTTTTACAGATGAGGAAATTGAGATGCATAGAACTTGTCAGGCGGTCAACAATCATTAAGTACTTACATGTATCAGGCACTGTGCTAAATTCTGTGGGTACAACTAAAGGTAAAAAAGTTCTTTCTCAGGGTCACATAGTAATTAATGTGATAGGCAAGATTCTAATTCAGCCCTTACTGACTTGAAGTATAGCATTATATTTCCCCTGATTGAAAGTGGTTTTAGGGAAACATTTACAGATGAGGAAACTGAGGTCTGGAAGAGAAATGGTTTGGCCAAGCAAGTTAGTGACAGAAGAAAGTTGTTATGGAAAGGCTTCTGGCTTTTGGTCAGGGATTGCTCTGATCTAGACCCGGAAAAGAGTCACAAGATGGAGTCAGTTTGGGTCACTGAGTTCCTACAGTTCCCACGATGCATTAAATAAGTACATAGGATTCCAAAGGAAACCAGTTATATTGAAATGCAGTTATCCGAATGTTTTACAAAGATGCAAGCTTATACACTTCAAGTTAAGAACCCATCCTTGAAACAATAATCTCCATTTCTAAATCTTCCATTTCTAAAATTTGTTCTATGATTTGAGTAAATGAATTTCTAAAGGAAGCATTTCAGGCACATTGATTGGAAGGAGAAGATGTTTGTTTGTTTGTTTGTTTTTGCTTCATCCTGGTGGATAGGACTGCCTTATGTTCAGAACAAACCCCTACAGCCCCTGAAGTCACTGAGGGAAGAACTCAATCTGTTGCTGATGAAACTTCCTGTTATAATCTGGATAGGAGGCAATCCCCATTCACTTTATTAATCTGGGGGGCTTGGTGGAGCCATACCCTTTTGAGTAGTTATAGATCTCTCTCAGGTCAATATAATCTGTGAATTGGAGCATCAGGAGGATCCACTTAATCCATAGGAAGTCACTTTTCCATTTGAACTCTGTGCTAGATCTTTGGGATTATACATAGTTCTTAGGATTTTAGGGGCAGTGACTTGTCCAAGCTCTTCTCCACAAAAATGGAAAACAGCTTTTGGGAGTATTTCTAAGGCCAGAAGGGAGACCAGAAATACCTACTGTCACTGAGGGGAGCCATGAACTTTTCCCTTTTTCCAACCAATCCTAGCTGTCTAACTACCAAGTTTCCACCAGACACAGACCACCCACTGATGGCTGGTGGCTGATTCCTTCCAGTGCTAGAAATACAGAAAAGTTTCAGTCAACTAATGCCTAATCCCACTTGCCTTTGGTAAGCAATCAATCATCTGCCTTACTATGACTCACCAAGATCCTCTGGACCTTGCCATCTGCTCTGTTATGTTCTATGTTTAAGAACAACTTGGTTGCTCTATCTGCCATGAGCTAAACATGAGTCTGAAGTCTCCTTTACATGTTGTGTCCCTCAATTAGAACATGAGCTTCTTGCAATCTGGGAGGGGCTTCATTTTCTATTTTTTTTATCTCTAGCACTTAGCACAATGCTTGACACATAGTAAGCACTTAATAATTGCTTTTCCATTCCATTCCATATTAATGGGGAAAAGATCATCAGTCAAGATCATTTCTGTTATTTTAGCTTTCAAGGAATCTTGCAGAATTTTGGTGCATTCATGGGAAATACCTTGTTAAAAGTATTTTATTTATTTTGTTCTGCCAAAAAAAATTTATAGTCAAATAATAAACACAATGAGATCTTATGTTTACTTCATCTATCATTCGACTATGTGATGGTAAAGGTTCAGTCTACTGTGGAATATCACTTATGCAAGCCTACTTGTTCCCTCCTACCACCCTCATTAAGGTTGCTCCTAATGAACAAGTTGATTATTCTTGTAAAGTTTTTATATAAATAAAAAATGGAATGTGGGTTAGTAGTTGTTGATATTCTCTCAGTTGCATCTGTTTGGGTTAATGTTAGATACTTTTAAAATACACACTTGATACCTTCTCCTTTAGTTACCTCCTGAACCTATGCCTAGGTGGCATCACAATTGTGTCATCTTTAACACACATCTCCTTTGTATACACTCAGTTTAAGACATTTGATTTTCCTCTCTTTGTTTCTTTAGTATCATCTCTACATTGCTAAATAAGTATATCTAGGGGAGCTGGGATAGTCTCCAGACTTGATGGTTATCAAGGGTTTAATGGTGAAGAAACTTTGTTGTAACATACTTGGCAGATCTTTTCTACTTTTCTTCTAGTTGTTGTCATCTTTTCCAACCTTAAATTCTCTCAGGATAACTTCTCAGTTGAGTCTCAAAATGCTTTATTTAAATTGACTTTATCCTCTGTGGCATCTCTGTGTTAGGAAATGATACTGTTCATAATCTTCCACCATTCATCCATATAAAAATTTTACAAATGAGGTGATTTTCTAAGATGATATTGCCCTTGGCTACCTCCTCTGTCTACTTGATAAATAGTTGCAACCCTTGCTGACTGAAGGATTCTTGTGTTCTTGTCTCCTAGTTATGGCAACTCATCAGTTAAACTTCCTATTAAATTGTTGTAGTCTATTTCTATATCCTTTCTTCCATCCATATCCCATTTTCAATGTGAAGAAAAAAAACCTCATGATTTTTTTCATTTTTTTTCTTTTCCCTAGCTTTGTGCTAATTATGATCTCTTGGTTTAATAAGTGGGTGGTCTGACTGTACATAGACAGCTGATTCAGCAATGACTCCCACATCAGTAATGAGTCGTTTCCTGTCTGTTAAAATATAATCAATTTCACTTTTTTTCTTTTTTAGTGATTTAGTGCTTTCCATGTCCATCCCTTTCATACTCTTTCCTCTAAAAAAAAATCCATGATTCATATGCATAAGGTTTCTTTGTGGTCCACAAGTATTTGGCCTCTTTTACTCCTGATCCAGTTTTCCAATATTTCTCACCATTTTTATGTACAAATCTGCTTTGAAGTTGCTGATGTCAAAATCTGTGTTAATAGATTTGGAGTTGGGTCTTAACAAGTTTTTTTTTGTAGAATTTCTGTGCCTTTTCATACTCTACAACAGATGCTGATACCTAAGCTTCAACTGTTGTCATAATGCTCCTTTTGCAAATACCTATCATGAGCTTTACAATTGGAGAAGATCAAATGCCCCATGAAATGATATCTCCTATTGTTTTTGGGCACACTGTTCATTTCTTTTATTTTACTTTCCAAGGAGAACTTGTAGATCCCTCTGCAACTTAGTTCAGATTTCATTATTTGTACTGGTTTTCTATATAGCAAGACTGTCAAGATTGATATGATTTTATCCCTTTCCTGATGTGTATAATTGTGGGCCATTGGACAAGTAATGTGCCAATAGCAAAGTTATACTTGATAGATGTAGTTAGAGATTGTGTTTAGCTAGGTTGGTCCTTTGAAAGTGGACACTGATTATTGTTGAGAATACACTTAAGGATTCATTAACATAATAGGACCTTTCAACACATGAGCTCCATTGTCATCACCTTTGAGGACCTAGAGATGCTTCCAAACCATGATGAAGCATCAGAAGAGGATTTAATGGAGACTCAAATAGAAGACTTGTAAGAAAAATAAATATAAATGTATGAGAGGGAATGTGGAGTCTCTCCAGGAATCTTTAAGCTAAGAGAATCAAGGAAGATTTCTTGGAAAAGTTATCCTTTGAGCCAGGGCTTGAAAGAAGGGTAAGATTTCAACAATAGATGTGGGGGAAGGATATAAAAAGCAAAGAAAATGACTTGAACCAGATCACAGAGGTGGAGATGTGAGGGATGTTTTGAAAGAATGATAAACAGTCAAATTAAAAATAGTAACAACAGCAAACATTTCCTATATCACAGTCATTATGCTACAATAACAAGGGAAAAAAATCCTTGCCCTCAAGAGGCTCATATTTTAATGGGAGTGACACTACATAAAAATAACTGTACTTACGATGTAAATGTCAAGACATCTCAAAGGGAAAGCACCAGAAGCTGGAGGGAGGGGAAGACTGAAAAAGACTTCCTTTAGAAAGTGAAATCCGAGACTTAAAGCAAGCCAGGGGATCCAAGAATCAAAGTTAAGAGGACAACATGAAAGGTGAAGGACACAAAAATTATAAATGAATGAGGTGTCTGTAGAAGGAAAAGTAAACAGGTTAGTTTAGCTAGATCACAGAGTTCATGGAGGGGAATATAGCATAGGGAGATTGAAAAGATAGGAAGGGCTTTAAATGACTAAGGAGAAGATTCTATATTTAATCTTGGAGATAATAGGGAGTCATTGGGATTTTTTGGGTGGAGAAGAGGGTACATTGTTAAATGTGCTTTAGGACAATCACTTTGGGAACCAAGTAAAAGAGAAGTTGGATTGGGAGATACTAGAGGCAGAAAGACTAGTAAGCGTTAATTGGTGGTAAAGGCTCTATAGGGTGGTGACTGTAACTTGGGAGACGAGGATGCATACAAGAGATGTGAATTTCAAAATGACAAGATTTGAGAACTGATTGGACATGGGGGGGTGAGTGCTATTGGGGAGTTGAGGGTGCCCCTCTTACCTTTATTTATAAGCTTCAAGCCCTCTTAGAAATTCCAAGAAAATGTTGAAAGTTTGGAAATGTTCATCTGGTCTGACTAGATGCATGTTTGTGTATGTATGTCCCCTGAAATCTCAGGGCAATGCCAAGGAAATGGAATTCCTCAGGGCGGGGGGCTTGGGCCAAGGGGAGGAGAGGGCTCCTTGACCAGGTGCCTCCTGGATCTGAGCCCTCTGACTCAGCACATCGTCCTGTGACTGCAGGAAGGTCCCGGTTTCAGCAGCTGAGTCATATGAATAACTGGAATAGTTGTTTAGAGCAAAATTAATTCCCAGAACCACTCCAAGCCAACCAGCAAGCACATGTTCTCTACCCTCACCCTTTTCCAGCTTAATGATTTAGCAGAAGGGACCACTTTTAGAAAGGGACTTCGGAGGGGGTGGGGGCAGGAGAGGCACAGGCTCCTTCCTGATTCTTGTGTCCTGCCTCCCCACCTCTCTTAGGCTCCTTTAGGTCATTGACTACCTTTTTGTATTTTATTTGTCATATTTTCCTACCTATCTTTCTCCAGCACAATGGAATGTAATCTCCTTGAGGGCAGCTCAGAAGACATATTGTCACTTTCTATTACCAGCTCTTAGCAGCACAATGTGTAGTACAGAGTGAATGATTAGTAAATGCTTATTGGATTGGATTGAATTAGAAGGCTTTGGGGTACTGTGAGAAGAGCCCTGGACTCAGAAACAAAAGATGTTATGCAGCAGCAAGAGGATTGAGTTTGGGGTCAGAAGAGTTGAGTTCAAATTCTGATCCTACTAGTTCTTCCTTGAGTGTGTGACCTGTCCCAAGTCAATTCTCTGAGCCTCAGTTTCCTTGTCTGTCTAGTAAGGGCATTGGGTTAGATGATCTCTCCTATCCCTTGCCATTTCAAATTTGATGACCTCTTGTATCTTAGCTTGGTCTTCTATTATCTGTATGACATTGGCAAAATTAATTTTCTCCTTGAGACTCAGTTTCTTTCTCTGTAGAGTGAGTGGTATTGCATTTGATAACCTCTCAAATTCTTGGCTTCAAATTATGTTTTGAGTTCAGCTCCTTGGGATTCATGTGACCCAGACCAACTCTCTGCTCCTCAATTTCTTTCTCTGTAGGGGGAGAATACTTGTACTACAAACTCAATAGCGTTATTGAAAGGAGAGCACTAGATAAAATAAATTAATGAGTGATTGCTGTGATTACCTTCCTACTTCAGAGAAAATGTGCCAGTTACCTGGACTATAAATGGGCCATTAGGGTGAATCCTTCATAGCTGTTATGCCAATTCAACTCATTTCTACTCAAGTCCATTGAATCTAATCCAAATCAACCCAATGAGCATTTATTAAGGCTTTTTGCCAGATAGGGGCTGGGGAAACATGATCCTAAAAGGATTTGGCCTGTACCTTCAAAGAGCTTATATTCTGTTAGAGGGATATAGTATTTACATAGACTATAAGTAAGGAGAAAGGAAACTGAGGAGAGAAGACAGACCAGGGAGGGCTTCCCATAGGAGGAGGCACCCTAGCTGAGCTTAGAAAGAGCCAGTACTCTAAGAGGAGGAAAGAAGGAGGGAGGGCTGGTGAGATGACCTTGAAGATCTCTTCCCTCTGTGGAGCTGATTCCTATTCTCCAATCCTGAACTCCTTCTCCAGCTGTTGACCAGCTAATCACTTGTGGAGGAAACTGAGGATTTCTTCCTTAAAATTTTTCACTCCAATAGCCTCTCCAATGGTAGAGATAGCAACTATTTCCATTAAATTGGACCCCACAAGTATTTCTTTGGTACTAACTTTTTGCATGGCTCTAGAAAGTAGCCAAGAGGTAACTAGATGACTCAGTGGAAAGAGTACTGGGCCTGGAGTCAGGAAGACCTGAGTTCAAATGTGACCTCAGATACTTACTAGCTATGTGACCTTGAATAAATCGCTTAACCTCTGTTTCCCTTAATTCACCAGAGAAGGAAATGGCAAATCATTCTAGTAGCTCTGCCTAGAAAATCTGATGAACAGTCTGGTCCATAGAGTCATGAAGAGTTGGACAGGACTGAGCAACAGTAAAGACACAGATTGTCCTTTGAGCAAGAAAGCACATGAGAAATTATCTACCATCCTCACTGTTTTTTCAAATGATGGAACTCAGAGAGAGAAAGCAGCTTCCTATGGGCCCCACAGATCCTGGGTGGCAGAGCCAGCACATGGATCTGGGTGTCTTGACTCCCCACCCAGTGATCTTGTGACCACATCATGGTGACCCCTGTTCTAGAATAAGCATGAGCCTAACATACTTTATGGTGACTTAGTGGATTAAGGCAAGAAGACTTGAGTTCAAATCCTATCTTTGAACCATCCTGGCTGGATGACCTAGGCTAGTAACTTAAACCTTCAGTGCTCTGGCACCTCTCTAAGCCATCAGTGTCAGTGCCAGGGCATTGGCGGGGAAGTCTCCTCACCTAGGAATTTTTGTGCTTTCTAATCTCCTTCTCTGAGGAGTTTTTTTAACCTGGGGTTCGTTCACAAGCCCTTTGGAGGGCCATGAACTTGGATGAGGAAAAATTATATCTTTATTCTCACTAATCTTTAACTAATTTCCATTTAAGAATGTAGGCAACCCACAGGAGTCTGAGGAGTACACAGGACTGCCAAAGGTGACCATGGCATGAAGAGTGAGAGTGCCTGCTATATCTCCTTGGGCTCCCATGAGCCTGTGAGCTGAGCACTAGACATGTTATCTCCTTTTACAGACATGGGATAGTGACTTGCCCAGGGTCACAAAGCCAGCAAGTGGAGGAAGTAGGATTTGAACCCATGTCTTGTACTCTATCCCCATTACCATGTCCACCTTGCTAACTCTATGAGTCCACCACTGTGAGATGGCCTGCCCTCCTGGGGGCAGCGTCTGCCCCCTTGAGCTCCAGCAGGCTGTCAGGCTGTGTGCGCTGGAGGAAACTGGGAGCTTATAAAATGGGCCATGAGGGGAAGAAAAAGCAGAACAAGAAAGGAGGGGCTAAGTAGCCCAGGGCACTTGTGGAATCATGCCAATGGGTTAGCCTGTGGCATGAGACTCTAAGCCTCTCCTGGTCACCCCGGAGTCCTAAGGGCTAACTTTGGAAACTCTACTGAATCACTTGCCAGGAACTGAGCTCAAACATGCCAAAAAGAGGAGGGCTCAGCTGGGCCCGCCCAATGCCCAGAGGAATGACAGCTGACACTTTCATACCTTGATCCAGTTTACAGAAAATGTTCCTTATAAATTCCCCCAGAGCTAGGTGTGGGGAGAGATCAGAAGGCAAGCCTTGAGTTCCTGATTCTGACAGGTCTCTACTGGGCAACTGAGTCTCGATTTCCTCATTATTCTAGTCTTTCCACAGAAGTTATGGGAATTAAAGGTGTGTGTGTGTGTGTGTGTGTGTGTGTGTGTGTGAGAGAGAGAGAGAGAGAGAGAGAGAGAGAGAGAGAGAGAGAGAGAAAGAGAGAGAGAGATAGGGCTCATGAAATACAGAGACTGGGAATGGATAATGTAATGAATTTTTAAAAAACTTTATTCAATCTCTTTGATAATTTTCAATTGTTTACTATGTGCCAATCACTGTGCCAGGGATACAATGATAGACATGAAACAATCTCTGTGCTGAAGGAGATTACTTTTTATCAGAGGAGAGAATGTCAAAACATTTCTTTAGCACTGTGCTAAGTGTTGGACATACAAAGACAGCAAAAGCCAGTGCCTGCCCTCAAACAGCTGCCACTCTAGTGGGGAAGACAACATGCAAATAAATGTACAGGAGATGTATGAACAGAGCAGGAGACAAGTAACATCAGAGGGGAAACAATAGAGGGCGGGTGGGCAGGGGAACGGGGGAGGGCCACTCAGGGCCCCGAGGAAACTGGCATTGGGGTCACAACATTAGAGGGAAAGCAGGTCAGGGATGTTTCTTTGTAGAAGATTGCTTTTGGGTTTGGAATGCTCAGATGCCCCTGTGTTTGCTGGAATAGGAGGCCTCTCAGGGCCTTGCCTTCCCCCCCATCCCTCACAGCTGTGTCAGATGTTTGAAAATTCCGAAATCCTTGTGTTTGACCATAAAGTCACCTTGGTTTCTTCCTTCCCTTACGAAATCTTATTTGTCCACATTATGACCCCTTCTCTTGAATCCCTAGCCCCCTTATTTCACCAATGACACCCTGCCAAGCCTCAGCCTTAGTTCACTCCCATGATTTTTTATCTTCTTACCTACACAGATACTGCCAAATAAAGGTGGAGAAAAGCACTTAACTGTTCTGCCTGGGTCCACTACAAATTCATGTTACATAGCCTTGACTGGGCCCTCACTGCTGCTAGGCAATCCTACCTACCATACCTCCCTTCTCCACTTACTCTTCCAGTGTCCACAGCAGCTTTTCCAAACTTTCCCATCCCTCTTCTAACTTCCCATGGATTCCCTTACCCAACCCTCAGCTGAGATCCTTGCCTAGTATTTTACAGAAAAAATTGAGACCATGAGCTCCCTCTTCCTCATCTCCCGTCATTCGGATGCCTTTCACCCTGGTTTCACATAATGAGGTAGTCTTACTCCTTACCAAGGCTAACCTCCTACCTGTTCAAATGATCTCATTCCATCCCATCTCCTCTTTGCCATCCCCACTCTTCCTCTTACCTCTGTCTCTTCCTGTCTCCTGGTTCCTTCCCTACTGCCTACCTCTAGACATATCTAGGTCTCCCCCTTCCTGAAAAAAAACACTTTAGTTGATCCTTCCACCCCATCCTATATCTCTTCTGCTCTTTGTAGCTAAACTGCTTGACAAGTTTGTCTACAATAGGTGCTTTTCTCTTCTCTCACCCTTTCTTAACCCCTTACTATCCCGATTCCAACCTCATCGTTCCACCAATGCTTCTCTGTCAAAAGTTACCAACAATTTCTTAGTTGCCAAATCCAACGATCTTTTCTCAATCCTCATTCTTCCTGACCTCTCTGTGACCTTCAATACTGTTGACCATCCTTGATACTTTCTTCTCTCTGGGTTTCTCTCTGAGAGATACCACTCTCTCCTGGCACTCCTCTTACCTTTCTGTCTCATTTGCTGGATCTGCATTCAGAACATTCCCTCCCACTGTAGGTTCTGTCCTGGGTCCTTCACTCCCTTTCTACTACTTCCCTGGGTGATCTCATCAGTTCCCCTGGATTTAATTACCACCTCTATGTTGATGACTCACAAATCTATGTCTTGTCCTAAGCTCTCTGCTAACTTCCAATCTCACAAGTTTACGTGCCTTTCAGGCATTTTGAATGGATGTCCATTGGCTATCGTAGATCCAACATATTAAAAATAGAACTCAACTTTCCCCTTTAACCTTCCCCTCCTCTTGTCTTGATGGTAACAACACCATTCTCCCAATCCCCTAGTCTGGGAGTCTTCTTGGACTCATCATTCTCTGTTATTACCCCTTTCCCATGTTGTAGCTTTTGCCATGGCCTGTTGAATTCACATCTGAAGCATATATTGAATATGCTTCCTTTCTTTCCTCTAACATTGCCCCCACCCTAGTACAAATCCTCATAATCTAGTGCCTAGATTATTGCCATAGCTACTGGTGAGTCTGCCTGTTTCAAGTTTGTCCCCACTCTGATTCATCCTCCATTCAGATACCAAAGGGACTTTTCTAAAGTATAGCTCTGATCATGTCACCTCTTTACTTAGTAAACTCCAGTGGCTCCCTATCACCTCCAGGATCAAATACAGAAGACTGTGTTTGGTATTCAAAGCCCTTCATAACCTAGCCTCCTCTGTCTTTCCAGTCTCTTCACACCTTCCTCTCCAACATGAGTACTCTTGGATCTGGTGACAACTGGCCTCCTGACTGTTCCACAAAGAGACAGCCCATCTCTCAGCTCTGAGCATTTTCTGACTGTCCTTCATGCCTGGAATACTCTCCATCATTTTTGTCTCTTGCCTTTCCTGGTTCCTTTAAGTCCCAACTAAGATTTTTATCCTCTACAGGAAGCCTTGCCAAATCCCTCTTCATTCTGGTGTCTCCCATCTTAGTTCTTCTCTATGTGTGGTGTCTAGAGCTTGTTTACCTCCCCCATTTAGACTGTGAGCTATTTGAGAGCAGACTTTTTTCCTTTTTTTTTAATCCCCAGCACTTAGCATTGTGACTAGCACACAGTAGGAGTTAAATAGATATTTATTGATTATTAATGACTATACTGGAAATCTTTAAGAGAAGGCTGAATGACCACTTACATTTTAGATTTAGAGCTATGAGACCTTAGATGCCATCAAGTCCAATCTCCTCCTTTTATGATCAGATGAATGGGAACTGATCTGCATCTGTTACACCCTACAACTAGTATAAGTCAGGATTCAAACCCAGATCTTACTGGCTAAATCATGTATGCTATAGACATATTGGGATGGAGATTGGGATAGATGCTCTCTGGGGTCCCTTCCAACTCTTTAGTTCTGTGATTTTTGTCGATCCAGGTCAGTGCATGTTTCCTGAGTCAAAATCCCCCTCTTGCTAACAGCTTCTGAGGGTCATGGACTTTGTAGGAAGGAGATGATCACTGGTTTAAGCAAAGTTCAATGGTTTCCCATTTCTGGTCTTACAGCTAGAGAGCCATTAAGGTTTGAACAATGTGAAATATAGAGATTACAAATGTGAGATCTGGACATTTCCAGGAAAGAGCAGGGCAGGGATCCAGAGCAGAGGCAGCTTGACAAGGGGCAGATTTTTAACTCTCCGAGAAGTCATAGTTGCGTTAACTATCACAATTATCTGTCACTTGGGGCTGATGGTACTCACACTAAAATATCAGTTGATGCTTTTATAATGCCAAAGGTTGGCAAAGTACTTTATAGACATCATCTCATTTGAGTTTTAATATCCCTGTGAGGTAGTTGCTAATATTTGACAGACGGGGAAACTGAAGCAAATAGAGGTCGAGACTTATCCAGGGTCGCACAGCTAGTAAGTATATGAAACAGGACTTGAACCCTTGTCTTCACAACTTCATTTCCTGTACCACCTAACTACCTAGCACTCTTGGTCTCACATGGTTGTTGGGAAGAAAGGGCTATAAGAATGTGGACTATTTTTAGTATTTCCTCTCCCAGATGAGAAAACAGACCATTAGAAAGCATGAAGTCAGTTGTCCAAGGTTCCACTAGTTATTTCATGTCAGGACTCAAACTCAACCCAGGGGTCATAAGTGACTTGACGACCTAGGCTCTTCCCAACACACTGACGCAAGCTCCTTTCTTTCTCTCTAGACAGGTCGATAGGAGAATCTTAAAGGGAAGACCCAGCCTCTGTCTCCAAGGATGACTCTTCTTTCCCTAGAGGTAGCTAGATGGCCCAATGTATAGAGTCCTAGACTCTGAAGACCTGAGTTGAAATCCGTAATCAGATAATTGCTGGACATGGGACCAGGGGCGAGTCACTTAATCCCAGACCACCTCAGTTTTCTCAACTATAAAATGATGATAAATAATAACACTGATATACCAGGGTTGTTGTGAGGATTAAATGAGATACTCTTGGTAACGTCCTTAGCACAGTATCTGGTACATAGAAGGCATTTAATAAATGTTTCTTTCCTTTCATTTTTTCTCACAGAAGGACACATTTGTAGCAATTACAGAGGAACAGATTTCAACTCAATATAAGGAAGAATTTTCTAACATTTACAGCTGTCCAAAAATAAAACCATCCATGATATTTTGTCAAGGACTGAGTTCCCCATCACTAGAAATATTCTTATAGTCACTGATTTAGAGCTGGAGGAGACATCACAGTCCATCACATTCAGCTTCTATGCCGCTTTAGTAAATGAGGAATCTGAGGTGGAAAGAGGTGAAGGAATTTACCTAAAGTCATCCAGTTATTAAGGATCTAAGTCAGGGTTTGAATGTAGCCTGTCATGTCAAGTTCACAGCCCTATTCACATGACCTTTGGAGGCTGGATACCCATCGTCAGGGATGTGATGGAGGGGGTTAATGAATTGGTTGTTCGACTGTACTAGATGACCTCTAATGCCATTTCCAAGATTCCAGCTCAAATATTCTATAACTCTATGTATGAATCATAGGATGAGTCATCGATCAATGAGCCTTACATTAGAGGGTAAGTTATTCAGTTGAGTCAAGCAAAACTGTTCTCTTCCCAAACCCTTAAGAGCCACGAGGAAGTCCATTATTGGAATCATGGTGTCATAGATCCTGGAATATCAGGGACTTCTAGATGTCATTTGGACCACTCTTCTGTCTTCATATAATGAGGCATTATCATCCCATTTTTGAAACAAATAAAGCCCAGAAGGGTTATGTGGTGTGTGGTAGCATCAGAATACTGGTTAGTGGAGAAGTGTGACAAAAAATGAAAATGAAAACAAACAAACAAATTTGGAATCAGAGGGTCTGGCCTCCAACTCTATGTCTGCTATTAATGAGCTTGTAGTATGTGAGAAAATGACATCACTATCTCTGAGTCTCAGTTTCCTTCTCCATAAAAAAATGGGTAAAAATAATTTCTGTGACTTGAGTCACAGAGAATCACATGAGATAATGGGTGCTATAGAAATACTCTTTTTCCCCCCAGATCTGGCATCATTCTAGGGAATCCTCAGAATGGGAAAGTCTTACAGCTTGGCAAATCACACATGGCTTATGGTCCTAGAGCACTGTCTGGGGTGCTGAGATCCTCAGTAACTTCTAGGAGTTGATATAACCTTAAACCTGGAGTCAGAAAAACCTCATTCAAATTCTGCTTCAGACACTTACTAGCTGTGTGACTCTGGGCAAGTCATCAAACCTCTGTTTGCCCCAGTTTCCTTAACTATAAAAAGAGGAAAATAACAGTACACAATTCCTGGAGTTTTTGTGAGCATCATAGGCTATAATATTTTTTAAGTGGTGTTAACATGTGCTTGGCACATACTAGGCATTATATATGCTATTCCATTCCCTCCCTTCCTTCTTTCCTTCCTTCCTTCCTTCCTTCATCCTTTCCTTCCTGGTTCACACAGTAAGCATGTGTCAGAGACGGGACTTCAACAATGATCTCCAACAACTAGGCCTCTGTCCACCGTTCCATGCTTTTTCTATTGCAGTTCTACATAAATATCAGTTGTTAGTGATTCTCCCCTTGTTTCCAAATTGGCTCTATGGAGATCAAATATTTACTTATCCCTATATATATTCTATCTCCACTTATATAATGTGAACTTGAAGGCAGGGATTGTTTTTATTTTTGTGTCTCCAGAACCCTAAATGCCCACAGTAAGCACTAGGTCAGTGCTTCTTGGGTTGAGTTGAATTGTTATAAAGTGCTATATGAGTTTAAAAAAGGGCCTCTGCTCCAAGTCCAGAAGAAATACTCTGTCCCTGACATACAGGGAAAGAGCTTCCTCTACCTATAGCTAAGGTCTTTTCAAGTGTGGAGGTCTGTTTAAGGTAATTGGCATACTGTCCAATGATAACGGTAGGATGCAGGAGGCCAGCTGCCCTGGGGAGACACCAGAGGAATGATTCAACAAAGAGAAACTGAGGGGCAGCAGGGCAACTGGAGTTTGGGCAAGGAGAAGTAGCATCACAAGTACCTCATTTTAATTGGAGAAAGGAGATAGAGGCCCTTGAACAGGGTAGCATTCTGGGGTGGGACAGGGCTGGGGGCTTATATCAGGTCTGTGACTGTGGGGGAGGAAGTCACCTGTTGGTAGCTTCCTATGTAACGTCCTTGCTAATAAGATGCTCAACTCAGCTGTTTCTGTTCTCTTGCAGGACTTTAAGTGTAACAAGTGTTCCATGATATTTTCAGCCACCTAGAACAAAGCCCTGGCTGCCACACCTAAGTTATGGTATGAGAAATCCTACGATGTATCATTGTAGCCCATTCTGCTTTGGGATAGCCACTATTATCAAGAAATTGTTGCCATGCATCACAGAGGTCCATCCTTGAAATCTCTGCTACTAGGGAAGCTGAGGCAGACAATTTTTAGAGTTCATGAGTTCTGACTTGCATTAGAGTTAAGGCCAACCAAGTATCCATTTAATTCTGGCATAAATCCAGGAATGGGGGTAAACCATCTTAAGTGAAAAAGATGAAAGGAAAGAAGCAAGGAAAGAAGAAAGAAAGGAATGAAGGAAGGAAGATTGTTTTCCCAACATCAAGCCTAAATTTGCCTCTCAGAAGCTCATTTCTACTGTTCCCAGTTCTTTCATTTGGAATCAAGTTAAGAAGTCTTCAACTTTCCCTGTGACAGCTCTCAGAATACTTTGAGGATCAGAGGGCTAGAGGAGGAAGGAAGCTCAGAGGCCATGTCATCCACCTTCCTCATTTTATAGACAAGCAAACTGAAGCAAGGACAATGGAGTAACTTGTCCAAATTCATACAGGTAGTAAGCAAGAGAGGTAAGATTTGAACCCAGGTCCTCTGATTCAAGAGCCAGCTCTCTATTGTTGTACTCCATTGGCTCCTTAAAATGTTTCCTACTGATAAGATATCCCTCCCATGTCCCTTAAAGTCTTCTCTTCTCCAGGATACACTTGGCCTGATGGAGAGAGTGCTGTAATTGGATGCAGGAGGACCTGGGACTCTGCTCAGAGATTTAGTGGTCTTGATGATTAGAACATGAGAATGAGGGCACTCTTCCAGGCAGATGGCTCGGACCAGTTGAGAGGAGAGTGGAGTTTCCCTCAGCCAACTTGGACTTAAGTGCCCCATGCAATCATGTGATTCATGGTAATTAGGGTTTTTGTCCTACCATTTTCTTCCTTGTGTTCTCCCATGGGCTTCTTGGCTTAATGAAACCCTTCCCTCCCAGGTGACCCTTATAATTGCCTACAGGCCAATTTTTATTAATTATTCTCTTGAAGGGCTCAGGCATGTTCCCTTTATATAGAAAAAATGCCAATCCCAGAAGCCCCACCCACCAGGGCAATGAAAGTTCACTGTGGAAGGATGATTTTGGCAAACAGGAAAGATCTTCCTTGCATGCTTCTGCCATGACTGGACTGATTTTGGGCCAGCTGCTATCTTTTAATGTAGCAGCTGTCAGGGAGCTGAGGGGTTAATGAACAGTGGTTGTCTGGGAGCAATGGCAGGCCAATAGAAGTGGGGGAGGACCAAGAACCTGGTAAGGATATCCAGGGAAATGAACATGGGTCGAGCAGCCACAGATGGAACAGGACTCAGACAACACTAGCTATCAGGGTCCCTGGGAGTGGAAATTGAGATGAACTATGTTTACTCCAGAAAACAGAGAGTAAGGAGGAGGCAGGATCTGTTTTCCCTCTTTCAGGGGAAGGAGGGGATGGGAAGACTCATTCATTTTGACCCTAGAGGGCAGAATGGAGAACAGTAGGTAGAAATTGTGAGGAAGCAGAATTCAAGAAGTTGGAGTGAACAAAGAGGTCCAGCCGTGGTCTGGCATCCATGCAAGGGGGCAAAGGGTTTGCCATCGTTGGCTTGAACAGCCCTCTGTCGGGCACCCTGATGGCATCACTCACTGAATGGGAGGCTCCATTAAATACCCTCTAATAATGATCCTTCCAACCCTGAAATTTAAACCTAGATTAGGAATTTCTTAGGAAGTTACAGCTTCCTGTGAATGACAGTTTTAAAGGTGGAAGAGATGAGGCCACTAAGTTCAACTCTCTCCCTCCCCTTTGTTTTTATAGATGAGGAAACAGAGGCATATAGAAATCAAGGGAACTGTCCAGGGTCACATAGCTAGGAATTGTCTAAGGTAGGATATGACCACAGGTCTTTCTGATGCCAAGTCCAACACTTCCTTAGGCCATACTGCCTGCGTCATTGAATCTGCTTCACTCAATTTAGAGAAGGGAGAATTGAGACCCGTGAAGGTAAGCTACATTTGTCAGAGGTCGAGTCAGATTACAAACCTGAGTTCTTTGAGGCTTATCCTAGGAGAGCTTCTTGGATGGAAAGTTTGGCAGACATTGGAGGTCATTTAGTACAATCCCTTCTCATTTTAGAGATGAGGGAATTGAGGTCCGAGGAAGTTGGGACTTGCCCAAGATCACCTAGACGTAAGTAGTTAAGTTAAAGTACAAACTCAGATTCTCTGATAGAAGTTCAAAGTTCCTTCCTCTTCTAGCAGCTTCTTTCCTATGCTTGAGATAGATGAGAAGGGGAGTGTTAGAAGAGACTGGGGAATAAGTCTCTGTTCTGAGGAGCCAGTTTGTAACCCGTTTTGCCACACCAACTGTGCCATCCTGGTGGAGTTTCTTGACCCCTCTATGATTTAGTTTCCTCATCCAGTAAAAGAGTATAATAACATTTGCATCACTTGCCTTACAGGATTATAGTAAGGTTATTGGAACCCCATAGTTGTGGAAAACTATGAGCCACTCTGATGGCTCCAAATCCAGGGAAGAGTCTTAGAATTGCAACATAGGAAGTAAAGGTATGGTGTAGTGGGTAGAACTCTAAGCTTGAATTCAACAACACTGGAGCTCAAAAGCATTTCTGACCATCACCCATCACTGTGTGATGATGGAAAAGACACTTAACTCTGACCATCCGCTTCCTCATCCATAAAATGGGGGTAGTAATGCTACCACCCTTGTGGGATTGCTGTGACACTAAAATGATATAATGTTAACATGTTTTCTTAGTCAATATGCCATCAGTGGAAATCCTTATGCACGCTTTAGTGACCCCCATTTCTATTTTAAATTAACACCGGGGTTCCAGGCTACTCTCAAAAATTTATCGGCAAATTGCCAACCTGCACTGGTGGGGCATCTTCTACAATGGGAATTCTCTATACTGGTGACATTGGGCATAGTCTATATCCTATTCCTAAGAAGTGAGTGGCAGCCTATTCTGGGCTAGATGGAACTTGGGTCAATCAAGTGATTCAGATTCATGATTACAATGGTGTGAGGCATACATCACCTAGACCATCAAATGCAAAGACAATTTCAATTGTGATGGTATTAGAAGGTTATAGTTCCTAATTAAATTCAAAGTAAAATTATACTCCTCTCCTCTTCTATGTTCATTACAGTAATCAACAACATTTAGGGAGGCATCCCTTAGAATAAGTTCTGTTAAAACCTTCCAAGCATCAGGTCCCCATAGTCTGAGACTTTCATGCCTCAGGGGACAAGAAACATACCCCAGTCATTCCAGTTTTATTTCTCCAGGATAACCAAATCCCAAGGATGGCTACTTCTACCATAAGGTGAGAAAGTGGATGCCACAAATAGAGCTCTCTCTCTCTCTCTCGCTTTCAAATTTGACTGTTGAGAGAGATACAGGAAAGTAGCTTCAAGGGATATTAAGACAAGTAAGCATTGTCTCTTGAGCCTCCAAGCCCTTCTGCACTTTGACCTTTCTCATCATACTGAAGAGGTGAGTCAGAAGGGCAGAGTAGAAGGCATGTTCTAACTAGGTTCCTAAGTTGGGGCAATAAGCACCCACAAAATGGCAGGATTAGAGCACATATGTATTCTGGAACAACTCCAAGTTGGCTTTTCGTTGGCCACATTCAAGAACATTCCATCAACTGTGGAAAGACTCAGATCTTTCTGATCAGAATATATGTGAATATAAAACAGTATTTTGACATTATCCCACTAAAGACATTCTTGGAAGGGAAGGCATTAGAATTAAGAAGGCAGTTGGAAACATCTTCTTGCAGAAGATATGATTTAAGTGGGACTTGAAGGAAGCTAGGGAGGTGAGGCAGTGGAGATGAGGAGGAGGAGCCTTCTAGGCATGGGGGACAGCCATGAAAGACTCAGAGTTAAGAAATGGAGTATCTTGTGCAAGGAACAGCAAGGAGGTCAGAGACACAATCATAGAATATATGGGTAGGGGTAAAGAGACTGAAAGGGCAGAAAGGAGTCAGATTGTGAATTAATATCTAAACAAATAATTTATATTTGATCTTGGAGATAACAGGAAGTCACTGGACTTTATTGAAAAGTAAGGTGATGTGGTCAAACCTGGGCAACATTATCTTGACAGATGAATGGAAGATTGACTAAGTAGGGAGAGACTTGTGGCAGCGAGACCCACCAGCAGGCTATTGGAGAAAATCAGATGAGAGGTGGTGATGTTCTGTTTGGGGATGGTGGCAGGGTCATAGATGAGAAGGGAGAATATAGGAGAGATCCTACAAAGGTGGAAATGCTAAGATGGCAAAAGATTGGATAGGGAGGGTGAGAGATAGTGAGGGGTCAAGGATGACACCTAGGCTATAAGCCTAGGGGCCTAGGAGGTTGCTGTTGTCCTCTATAGTGATAGGAAAGCATGGAAAGGGGAATAGCTTGAGGGGAAAGATGAGTTCAGGACATATTGAGTTTAAGATGTTTACAGACCAGCAAGTCTGAGATGTTTAATAGAATCTTGGAGATATGAGACTAGAGCTTGGGAGAGGGTTAGCACTGGCCTAATAGATCTGAGGCATCTGCATCGAAATGATAACTGAATCCATGGGAGCGAATGAGATCAACAAGTGAAATAGGACAGAGGGAGAAGAGAATTCAGAAGAAAGTCTTGTGGGACAACTACTGTTTAGAGGTTTGATTTGGGGGAAGATCCAGCAAAAGAGACTGAGAAGGAGCAGTCAGATTAGTAGGAGGAGAACTAGGAGAGAGTGGTGTACCAGAAACCCAGAGAGAAGAAACAGCAAGCAGGACAGGGTGATGAAAAATGTCAAAGGCTGCAGAGAGGTCAAGAGGGCTGAGAGGAATACGATGAGCTCAGTAGGAAAGTCCAGGCATTATTGTCATGTTGTTGTTGCTAGGCTTCCTTGATGCCTTCTAGCTTTAATAAATGGTTTCTTTCTTTCTTCCTTCCTTCCTTCCTTCCTTCCTTCCTCCTTTTCTTTCTGTCTTCCTTTCTTCTGTCCTTCCTTCCTTCCTTCCTTCCTTCCTTCCTTCCTCCTTTTCTTTCTGTCTTCCTTTCTTCTGTTCTTCCTTCCTTCCTTCCTTCCTCCTTTTCTTTCTGTCTTCCTTTCTTCTGTCCTTCCTTCCTGCCTTCCTTCCTCCCTTCTGTCTGTCTGTCCTTCCTCTACATCTCTGACTCCATGATCCTAGCATCCTATATGCCAATATTCTACATTTTAAGATCCCTTTGAGCTGTGACATTTCTTGTCCTTTGATGCTACGATTCTAATGTCTTTTCTGGATCTAACATTCTTTGTTTTGTGTTACAATGTTCCATTTTCTGAGGTCCTCTCTCACTTTAAGGTTCCACAAGTTCTTGATTTTCCAAGGCGAGATGCCAGTCAGATAAGCCCACTAACCAGAGTCTTGCCATGTGGCATATGAGAAACAAAACACCAATTGGACATAATAATGGTATGATAACTATAAGAAAAAATGATTTTTTCAGACCTGACATCTGCTGCTTATTTGAATGTTGTTTGGCAAGAGTTTAGATTAGTCATGGTGGTCAGAACTGGAGGAAACAATTTGGTGGCCATGGCAACCACAATCCCTATGGTACTGGCATGATAGAAATAGCTCATAAACTTCTGCCCTCTCCCTGAGGATCATGGCTGAGATGAGATGCTTCTGTAAGGTAGAGTCCTCATGTTCCCCAAGATCACCCTCCTGTCCCATTAATCTAAGCCTCCATTGTCTCCATTGTGTTTCTTCTGTGACCTCTTTAGGAAGCATCTGGTCTGGTCTGATCCTTAGTTCTGATTTCTTTTCCCAGTTGAAAAGACAGTAAAAACTTTTGGAGACTTCTCTCTGGCTCAGAATGTGAATGATGATTACATAGAACACGGAACTCAAGGTGCGTGACAATGGTTCACTGATGAATTCCTCTACTGCTACAGGTTGAGAAAAGCAATGAAGGGGAAAATCCCCTACTACCACTGTTCTACTGTTTTCTGCAGAGAGATATGAAATCATCTGGCCTGCTGAGTCACCAACTAGTGATTTCTAGAAGCTGGAATGCAAAGACAGGGAGGCTGGAGATGAAAAATCTTCAAGTGGAAGAGGGATGGAATTTGCTCTGTTTGGTCTGAAAGGGAAGAACTAGGAACAAATGAGGACCGAAAGGCAATGGGAAAGAAAGACTGCCTAATAACAGTTAGTGCTATCCAGATGTAGAAGGAGATGTTACCAACAGGAATGAGGGAGTTCTTCCTCATAGGATGTCTTCAGGGAAAGACTGATTGGATCTTTGTAGGATACATGTGCAGAGATTTTCTTTCAGTATGCATTTGTCTCAAAGACCCAGGAAACCTTCCATTCTGAGATTCTGGGATGCTGAGCAAAGAATGACCTTGGAAACACTAGGGACAAGTAGGAAACACCGACATGGGAGTCAGTAAAGGAGGTGTGGTCTCCATTGTACTGATTCTTCAGGAATTTTAAAACAAGTTACAGTCAATGGGGGTTTGTGGTCATAATGACTTCTGTGAGTCCCCTCAGAGCTGCTGCCTCTCTCTTCCTTATAAAGGGGGTGGTGGTGCATATTTCCCCCTTGGATGGATTAAGTCATGGGCTGCTGTCCATGGCTCTTTAACTGAACAAGACCCCCAAGTAGATTCTACAATCTGAATAAAAACATGACAATGTTTTTATGTTATGAGAATGTTATCATGGCCATGTAGTATCACATAATAAAGACAGAATAGATTTTCAGGGCCTTTACAACACAGAGTGTGAGAGCTGGGAGGCGTTTTAGAACACAGAATGTCAGTCAAGTCAACTAGTATTTATTAACAGCCTACTATGTGTCAGGCACTGAGATCACCAAAAAATGTCAAGCAATAATCGCTGCCTTCAAGAGGCTCACAATGTAATGGCAGAATTGGAAAGGACCATTAAGCATAGAACGTCAGAGACCATAGGATTATAAGTGGAAAATACCTTAGAAACTTATTTAGCTCCTGATTTTATAAATAAGGAAACAGGACCAGAGAGCAAAGGTAGTTTGGTCAAGGACACAGAACTGAGCTAGTGGCAGAGTTGAGAATACAAATTAAATGATGGTCTATGATGTCTCTCTTGGTTATCATCATAAAGCAAGAGTTGTTTGTGCCTTGCCACTTCCAAAAGAGCTAACGTGTATAGAGTGTTTTCCTGCTTTGGCTATTTCCTCATGATCACCTTTAGACATTGGTAAAATCAGGCTACCTCTACTTCCATCCACATAATTGAAAAAATATTATACAGCACCAGGGAAAGGAGGGCTTTGTTCTTTCGGGTCACCACTGAAGATCTCTTACGAAGTGCTGTTATTTCATTTTTCATATATACGTATATATGTGTGCATATTCATACAAATATATATATATACATATATAGATATGCATCCATACACAACATATATTCCTATATACACATACATATATGAATGTGTGTGTACACACGCATACACATATATATATATATATATATATATATATATATATATATATATGCACACATAAAGGTGTGTGTGTGTGTGTGCGTGCACCTTTAGGTCTTCTTACCTAAAGTTCTCTTTCCAACTGTATGGCACTCCCTTGAATAGGATTGCTTATTTGCCTCTTTTAGAGACTTTATTAAAAGAGGTCATCCTTTCCCTGTTCCACCAGAGATATCCACAGCCAAGGTCCGTCATCCTTCCTTCATGATTTTAATTAGCAACAGTTAGCAAATGTCAATTGTGGTTTCCAGTGTTTCCTTTAAAGAGGATGTAAGGTAAAAGGAACATATATTTTAATGTCTGTGTAAATGAAAAGTGACGTCTGAGAGCATTGTAGCTCAAGAGGGATCCCCAGGGAAAACAAGAGGTGACACGAGTTGAGTTTGGAATCATTGACTTGTGGCTAGTTTCCTATGTGAATATCTTCTTCTATTTGGGTCTCATGCCTCCATCCTCCCTACCTGTCCCCACCCACAGCTCCAATGTTTAAAAAGCAAAGGTAGGTACAGGGAGTATGGAGGTCAGACTAGATACGGTTTGGTCAAAACAGCACTAGACTAGAGCACATTAGATTGTGCACAAGGGCAGGGGCTATTTCGATGTTTCTATGTATCCAAATAGCACAGTGAACATCACAGGTGTCTCATAGATGCTTGTTAACTTGACGGGGCCAAACTCTAACTCTGCTGCTAGTGATATGACCAACAAAAAGCAAATTCACCTTTAGGAATCTTTGCACCCCAATTCTCTTAACGGTATAGAGGAGATGTAGACACTCACAGTCTCTACTTTTGAGGTTTTGGTGACAAATGCATTTTCCAAGCTTTACAGTGTTTATAGGCAAGTTTACTCTTTCCTCATTCATAAAATGGGGATAAGGTTATATGTAACACCTTCAAGGGTAGGAATGAGAAAGGAGCTTTGGAAACAGTGCTGCATGTGAGATGGTGATGATGGTGATATAATGTTGATGATTGGTTGGAACCAGGTGGCCAATAGCTGGGGGTGACAGAACAGGGACATCTATCCCTTCTTCAGCTCCTTCCCTTCCAAGCAGGGGGCATGCTGTAGGGGCATGATCTAGCCATCCTACCCTACTTGGATTGGGGATCTAGAGCCACAGGGCTTGCTCTAAACTCTCCTCCAAACTTACTGTGTCACCTTGAACAAGTCACTAACCTCTGGGGCTCAGGTCTCTGTTCTGTAAATTGAAGGAATGAAGCAATCAGATGCAAAGTGGGGAGAGGAGAGGACCTGGGGTCAGGCAGGTCTGAGTCTGAATTCTACCTCGGCCGTGTACTGTCACTGTGACCCTGGGAGCATAATTAAACAAACTCTTTCACCCTCATTTGTTCATCTGTAAAATGGGGCTATAATAGCACCTCCTTCACAGGGTTGTGGAAAGAATAGAACTGTTTATCATACATACGTACATAGTCTGTATGTAACCATGCATTGTGTTTGCTAACTTTATAGGGATATGTCAATGCTAGCTATCATTACTAGGTTATAACCTCTGGAAAGGTCCCTTCTGTCTCATTTTTTTTTGTTTGAAAAGCCTATTTCTTTGAAAGCGTGAGAGAAAAGGGATTTTTCTCTGAGTTCTACTCTCCCGCACACAGTGAAGGTTCTCTCCAAGCACCCTTCTGTCCCTAAGATGCCATGATCCTAAGATTTTCTTTTAAATTATTCACATCATGGAGAACCATCTTGTTCCCAATTTCCTCTCCCTCCAGGCTCAAGGACTCAGAGGAGTGTGTGGACATGAATCTCCCAGGATGAAGCCCTACTGGTGCAAATTCCACCCTTTTCTCCCCAGCCTTCCAACCTTTCCAGACAAAGAGCAGAAGGAGACTTGTTGCTGAAGAATATGAAGTAGGTAATTCAGCGTGGCTGACATGATGGATATACCAGCATTATTGCAAACCATTAGAAATGCTGTACAGTGGGGGAGGAGAGGATATCAGCAGAAATGGCCATCACTAATCAAGCCCTCATTAAGATGGTTTGCAGTGTGCCAGCTCACTCTCAGGTTGATTAAGAAGGTGAAATAAGAACCAGGAGATCTGGGGGAGTCTGGCTCCATTTGAGAAGGTCTATTGCAATCAAAGATTGGTTCCCAAATAAATGAAATACAGGAAATGATAGCACACTCCATCAGTCAAGACTGGACAGTCCTAACCTTGAGGGGGTAGGAGAAAATTGTCTTCAGACAGAAAAAGTGGGATATTGATGACAAACTAGCCTGCCCTTACTGTGTCAGAGAAGGAGAAAGCGGAGACATGTGAGGAACCATGACTTTTAATCCTTGGATTAAGGAGGTCACAAGGATCCCCAAGAGCAGGGTTTGAGTGCTGGTTCTCCTCCTGTGTACTTGTGTGCTCTAGGATAAATTATTTAACCTTTCTGGGATTTTGAATAAGTAGAAACTCCTAAAGCATGATCACAGGTCTTTTACTTTTGCTTTATATACAATCCTCACAATCTTGGCTGTATAGTTTATAAATCTACAGCAGATTGGTAGTAGCACATCAAAACGTATGTGTGTGTGTGTGTGTGTGTGTATGTGGCTATTAGAGTTAAAAAGAAATTAGAAACATTAAGAAGTGATGACCTAACAGTGAGTAATGAGACAGAGGTTGAAGGGAAAACCAGCACTCAAGAACACAGAATTTTGAGGGCATTTCGTATGGGGTGGGGGAGACTGCCTTATACTGATTCTTTCAATAAACACAGATGATGTGTTATTATAACTGCCGAGTACAATAGTGGACATTTGTAATTCCAAGGTCATGTGGTCACGGAAAGTTAGTCTCATATGGTCATAAAATATTAAAATGCCTTAAATTTTCTAGTCCATTTTTGTTAGTTTTCAGAGCAGGAAACTGAGGTGCAATGTAATGCAATTTGATTCAACAATTATATATTAAATGACCAACAAGTAAAGAGCACTGTGAGGGGGCAAGTTACCCAAGGTCACACAAGTTAGTTGTCAGCTGGGGCAGCTGGGTGGTCTAATAGAGAGAGCCCTGGGTGTGTTATCCGGAAGACCTCAGTTCAAAGCCAGCTTCAGACATGTCCTAACTGGGTGACCCTGGGTAAGTCACTTGACCTCTGTTTGCCTCATTTTCCTCATCTTTAAAATGGATATAATTGGCTCAAATTGGAGTAGGAACTATGTAAATATTAGCTCTTACGATCACTACCATCAGGCAAGGGACAGAGACTCGGTCTCACAACCTCAGCCCAGAGGTAGTTATCCTGGGCCACAATTTCTGTCTTAAGTCATGAAGAAAAGGTTAAATTATGTCCGGTCTCCCCTCTTTTGCATGCCAGGAAGTGGTTGAGCCATTCCAGAGTGCTCGGTGGCCCCCACGCCCCTCTCATTTTTTCCATCCCAGCAAGTCCCTTTTCTTTGTGAGAATCAGCTCCATCATAGAAGATCCCCTTGCCCATTTGCTCATCTCTGAAATGAACACATCATCCTTGAGGGAACATAAACACGGATTAGTTTTGTTTTGCTGTGGGCAGAGGGAGAGCTCTCTGCCACCTCTGGCAGATGACCAGGGAACGGATTCCTCTGATCCCCACCGTCCTGTGCTTCCATAGGCTGGT
Organism: Potorous gilbertii; assembly: GCA_028658325.1. Lineage (NCBI taxonomy): Eukaryota > Metazoa > Chordata > Mammalia > Diprotodontia > Potoroidae > Potorous > Potorous gilbertii. Next base: position 679,015,620 of record CM053770.1, read on the forward strand.
GAGCCATGTCCTGAACTCTGCATTATTTTGACCCTAAAGGCAGCATCACTGCTCTTTTAGCTTTTATTCATCTCCAAAACTTAGTGCTGTGCTTGTAACCAATCAGAAATATATGTGTCTACTATCAGTTAGACCAACATCTCTTCTTCCGCATCTCACTCCAACATCTCTTTCCCCTCTGTACCACAGGCATACACATAACAGTTCATGAGCTATTGCTGAAGGATTGATTGATTTATCTATTGATCATGCCAGTTCTCCATAGTTCTTTTGGGAGTCAATGTGCCTCTTCACATGAAGGCTGGTAGTTCACCCTCAGTGCCCACTACAGTGGTATACAGGGTAAGAGCACAATAAATGCTGAGTAGGAACCTTTTAGAAATCAGAATATGCTGCAAAGAAATGAGCTTGTGGAAGGGCAGGAAATCTTGTTGCTTTTTGGCTGGTAAGTGAGTTCAACCCCTTCCAATCTGGTATATTGGAAAACTGAACACCAAGTTAAAAGTCCATAATTGAGTCATAGAATTTCTACTTTCTATTCTGGTGATTTTGGTCAAGGCAACATGCATTTATTAAGCACTAACTGTGTGCTTGGAACTTGTGTGCTAAGTAACATTAAATGTTTCTATGATTTGTTCTCTCACTTGTTTAAGGTTTCATCGTTCAATCTCCATTGGGTCTGACTCTCTTGCTTGCTGTCCCTGAACCAACTGTTCATCCTTCTTGCATTATGCTGTATAATGGATGTATATACTTTGTCTTTCTGGATGTCAGTTTCCAAGTGTGTAAATGAATTATATGACAATAATTGATAACCTCCCTGGTCATTTTATAAATGAAGAAACTGAGACTCAGTGAGATTGGTAATTTACTTATAATTGTACCAGTAGCTAGTGGCCTCTGCCTCTCTAGTGTGTTTGTTTCAAGGAGTAAGTCAAACAATGGAAGAGGAAATATTGTAAAAGGACAAATTGCTTTACACATGTAGTAAGTGAATTGAAGTTCAGACTCAGAGTTCAAGATTTGCCTTTGACACGTAACGATTGTATTACCCAGAACAAGGCTCTTAAGCTCTTGGTGTCCCAGGTAACTAAGGTTTGATGTTATAGAGGAGTTATAAGTCTTCATCAGTAGTGAGTATTTCCATACGAGAAATTCTCTGTCCTTATGGAATCATAAGCCTATACAAAAACAAACAAAAAAGAAAGAAATTATGAACAGAAGGGGGGACTTAACCTAGTGCCTACTATGCTCTAGGCACTGTGCTAAGTGCTTTTTGCCAATGTTATCTCACTTGATCTTCACAATAACTTGGGATGTGGGCTTTTTACAGATGAGGAAACTGAGACAAATAGATTTGAAGTGATTTGCCCAGGACTGTAACCTGAACTGCATTGCTCTCTCAAATACATTGTTCTACTCCTTTTTTCTAGTGGATATGGAATAGTCTTTGTTTCTGAATTGTTAAATTTAACCCATTATGTGTTTTGGAATGTATAGCTTTTCTTTTCTGGAGGCCATAAATTAATTATTTCATTTGGAATTCCATTTTCTATGTTCATAAGTTCTCTTCTATTGTTTCCTTCATTATGATGTTTAAGTTTTTTGTTCTGTCTTGTTCTTTTGGGAAATCTATGATCCTTGCATTTTCTCTATGCATCCTCTCTTTGAGATGCATACATTTTTCTTGCTTAATGAGCATATTTTGTTTTAATGTTCTTGTTTTTGCTCTCTTCTTTTAGTTTATCTTTCGCTTCTGTGTTTGCATTCCCAATATATTGTTGTCTCTCTTGTTTCTTTGGGGAGGTTTTCCATTGAAGATTCAAGTCCCCTTCATTTTGCTTACTATTTTTGCTGTGCAGGACATAAAATCTGCCAGTATAACTCTAATTTCTTCTTTAAACAATTCAGAAACAGCATGTTGAGCTTCCACGTTTTTCTCAAATTCCTGTCTCATCAAGTGTTAGATAATTTTTGTTTTTCAGATTTATTCATTCATGCCTGAACTCATTTACTAGATCTTGATGCCATATTTTCTTCAGTTATTATTTTTTGTTTTTGATTAATGTGTTGATATTCAAGGTTTTTGAGATTTCTTCTTCCTTAAATCATTGGTGTTTTCAATCTTTTTCTCCTTTTTATTTTCCTTACCATTTATTTACTTCTTGCCCCCCCCCATTGTGGTTTCCCTATGGGCTAGATTTCCAAGCCCTTCAGCCTCCCTTTATACAGCATAATTCAAAATCCACCAAATTAGTTTACTGCTTCAATTGACTTTTGAATGGACAACTGGATTCTGTGCTGTTTCCTTCAGGTTTGGTAGAGTGCTCCACAATCTGTCTCCCCTCCACCCAGGCACAAGGTCCTATTCTGGTGACCTGTCCCACTCCCTCTTTTCCTTAGTTTTGTGATCTAGCACCAGTAGTCCTGAACCTACTTTCCTTGGTCCTGGCACATCAGACCTTTGCAGCGCTGGTACTTATGGGTTGCAGTCCCTGGCAGAATTTTGTTACTGAACAGTTGTGGTTAAATGGGTTGTCAAGTTTCAAGAAAACTTTCACAGCCCAGAGCTGGTTCTCTACAGCACTGGAAAGAGAGAGGGGAGATTGGAGTTTAGTTGTGGTTTTAATGTAAACCTGTGCCATGTCTTCATCTACTAGTGCAGACTTTCTGTTGGTATCAGGAGGTAAGGGAGGGGTTCTGAGTAAACTCAAGGTAAGTAAGCATAAGTAACTTTTTAAAAACTTCTGGATTCAGATTGTCCTAGACCATGGAAAGAACTGAAGTTTATCTTTGGTGAATAATTACTATTTTGGAGAGATTTTGAGAGAGGTAATGGGAATAGGAGAAAATGTTTTCTGCCATCTTGCTGCTCATGTAATCCCTGAGGCTGGATTTAAACTCAGGTCTTCTTAACTCTAGACCCAGTGCTCTTCTACAATAATAATTCTCCCATCCATGGATTTTAAAAGTAAACAGTATTGTTTCAGGTCATGCTCAAAGTTAACAAAATGGATGTGGCACCATTTATTTTCAGCCTATCTTATCCCTTTGATGGCTCCAATCTTCTTGATCTATATCTCACCACTGGACCCAGACAGCTATAGAGGAGAAAGTGGGGCTGGTGACTTTGCACAGTCCTCCCTCACTTAAATCCAATCACATGCAAGTCTTGGCATTACCTCCCTGAGGTCACGGTCCTCTTTGAGAGCAAAGGACAAACAACAGCAATCCCTTTGCTGGCAATCACCCTAATGCTAAAAATCTTCCAGAGCCCAGTAGTCCTATACTATGTCCTAATGCAGCCTACTACACTTGCGAGATTATTGGACTTGGTTTTCAGAAGACCTGGTTTCAAAATCTGCCTTTTCTACATACAGAATTGGGTTGGATCTAATAAAGTGAAATTCACTAGGTGCAAATACAATGTCTCATGTAGAAATACAGATGAGATCAGTCAGGTCTTAAAAGGTAACATGACTTGCCTAGGGTTACTTAGTAAGCAACATTTGAAACCAGTTTTCTTCACCTTTAGACAAATATGCCGAACATTATTATTGAATTTGATGGTGATTATCTTCTGCCCCCCTTTTTTTCTTATCCTATCAAGGTTCAGAATGAATGTTTCATGGTCAAACTGATCGGGAAGGACATGACTTTCCAGAATAACCTTTTTCCCCCTCCCAATTCCCCCATGTAGGCAGCTGCTAGTCCAGCTGGGCCTGGCTGTGTTACTTTCAGTATTCCTAAAGAGATCTTCTTAGAGGAGAGTTTGCTAAGATCTCTAGTTGGGATTTAGATCTCTGCTATTGAGGCAGATGGGGAGAACCAGTGAGTACCAGACCGTGGGAGCAAGGAGACCTGGACTCTGTTGAATTACCAGGATCTTCTGTCAGTTTAAAGAGACAACAAGCTAATGATGTGCTGAAGGGTTTGCCTCCCCCCTAACTGGGAGGCTTAGCCAGCAAAGGCTAATTCTGTTGTTGTCGTTATTCATAAACAATTTCACAACTCCTCCAACCTGCAGAGAACTGACATCCAGGAAGGAAAGACCTTCCCCTTCTGTTCTCCCCCATTCACACCCACAGCTTTAGACCAGGAAGCCAACATGTGAGTGAACTGGCTGAATCCAGAGACAACTCCAAGCCAGCACGTGCCAGGAGGGAGCCTCCAGGAAAAGATTTGTGGCATGATGGACCTGGACTGGATTTAGAATTATAGTTCCAGAATACAATCTTGGCTCTGTTACTAACTTCTTGTGTGACTTCAGGCAAGTTTCTTAACTTTTCTGTGCCTCAGTTTCCTTATCTGGAAAAATGATCTTTAAGGTTCAAATAACCATAAAATATAATATTAACTTCTTGGCAGAGAGCTAACAGACTAGAGATGCACAATGAGATATGCCAATATGTTCGAATGTTTTGTTTTTTGCTAAAAGGTACGTATTTGTTACAAGGGAGGACTCATACTGGATGTTGGTGGATACTGATAGATAATGCAAAAAAACTAACAGTAAAACATTTTTAATATGTGAAAGAAAAAATTTGCAAATCTGTCACTAAAAGGCAGTTATGTAACTATTTTGTTGAATTTAAGATACACATATCTCAGAGCGCATCCCCTCAACTTACATATGAGAAAACTGAATCCAAAGAAAGTTAACTGAGTTGCCACTATCAGAGAGGGAGTCAGTGTCAAAGGGCAAGTTTGAGCCCAAGACCTTGGACCCTAGAGTCAAATCCTCTTTCTTCTATAACATGCTTCTTCCTTTGAGAGTGGATGAGAAAGGTTGTTACCGCTTGACAAGAGAAGGGGATTTTGAAGACTCTGCTAGCATGCCCTGCCCAAACAGCAATCATTTTCTTTGCTCCATTTCAAATTAAGTTATGTGATTTAAGGACAGACAACTACCTGGTAGCCAAGCAACCTGGGTATGAATCTTCCAATCATCTCCTTATTCTGAGGGCTACACACTGAACCTCTTCCTCATCTCCCTAACCTTAGACCATGACTTTGAGTCCCCCAGTTCGGATAGATGATCTCTTTAGAACCAGGACTCCTTGTCACTTCTTGGATATCTTGACCCCCTTTCCAGCTCCCCATTATGTTTTATCTTTCTCTTTAGCATGTAAGCGCCTTGAAGGCTACGATTGTCTTGCTTTTATTTGCATGCCTTCACTTAACCCAGTGCCTAGCACAGTAGGTGGTTAATTTTCCACTTAGCTGCACTCTTGTGGACTGAATTTCATCATGGCCACAGGAACCTCATTATCAGGAAATTCATCATCTTGTGAACTTTCATCAGTCTTGGTACTCACATGAAATCAGTACCTACTATGCCACTGAGGGAATACCTGGAGGGCAGAGCAAAGGCTTCCATTCAAAAGGGCCCTCAGCCAATTATCTGTTTGTTTTCCCTTGAGCTGCACCCCTTTGGACTGTGCTCCATTAGGTCCCATTCCAGATCCCTTCCTTTCTCCTACTCTCATTTTTCAGCTTCCAAGGCCTGTGGTCTTCCCCCATTACACTATAAGCTCTTTGAAGGAAGAGGCTGCTTTTCTTTTTTGTATCTCCAGTACTTAAAGGGGAGTGAGTGTTGGTGCATGATTTTCTGTTTACAGATGATTGTGCACTCAATGCAGCCTCTGAAGCTGAGATGCCACAAAGTATGGATCAATTCTCTGCTGCCTATGCGAATTTTGGCTTAATAATCAACACCAAGAAAACACAGGTGCTCCATCAGCCACCACCACACCATCCATATGTGAAACCATCGATTAAAACAAATGGAGAAGTTTTGAATGCTGTGGATAAGTTCACTTAGCTTGGTAGTGTACTTTCCAGGGATGTACACATTGACGATGAGATTGATGCATGCATTGCCAGAGCTAGCTGAGTGTTTGGGAGGCTCCAAAGAAGTTTGGGAGAGAAGAAGTATTAGACTGACTAACAAACTGAAGATCCACAGAACCATTGTGCTGACTTCATTGTTGTATGACTGTGAAACATGGACAGTCTACCAGCACCATGTCAGGAAACTGAATTGCTTCCATTTGAACTGTCTTAGGAAGATTCTGAAGATCACTTGGCAGGATAAGGTACCAGACACTGAGGTCCTTTCTCAAACTAAACTGCCAAGCATTCAAACTATGCTTCAGAGTGCAAATCAGATGGGTTGGCTATGTTCAAATGCAAAATGTATGCTTGCCAAAAAGACTATTTTATGGAGAACTGGCATTGGTCTGGCAATCGTGTGGTGGTCAGAAAAAGTGATACAAGGACACTCTTGAGATCTGTTTCAAGAACTTTCAATTTTATTGTGGGTCATGGGAGACACTGGCACAGGATCACTCAGCATGGTGTGCCCACATGAGAAGCAAAATTGAAACAGCACAAAGGAAATGTAGGATGTGCAAATTTAGAGTAACCACCCCAAATGTTCACATGGACTATCTGTGCCCAATCTGTGGTAGAGCATTGCAAACTCCTATTGGTTTGATCAGCCAAATCATACACATTGAAACTCCACTTTATCATAGGGATGTCATTTTGGTCCTCTTTGAAAATGAAGGACAACAACCAACCATTGATTGGCTGAATTATCTATGTATCTATCTCAGTATCTATCCATATATCTATGTACATGTGTGTTTGTATATATCATCTATCTGTATCATCTGTGCCATTATATTGGAATGTAATCTTGGAGAAATTTCTTCTTCTCTTTAGACTTCAAATTTTCTCCTCTATAAACTAAGGTGTTTGGACTAGGTGATTCCTTTCAGTGCTAAATTCCAAGAATTTTCAATGACTCTTTGTTGTTCAGTGATGACAACATCATCCTCATCCCTGTTCAGCTCCTTTGGGGGCACTCTGCCTGGCTTTGGACAACATAGGTCTGGAATGATATTGACAGAATGAAGTAATTTCACAGGAGGAGGGTGACTCGAAGTTTGGGAGGACTGGAGAATGAGAGGTTGTTCAATGAAAGGAGCCAGGAATGCTTAGCATGGAGAAGAGATGACTTTGGGCAGGGAAAGATTATGGCTTTCTTTGAGAGTCTGAAAGGTTGGGATGCAGAAGGTGGCCTGGCCCCAGAAAACAAAGCAAGAAGAATGTTATTGGGAGGCAAATCAGGTTCAAAAGAAGGGGGGAAGATTATTTAATAACATATATTAATATCATTTTTAAGATTTAGAAAGCACTTCATATATATATTATCTCATGTGATTTTGTTGTCCAAGGGTGATTTTCCATAGATGTTATTATTATATGAATTTTACTGATGAGAAAACCAAGGCTTAGAGGGATTAAGCCCAGAATCACACAGCACATGTCGGAGGTAAGATTGAAATTCAGGTCTTTCTGACCCCAAATTTGACCCTCTATCTACTAGTGCCACCTAGCATGAAGAGAACTGAGCCAATTGGCTCCTTTAACAGAAGTAGAAACTGAGGCCCAGAGAAATGACTTACTCAGGATGGTACTCAGTAAAGTCAAGGTTTGAACTCAGGTTCTGTGACTTCAAATCTAGCACTGCCTCCAGTCAGTCTGCACAAGTTCTTTCTAGGATCTTGTACATGAGTAGGAGTGAGATTCTATGAGAAGTGCTGGCAGTCTAGGGTTCTCTCTGCTTCTCTATCTCTGCTTCTGTCTCTGTCCCTTTTTTACTCTCTGCCTTTTTGTGTCTTCCTGTCTTTTTTTAATCCTCTGTCACTCTCTTTTTTCCCTTTGTATCTCACTCTGTGTCTTTCTGTGTCTCTGTCTTTCTCTCTTTGTCTCTTCTTGTTTCTTTATCTCTGTCTCCTCTCTCTGTCTTTGTTTCTCATCCTTTTTCTCTTCCTCTCTGTATCTGTCTCTTTTTCTGTGTCTCTCTTACTTTGTCTCTGTTTCTCTCTATCTTTCTCCTTTCTCTCTGTATCTCTTTGTTTCTCTCTGCATCTGTCTTTCTGTGTCTCTGTTTTGTCTTTTCCCTCTCATGCAGAGTTGTGAGTCTCCCATGCCAAGTATCTGGCTGAAAAATTTAAAATCCAATCCATCATCTAGATATTTCCAAGTAACTGAAAATTTGGCATCCCAAAGATAAAACATATAGATGATTGGCTCAATTTATTCTTTAAAAAAATTCCAGATGTTTGGCTTTTGACATAGTGGCTCATTTCCAGGACCCAGCAAAGGTGGTTTTGGTCACTTTTAGTTCCAATTCCTAGTCAGAGTCACTTTGAAACTTATTGTAGACTTCAAGATAGAGAAAATGACAACCAAAGCGACATGCCTTGAATTAAGAAGAGTGTTTAGGACCATAGAGAGCTGGTAGAACCTATAGAGGTCATCAGGCCCAATCCCCTTGTTTTACAGAAGAAAAAACTGAGACCTGAAGAGTTTAAAGGACTTGTCCAAGGTCATGCAACCAATAAGTGTCTGAGTGAGAATTCGGCCTCAGGTCTTCCTGACTTTAAGTCCAGAGCTCTTCCAATTGCACAAGCATTTGAAAAGTTACTGTATAGATAAGGTATTCAATTTGTTCTGCTTAGCCCTGCAGGGTAGAAGTCCCCTCTAAGTATAAAACTTTCCAAGAAGAGAATTTAAGCTCAACATCAGTAAAGTCTCCTAGTAGAGCTGTTTGCTTCAGGAGAGAGAAATTTCATCTTTGACTTCAGCAGAGGCTTCAGGTCTCTTTCTGGGACATTCTTATTTTGGATGGGTTGATGGCTACTTAGGTCCCTTTTGCCATCAGTTCTGACACCATTCACTCTAGCCACCCTATTTTGCAGGTGAGGAAACAGCCACAGAAGACTTGAGTGAGTTGCTTATGGTCATACATTTAGTTAATATCTGAGGTATGATTTGAACTCAGGTCTACTGATTCTTAATTCAATTTGCTGTGCTATATTGTCTCTCATTATCTCCCCAAAGAGCCATAACTGGGAATTTTTCCACCTGGAGCAAATGGTATAAATTTAACTTTTAATTGGATAGGAAATTCTCTGCCTCTTTGTAATCTAACATCCTAGAATTTCTATATGACTTGATTTCCCCTTTCTATCATTTATCTTCTGGTCTGGGTGGATATTCCCCCCCACCCCATCCTTCCAAGGGCTCTGATGCTCACCCTTCTCACAAAACCCCAAGATATGAGAGATTTACTATATTACCAGCCTCATCTCCTCAACACATATACTTTCCTTACCTTCTTCCCCTCTCAAACTCTATTTTCCATTTTAAAAGAGAATCTAAATGGTGACTACAGTTAGTACAAAGTAATGAATTCTTTGGGGTAGCACTCTAAACCTGTGTTATGTTGGGTAAGATGCTTCCTAATGATCCGAATGCTTCCAGGACTCAGTTTCCTCATCTGTCAAATGAAATTGTCCATCTTAGATCTATGGTCCTAAGATAATTTGAGTAACAGTTGAAAGTAACCCTCAATTACAAAGATTCTATGGGTATAATCGCCTATCTTGCCTGATGCTAAGGCCAGTTCTGTCGTCAACAAGTGGCCAAGAGGATCTCTGGAGGATCTAGTGATGAAAGGCTGGGGTGGGCTTAGGAAATGCAACCTGTCCCAGAGGAGGTCAGTCTCCAATTTGACCTTAATTTCCCTCTCATAAAAAGAATATGAAAAAATGAAAAGGAGAAACAGAAAATCATAAACTCATGGGGCATTTAAGCTGGATGGGACTTCTTCCAACTACTTTCTTTTACAGTGGAGGAAAATTAGACTCAGAGAGGAACAGGGACTTGTTTAAGGTCACTCATCCAACTAGTAGCTGGCCTAGTGCCATTTCCACTATAGCACACTTCCTCTGTTGAAGAAGGGGTCGACTCTAGTATGTTCTATTTATTTAATCCTAGTCTACAGTTCAAGGGATGAGGAAGGGAATGGGGTGGACCTAGGGGGAGACATCTTACAAACTCTGGCTCCAGCTTCATCCACATGTCAAAAACAAGGGAGTTTACCACCCAGCCCTCACTCGAGGCTTGGCTACTAAGAATGACCCTTCTAAAGAAAAATAAAAGTTTATTTTTCCCAATCTTTTCTCCATATTTCCCGGATTAGGGGGTAGGGTGGGTGGAGAGGAGGTGGGGAGTAATGCAGGCAGCCAAGAAGAGAAAGGGAACAACAGTTGGAGAGTGCCAGTAACAGAGCTCAACTCCCGAAGTGATTTCAAGAGTTGTTGGTCCTCTGTGAAGGGAGGGAGAGGTTGGCTTGCTCTGGGAGGCCCACCCCTCCTCCCCAGCAGTCTCCCCCACCTCTTCCTCACACATACAGACCCTGGATCTAAAAGAGGCCCTTTTACATAGAGAGGAGGAACGTAGAAGCCTAGAGTCTCAGAGTTGGAGCAGCTTCAGACATCTTCTTATTCAATGCATTCAAATGCTCCCGCCTTAAACAAATGGTAACCCAGCTTTTGTTGGGGACATCCAGTGAGGGGGACCCAAAACTCTCCCATACCTTTTTCTCCCCATCTCCCAAAGGGATGATGAACATGGAATCAATCCAGAATATACAAGAGTTCTATAATACACAGACCCAAGTGAATTGATTATTGAGCTCATTAAAAAAAAGGAGTTATTTATACCAGGGTTTGAAAAGGAAGGGAATCAACGTTTATGTGGTACCTATTATGTGCCAGGCACTGTGCTAGGTTTTCCATGTGATCCTCACAAAAGTCCAGTGAGGTAGGTGCTATTATCTCTATTTTACAGTTGTGAAAATTGAAGCGAAGGGATTTTACCGAGGTCACACAAGTATAAGTGTCTAAGGCTGGATTTGAACTTGAGTCTTCCTGACTCCAGGTCCAGTGCTCTATCACTCCTCAACCCCTCTCTGCCTCTGTTTTCCTGTCTTGGGATGGTAGCACTTGCCTCATAGATCAGTTATGAGGATCAAGTGAATTTTGTAAAAAAATTCCACCCTCCAAGTGTGTATCTGAAGGCCAACCCTGACATGGGATTTTGACTTCTCTTCCCCTCCTTCCAATGAACTTTTCACTCCTCTCCTGGTGAGAAGGATGTGGACAACGACTCCCATTCCTAATTTTAGATAACTCTACTTGGGTTGGGTACATTACAAAGGTAGTACTGTTGGATTATGTCTTGGAGAGTAGAATTGTCTGGATGGCATGAGATCATTCCTACTTCTGCCTGGAAAGGGATGAAGCTGAATCCTTTCCAGACCTTGACTGTCTCCTTCCTGTGGAATAAGTGGTTTGGGTTATCTTTGCATTCTCCTTCCTCTTCCTCTCCCAAGATGCATCTAGCAATCTTTTACAATAATTAGCTTGCTTTTCATCTAGGGACAGGATATTCACATCCAGGTGTCTTCTACCTCTCTTTCATGGAGTTTATATCATTGGTTGGTTATTGTCCTTCATTATCAGAGGACCAAAATGACATCACCATGGTAAGCTCAAGTTTCAGTATGTCCACCCGTAGATGATCAGACCAATATGAGCTCAGAATGCTCTACCACAGGCTGGGCACAGATAGTCCGTGTGAATATGTGGGGTGGTTACTCCAAATTGGCACATCCTATGCTTATTTTGTGCTGTCTTAATTCTGCTTTGCTTATAGAGCACAGCCATGATGTGGGCACACCATGCTGCGTGGTCCTGTGCCAGTGTCTTGCATGTCCCACAATCAAATCCAAAGTTCTTAAGAAAGACCTTGAGAGTGTCCTTGTGTTGCCTCTTCTGATGACCATGTGATCACCTGCTCCATGCTAGTTCACCATAAAATACTCTTTTTGGCAAAGGTACATTTCTCATTCCAACAACGTGGCCAGCCCGTTGGAGTTGTGCTCTCTGAAGCATAGTTTGACAGTTAGGCTCAGGCAAAGACTTCAGTATCTGATACCTTATCCTGCCAGGTGATCCTCAGAATCTTCCTAAAACAGCTCAAATGGAAGTAGTTCAGTTTCCTGGCATGGAACTGGTTTCAGCCATGCTGTCAAATGCTTTCAATGAGGATGAACATGGCATCAAGGTCACCTACTGCTCTGTTCTTCAGTCTGAAAAGACTCCAAGCCAAGATCAAAGTGGAGGGAGTGTTGGTGCATGATTCTGTTTGCAGATGATTGTGCACTCAATGCAGCCTCTGAAGCTGAGATGCAACAAAGTATGGATCAATTTTCTGTTTGTGCTCATTTTGGCCTAATAATTAACACCAAGAAAACACAGGTGCTCTATCAGTCACCACTACACCATTCATATGTGAAATCCTTGGTTACAAGAAATTGTGTTGTGGTGGTGGTAGTGTTCATCCTTCATTTTCAAAGAAGATCATGGCATCAGAGAAATGATGACATGACTTATGCTTGATTTTGTTTTGAGGGAGGGAGGGTTGTGCAGGTCACCAGCCTCACTTCTCCTCCAGAGCCATCTGGATTCAGTGACCAGATATTCATCAGGATGACTGGAGATGCCCAGGATGCAATGGGGGACCTTGGCCTTTTTAGGTACTCACTTAGAGGGAGGTAACGCCCATTGAGTGAATAGGCTTTTTTAAGAAGTAGTCAGGGAATGGTCCTTTTAATGAGCCAAAGTAAAGAATATCTAAATTATGCTGGGAGGTAAAGAGAAACTATGGAGAAGTTTTGAGTGCTGTGGATAAGTTTACTTATCTTGGTAGTGTGCTTTCCAGGGATGTACACATTGACAATGAAGTTGACACATGCATTGCCAGAACTAGTCCAGTTTTTGGGAGACTCCAAAGAAAAGTTTGGGAGAGAAGAGGTATTAGACTGACTATCAAACTGAAGATCTACAGAGCTGTTGTTGTGACCTCATTGTTGCATGCCTGTGGAGTTTATATAAAATAAAAAGTGGTTAAAACAATCAAAATAGGCAGAGTTCCTATTTAAGAAAATCCCTAATCTGAAAATGGGGGGGGTGGTTCTTCTGTACTCATTCAAATATTCTATATTTTTGTCTATACTCTGGCTTCTGTATCTATCATCCATCCATCTATCTATCTATCTATCTATCTATATTTTTGTGTTTATATTTGAGGCAAGTCAGGATACAAGAAATACTTAGGTGAAAGGAATGAACTGAGTCACCTTACTCATTATTAAAAGAAAGTTTGGGGAAAAGTTGACATTTTAGTCTTTGAACAGTTGAGCCCACATGACATTCTAAGATCCATGCAGGTGGTCAATGACTCCCCTTAGTGTCTCCCTGAAGCCTCACTTTTCTGGAGCATCTCCTGGGATTTTTTGCTCCCCATCTTTCTTTTCACATGGATTTCTATTCTCTCTCTCTTTTCACCCATCCAAGTAAGTGTCCACTCAGATCCTCTCTAGGAAGAGCCAAGACTGGATTCAGAGCTCTGTGAACCTCTCCATTTTCTGGGTTGTCACCTTGTTCATATTCTAACCATAACCCATTTGCACTTCTTCTGGGAATGGTAATTGAATCAATAAAATTCTTGTTTCAAATTAATTTCTTACAGGGAATACAGTACTGTTATTGTAGCTTTAAGAGCCCACTGGAAGACCAAGGGCATGTTGAAAAAAAAAGTAGTTTATGTTGACATTAAAAAAAGTCCATTACCAAGACATCCCTTTGGAATCAAGAAGAAGGTGTGTATTTCATCAGTGATTCATGAGGTTCTAAAGGAATCTGTAGAGGATATAGAGAGGAAGAAGGAAAGGAGGAAATTCTTCCTTTTAATAACTGTTTAACTATAAATGGTGTTATAAATAAACATCAAAAAGAATTCTACATACAGAGTCTGTGAGGAACTGGCAATTTTGGAAAGATGGTTTTCCAAGATTACTAAAGAAGACATTGAACTAAAGGACTAACTTTAATGATAAATATTTATTCTTATGATAGTTATTAAAATAACGATAGATCACATTTATATAGCACCTACTGTGTTCCAGGTGGGCAGCTAGGGGGAGCAGCAGTAGAGTGCGGGGTCTGGAGTGAGGAAGATCTGAGTTCAAGTTTGGCTTGATATTAACTGTATGACATTGCTTACCTCATTTTTCTCATCTATAAAATGAACTGGTCAATAAAATGGGAAAACACTCCTGTATTTTTGCCGAGAAAATCCCAGATGAGGTCACAAAGGCAGACATGACTGAAAAAAGTGATGAAAAAGTGTCAGACACTTATGCTAAGCACTTCACAAACATAATCTCCCACTTAATCCTCACAACAACCTTGGGAGGTAGGCACTGTTATTGTCTTCATTTTTACAAATGAGGAAACTGAGGCAAGTAGAGGTGTTTTTTTTTCTTTTTCCTTTTTTAATTGATTTACCCAAGGTCACATAGCCAGTAGGTCAAATTTGAACTCATGTCTTTCTGAGTCTAGGTTCAGCACTCTATCCACTTTACCACCTACCTGCTTCCGTTATTAAAAAATATTCAGAAGATTCTTAAGAGATTTTAATTAGTGTCTGAGTTGAACTTAATGGAGTAAGACTCAATTTTCAAGTGAGTAAAGAAGAATAAATTACTGTTATATCTAGGATCTGAGTTGACTTGGCTGTGACCTTTGACATGGCTAAAATATTCTAAATAGTCACATATATATTTATGTTTATTATTGCTTTTATTTAATAACATATTGTATGAAATCAGTCATTTTAATACTATTTAATTATAAATAAGTGAGAATGAATGCTATCGGGAAAGGTTTTGACATTTTATTATATGATTAATTTATTAAATGCGTACTTGGACTACTTAATTAATCAATGAGAACATGATTGCAAGTTTATAAATAAGAAATAAATTTCCCACATACCCTTAGAACTCTGTAGAACTTGAGAAGATAAAATTAAGTCTATATCAATGAATCAAGTAGAAGGCTGAGGTTGGGGGACTTACAAGTGTGGTCAGACTCTAGATCCCATTTTCTCTTGGTCCCATCCTCATCATAATTGCTACATCAATACTACCCTTGTCTCTGGAATGGTATAGGAGCAGACTTCCCAAATGTCTCTATAGACTCATCTTGTGACTCTCCAGACCAATTTGCCCTTTCTGATCACCACTCCCTGATATAAATTGTCTACTCATGTTAGAATATAAGTTCCTTGAGGGCAGGAACCATGAGGCTTTTGTATTTCTTCTTAGGTCACCATGGTAAGTGCTCGATAAATTATTTTTAGCCATTCAAAAATACCTTGTTCCAATCACTCACTAACTGAAGTCTGTAAGTTCTTGCTCTCAGGGGAATTTTCATCTTAAGCCTACATTTGTCTATATTTCAAGAACAACTAACATTTTTATTGGGTGAAATGATTACAAAGTATTTCCTCATAAGTTTTCGAGCCAGGAAAAGCAAGATTTATTATGAACTTTTATCAGTCCATTGCTAAGGCCCATGTATCGGTCTGCTATTACTAATGGAGTGTTATTAGTTTCGCTATTAATTATTAAATTTAAATAATAATTATTAATTATTAAATTGTGATGATCCATTATTAGGGTCTTTTCTCTTTGCCTCATCTTCAGTGTCTCTCATCTTATAATATGCTAACCCACAACAGACCTAAG
Organism: Potorous gilbertii; assembly: GCA_028658325.1. NCBI lineage: Eukaryota > Metazoa > Chordata > Mammalia > Diprotodontia > Potoroidae > Potorous > Potorous gilbertii. The sequence continues at coordinate 679,031,137 of CM053770.1, forward strand.
TAGTCTCTTACTTAAATAATTCTGCCCACCCATCCATCCACACCAAGTGACAAAAAAGGGAAGAAGAAAGGGTTCCCATCACTTTCAAAGTCAGGATAATTCCAAGGGACACTTACACAGGGGTGCACTAGGACCAGCTCCTCCCTCTAGAGTTGATTGTCAAATTTTCAGCGAAAGCATTTACATCTCTGACATCAGCCAACACCACCAATCTGGGCTTGATATATATTATTTTACTGATTGACTAGACTTAAGAAAGTGTCGGGGAAAATGTCAATAACGCAGATAGAACTGAAAAGCATGCCATAGGTATATTTCATTTTTCCCCCTACTAGCCGGTTGTTAAACATTTACCCACATAACCTTGAGGTTACTCGCAAAGTTCCCAAGAAAGCCTTTCTTAAACGTATCCCCAATGGCCTGTGCACACTGCTCCAGGAAGACTGTAAAGTAAAGAAATTTTCTCATGAACAGAGACAACTACATGGTCTCCCTGTGGATATTTATCATGGTCACTGCTCATTTCACACCCAAGCAAAGGTCTCTTGTGTTTTCTGTTCACCTTCCTCAGAATGCCTCCTGGGTTCCACTCTATCAACCTTTTGGTTGGTTTGTTTTCTAAAGTAAGAAAATGCTCCCTGACTCTCAGACTCTATTAAAAATTTAATGTATAAGAAAGAGCATCAGGAGATCAATGTTCATTGAAGGTAAAACTCCAATTGTTATTACCTATGTAATGTGGAACAAATTATGTCACCTTTTGAGCCTCAGTCTTCCTGTCTAAATATGATATGAGTTGGCCCATTCTCTCCTTGAGAAAGAGTGAGGCTGAGAGCCCATGGTATGTGTAACACAGGACTGGCCACTGAGCCAGGTCCTTGTGGGCATGTGCAGAATGCTCTGGAAGAGGCTGTGTGGGTAAGGGAGGAGGTAAGGGAATTGATTCCAGAGAGTCATCATGATGTACTCCTCTTGTACACTTGAGGGCAGGTCCAGGAATTTCAGCACTCACTGGAGACGCAAAACCTTGGGTAGATGGTTACAATCAGGTTACTTTCTAGGGATTTCTAGGCTTTTATGGGAACTCTTTCCAGGACTCAGCTAATCAGAGTCTTAGAAGGGGATGGTCCCTCTCAAATTAGAGGTAGCATGACCTTCTGCCTTTGGCATTCTAGGAGGAGTTCAAGGCTAACTTGACCCGGGGCCTGAATTCCCATGTGACAAACCGTTTGCATTTAAACTATTTCCATATGCTCGCCATACAACCCTTTGGAGAGAAGGGGCTCAGGCAATGTTTTCTGCTAGAGGCTAGGGTCATGACCTACTCCAGCTGGATTAATGAGAATCAGTCTGATGATCAAGAACACTCATTTCAAATCATCAGGGTCAAATTCAGGGTCAATAATCCTGTGCTCAAGATCCTAGGGAAAGGAGGCATGTGGTACAAGGATCAAACCCAGGAATGCATATGGGAAAATGCCAACATGGCAACTGCCCTTTAAATCACCATCATGGTATGAAAGAGGACTTAGACTTGAAGTCCAAAGACTTGTGTCTGGTCTGGGGCCCTATACCTGTTATCCGCGTGGACCCAAGTGAGTCCCTTGCCCTCCCCGAGTCCTGGTTTCTTCATTACTAAATTGAAGATGTCGGACTAGAGGACATCAAAGGTCCCTTCAAGCTCAGACAAACTATCACCAAACATGAAACCTGAATTTATTTTATAACTAAATTTCAATATAATTTATTTTCTTTATAATCCTATGTATTTTATACATTTAAAATAATTATTATGAGTAGTCCATAGATTTCTACCAAAGAAGCCCATGACAAAAACAGTTAAGGATCCTCGACCTACAGGAAGATTTCCAGTGGGATAGTGAGCTCTTTATCTTAACCCCAACCACACTCTCTAACTTTGTGTCTCAGGTACACATATGTGTGTTTGTCTGACACATGATATTTCATTGGTATGGGGAACTCCTTCATGAGGAAACTACACCTACCCAGTGTAGGTTGGCACCTCCCCTGAAACTTAAAGTCTTAGAGAGTTGCCCAGAGCATAGATATGTGAAGCAATTTGTCCAGGGTCACAAAATCAGTGCCAAGTATTGTGCTATAGATGGGGATACAAAGGAAAGTAAAAGACAGTCCTGTTCTCAAAGAGTTCACAGTCTAATGGGGAAGATAGACTTTGTGTAAATAAACTACTTACAGGATGAATGGGAAATAATCAACAGAGGGAAGGCATTAAAGTGAAGGGGGAATGGAAAGGTTTACAGGGACAGGTGCCATTTTAGCTGGGACTTCAAGGAAATAGAAGGTGGAGATTTCAGGCATGTGGGATAGCTAGAAAAAATGCTAGAGTCAGATGGAGCAAGGCTGGTGGTGGTAGTGTGTGTGTGTGTGTGTGTGTGTGTGTGTGTGTGTGTGTGTAGGTTTTAAAAGACTAGAAATGGAGGAAAAGCAATTTATGGAGGGCTTTGGATTCCCAACAAACAATTTTATACTTGATCCTGGAGGTAAGTCATTGGAGTTTGTGGAATAGAGTGGTAACATGGTCAGATCTAGGTTTTAAGAAGATTGCTTTAACAGCTAAGTTGAGGAGAGTCTTGAGATAGGAAGACCCACATGCCTTCTGGCTTCGTTTAAGTCCCATCTAAAGCACTCACTACCAGTCACAGTAAACCTTTCCATTTCTCTTTCATTTAGTGCCTGTCCTCTGTTGATTACTGCCAGTTCATCCTGTGTGTCACTGATTTGTACAAAGTTGTTCGTATGTTTATCTTCACCATTAGACCATGAAGTTTTTGAGAGTAGGGCTGTCTTTTACCTTTCTGCTGTATTATAGCAATCCAGAAGGTATTGAAGGCCCATATTCAAGGGGTGGGACCTTCAGAAGAGAGAAGGGAACATGTTCAAGAGATATTGCAAAGGTAAAATCTCTAGTCCTTGGCAGCAGATTAGATATGGTGGGTAAGATAGTGTACAGAATAGAGAATGTTATCTAGGTTGGGACCCTGAGTGATCGGGAGGATGGTGATACTTGTAACATTAATAAGGAAATTGAGAAGAGGGAAGAGTTTTTGGAAAAAGATAAGAGTTCAGTTTTGGCAAGTTGAGTTTAAGATGACCACAAGCAGTTGAAAAAGCAAGACTGGAGGTTAGCAGAAAATTTAGTAAGAAACTTTAGTATTTAAGCCAACTAGATATGAGAATCATTAGCATAGAGATGATATGTGAATTCATAAGAACTAATAATCTCATCAAGGAGAATAGGATAGAGAGAGAAGAGAAGAAAATCTAAGACAGAGCTCCATGTGACACCCACAGGGTGACTGTAGGTTACTGGGTCTGACCTGGATGAAGAATCAGCAAAGGTAACTGAGAAGTAAGTGGATAGATAAGAGGAGAAAGTAGTGTCCCAATAACATAGAAAAGAGATACTATCAAGGAGAAGAGAATGATCAAAGGTGACAAGCCTTCAAATGTGTTAAGAAGGCTGAGGATTTATAGAATAAAAATATTTTTGGCTATTAAGAGATCTTTGGTAATTTTGGTAGAGCAGTTTCAGTTGAATAGTGATATCAGAAGCTATAATGTAGAAAGTTAGGAAGCAAGAGAGGAAAAAGTGTAGACACCAGTTTTAGATGGTTTTCTCAAAGAATTTATCTACAAAAGAGAGGAGAGAAATGGAATGATGGTCAGCAGGGATGGATGGATTAAGTGAGGGTTATCTTTTTTTTTTTTTGCGGATAAAAGACATAGGCATGTTTGTAGACCATACGGAAGGAGCCAGTGGACAGAGAAAGATTGAAGATAATTGAAAGAATGGGGATGGTAGAGGGAAGGCGTTGGATAAGAGGAGACAGATTGGATCACTTGTGCAAGTAGAAGACTTAGTCTTGGCAAGGAGTAGAGTCACCCATTGTGATACAGGGGTGGAAGACATAGTGATAGAAGGCATCTGTGGCATGTGAGTGCAGGAAGAGGGGAGAGGAGAGAACTCAGCAAATAGCTTTAATTTTTTTCATTAAAATATGAAGCAAGGTTTTCAGTCAAGAGAATTAGGGGCAGGTAAATGATGGGGAATTTGAGGGAAGATGAAAAGATTTAGAAGACTCCTGTGATTAATGTGAAATTGAGTCAATTAAGAAAGTGTAAGAAGGTTGCTTAGCATCCATGAGGGTCCCAGTGGAGCTCATGAAAAATAACTTTGTAATGGATCTCTCGTTTCATTCAGCAGCACTGAAGACAGTGGATGATGGGGAGTAATGTAGGTTCTGACAGGGAAAGATCAATGACCGGATAAAATGGCAAGACGAGGATTGTAGAGCGCTGAATTGGTTCACGAAAGGATCCAGATGAGGAAGAGGGTTTAGCCTGTGCAGGGTTAATGACCTGGGAGAGAATGAAAGGGTCAAGGCATTGGGAGGCATAGGGAAGATAAAACGCAGTGTTTAGGGCTATGAGGGAGAGAGAGGCGGAATGGTAACAGATAGTGATCTGACAAGGGCATTTCGTAGTTCAAGAACACGGAAGTGGCGAATGTGTGAGCGGTGACAAGGTCAAGGGTAAGGATGATCTCTGCTCGTAGCTGAGGTGGGACGGAGGAATAGGTTTGGGAAAGGGAGTGAGTGAGTAACACTGAAGTGTATGGTGTTTGATGAAATACCGACAAAGATGTTGAGTTCCCTAGTGTGAAAGTGGGTTTGGGGAGAAGAGAAAGACTGTGATTCAGGAGGTGAACTCTTTGAAGAAAGAGGACCATCCTAAACATTGCTGGACAACAATTTCGGGTGGTAAATATGGATTGTGTGACCCTCAAAGGAGAAGAGGTCACTGAGTAATGGTAGTAGAGAGAAAACCTGGAAGTAAAAATGCAGAGCAAGAAGAAGATCCAGAAGATGAAAGGAGTAGGAAAGAAAAAGGTTTAAGATGAAAACAGATTTGATAACGTCAGACAGTCATGTTGAACTTAGTTCTTTCTGACCCTGAGCTTAGCTTAATAGGAAACTTAATATTCATTAAGTTTTCCATGATGCAAGTATAATTAATTACCTTTAGAAATTGTGTGTTTGTGTGTGCGTGCGTGCATGTATACATGTGCATTTGGCATCCTCCTTTTTGTTCCCCTTCCACCCTCCATTAGAACAACCAAACTCCTTTGAAGACAGTGTTCCTGTATCCTTTAAACCCTCAGTCTTAATTGAATACTACTCTGTATCCAGTTGGCATTTAATAAATATTTGCAGAACTAAATTTAAGTGTGATTAAATAAGCCTAGGCAACATCTAATAGAAATCTCTCAGGCATTCTGCCAGTAGAAAATTTTCCACTGCCACTACCTTGGAGAAAAAAGAGTAGGAGGAAGTTATCTTTAACATTCAGCCCTTCCCCTTTCTCTTCTGCCCAATGCCATCCTCTGCAATGGTCCTTTGTTACACCATATTTGACCAATTAGAGCACAGATTCTCCTCTATTCCAGCAGGAGGGAATTAGCCAACTTACTTTGTAAACTGCAAAATGAATTTAATGTATTACATGAATTAAAATTCCACAAGAATATGGCTTCCAAGCAACAAAAGGTATTTCCTGCCTCCTCTCTCCACAGGTAAACCAGTAAGCTGTGGCTAAAGAATTCATGACTAAATGACCAACCTCCTGGAGATGAACTTCAGTCTTCTTTTCTGGACTTTTCCCTTGAAAACAACACGGTCTATTTCTGTGACTACCCAAAGTCTTTTCAGTGTGAAAAAACTGTCAGTGCCTGAGTTCAAATTCAGACCTATCAATAATAATAAGCATTTATTCAGCACTTTAAAGTTTGCATTCATTATTTCATTTTATCCCCCATGAAATAAGGTTTATCATCATTCTCATTTTACAGATAAGGAAATTAAACCTGAGAGAGATTTGAAGACTTGTCCAGGATCATGTAGTTAGAAATTATTTGAGTCAGGATTGGAACTTAAGTCTTCTCTTAATTCCAGATCCAGACCTCTTCTCAGAATGCCCAGTTTTCAATTACACTTAAATTCAATTGTAATTTGGGGAAGGGTCATCATTGTTATTTAGTCAAAGAGAAGCACCATCCTCTTCCATAAAAGCTGAATCAGGTTAGGACCAGAAGAGGAATGGACCTGCTTGGTAACAAACAGAGCCTTGGGAGGTGGGGGCAGCATGGTTCATTTGTGCTCCTGAAGTTGTATTCTCATCCATCTGACAATGGGTCACAATTCATCCTGTTACATGGATCTAGATCCTACCTCCATGATATTTTGGTACTTTCCTTCTTTAGCATGCTCTTAGCATGAGAGTCTGGACTCAGGAAGGACCTGTACTTGCTTTCAGATACTACTCACTTAATGGCAGTAATTCAAAGTTGGAAATGCAAAGGTCATATAGTCCAATTGATATTTCAGTGGAAATCCAGAATGCCCTGTCTGATATCCTGATCAAGTGGTCATTCAGGCCCTACTGAAATAGCTATACTAGTAAGGAATTCACTTATGTCCTTGATTCTGTCCATTTTTCCCAGGGATAAATACAGACAAACCCAGTCATGGCAGTAATAGGCCATTCTTGTAAGAATGTGGTGGGTTGGGTTAATACCCTGATGTTTGGACAAATATAAAATGGGAAAAGCTGATTTGTGAGTGCCTGCAACAGCTGTTCCAAGTCTCTCATCTAAGGTGGCTGAAGTGATTGGGTCCTTTGTGGCCTCTTTAGAAGCTTTACAAGGTTAATTCTTACTCTAAAAATAAGCCCCAAAGGCTTTTAAAAAAGTTTCTAAAACCATGTGCTTGCAAAGGTTTTTTTTTTCTTTGTTATTTCTTTATGATGGTCCAGTGAACCTTTAAAAATTTCCAAAATCCCCACCTGGAATGCCTCCCATCATGGAGTAAATCCAATATATAGTATTTTTTTAAAGATTGTTTTAAATTTTTCTATGATCACCAGTTTGATCCAAGATGGTATTCTCACCAAAATGACCTCTCTCTCAAAGACTTGAATTCCATCATCAATAAAAAGAGTTATTTCTAAGTTTCACTTTTATAAATTTAGTTTTAATTTTTTAATTTTTTAGCTTTTTCATTCTTGTGAATAAAATTATTTTTAACACTTTCTTTCCTTCTCTTCCTTTTTTTGTCTTTATTTATGTCTCTTTCTATCTCTTCACAGCCCTATCACTCTTTGGCTCTTTAAATTCATTCTCTTTCCCTCTCTCTCTGTTCTGTCCCCATATCTTGTGAACCTTTTTCTCTTTTTATAGTCTTTTTCTTTCTTCCTTATCTATGTCCCTCTTTCTCTCCATATACTCTTTCCTTTTCACTCCCTCCTCTCTGACCAACTCCTTCACAACTGCCTCACCCAACAGCCTCACTGCCCACACCAGTAACCATGTCCTAGACAAACTTCTGTCCTGAATCCTCACTCTCCTGATTGATGAATCCAAACTTTTTTTCAGGACTGACCCAGCCATTCTTATACTTCATTATGCACTTCTTGTAAGTCTTTTTCTCTACAGCATTTCCCACCAGCTTGATATCTTTCATTATCTTTTCCTTGGTGTCTCCCCACCTCTCCCATTTGTCTTGGAACAATGAATCATGAGCAAAATGACTCTGACATTGTTCCTGGATGGGACGTGCCAATCAATTCCCTTATGGTCCCACACACCATCCCTGTAACTTGTTGGACCGAAGGGCCTCTCTCTGGCCACCACTTATTTCCCTTCATTAGAATATAAGATTCTTAAAAGCAGGGGTCATCTTTGCTTTTGTATTTATATCAATGCTTAGCCCTATGCTCAGCATATATTAAGTTTTTCATACTCTTCAACGCATTCACTCTATTTTTGCGAACACTTTTTCCTGGTGGTTCAGTGGATAGAGTACTGGGTCTAGAGTCAGGAAGACCTGAGTTCAAATCTAGCCTCAGATACTTATTAGTTATGTGACAATGGGCAAGTCACTTAACTTCTGTTTGCCTCGGTTTCTTCCAATCTAAAAATAGGAATAGTAATAGCATCTATTTCCTAGGATTGTTGTGAGATGTGGATGATACAATATTTGTAAAACACTTAGCATGGTGCCTAGCACATAGTAAGTTGTATATAAATGCAAGCTATTCTTCCCTTTTTTGTCTCTTATTCTTTGCTCTTCCCCCCCCAATCTCTCTCTATCTCTCTCCCCTTCCCTCCCTCCCTCTCTTAACCTCTCTCCCTTTCTACTCTTTCCTCTTTCCTAACCTCACTATTAAACAACAAATTGTTTAGCTTTGTTGATTGCATCACAGTGGACTAGGAGTCAGGAAGTCCTGAGTTTCAATCCTTCCACTCTGAGCAAGTCACTTAATTTTTGCCTTAGTTTTCTTATCTGTTATATGGGGATGATAGTAGCACCTATCTCGCAGAAATTTTGTGAGCACCAAATAAGATACTTTAAAAGACATTGCAAACCTTAAAGGACAATATAATTGCAAGATATCTGTCTATCTATCTATACTATAAGAATTCAGAGACAGGAAGTGGGGAAAGACACATTAGGAAATGAAAATTATGTAAAAGGAAAAGATAGCAATAGTTTTTTAAGGTACCACCAAAGAAGACCCTACTGAGAACATGTCCCTGAGAACAGTTGGAGTTATTGGAACTTGCAGAAAGACCTTTACATTATTAGTTCTCATAAGTTCCAAGAATATGAGTGTTAATACTACTGTTGTCAGTTGTAATGAATGTAAAAATTCTCATTTCAATATGATGATGATGATGATTAAGTGACGCGTATATAATGCTGGAAGGTTGCAAAGTACTTTACATACATGATCTCATTTTGAAACACACAGCCTTCTGAGGTAGGTGCTTTTACTGTTTCCAATTTATAGATGAGTGAGTCCAAGTGACAGGACTTCATCCATACAGCTATGATTGCAAGATTTCAATTTTAGCTCTGGAAAGAACTTTAGAGTCCATCAAATCTACTCCATCCATTTGACAGATGGTCTCAGAAACTGAGACCCAGAGAGGTTAATTGACTTGTCCAGGGCCATATAACTAAGTCAGATTTTCAACTGGCTTTGAATCCAAGTCTACTGACTTCTAATCCAGTGTTCTTTCTGACTATCACATGCCAAGGCAGAATTTGAATACAAGTTATCCTGAGTCCAAGTCCAGGGCAGACTGACTGCTGTCTCTGCAAAACCCAAACCTGGGCACTACAATATGAGTTACACAGTCTACAATTTGAGCTAACAGCAGATTAGAGACATGCATATTGAGAGAGGAAGAGTGGGTGATTTCTAAAAGAAGTAAATATGGAGAAGGAACAGGATTAGATGATCCACGGGGGTCACCAGAATCTCAAATTTCTTCACATTTGAGCAGAAGATTCTTGGATCACTTAGATTGTGGAGAAATGTGGTTGTGATACCAGTGATGGGAACTGAGAGAGAAAACAACCCAAGCCAATGGAATCAGAGCAAATGATGCTGGGGGAACAGGGCTGGAGAAATGTGAGTGGACTCACCTTAGGTGCAGTTACCAAGGGAGGTAAGGACCATCCACACCAGCATATCTCAATGTTTCCAAGCTGTGAAAGGGAGAAGAAACATGGATTGGACTGAAGGCCCTGCTACCACTGTTAGGGTAGAACAGGATAGAACCAAGTCCTAGGAAGAGAAGTCCCTACTGAGCCCTTGAGCTGGGTAAAAGCTCTGGTGGCCCTAACCTAGTTATAGCTTTAAGAGGGGATGGAAATGGGCCTCAGAATTTGAGAGGTTTGAGTTCTGCTCTTTCATTGCTGTGAAACTTCCATACCACTGAGTTTCAGTTTCCTATCCCATAAAAGGGGTCTCCTATGTCTAACACCCAGGGCAATTATAGGGATTAGGTAAGATTCTCTAAAAACTGAAAAATTCTATGAAAAGTTGGTCAGAAGAGACCTTAGGGGTCATCAAGGAACCATATCCTCATTTAATGAAGTAGGTTACTGAGAACCAGAGAACTTTCATGACTTGATCTCCAAGGGGGCTTGAGATAAGTACATTGTTTTTTTACGTGTGGTTTACATGTGAATTGTTCTTTTTTTAATTATTATTTTATCTTTTTATTTAATTTTAATTTAATTTAATTTACTTTAAATTAATTTTTCAGTAATTTAATTATCTTTTTATTAATTATTTTAATTGGTGTTATATATACTTAATTATATAATATACAATTATATATTATATATAATTCAGATTAACAAAATAAATTAATTAATTATCTTTTAAAAATTATTACTCTTATTCTTTTCATTTGTTTTATGAATGTCAGATAGACATCCCAGTGATGCTAGGATTGGTCACCATTCATTACTTAGAATTTGATGTTTACTATTCCTCAAACTATTGCTGTGGACATAGAACAGTTATTAAATTTTATATATATATATGGTTGTATATATTATATATGTGTGTACATATGTATATATGTTATATATTATATGTTAAATGTATACTATTATATCCAGTTTTATATAAATTATATATTACTATATAACAATATATAATATATATCTTACATCTTACTTAAATTATCATATTCATAGTATTATATAAATTCTACATTATATAAAATATGTACATAATATATATTATGCATACTATTATACACATATTATCTAAATTATATATTAATATATAACTACATATAAAAATTTGATAACCGTTTTTGAATATAAACTCATCTTCTACAGGCTTACTGAAAACGAAAGTCTTCAGAACAAATCCAATGGCAGACAATGTAGCAGAACTGCTCTGTACCTTAGCCTGTTCCTACCTGCCCAGTTTGGAGGTGGAGCGTGTAAATTGGTCAGATCTATTTCACGTCGTTCTCATATCCTACAGATCAGCACAATGTCCACACCATTATGGGTGCCTGTTTTGCCTGTGATGCAACATAGTTTCCAGGAAAGTTGTTGAATTTTTGATTTCTCATCCCGCTCTTTAATGTGTTCTCTTCTTCAACGGGGTTTGGGTAGAAATGGTCACACAATAAGTCATCATTCTGCTTTAACATCTACACTGTATTGACTAGGGAGATAAAACAATGACTTTTTGTGACTGGATCCAAATATTAGGATGCAAATTTGTGATTGGTAGATTCAATGAAAACCTCCTCAAGTTAAGTCCAGTAGCACAGAGGGAAAGAGGCAGGATATTACCTTAACTTGTTCCCAAATGATTTTGATCTCCTTTAATAGGCTCAAAGATTTGGAAAGCTTTTTATCCCATGTAGCTTGGAGATTATGAGCATTTGGTATGGTGGCATCCTTTTTTATGGTAAATTCTTATGGATTGTTATAATGTATAGGCAATTTTCAAAACATTTTTTCTCATTTTATTTTTTCAGTTACATGTAAAATTATTTTTAACATTTGTTTTTTAAAATTTTGAGTTCTAAATTTTCTCCCTTCCTCTCCTCTTCCCTCCTTGAAAAGGTAACCAATATTATCTAGATTATACATGTGAAGCATGTTACTTAACCCTATTTGTCTCAGTTTCCTCATCAGGTAAGTGGTCAAGTAGGTAGAGTGCTGGCACTACAGTCTAGAAGGCTCATCTTTCTGACTTCAAATCTGGCCTCAGATACTTCCTAGCTGGGTGACTCTGGGCAAGTCACTGATTCCTATTTGCCCCAGTTTCCTCATGGGCAAAATGAGCTGGAGAAGAAAATAGCAAAGTGCTCTAGTATCTTTGCAAGAAAACCCCAAATGGGATAATGTAATAATGTAGTTAGATATGACTCAAACAACTGAACAATAACCTTGACAACACATGTGAAGTCATGCAAACCATATTTCCATGTTAGCCATTTTGCAAAAGAAAACACAGACCTCCCCTGACAAAAAGGAAGAAAAAGGAAGAAAATAAAGTAAAAAAAATGTGTATTTCAATCTACATTCAGACTCTTATCAGTTCTTTCTCTGGAGCTAAATAGCATTTAATTGTCTTGGATCATTGAATTGGTCACAACAGCTAAGTCATTCATAGCTCATCTCGTACAATATTGCTGTTGTTGTGCACAATATTCTCCTGGTTCTTGAGACTTCATTTTGCATCAGTTATTATATGTCTTCCTGGGTTTTTTTCTGAAATCACCCTCCTTGTCATTTCTTCTATCACAATAGTATTCCATCATAATTATATTCTGTAACTTGTTCAGCCATTGCCCAATTGATTGGTATCTCCTCAACACCCCAATTCTTTGCCACCACAGAAGGAGTTACTATGAATATTTTTATACAAATTGATATTTTCTTTTTCTTTGATCTCTTTGGGATACAGACTTAGTCGTAGTGTTACTGGGTTAAATGATATGCAGTTTTATAGCCATTTGGGCATTGTTCCAAATTCCTCACTAGAATGCTTGGATTAATTCACAACTCCAACAACAGTGTCTCAATTTTTCCACATTTTCTCCATTTGTCATTTTCCCTTTTTGCCTTGTTAGGCAATCCATTAGGTATAAGGTGGTACCTCAGAGTTATTTTAATTTGCATTTCTCTAATCAATAGTAACAGAATGTTTTTTCATATAACTATAGATAGCATTTACTTCTTTATATCCTTTGGCCATTTATCAATTAAGAAATGGCTTCTATTCTCATAAATTTGACTCATTGCTTTATACATTTGAGAAATGATACGTTTATCAGAGACACTTGCTGTTAAAAAATTTCCCCAGTTTTCTGCTTTCCTTTTAATCTTAGCTGCATTGAATTTGTTTGTACAAGTTTCCTTGTGCAGGCAATTTTGGACAACAGTCAAGTCTTTGATAATGTTCTGTCTCCAAAATAATATATTGTCCAAGGTCTCTAGGATGTTTTAAAATCTGTTTTTTTTTTTTACTTTGGAGATGTTTCTTCTTTCAGTCTATGAAGGATAGCAAGTTTCTAACATAATCATCCCCATCAACATGCTATGTCTTCCTTGGTAATTTGTAGGTGCAATGCCTTTTTCCACCAACAAATCCATGTGGCTCAGCCATATATTTGTCTCTCAGCGTAGAGGGGTCTGAGCTCATGTGAATAATGCTCCCTAAGTGCCTTTGGTTCCACCCTTGTCCCTGATCTGTTTCATAGGCGTTATCTGAAGGTAAATGGCTTTCAGGTACATTCGACAAACCCAGTGGTACACGTTGTTATTAGCTGGGGATGTTGCTCAGTGAAGCTGGCGACTGGTTCCCAAAGTATTTCTCTAAGTTTTTAACCATTTTATGGTGAACTCTAAATATGTCTATTGCTCTTCTTTTTTGTCGACGAAGTGTTCATCTTTCTATAACTGTCTTATGTGAAAGGACCCAATCTTTTGTTAAAAGCAACTAGAGTTGTAATGATGAATGCTGATGTTACGGTTATTAATACTCCGTCGCTATTACCTGGCTTGGAACACTGCAGCAGGAGACAAGGGAATGGAGAGACAGTAATGGTCCAGACAGTGGAGGTTAAATTACAACAGCTACTAAGGGTTTAGGGATAATATAGAATAACTATAAAGTAGGAAAAACAGCTGTGTGAATTATTTCACATACAACGAGATGGTCTTATGGTACAACAGTTTGCAAATATGGCAATTCAACATCAACAGGTATTTTGGGGACTTTTACTAGAATCTGGAGCCAGAGAATACTTTCCTACTAATATACTTCCCAGGGCTTTTATGAGTGTTAATACACTGTATAAAAATTACAGTGCTATGGAAGCATACGTCATTCATAGTAATATCACAACTATTGGGGGATAGTTTATTTGTTAACTGAAATCATATCTACATTCACAAATGAACTTAATTAATATTCAGCTCTTCTCTCTCCCTCTCTCTCTCTCTCCCTCCCTCTCTCTCCCCCCTTCTCTCTCTGTCTCTGTCTCTCTGTTTCTCTCTCTCCATTCATTCATTTGTTTGATGTTCAAATACTGTCGATAATTACCTCAGTCTTAGAATTGACTTGGTGAGTATAGATAGACACAATCTAAGTCAAGATCAAATGGCTCCAATGAAAATGACTTATGGCCAACCATGCTCCATTATTATTTAGGTGCTCTGTTTTTCCTTCAGAGCCTGGGAAAATGTGACGTTCTACCTACTTTAAATTGGCCCATCAATTATTTTCCCTCTAAGTAAGCCAAGCTCATTAGGGCCCTGTTTAAGAAATTAATGCACCTGGGCAGAGAGAAAAGTAAACTCCATTCCTCCACAGTGGGACCACAGGCTCAGATCGACTCTGCTCTAACCCTCCCAGTTATTTTTCTCCCCATTAAGCGGCCAGTCATAAATCTTGCCTTGTGCCAAATCACCAGTTTTTGTTGGAATAGTGTTTCATATAGGGAATTAATGTACTTGCTGTTTTTCAGGGCAAAGAAAAAGCATCCACAATCACTGGACTTGGTTTTGAAAGAATATGGTGCCCGGTGGTGGTGGCTTCCCTCTTAGTGAAGGTCTTTAAGGAAAGCTGGATGAACATTTGTCTTTTGTCTGATAATAAGGATTATGTTTTATGTGTAGTTTTTTCTAGAATAGATTTCCACTAAGCTCCCTCCAATCCTGGAATTCTCTGACTCTGGGATCACTGGGCTGGGAATCCAGGATTCTTCAGTCCCAATCCTGTAACTAGCATAGTCTATAATGTTGGACACATCATCTCACCTCTCTCAGTTTCCTTATCTGCAAAAAATATTTACAAATCTCAAACCCTACACAACTATCAGTATTCCTAAACATGTCTTAAATCATACTCTGTAGGATGTATGTGATGATCTTCTTTACCTGATAATAGTTTTCATTTATACTACAATGATAAGTATAAAATCCTTTCACATCCATTATTTTACTTGATTCTTACAATCTCTTGAGTGAATAGGATTATCAATATAGAAGTAGAAGGGACCTCAGAGGTCATTAGTCCAAACTAGATATAGTTTATAGCTATACATATAATAATGTATAATTGAATAAATGGAGACGTAGCAGCTGATGTGACTTCCCCAAGGCCATAAAAGTTAGTAAGTGGAAAAGTCATAGTTTGAGCCTCTGATACTAAAGTCAGCACTCTTTATTATATATGAAAAACTTTAATTATTCCTTCTCTTTTTTAAAGGAAGTCACAGAAGTTGAGAAAAAGTAAGAATCTGACCCAGAATTGGATTCCAGATCTCTTGGGTCTAAATCCAGCATCTTTCCACTATATCCTACTAATCATTTGCATCTATCCTTCCATCTATCCATCTATGTCTATCTGTCCATCTATATATTTATCTATCTCTTCACCCATCTATCCATATATTCATCCATCTATGTATCTAGTTATCTTTTACTTATCTATCTTTTAAAAAAAGTTTTTCTTTTTACCACCTAGGGGAGTGATGTTACTGGAAGAGTCAGTGAATGACTCTCTCTCACCAAGAACCTTTTATTTACTAAGAAATAGAAAATTCCTAGACAGTTGAATGAGTGCTGGCAATGAAGTCAAGAGGGGTGGGTTTAAATATAAATCTAGTGTGTCAGCTGTGTTAGTCTGGACAAAGTCAAAACTTCTCTGAGCTTTTGTTGTACCTGTATGTAAAATAAGGCTGATAAATACTTTTCCTACTTCTAGGGCTTTTATGAGTGTTAATACACTATAAAAAATCTAAAGTGCTATGGAAGCATATGTCATTCATAGTAATATCACAACTATTGGGAGATAGTTTATCGTTAGCTGAAATCATTCACAAACTAACTTAATCGAAAGAATTCAATTTCAACATAGTTGAATTCACAGAAGCCTTTGAGAGCCATAAGGGCACCTATGGTGAGAATAATGATAGGTTACATTCCTGCCTTGATTTCAACTTTCTAAACATTTTCTTATCTATGCTCCAATGGAACTCTACAGCAACTCTGTATCTGGGTAGAAAATGTTTGGCACTTTTCATCCATTTGTATAATAGTCATGTAGACATAGTTTGCCTGTCTTTTAACTTGTCAGAAAATACTGTTCAAACAAATGTTTTGGACATCTTTAGTCAGCTGTGTTTCCACCTCATTTGTCCCTTCAGTTGATAACTGGAAAGTAGCGAGTATGAAAATACCTTGTTTTTCTTGATTCTACAATACAGTTCCATTATTTACTCCACTGAGGTACTAAGCCTTGTCCTTTCGGAGGAATTGTCTTCATCCTTTTACAAAAGATAAAGGTTAAAACAGTTCCCTAAAGAAAAAAGTCTACCTTATCCCCTTTCTATGTACCTTACTCATTTTCACTCCATTCATTACAAGCAGAACAGACCAAGATTCCTCAAGGAATATCAATCCAACTGCTTCCATAGACTATTAATTCAAAATCCTATGACTTCTCTTAAACATACAGGAACAGTATCGGTTATCTATGGGGTAGAGAATATTGAAACTGGTACTATGTTTTATTTTGTCTTCATTTTTAAAGTATCTTATTGAGGATTTTTTCAAATGACATTCATTTCCAAACAACTACTCTTCCCCCTATTCCATAATAGAAGTCTCCCTTCTGATAAAAATAAACAAAACTAAAACTAGCCTATTTATACATCGATTCACATTCAATGTCCTTTGCCTCTCTTTTAACAAGAGGGAAATATTATTTGTCATTTCTCTGAAATTGACTAGTATTTGAATTAATGTGTATCATTATGTCATTAACTGTTATTCTCTTATGTCACAATTTTGCTACAATTCTGTTTTCTTGAATCTCTTTGTTTTCCTCTTCATCAGTTTGTAGGAGTCTTCCAAGATTTCTCTGAAGTTCTCTTATCTGTTATTTCTTCAGGTAGGATAACATCCTATTGTATTCATATACTATAATTTGCTTAACTTTTATCCATATGATGGATACTTTTTAGGTTTGGTTTTTTATTCTTTTCTATCACAAAAAAGAGATGCTATGATTAATTGGATGTATGTGCCACATTTCCCTCTTTCTTAGTCTTCCTTGGGATATGTGGTTAGTGGTGTTAGCTGGGGACCATAGGGCATGAACATTTTAGCCAAGTTTTGCACATAATTCTAAATTGTTCTCCAAAATAGTTGCATAGGCCCCTGCACTATCTGTAATGGACTGGTGTACTTAACTCCCCAAACTGTTTTTAAAAATCATCTTTGTCAGTCTGGTTTTACCCCTTCATTTTACAAAGAGAAGATGGAAACTCAGAGAATAGCCATGATTTATCCAAGGTTCAGTAAGAGTCAGCGTCCAGACTTGGACCCAGGTGTCAGGATTTTCAGTGAAATGTTCTTTCCACTCTACACCACAAAAGAGGGTTTTTTAAAGTGTTATGAAGTTGAAACAGGAACCTTATTTCTCTGGAATAGTAAGTTCCCACACTAATAGGTATGAGGGGTGTTGGCTGACAGGCTCACTTAAAAAAAAGAAAAGAAAAAGCACGTCTACTATGCCATAGCAGCCAGAGGCAGCCCCCAGCTGAGATGGGAGGACAATAGCAGCTCTGTTGAAGTGTAAACATGACATATGGTGTCACTGCAGGTTCAGGCTTGCTGGCTTCCAGCCAGGGGTCATGCTGGCTTTCAAATTCTCTTGCTGACATCGAAAACCTTTTAGAAGTACTTGGAAGGGGTGGTGATGGGCACGAGAGAAGTGCATGGAGATGCCAAATCTGGCTTCAATTTCACGCTGCTCCTTCAATTTCACCAGCCTACAAAGCTTCTCCATTTGAGAGGAGCAGGTACACTGGTCTCAGATGTCCCTTGAGACAAGGGCTCCCCAGAGATTGTAATAAATACAGATATGTCAACTAAGGGTATCCTGTCTGCCCTCTCACCCTGCCTCTAACTCACTCTTGCCTTCATGGAGTCCACTAAGGGGGGCCAAGGAGCCCCAATGAGGCATCTGCAACAATTCAGAACATGCCAGGCAATTATTTAATTGGCATTTAGAATCAGTAGGAGGTTCCTTTTGGGTCCTCCCAATTTCATAAATCCCCTAGAGACAGTGTTCTATGTAGCACAGGGCTCGCATGACTGGTACAAATTTGGGTATGCCTCATAATCTTGTGGGCCTTCGTTTTCTTCATATATAAATTGAACAAGCTCTCCCCTTGTCCTGTGTTCCATCCCTCAGAATCCTTCACTTTTCCTGCATGGAGGAGACACAACTCTTATAGAAAATCCTCCCTTATTGACCCAGATGTTAGCACTTTCACCCTCCTCAGTGTTCCTGAAACTAAACCCATTTGTGGATATGTTGATCTCCCATCTCCTGTGGCATCACCATGTATAATGCAAGCCTCTTGAGGGAAGGGTCTATCCTCTGTATTTTTATCTCTAGCACCTAATTAATTTACTCAGAAGTACTTCTTTATTAAACATCTACTTAATTTACAATATGTGTCAGGCACCGTAGGGACTTAGTTGAACTAGATTGGATTGGTCTGATTCATCCTGTTTACCAATGTATTTAATCCAAATTAATCAAAATTTGATAATTCATTTCTTTGCTGTAGACCTTTTCATAACCTGTACCAAATGCTTGGAACATATTCTCTCCTCACTTCCATTTTTTACCTATCTTTCCATTTCAATTCAGATTTCACCTTTTATGGGAAATTCTCATTTTAATCTATGCAAGGCCCTGATGTTAGAAGGCAAATCAGAAAGCAATGCCCACTCTACTGGGGGCATACAGTAGGTAGCATTATATGCACGGATCAATGTATGCATGATAGTTGGAGGAGGGAGAGGGAATTCTTAATGAAGAGGATTAGAATTTTAGAATTAGATTTTTAGATTAAAACTGTTCTTGCCTTCAAGAGCTCCCAGCCTGATCAAGGAGTCAACACGTAAAAGATAAGGTACATGCAAGCTACATACAGAGTGGAAGGAAGGTAGTCTTAGCATCTGGAGATAATAGAGAACGTTTCCTGAAAGAGGTGACATTTGAGATGAGCCTTCAGGGAAACCAGAGATTTTAAGATGTGGGTGTAAAGAGGTCAGTATAGGAGATACCTGGTGCCAAGGCACAGAGACGGGAGATGTGGCATCAGGCTGAAGACGTTAAGCACAAATGTTCATTTCCATGATCTTCTTACCAGTCATAGTTATGCTCTAGCCTTGTGTCCTTCAATCCCTCTATACTTGGTACTTTGTTAGACTATCCCCCTTGTCCTGGCTATTCTTTCCTTCTTTTTTAATCACACACCTTGGTGAACCAGTTAAACTAGACACCACCCTCTACTCTCAAATGCCTTCTCCCTTGACCTATCACCATTCATACTTTGCCAAAACCCAACCCAGGATTACCTATACCTGCCTTCTCCACACCTGTTTACATACTGGTGAACACAACTGGGAGAATTCTTGAAATTGTACAGAATGGGTCTACTAAAAGTAATGTTATTTCATCTTAGTTAGGTCCTCACTACACCAAGGCAATTCTCCTCATCCTCCTGATTTGGATCTCTATCCCATAGATCACTATGGTTATTCTAGACAGTTTCTTCTCTCTTCAGGCTTTCTGCAACCATGTTAGGTCCCTACCCTTTCAACTGAGGACCCCACCTCATGTTTCAAGGAGAAAGTCAAGGCCATTCGTCTTGATCTCCCTCTTCTCATTTCACACCCCTGTTCATCCCTTACTATCTCCTCCTTTACCATGGCCTCTGATGAAGAAGTCACCCTATTTATGGTGGCAAAGTGGATATATAGCTGGAGCTGGATTCAGAAAAGTCTCAGTTCATATCTGGCCTTAGACACTTGCTAGCGGCATGACCCTAAGCAAGTCACTTAACTACAGTTTTCTCATCTATAAAAGGTAGATTATAATGATACCTATCTCCTAGGGTTGTTGTGAGGGTCAAATGACATAATTGTAAAGTGCTTAGTTGGCATTGTTATGTAGCACAGTGCTATATTACCGTTAATTAATTATTAATATTAATTAATATATCATATTAATATAGTAATCTAAATATATTACTATATCTTAATAAATATTGATTATTAATGATATCAATGTTAACTGTTATTATGCTTGAGTTTGTTTATCTTTATTTTCTTCATTAAGGCCAACAACTACACAAGTCTCCTCAATCCCAGCCCCTTTCATTTTCTCTAGCAGATTACTCCTATAGTCTCTCTGTCTCTGTTTCAGTCTGTCTCTGTCTCTCTCTCTGCTTCTCTGTCTCTGTTTCAGTCTGTCTCTGTCTCTGTATACTATCTCTCACAAAAATCTTTAATCTCATCTCATTTTTCTATTAGTTTACTCTTTACTGCCATCAAACACAGCCTGATTTCCCCGGATTTCCCCTAACCTTAAGAAAACCCTTCAGTATATCTTACTATGGCTTCTAGCTTTATATGAATACCTTTCCTCCCCTTCTCAACTAAATCCCTTGGAAAAGTCATATATACGTGGACTCTTTCCACTTTTTAATCATCTCACTTTCTTCTAAACACTCTGAAATCTGACTTTAAGTTTCGTTATTCAACTGAAATCTCCCTCACCAATGACCTCAAAATGGTCAAATTCATTGCCTTTTTCTCAGTTCTCATCCTTGATCTTTCTGCAGTCTTTGGCAGTGTCAACTAACTTCTCTTCCTGACTACTCTCTCCTCTCTGGGTTTTGGTGATGCTTCTCAATCTTGCTTCTCCTCCAACATGTCCTATAGTCCCTCTTATACTGGATCTTTATCCCTGTTATGCCCATTAACTGTAAGTGCCCCCCAAGTCTCTGTCCTGGGCCTGCTTCTATTTTCTCTTTTCATGGTCTTACTTGGTGATCTCACTTGAGTTTCTATATATTTTTCAACTCTATTCAAATGACCTACAGAATTATGTATCTAGCCCAATCTCTCTCAACTCTAGTCCCAAATCTACTACCTATAGATGATTTCAAAACAAAAGTCCCATAGACATTCAACACTCAGCATAACCAAATAAAAGTTATCTTATTGCTTCCCACAAAAACAAAAATAAAAACCCATCTCCATTCCCTATTAATGTCCAAGGCTCCAACATTTTCTGTCACCCAGAATCACCACTTCATTGTCACTCTCCAGTCTTCACTCTCCCTCATTCTTTTATCCAACATATTGCCAAATCTTATTATTTTATCTTTACAGTATCTCTCATATGTATCTCCCTCTCTAGGAGCAGTTAGGTGGTGCAGTGGATAGAGCACCAGTGCAGGAGTCAGGAGGACCTGAGTTCAAATCTCCCCTCAGACACTTGACACTCACTAGCTGTGTGACTTTCAGTAAGTCACTTAACCCCAATTGACTCATCCTGGGTCATTTCCAGTCACCTCCAATCATCTTGATGAATATCTGGTCACTGGATTCAGATGGCTCTGGAGAAGTGAAGCTGGTGACTTGCACAGCCCTCCCTCACTCAAAACAAAGTCAAGTACAAATCATGTCATTATTTCTCTGATGGCATGGTCTTTAGCAATGAAGGATGAACATACACATATCTCCCTCTCTGTATTCAAACAGTGAGATTTTTTAGCTCTGACCCTCATCCCCTCACACCTGGACTATTATAATAGCTTCCTGGTTGCTTGCTATGTCTCAAATGTCTCCCTACTCCCATCCATCCTCCCTACAGCTGCCAGGAATTTTCCAAAAGTGAAAAGCTCATCATGTCACTGTTCTACTCAACCGATCCTAGTGGCTCCTTATTAATAAACTCCTCTGTGTTTTAAGGATTTACACCAATAGGTCCTTTCCAGATATAAGGGAGACTGGCAACATATACAAAGTGGTTCTTATTACATCTCCCTTTGTAGAAAGGATAAGGAGCCAGATTCTAGGAGAGAAGTGATACGGGCTAATGGTCATGCCTTGAATGTGGAACATTATAGTCATTTTATCAATGGATCTAACTTGCAAATGACATCCTTTTGCCTGATTGTATAGCCCAAACTGAAGATGCCTTCAAAAAACAATAGTCTAGCAGGGTATCCATGAGTCTCTTCAGTCTTCTTGATGTGATGTATCTAACTGATAATGTTGAATGAGAGACCATTGTGACAAATGAAAAACCCTGAGAGCAGAGATTGCGGGTAAATGATAATCAATTTATCAATTACGCCATCTCATAACCAATAAGTTGATGCTCGGTGATTTCTCTCAGACAAAACCATAGAGAAGCTGACAGCCTTAGTGTACTTTTGGAAAAGGGGATGCTCCTGACAAATGAAAATCAACCCTGATTGTGGACATATAATGAGGAGGTGGGACTTCAGCTCCTTCTGCTGAGAATGTAGCTTGATCATGAAACTCAGCCACCTCTAGCCCTTTGGACAGGGGAATCCATCTCCACCCAGATCACTCTGGTGGGTTTTCTCCCTCATGAGCTGGGCCACCCTAAATTCTAATGGAGGATTTCAAGGGAAGGGGTTCATTTTTCATGGGGCAATAACTCACCTAGACTGGATTCTGTTTAGACTCTAAACGGAATTAAAATCTCCTAGTTGGGTGGAGTCTAGCCCAAGATCAAGGCACATGAGCCTCAAAGATTAGCGCAATTTCATCAATCAGACATGTATTTCAGAGACTGATTGATGCATAGGGGCTGGACCCTAAATGAAGAAATAAGAGAAGAAAAGACTGGATCCCAAATTCATAATTGGTTATTAATATAATAGTAAAACAACAATTTCTCTCACCATGATGGAAGTGAGACTTCTTCCTTCCTAGGCTGGCATGTAACCCTGTGTACTCAGACCTTGGTACATTGCCTTAGATTTTTACTATTTTGTACATACTAAATATGATTATTTTGGAATTTCCAAACTTGTGAGTTCCAAAAGGTCAGGGGAACAAGACAACAGGATTCTGAGAATCTGAAGGTCCAAGAATTACATGACATGTTGAGTTTTCCATGCAGGCTAGTTAGGTCAGAATTGATACCTTAAAGAGCAAGGATTCACCTTTGGAACCCCACCTAGAGGGTAGATAAGATAACAGCTCATCCAACAGTCATGACTTGAATTTAGTGGGACAAATGCTATGTAGAAATGGTACTAAATGTGAACGGCAAGATGATGTATTGCAGAGGGACTCAAGGAGTTGGTGTGAGGGGGAAGGTAAATGCTTGTATTTTTGTTATCATTCTGTCTTCAAAGTAGATATCCCTTTGTAAAAGTTAATTGAGTGACTTAATGGAACTGGAATGCTATTTACTGATATCTAAAAACAGGAAAATACAACCATTGGGAGTTGAATCTGGTGGTGTTAAAAAATAAAACGCCCCAACTCTTCTTAGAACCCCGAGGGGGGGATGCAGATGCCTATCTCTGAGAAAGCTGGTGAAGGTGTCCCTACACAGTGTTCCTCTTCTTCTCCTCCAGAGTCCAGCTGTACAAGCCCACTGGCTTTTCTTTTACATGATTCTCCACATACAGTCTCTGTACTTCTGAACTAGTCATACCCCATAGCCCAAATTCGCTTCCTTCCTTAGTTCTGTCTCTTAAAATCTCTGGCTTCTTCAGTCAATCAATAAACATGTATGAAGTGCTTACTATGTACCAAGCACTGTTCTAAGTTTTGGTGATACAAAAAAGAGTCAAAAGACTTTCAAGGAGCTCACCATTTCATGAGGAGTGACAACATACAAACACATTTCTACAAAGAAACTGTTTGTAGAGAGAGAGGGCACTGGAAATAAGAGGGTGTGGAGAAGACTTCCTGTAGAAGATGGGATTTTAGTTGGGATTTGAAGGAAGACAGAGAAGTTGGTAGTCAGGAGTGGAGAAGGGACAACATTCTAAGCATGGGAAACAGCTCAAGAAAATACCCAGAGTCAAGAGAAGGAGGGTCTTGTTCACAAAACAGCTAGGAGACCAGTGCCACTGAATGGAAGAGTAGGTGATGTGCAGTGTAGGGTGTAAGAAGCCTGGAAAGGTACAAGGGGATTGAGTCATTGAGGTCTTTAAATACCAGGCAGAGGGTTTTAGAATGTAAGTTCCTTTTCTTTGTATCCATAGCACAATGCCTGACACGGAGTAAATGAATTTAAATGCTTGTGAATTGATTGATCTATAAAATAAGGAGTTTGGACTTGAGAGTCTCTGAGTTCCCTTGTCGTCATAGTTTTGGGGTTCTTGGAGTCTAAGAACATGTTTTCTTCAAATAGTTTGATCACTATATTTCTGTATCATTGGTTTCTTTTTATAGTCCTTTACATTTTATTTTAATTGTTGAAAAGCACAATTCTTGGAAGGATTATAAAATAGGATACTACACTGTCAAAGAGGTCCATTACACACACACACACACACACACACACACACACACACACACACCCCTTAAAAACTTTAAGGTTAAATCTGTGATCCTGTGATTATATTTGATTTGCATTGACATTTAACATCCCCTTCTTTCTAAATCCTATATTTTCTGTGCATCCCCAAAGACAAGTTGACCATCCAGTTTTCCTTTAGGTCAAAAGATAGAGAATGGAATGAAAGCAGGGGACAAAGCATAGTATGAGTGGAGACCTTTCACACTCATTTGACTAACATAATAATCACCTCTCCTGAGGGAAACATATGATCTTTGTCAAGAGCTATAAAATTCTCATGAGGGCGTTATAAGCTGGAGAGATTATTAGAACAAAGGACACAGAAACCGTGGGAGATGGGAAAAAGGAGCAGCTGGCTGGAACAGTCAGATTGACAAGGCTCTGGCTGAACACCAAGCTCATCCTTCCCACCCAGAAACCACTTGAATGGGGAAGGAACATTCCCCAGAACATCCACTGCTGACCTTGCTTGCAGCTGTCCAGATGCTCAGATGTTCACATCTGCCTCAGACTGAAGCACCAGGCAGGGACAAAGGGATCCTCTTGCTTCTTGAGTGCACACTGGAGGAGAGGCAACTGGTGAAATTCACTCATTCTCTCAGGTATAAACTGCTTGATATGAAAAAGGTTTTTTTTTAGTGTTGGGGAAGAGTTTATTTTCCCTTTCTCTCCCCACTTAAAAAAATTAAATGGAGGCAGAATAAAATTTACTTCTTTCATTCTCTATTGGAGAGAGATAGAGATTGACAGAGAGAAAGTATGAGAGACATACAGAGAGACAGAGAGAGCAGACAGAAAGAGATGAGACAGAGACAGGGAGATAGAAAGGAGGAGAGACAGAGAGAAAGAGAGAGAGAGAGAGAGAGAGAGAGAGAGAGAGAGAGAGAGAGAGAGAGAGAGGTATTTTCAACACTTTTCCCATTCCAGAAAATAAATCATTGAAAATGGTCATGCATTATGGGTAAAAACAAATTCTGTATGCAGAAAATGTTAGACTCTGAGATCTCTCCTCCTCCCCAAGGCGAGTATCATATGCAGAAAACTAGGCTAAGCTTAGCATTCTACTTCTCCCATCTTCTTTCTCTGTTCTCTTTTTCTGTCTACTTAAGGCCTTAGCCCCAGTTGACTGACCAGAGATGCCCAATCCATAGCTCTACCCAACTGAGGCCCTGACAACATTCTAAAATCTACCAGCTGCCCTCTTGACACTTGCTTATTCACTTGTTCATTCTCCCAGCATACAATCTACAAATGTGGCAGTGAAACTGATTTAGGCTCTGTATAAGGAGTAGTTTTCTAACAACGAGGGCTAAGAGTGGAACATGCTCTCCCATAAGAGCGTATGAACAGATGGTGAGGATGATGACAGTGATGATGATGATGTTTAGAACCAGAAGATATCTTGACTAAGGCCACGTGACACAGCCAGCAGAGTGCTGGATTTGGAGTGGGGATCCTAAGCTCAAAACCTGGGGCTGCCATTTGTTACTTACATGAAATTGGACTAGTGGCTTAACCTCACTGGGCTCTGTTTCACCAAGTATAAAATGAGAGGGTTGAAGCAAATAATTTAGAAGGCTCCTTTTGTCTCCTAAGCTATGCTACGATGACCTTGTACTTGATAGATAGGGAAACTGAGGCCTTCTCATTGATCACAGTTCTCTTCCCACAAATCTGTGGAGCTTTCTTGATTGTGCATCAGGAGGTAGTGAATTCCATTCCCTGGGCAGTGCTTAGTGGAGGTGACAATGGGGGAGGGGATTCCTGCACCTCACTCCTCTCCTGATACTTCCTGATCCAGTGCTGCAGGCCTCCAGGCTGTTCCTTCACGGAGATGCTCCATCTCTAGACTCCAAGAATTTTCTCTGACTGTCCCCCATACCTGAAATGTTCTCTCTCTTCATCTCTTCCTGCTGGTTTCCCTGACTTTCTGCAAGTCCCAAACAAAATCTCACCTTCTACATGAAGCCTTTCTCAGTCCCTCTCAATGCTAGCACCTTCCCCTCTCTCAATTATGTATTTTGCAAGTAGTTTATTGGTACACATTTGTTTGTTGTCTCTCCCCATTAGACTATAAACTCCTGGAGGTCAAGGGATCTATTTTGCCTCTTTCTGTATACCCAGAACTTAGCCAGGGGCCTGGCACATAATAGGCACTTAATAAATGTCTGTTGACTGACTGCCTGTAGGCCCAGGAGGACTATATAGCCTCTGAGGTTTCTTCTGGCTCAGGCATTCTTTGACCTCATCTAGCTCTTGGGTGAACTAGGTGGAGCCATTTCCCACAGAGCTGTAAATGATTGTTGGTCTAGCTGGATTGTTGGCAATCTCATGTGATTTGGTCAGGCTAAATAGATGGATCTTTCATGGTGGGATCTTAGTTATTTGTGGACGAATGGCCCTTCTTGAAGCCTGTTGCAACATGGCAGGTGCAAACAACTCCTCTGTGTCAGTGAAAACATCTCGGCTTTTAAAAATGGGCAATTCCCCCCTACGCCCAGTTTTTGATTGTGAGACATTCCTTGACTGGCGCAATGGTATCTCTCAGCCAGGTAATGCTCTGAATGAAGCAGGGCTCTATGGCTGCTGTCACCTTACCCATGCTTAGCTTCTGCTGGAAAAACCATACTAACCACCTAAATGAGAGACTCGCCATTCCAAAAGCTGGTTTGCATTTGAAGGTTAAAAAAATATCCTTATTTAATCTTTTCTTTTAATGGGAGAGAGAATGACTTCTTTCTTTTCTCTCTAACAAGGCCAGGCAACAGATTTGTTTGGCAAGCTGGGAGCTGCTCAGGTCCTTGCCTCTCTCACTGGTCAGACAGAGCCAGGAGGGAGAGAGAACCCGGGTAAACATGTTTCGCAAGAACAGGGCTGGTCAGAGCTAAAGGAATTCTAAATAAGGGCAGCAGAACCTCAGAGCAGCTTTGCTTGGGCCAACTGCCTTAAGCCATGATCCCCTGCTGGGAAAAAAATCAAAAGTCACAGCTAGTTCAAGGATGGAGAAGGGGATGATTGAGGTGGGACCAATCCAGGTGAAGAGGAAAAGATACATGCAGACCTGGGACACTCCCAGGGATCAGAACCTGTGGAGTATCCACTAGGCAAGGCACCAGAGCAAGCCCTAACCTGAGGAGGCATGAGTCTGAGCTCATAATATAGGTCCCACAGGTAACACAGATAACCTTTTAAATCATACTTTAGTCATGAGTATCAATTTATAGGCATCTAAGCCTATTCATTTCAATTAAATTTGGCAAAAATTAAGCATCTACTATATGCCAATAATCAATCAAAAACAAAGGGCAATGTGAGTTAGTGGATAGAGTCAGCCTTAGAGTCAGAAAGATCTGAGTTCAAGACTCACCTCTGACATATACTCAGTATGGGACTCTGAACAAGTTAACTAACCTATTCAGGCAACTAGGAAATCTAAGTTGTAGAAAAGATGCTGATCTGAACTGGTGGATGCAATTTCTGCATCTGAAAGCTCCTTATATTAATGAAACCACAAATCTAGGCGCTGTCCTTGTTCAACTCATCAAAAAGCATCCTTAAATGTCTAATAGGCTGCAAAAGAAAAATAGTTTATGAATCTTCATTTTTTTCTCTCCATATGTATATAGACATATATGTGTGTTTGTATATGTATATATATGTGTGTTTGTATATATATACACACATATATGTATATATGTGTGTATATATATATATATATATATATATATATATATATATACAAACACACATATATGTTTACAAATACATTTGTGTGTAATTAGGATTCTCCTGAGGGATTGAGAGTGTCTTTCTAATGCCATTGTCAAGCCCCTATCAGTGTACTTCTCTTTCCACTCCCCTCCATATTATCTGTGGAGAATCATTTAGATTTTAGAAAGTATATTTTTTAAGAAGGTACAGTAAGAACAGATGATTTAAAACATCCTTTGAAAAGTCTATAATATTCTACTCTCCCAGGAGTATATAGAGAATCAAGGGGAAGTGGACTCAAACTTAGAAAGTATGATAAAAGGGTATCTCACAATCCTTGGTTGCTAAAAACCCTTTTCTCCTATTTGAGGGGTACTCACCAAGTTGCCCTTGGTCATGGATGGATTTCTTGGCTGGGCTCCTTGTGGAACTGTGAATCTATGCCCAGTCTGTTCTTGGCTCCTAATTCAGACACTGCCATCAGCTGGTCTTGGGATGTCAGTAGGACATTGATAGGAAGATTGAAAGTCTGATATCTTAGCTGAGGCTTTTCAGTCCCCTCCAGGCATTTTGTCTTCAGGGGTTTGCTGGACAGCTTTCCCTCCTGACTCAACATTCACTGGAACTCCCAGATTCCAGCTAACTCAAGACATTTACATAAAGATGTCTAGCCAGTTGGAAAAGATTTTCATCTTCATCTTTTAACTTTATCAAATGGCTTTCAAAAACTTTTCATTCTTAGTCTAAAGCCTGCAATCAAGATTGAACATTTTATAACTTACTTTAAGTAGGATGGGAAGATAACTGATTTACAGAATCACCCCACACTGACACACAAGATAATTTGAGGAGAGGACAGTCAAGTAGCTGGAGACGTCCCAAAAAGCTTCAGTGGAAGGTGACATTTGAGCTGTGCCTTGGAAAAAACTAAGGGTTGTGATTAATTAACAACAACAGCAAAAATGTTTTTCTTCCCTTCTGTGTTCTACTTTTTGTGGAAACACAAAACTAGAAGTGAAAGTCTCTCTGTAAGTCACCTCAAGTGCTCACATTCTAATAGGAGATAAAGTATGTAGACATATCAATAATATGAAGTCTTCTGGAACATGATAGCACTAGCAAGGAGGGGACTCCTGAAAGGTTTTCTGTAAGATGTGGTAGCAGTTTTAATTTCTGAAGAAAGCTAGAAATCCAGAAAGGCTGGGACAAAGGAAATGTATTCTAGCCATGGCAGACTAGCTATGTGTGCAAAGGCATATTAACTGGAGATGGACTGGTATATATAAGAAACAGCAAGAAGGTCCATGCGACTACAACACAGAAATCTTGAAGGAAGGGGATGCAAGATAAGACTGGATAGAGAGGGAAAAGAATATCATTTATATAGCACCAACTGTGCGTCAGAACTCTGCTAAGTACTTTTACAAAGAGCATCTTAATTTGGTCATCACAATGGCCCTGGGAGGTGGGTGCTGTTGTTAGCCTCCATTTTAGAGTTGAGGAAACTCAGGTAACAGAGGTCAAGTCACTTATCTAGGGCCACACAACTAGTAAATGTCTGAGGCCCAATCTGAACTCAGGTCTTTCTGCCTCTAGACTCACTATATTACTTAGATGCTAAGAGCCCAGTATGGAGAATTTTAAATGGGAGGAAAAAACGTTTGTATTTTATTCTAGAGATAATAGGAACCGGTAAAGATTTTTCATTTAGATGGTGATGTGTGTTTTAGGAGTATAATTTTACTTCAGCATCTGTGAGAAGTGAGACTGGACACAGAGAAAGCTGGATTTAACCAGGCCGAGGAGGAAGCCACTGCTATAATGCAAGGAGAACGTGGGATAGTGACCACTGAGAGGGGAGGAGGAGAAGGGTGTGAGAGCTCCTGGAAAGGTAGAAGCAACAAGACCTTACTTGCCCTGATGAGTCAGGAGAGGCCCTCACTGGCACAACTGATTCCCATGTTGACATTTCAGCCCAGGGCTGAGTATCTTCAGCCACTATGCTAGAGTCAAGCTTTGTCAAGACAAATTGAGATGAACAGTTAGTGAGCTCCCCAGCACTGCTGGATCATGACTCCTGAGATGGACATGACCCCTCATCTAAACCTATACTCCTACAATGATTCCCACTTCCATCTCGGCTCCACGTCCTCTGGCACTCCCACAAAAACCTGAAACCAACCCAGCCTGGCCTTCTAATTCATAAGCCCTTGGATCTTTCTGGTGTTTTTCTTTCTTGACTACTGATATTTTATTGACATATTTTGTTTAATAAGGATAAGGATAAAGGGGACTTATAATTTCACTCACTTGGTGAGCTCTCAGGTCAGGACATTCCTTCTTCCTCTTGTTTTAGGGAGTTATCTTAGTGCCTACAGCACTAAGAAGTTAGATGACTTACCCAGAGTCACACAGCCAGTACGTCAGAAGCAGGGCTTGTATCCAGGTCTTTCTAGTTATAGTGCCAGCTCTCTGTTCACTAGAATATAACATCCTTTCATTTGTTTTCAAGTGTTACATGAATACTGGATAGAGTGCCAGACCTGGATTCAGAAAGACTCAGCATCCTGTGTCCAAACCTGGCCTCAGACATGTCTCAGCTGTGTGACCCTGGGGAAGTCACTTAACCATATTTATTTCAGTTTCCTCATCTGTAAAATGAACTAGAGAAAGAAATGGTAAACCACTCAATAACTTTACCCCAAATGGGTCATGGAGTCAGAAACTATTGAAATAACTGGACAATGATAATCCCCCTCCGTCACTCTACCAAACTCGCCATCCCCTCTTCTGCAAAGGTGGGAGAAGTGTGCCCTCATCTCTCTGTTGTGTGGTCAGACTTGATCCTCATCCTTTCACAGGATTCAGTTTTGAGTGTTTTGTGGTTGTTCTCTCCATTTACATTGCTTATCGTCAGCAGGCACCTGGTTGTCCTGGTCTGCTTACTCTTTTTGGCATGACTTTATATGCTTTCCCATGCCTCTCTATATTCTTCAGATCTTTCATTTCTTATAGCACAGTGTACACTGATGTACCATGATTTATTTTGCCATTCCCCAGGATCAGTTTTCCCCAGCTGTCCTCTTCCTTTATCTGGTACCTGTTCTAGTCACTAGCACATTTCTGATAGAATACAACAGTAAGGATCTTACAAGCCACAGGAGCATAGATTGAGAGCATGAAGGGATCTAGGAGGTCACAAAGGGATCCAGGAGGTCACAAAGGGGTCTAGGAGGTCACAAAGGGATCTAGGAGGTCACAAAGGGATCTAGGAGGTCACAAAGGGGTCTAGGAGGTCACAAAGGGGTCTAGGAGGTCACAAAAGGATCCAGGAGGTCACAAAAGGATCCAGGAGGTCACAAAGGGATCTAGGAGGTCACAAAGGGGTCTAGGAGGTCACAAAGGGATCTAGGAGGTCACAAAGGGATCTAGAAAGTCACAAAGGGGTCCAGGAGGTCACAAAGGGGTCAAGGAGTCACAAAGGGGTCCAGGAGGTCACAAAGAGATCTAGGAGGTCACAAAGGGGTCCAGGAGGTCACAAAGAGATCTAGGAGGTCACAAAGGGGTCCAGGAGGTCACAAAGGGGTCCAGGAGGTCACAAAGAGATCTAGGAGATCATCTTATCCAACCCTTCAAGTAATCTCCAGGGGAATCATCGAATCCAATACTCATTTTATAGAGGAAGAAACTGAGACCCAGAGGTGGAAAATGGTTTGCCCAAGGTCATGAAGCAGAGCTGGAACTAGAAGCCAGTTTCCCTGCCTGCCCCTGTTTTTTCCATTGCACCACTCATGTCTGTCTTCCATTAGTGACCATTTACAGTTTTCAGTTGCTCAATCAAAAAAGTCTTTATGAAGCATCTAAGAAGTCTCCAGTATGTGCTAGGAGCTGCAGGGAAGGCTGGAGGAGAGATCTCACTTGCACAAGTCACAATAAGAGAACAATACAAGGTCCTCTGTGATGAAGGGCAAGATTGTATTCCACAGACAATACACCCTCCTAGGCTTCAGCGTGGCCTGAAGGAGACTGGAGAGGTGGGCAGCAGTATGGAGGCTGTCTAGGAGGGACAGCCAAGCTATGAGGCAAGGGGCCAAAGGATGTAAGAACTCACAGTGTTCTAGCCCTTTGTGGTGATGAGGCTAGGACATAAGGTGTAGACATGAGTACAAGTGACTTCTCCAGGGTCCTGCAGTATTGCTGTTGGATCTCCATTAATCAGAGTATTGTGCAAGTAGTATTATCCTTTTCTAGTGAATAAACTGAGGCTCAAGAAAAAATGAATAAATCTAAGGCCAGACAGCTAGAAGGTGCTAGAGGTTGGGGGAGAAAAAGTGACTGGGACTCATACCTTAATTTTAAAAAATCTGATCTTTGATATACATCAAGCAAGATGAGCATCTACATATACAATGCGGAACAGAAAAAAACAAAATGGTCCCTTAGGTGTCCACAAATCAGCCCTGAGAACAGCTTCTCCCATTAAGGGAGCTCTTTTCAAGGCTGCCCTCCCTGTCCACATGCTCTGACTTACCTTCTTTTTCTTCTATGACTCTTTTCTTACTTTTATTTTCCTTTTTTCATTTGGGTAACCCATTTGGATAATCTCCATCCCCCTTAAATTAAAAGAAAGAAAAATCAAACCTTTATATTAAATATGTAGAGTCAAGACAGATGAATTCCCACGTTGATCATGCCTGAAAACGTGTGTGCCATTCTGTACTCTGAGTTCCACATGCCTCTGTCAAGGAGGGGCAGCCTGCTTCCCTTTGGTGCTGATCCCCAAGTGGCAACTGAAACTGCATGAACTGAAGATCTTTAAGTCTTTTTCGTTCTTTTTCTTCACCATATCGGTTCTTAACTTAGATCTATTTTTTTCTTTCTTAAATATTTAAATTAAATATTTTAAATCTTTTAAAATACTTGTATATATTTTTAACACAATTGGTTTTCTTTGTTATTCCATGTATTTAATTTTTGTATATTTAAGAACATTCTGAGAATTTACTAAAGTTCTTAAGTTTTTCTTGACTGTTTTCCTTTATCACAGGGGTTCTTAGCTAAGGATCCATTATTTATTTGTTTGTTTTTTCTAATGTTTGGATAACTATTTTAACATAACTGGTTTCCTTCATAATCATGTGTATTTCATTTTGTGCATTTAAAAACATTCTGAGAAGAGGTCCATAGGCTTCTCTGGATTGTCAAAGGAAAGTTAAGAACTCTCTATTATTTCTTTCTCTATCCACTGGTCTCTGCATTCTGTTCATTTCATTCTGAATGGTTCATGTGGGTCTTCTGAGGTTGCCTTGAACATTTTATTACAGTATCATGATATCCCACTGAATTCATATCCCAGAACTTATTCAATGATTCCCCAATTGATAAATGCCTCCTCCCCTTAATTTCTAGTTCTTTGTCACCATTAAAAGACCTACTGAAATATTTTGCACATAGGAGTCTTTCTCCTCTGTCTTTCCTCTCTTGGGGTCTAGATATATAAGTTTAAAACCAGATTGTCTGGGACTAAATTTAGAGTTCATCCTACAACATTCTGTTGGGCACTATCTGTTTGTACACCTATTTACTTATTGAAGTTACAAAAAGGCAAGTGTAAGGTCAGTGTAAGAAAAGAAGGGGCCTTCTTAGCCATGAGAATTATCTGAAAGCAGAATAGACTGCCTTGTGAGAGAGTGCATCCCCCAACTTTGGGGCTGTTTCAGAGAGGGCTACATGACCACTTGTTGGGGCGCTGTAGAGGGAATTCCTGTTCAGATAGAGGATGACAAAATCCATGGATTCTGGGGTCCCTTCCATCTCTGAGATTTTATGATTGTATATTTATGTGAATATATGTATATATGTGTACGCATGTGGATGTGTGTGTGCTCCTGCATATGTTTGGGGGGTTCGGATTTTTGATGGATGGGGGCATCCCATGATTTTATTGCTGTGGGGGGGAATATTTTCTAGCAATGTTGATCATTAACTCCCTCGTAACTTATAATGTTTAAGATGAGGAAAACTGATTTGCTTGAAGTCCCCAAGTCAGCATGTATCAGAGGCAGGAAATGAACCTAGCTCCAGTGTGCTATGTTGCCCACCCTCGTCACACACACGTGTATATGTCATATTCCTTAGATGATAGTATTTCCTTGTATTTATCTGTGTCCCTCTGATAGAAATGGAACTCCTTGTAGTCAGGGAACAGATCATTTTTACCTTTTTATAGTTAATTTATTACAGTACCTGTTATTTACTATATAGTAAGTACTATATAGTATATAGTAAGTACTTTATAAATGCTTGTGGACTGATTGATTATCCAGTCCGGTGGGTCTCAAAATCATGGTCCAGAGACCTGTGAGAGCCCTTGAGATCCTTTAAAAGGGTCCATGAAGTCAAAACTATTTCCATAATAACACTAAGAGATTTTAATTTGGTAAATATCAATACATGTAACCCACATAAACAAAACCTCTTTGGAGAGTTTCTTAGTCATTTAAAAAAGTGTGAAGACTGAGAATCTCTGATCTCATCCATTCTCTTCTTGTTGTAAGAAACTGAGGGCTAAGGAAAAAAAAACTTGATCAATGTCACAAAGCTAGGTCATGGTCATGGCAGAACTACAATGAATTGTTCTGGACTCCAAATCCCGGATTCTGCCAATTTTTGAACTTCATGCTTTCTGTGCGAACTTGAAAAAAAAATGAACCTCGTCTGTAAAATGTGGATGTTGAAGCCTGTTCTGTATATACTCACCAAGAACTCACTGATATCAAGACTGGGATTTCTTTGAAGAATACAAGACATGCCCTCTATATTTCTATAACCTCCTGTGACCAGGGCAAACATCTTTCCACTCTGCTTTCGTAGTTCATGCTGACAGTTTTATAGAAGGAGATTATTTGTAAGTTCTATCTTATCTTGTAGCCATTAGTTGGAATCTCTTCCCTTGGTATGAGTCAGTTCCCATCTTAAGGAATAGGAATGGAGAAAAGGTTCTCCACATCAAGGATGACATGGACGTGCTATTAAATCATGCCCATTGACATGATCCAACTCAAGCATGTCTTTGGTTCTAATTCTGCACGTTTCCAGGGTTTGATGTGAAAGAATTCATAGTCATAAGCCTGAGAAATATCTGAAATTGGGTCACAGAATCTTAACAAGAAGGAAGCTTATTTAAGACTATTGAGTCCAAAACCCTCATTTTACAGATGAGAAAACTGAGGCAGAGTGAGGTTAAGTGACTTGCCCTGGGATTAATGGGATGTCTGAGGTAAGATTTGAACACAAATCTTCCCAATTTTGTTAAGTCTAGTACCCTATGCCTTTCCCTCACTGAACTCAGCAGACATTTATGAGGCCCTTAAGCATGGAACACTATGCCAGAAGTTGAGGAGGGAGAGATATAGAATCATAGAATTTAAAAATGGGAAGGGACAAATGTGTTCTACTTTCCATCCTTACCTTGAAAGAATCCCTGCTGTCAATCAAGCAATCAGTAGGCATTTGTCATTTAGAACAACAAATATGTGCCATGCACTGTGCCAGGTGCCCTGGATTCAAACCCAGAACTGGAAACAATCAAACTGCTTGAGGTCCGTTGGGGAAGACAGTGTGTATGTACAACACAGACCATTCCTCAATGGGGTTGTTCAAATGTGTCTGACTCTTTGTGGCCCCATCTGAGTTTTCTCGAAAAAGACACTGGAGGGGTTGCCATTTCCTTCTCCAGCTCATTTTACAGAAGAGGAGAAGTAGATAAATGGGAAAATGACTTGCCTAGGGTCACTCAGCTGGGAAGTACCTGAGGCCGGAACTGAACTCATGAAGATGAGTCTTCCTGACTCCAGGCCAGGCTCTCTATGCACTGTGGCATCACCTCTTTTTTCTCACCTCTTTGTTCTGCTCCAATATTTAAGAAGTTTTTTTTTCCTGACACCCAGTCCAGATTTGCATCTTTGCAATTCCCACCCCCTTACTCCTGGTTTTGCCCTAGGGTCAAATGGAGTAAATGGAATCCCTCCTTCCTGTGACAGCCCTTCAGGTATCTGCACACAGCCCTCATGCGCTCCTTGAGGTCTCTCCTTTCCAGGTCAAACACCTGCATTTGAGTCAACCAGTCATCATGTGTCTTGAACTTTTGCCATCCCGGGTATCCTTCTTTGGAGACTCTCCAGGTTATCAGGTCTCTTTCAAATTGCAGTCCCCCCTCACTCAATGCAATCCCACAGATGTTTCTAACTGGACCAGAGGACAGAGGGGACTATCTACTCCTTATTCCTAGAAGTAGAAAAAACTGTCATTACCCTTTCCGGTGATGGCCCTCGCTCAAAGACAGCAATCATGTACTTTCTGAGCCTTTTCTTGTTCAGGATAAACATCTCCATTCCCTTAGTCAATTCCCATTTGGCGTGAACTTGAGATCTTTCTCCATCTGGCTGCTCTCTCTAGACTCTTCACCTTATCCATGTCCTGCCTCAGATTATAACTTCAGATATTCCCAAAACCTAAGTATCATTAAGACACAATCCCAGCCCTCGTGAAGTTCAAGGTCTAAGAAGTGATAGGAACTTCACTGCTTTTTGTTATTCCCAGCTTGAGAGCTCAGCCTCTTTCTAGTCTTCTGATAATTCATTTTACCATCCCAGCCACCCCATCCAGTGGCATTGGCCTTCATTTTTACTTACAGGTGACCCTCTTGTCTCTTAACTCTGTGACTTTTCTTGGCTGTTGCCCTTCCCTAGAACTCGTTCCCTCCTCATCTCTGCCTCCAGTCTTCTTTCAAGTCCCATGTTATACAGGAAACATTTCCTTATCTCCTTTCTTGAGCTTATTTAATGGTTCCTTCTGGGAACCATAGTCTCCAAGTTCCCTTGCCTTTAGCTTGTTTGAACGTAGTTGCTTGCACATTGTCTCTCTCGTTAGATTCTATGCTCCTTGAGAGCAAGGACTGTCCTGAGCCTTTCTTTGAATCTCTGACACCTAGGTGGCACTTAGATGCTAGAGAGCTGCCTGATTGACTCACAGATCATAGAAGGCTAAGCCTGGAAAGGGATTTAAACTTCATCTGGTTCAACTTTTTCATTTGACAGCAAAAAAAAAGTGCTTCAGAGAAGGGAAGAGATTTACCCAGTACCATAGGTTGGGATCAGAAGGAACTCAGAGCCCAGCTCTGAGCAGCCAATGTAAAATAATAAATAATCACTTTTTTTCTCTAGTCTCTGACTAAGTAGCTCTCAGTGTTTTCTTCTTTCTTTGTTTGTTATTTTCTTGAAACACAAATACCTGTTTTTATTTTAATTTTTTTTTGTTTTAAGCCTAAAGGACAGGAAAGTATCTCTCTACAGTATAAGGAAGCAAATTAATATATGGAAAAATATGTTGGGCTGGAGGATGAGAGACCTGGTTCTGGTCCAATCCCTATAACTGACTTGTGTGACCTTCATATTTCTCAATATTTCCTCAGTTTCTTATTCTGAAAAATGAAGTTTGGGGGCTAATATAGTGAGTCTGAGTCTTTTTGTGTGTCCTGGACCCCTTGGGCAATCTGACAAAGTCTATAGAGTCCTTCTCAGAATGATACTTTTAGTGCCTAAAATCAAATGTATAGAGTTACAAATGAAACTGATAATATCAAAATGCTATTATAATAAGTACATATATATGTATAGTTCACAAGCTCAATTTTAAGATGGCAGAGACTAACTTTGGAGTCCCAGAGTTATATTTAAATTAGATTACACTGTGATTTCCTTGAAGGCAATAATGTTACTTGCCCCTTTTTGTATCTCCAGAGTTTAGCACAGTGCCTGGCACATAGGAGGTACTTAATGAATGTTTATTGATTGACTGAAATTCTGCTTTGGGCACTTATTAGCCATGTGCCACTGAATAGGTCAGCTTCAACTTCCTCATCTGTAAAATGGAGATAATATTACCTACTTTATAGCATTAGTCTAAGCAAGAAATGAGTTCATAATATACATAAAACACATTAAAACCTTAAATCACTATGTAAATAAATATCTGCTGTCATTATTAGGTATTTAATAAATGCATATTAAATGTTTTTGTTTATTTGTCTGTTTTGAATTGGGTAATGAAAAAGTGAATTCCCTGTCCTTGCAGTCGTTTAGGCTCAGGCAAGGTGACTGATGGGGTGCTGTTGAGGCAACTTCACGTTCAGGCTGACGTTGACCTAGATGAAGTCTAAGGCCCCTTCCTAATCCAAGATTGTGAGCCGGAGGCTCAAAGAAATGTGTCCTTTCTTCTTCAGGCTTAGCTGTGGGGAGACAATTAGCCTAGGAGGCATTTTCCAGAGCATCGGTGACCCCAGAGGCTCCTCACGAATCCTGAATCATGCTGGACTTTGGGCCTGCCTGAGGACTTATCATTTGCCTCTCTGCTTGGGTGACCTCATCCTAAATGCCAGAGAATGCAGGCATAAATCCTCCAGACTTACAGCCAGGGCTGGCTGGCGACGGCTGCCAGGGACATGCATCTAATGATGCCACTGGGAGGCCAGAGGTTTGTCCAGCCCCCAAGGAAGATTTTGCTTTTGGGTCATTCCAGCCCATAATTCATCTTGTCTGGAGCCATGGCCTTGACAGGAACCTGTATTTCAATGTCCTGAAGCCCTCTGCTCCTGAGCCAGGATTGCCTGGAAAGAGAATGTTTAGAGGTTCCAGCCCAACTACCAGTCAAGGGGTCATGGCCAACTCTATCCTGCCGGAATATTCCTTGGGTTTGCTGGGATGGCCTTGTAACTCTGTTTGATCAGGGAATGTTGACAACAAAGATGAAGAGAACTGTGTTGGAGAAGTGCTAAAAGATCTGGGGAGCAAGTTCGAATAGAATACATTATCTGACTTTGAACAAATTATTTTGACTGTTATAAGTACCCAAATTAACTCTAAAGGACACATGAAGAAAGATGGTATCTGCATCCAGAGAAAGAACTGATCAATAGTATGTATAGAATATATATATATATATATGTATATATATATATATATATATATATATACATATACATGCCTATATGTGTATGTTTGTGTTTGTATACATATACACATATAGAAATATATAAATAAACATATCTGTGTATGCATATATATAATATACATGTATACATACCTATTTGTGTCAAATGGTGATCATCTGTAGGGCAGGGCATGAGGAGGGAAGAAAAAAATATAGCATAACTTGGTTGTTCAAAAGGAATGCAAGTTATACATAGTAGATTTGCAGTTTCATGTGCAATCATCTTTTTTATTATAGTGTGTTATGAAAATTTTATCTTATTCTATAAATTAAAAATAAAATAATTTTTTTAAAGAGTACAGTACCATACAATAGAATAGGAGAGAATACTGTGATATAATGAAGTATTCTTGATCTGGGGTCCAGAGATATTGAGTGTGTTTTTTTTAATATTTGAAAAGCTCCAATTTCATTATAAATTTGTTTCCTTTGTAATCCTACATATTTTATAATTAAAAACAGTATTCTGAGGAGTGTATAGATTTCATCAAAGCATTTGTGACACACATACACACACACAAAGTTTCTGTATCCTTCCTGGTACAGTGGATTGAACAGTGCCTTTGGAATCAGGAGAACAGATCCTGGGTCTGTCATTATTACCTGTATGATCCTAGACAAATCACTTTACTCCATTTGCCTCAGTTTCCTTCTCTGAAAAATCAGAAGTATGTATGTACATGTGAATGTGCACACATGTGTATGTATGTGTGTGGGTGCATATGCAAGCATGTGTACTCATGACACTGTGCGTGCATGTGTGTATGTGTTTGAGGTGGAGGGAGGTTGGACTCTAAGGTCTCTTCTAGTTCTAAGTTTATGACCTTATGAAAAATAGAACACAGTGAAAAGTAGAAAAGTAGAATGCTTCTGTCTCTATCAATGGCTACTTGTGTGACCATTAGTCACCTTCTATGAGATCCAACATATTTGGAGTTAAGAGGATCTGAGAAAAAATGGCAGCCCTACTGCCTCCTTCTAACTGGGGACCAAGAGCATTGAATTTCACAGGATCTTGATCCTGGAGCTAGAAGGGCCCTCAGAAGCCTCTAGTCTAATTCCCCCTTTAGTATGGGTGTGGGGGAGGGAAACAGAAATGAAGTGATTTACCCAGTGTCACAAAAGTGGTGACCGTCAGGAGTGGGATTTGAGCCTAAGTCCTTTTACCCTAGACTAGATCTCAGCATTATTTCTATTGTATTATGGGGACATTGGGATGCCCCTTTCCTTCAGATCAACCCTATAGGCAACCATCATGTTATATATAATTACATATATATGCATATATGTGTGTATGTATATATATACTACACATATACATGTGTTGTATAAGTTATATATGCATGTAAAATCTAAAATATGTTATGTATGCAATATATACGTATGCCTTTATATTAAATATATATATATAGACAAATATATACCTATATTTATACAATTGTATAAATTTTGTATAAATACATAATTGTATAAATATGCATACATATGTATGTGTCTATCTTGCTGCCTTTCTGTCTCTAGCTCTCATTGTCTACCCTACCTCTCTCCAATCATTCATACCTACTTAATCATATATAATCTATCTCTATCCATCTATCCACATCTCTATTTTATCCATTTTCCTTCCTTTTTCCCTTTCTCCCTCTGATCACCCCCTTTTTTTCTCTTATACATTCCAGAGATAGGTCCAATATTTCTCAGGCACAGCACTATGGGAAGGTTTTCAACCCAATGAGGCCTGCTATATGAACTCAGCAAGCTACAAGCTACTACCCCATTATTTGGCAATTTCATCACAGCAGCATAAGGCACGGGCACTTTACAAGCCATGACTCATCTTAACAGGATAAAGGAATCAAGAAAAAACATTCTGGTCCTAACTACACTTCAACCAAAGAGTAGCCTGAGTGAAAGGCAGCCAAAACACATGCACACACCATTAATGAGAAGGTCATGTCTGCAGACCTTTAGGATCTGCAAAGTTTAGATACTATCTAGAGTATTATTTCCATTTTACAATTAAGGAAACTGAGGCACAGAGCCATTGTACAACCAGAATACTTATGTGACAATGCCATTTCAAATAGATAGAATGGATCAAATAGCTACTTATATTTAGATTTCCTGACTCTTGGCTTAATGGATACAGTACTGGTCAGAAGTAAGAAAGAACTGAATTCAAATCCTGTCAGACATTTACTAGTTAGACTAGAGAACCTAGACATTTACTAACTAGATGTGTGACCCTGGATAATTCCTTTAACCTCTGTCTGCCTCAGTTTTCTCATTTACAAAGTGAGCTTCCTCTTAGGGTTGTTGTGAATGAGCTAATATTTACAAAGTGCTGAGCACAGTGTCTGGCACATAGTAGGCCCTTTCTTTTCTCACTCTTCCTTTGTACTTTCTGGTACACTCTGATTAGTAACTAGGGAGAGGCAACCAGGGCTCTGTCTCAGGGAGTTGTCAGTAGGGTATAGGATTTCTCTTCCCAGT
This sequence comes from Potorous gilbertii, assembly GCA_028658325.1. NCBI lineage: Eukaryota > Metazoa > Chordata > Mammalia > Diprotodontia > Potoroidae > Potorous > Potorous gilbertii. The sequence continues at coordinate 679,072,708 of CM053770.1, forward strand.
AGTACTCTGGATCTCTGTCCTTATGCCATGCCAGTGGGCTCTTGCCCACTCCCAAGGTCACATGGCAACTTTTGAATGGCTTGAACGTAGCTGTCAGGTTACCAACTGGCCCTCTTTTCTCCAAGATAAGCAGCCTCAGTTCTCTTGATGCTCACTTGAGGTCTTTTACCATTTGGCTTACTTTTTCCTGGATGCTCCCCATCTAACCTGTGTCCTTCCTAAAATATAGCGAATCTGTCGCTCCAGATGGGATCTGACAAGGGCCGATCAGAGTTGGACTCTGTAAAAGCTGGGTCATCCAAAATCTCATTAGCTTTTGCAGCTGCTATCTCACACAGTTGACTCCTACTGACTTGCTCTATGAGAATATCATAGAAATGACATGTCAATACTGGCAAACCACTTTTACAAACCTGCCATATAAGGTGGAGAGATGATGATTCATTTAGATAAACTCATAACTCTTGGAATGACTGGATCCTAAGGGTGGTCACTAAAATGTAAAAGATGTAAGAATTTACATCCACTTGGAAGGAGATTTCTAGTTTCTAGTTTTGATTGAGAAATTGGTCCTTGTCTCTGTATTGTTTTGTAGATGACCTGTGTAATCCTGGTTTCAAATGTCTATCTCACAGAAACTATAGAATCTGTTACTTTTTTTAAAGCATAGGACCCAAGTGGAATTTTGAGTGATGGTTGAGAACAAAAATATCTACCATAAAGTGCTTCTATATAAGAGATCAGGGGAATGGTGTATGGCTCATAAGTGATCTATGACAACTTATGAGGAATCTGTGGAGTGTACAGAGAGGGAGAAAGTCACATGAAATTTCTTCCTAGTCACAATTCCTACCAGTGAAAATCCTATAAAGAAATATTAGGAAAAGTATTTTGTGAATATTTGTGAGGAGCTGACAAGAACAGTGTAGTTCGGCAAGACTATTTCTTGTGATTACTGGAGGAAGGACAAAGAGAAAGGGCTATTTATCAAGAGACTAAAATTAACCATTATCTAGAGGAATATGAAGATTCTTATGAGACATTAATCAGTATCTGAAGCTGAATGGTGTGAGACTGGAGTTTTAGAGAAGCAAAAAGGAATAATCTACTATTGGATGGTTTGGGGAGACTATGGTTCTGAAGGTTTGCGTAGTCAAAATATGGCAAGTAGTTATATTCTTTGCTTTCTTTTTGCTTCTACTTGTATCATAGCAATTACCGAAGAGGAGTGGAGTATTTCCAGTTTATTATATAATGAATTTTTAATGAACTGGGGTGTAGACTTGAGGTAATTAATTAACTGAGATACTAATGAAGAATAAATTATCCAAGCATATCCTTGGATCACTTTAGAGCTCATAAACATAAAAGCAAATAAAATGATGAGTCAAGGGGCAGGTTGAGGCTGTGACCTGCAAGATGAGCTGCCCTGAACCCATTAGAATCTTGACACACACATGTGTGGCGTTGGGTGGTGAATCTGCCAACACTTGGATAAAGGTGTAGATATCATGGTTCCAAAATCGCAAAGTATATCAGAATTAGAAGGAGCATCAGAGGTCTAGTAGTGCAAACTCTTGCCCAAAATAGACACCTATATTATATCCTAATCAATTTGTTGTCTCACCTGTACTTGAATACCTCTGGGGAAAAGAAACCAGCTACCTCCCAAGGCAACCCATTCTAGGACTAATTCTTAGGAGAATTTTCTTGATATCCAGCTTCACTTTCCCTCTGTACAATTTCTGCCCATGGCAAGTAGTTCTGTTTTCTAGGGTCAAGTTAGACCAGTTCAATCTGTCATCCACATGACAGATGTCCAAAAACCTGGAAAGAGCGATCCCCTCTCTCCTGGGTATGTACTTCTCTATCCTATACATGCCCATTTTCTTCAATGGATCCTCAGCATACATACTCTTGGTCTTCTGTCATTCCATTGGCCTTCCTCCCACCAATGTGGCATTGGGTGTGAAAGTCAGTTTTTACATTTTAATGTTGTTTACAAAGTCATTTTCTTCATTGTATGTATTCTAAAGTTTCAGGACAGAATTCCATCTCTGATGCTGTGGGTTTCTGCTTCCCTTTTTTTGTACTTTCTTTTCTTCTCCTTCTCCTCTTTTTCTCTTTCTCTCTTTGTCTATATATTTCTCCATCTCTGCCTCTTTCTCTCCCTTTTTCCCTCCTTTCTTCTTTCCATGTCTTTCTGCTTCTCTCTGTCTTTTTCTTTTCACCACCTATCTGTGCATTAGTAGACAAATCCTAAGAAATTGCTTAAAACTCAAAAAGTTGAAATTATCTTCCCAGTATGACTCAGTTATGAATTGCAAGGGTTGGGATTTGAACTCAATTCTCTCTGATTTTCAGCTTAGTCCTCAATGTACTCCATAATGCTACCCTGCTGAGTATATGGTGGGATTCTATTGATGGATGGACAAGGTGGCTGCCAGTGTTGCCGAAGGGACTCCTAATGGCCAAGAGCAGTTAGGAAAGCTTCCATAGTGCCTTTTGTTGGCACTAAGTGGGGGCTGATTTATACCCAGGCCCTTCATCAACACTTTGCCTCAATATCTTCCAGTGTGTAAAGTCTTGTAAATCTTCCCTGGGAGTTACTACATCACTGCTGGCAGAATTTGTGCAAACATATGGAAAATGTCGTTAAAGAAACAAACCTGTAAGAGGCCTCCATGGAGTCCCTTTCAACAAGGCTTGAGTTACTTAAAATCAATATTTGAATAAGGACCAATCCACATCTTTTCCAAACCAAATTAGTGGGGACTGTGATGAGGGCTGCAAAGGTGGTTACGTCAAGATGGAGGCTTTTTATAGGGTTCTTTACAAAGAAGATGATGAAGCAAGAGGCTGCTCTGTTCCCCACTTTCTCAGATCCAATCCCACCACTTCCACCCCCTCAGTGGCAATAATTCATAGGAATAAAGTAATTTCATTTTTGCAAATCAGCGTATGTACACCATCTCTTTTGCTTCTTATGATGGCCCTATAAGATATAGGATAATTTTTGTTTTGACTTATTGAGACACATCATGGTAGATCTGGAGTCAGAGGACTTAGATTGGAATCCTGGTTCTATTATTTGCTATCTGTGGGACCTTAGTCAGGTCACTTACCCTCTATGAGACTCAGTTTTCTCATCTGTAAATGAGACAAATGGATTAGCTGGCCTCTGCCATCCCTTCTAGCTCCAGATGTAAGCTCCTGCCTGTGTAACTCTGGGCAAGTCACTTACCCACACTGGGTCTCAGTTTCCACATATATAACATGAGGGGGATGAATTGAAATTCAAGGGTTCTTAACCATTTTTGTATCCTTGGTCCTTTTGGTGGTCTGGTGAACTGTATGGGTCTTTACTCAAAATTTTAAATGAATACAATAAAATACACACAATTACAAGGGAAACCAGTTCTTTTATTAAAGGGCAGCTAGATGGTGCAGTGGATAGAGTGCAGGTGTGACAGTTCGGAAGACTCATCTTTTTTTTTTAATATAAATTTATTTATTTGACTTTTTACATTCATTTTCACAAAATTTTGGGCTCCAAATTTTCTCCCCATTTGTCACCTCCCCCCACCCCAATACACGTATCATTCTAATTTCCTCTATCACCAGTCTGCCCTCTCTTCTATCATCCCTCCCTTCTCTTGTCCCCATCTTCTCTTTTGTCCTGTAGGGCCAGATAACTTTCTATTCCCCATTACCTGTATTTCTTATTTCCTAGTAGTAAGAACAATACTCAACAGTTGTACCTAAAACTTTGAGCTCCAACTTCTCCCCACCCATTCCCTTTGGGAAGGCAGGCAATTCAATATAGGCCATATCTGTGTAGTTTTGCAAATGACTTCCATAATAGTCATGTTGTGTAAGACTAACTATATTTCCCTCCATCCTATCCTGCCCCCCATTGTTGCTATTCTCTCTTTTGCTCCTGTCCCTCCCTGAGTGTTGACTTCAAATTGCTCCTTCCTCCCATTGCCCTCCCTTCCATCACCCTTCCCC
>CM053770.1:679077218-679116797 GCA_028658325.1 Potorous gilbertii
GAATGTTCTTCTCATTCTTGTGTTTGAAAGTCAAATTCTCTTTTCAGCTCTGGTCTTTTCATCAAAAATGCTTGAAAGTCCTCAATTTCATTGAAAGACCATATTTTCCCCTGAAGTATCATACTCAGTTTTGCTGGGTAGGTGATTCTTGGTTTTAGTCCTACTTCCTTTGACTTCTGGAATATCCTATTCCACACCCTTTGATCCCTTAATGTATAAGCTGCTAGATCTTGTGTTAGCTTGACTGTATTTCCACAATACTGGAATTGTTTCTTTCTAGCTGCTTACAGTATTTTTTCCTTGACCTGGGAACTCTGGAATTTGGCCACAATGTTCCTAGGAGTTTCTCTTTTTGGATCTCTTTCAGGCAGTGATCAGTGGATTCCCTGAATACTTATTTTGCTCTCTGGTTCTAGAATATCAGGGCAGTTTTCCTTGATAATTTCATGAAAGATGATGTCTAGGCTACTTTTTTGATCATGACTTTCAGGTAGTCCCATGATTTTTAAATTGTCTCTCCTGGATCTATTTTCCAGGTCAGTTGTTTTTCCAATGAGATATTTCACATTCTCTTCCATTTTGTTATTCTATTGGTTTTGTTTTGTGATTTCTTGGTTTCTCAGAAAGTCATTGGCCTCCATCTGTTCCATTCTAATTTTGAGAGAACTATTTTCTTCAGTGAGCTTTTGCACCTCTTTTTCCACTTGGCTAATTCTGCTTTTGAAAGCATTCTTCTCCTCATTGGCTTTTTTAACCTCTTTTGCCAATTGAGTTAGCTTATTTTTCAAGGTGTTATTTTCTTCAGCATTTTTTTTGGGTCTCCTTTGGGTCTCCTTTATCAAGTTTTTCATACTTTTCTTGCATTTCTCTCATTTCTCTTCTCAGTTTTTCCTCCACCTGTCTAACTTGATTTCCAAAATCCTTTTTGAGCTCTTCCATGGCCTGAGCCCATTGGATATCTATTTCAGATGTTTGGGATACAGAGGCCTTGACTCCTATGTCTTTACCTGATGGTAAGCATTGTTCTTCCTCATCAGGAAGGAAGGGAGGAAACATCTGTTCCCCAAGATAGTAAATTTCTATGGTCTTATTTTTTTCCCTTTTCTGGGCATTTTCCCAGCCAGTTACTTGACTTCTGAGATTCCTCTCCACCCCTGCCTACATCCGCCCAGTTAGTGCTTGAGGTCTGACATTCAAATGCTGCTCCCCAGCCTCAGGGCTTTCAACGGCAGGCCTGGCTGCTATTCAATGTGAGATTAAGTTCAGGTGCTCAGGTGGGGGCAGGCCCTCCTCCCTGGCTCAGTTCCCTCAGGGGGTTTATGCAGAGATCTTCAATAATGGACCCGAGGTCCTGCCTGCTCTGGGAGCCTCTGGCTCAGCCGCTGCCTCCCGAGGGGGCCTGAGTTATGGAGACACCCCACTCCCCTCTCAGCCAGCCCAGAAGTCTCTCTCACTGACCTGTGCGTCTGTGGGTGGAGCGACCTTCAGGGCCGCTGGAGATTCCGTCCCTGAAGCCTGCTCAGATCTGTTCCTCTCAGTGCCACGCAGACAGGGCAGGGCTGGGCTCTGCTCCCGTGTGGTGCATGACGGACCTTTGGGATTGGTTTTTCAGGGCTCTTTGGAATGGAAATCTCCTTCATTCCATTGCTGTGCAGCTTCCACTTCTCCAGAATTTGTTGGGAGTTCTTTTTACAGGAGATCCATGTGCCGTGGGTTTGGAGCTAGCATATGTGAGTCTTTCTACTCCACCATCTTGACTGCTCCCCCCCCCAAAGACTCATCTTTTTTAGTTCAATTCTGGCCTCAGCCACTTACTAGCTGTGATACCCTGGCCAAGTCACTGCTTGCCTCCATTTCCTCATCTGTAAAATGAACTGGAGAGGGAAATGGCAACCACTCTAGTGTCTTTGCCAAGAAAATCCTAAATGATGTCATGAAGAGTTGAACACAACTGAACAAAACTAATGATCATAGTATTTTTTTTAAAATCTAAATGTCATCGACTCCAGGTTAATAGATGGACCATATCTAAGTTTACTTCTGAATCTAAATCTATGATCATTGCTGAGGTCATCCAGCTTTCAGCTGAAGATAGCTAGTGAAAACGCCTCTATACAACTCTATGATTTCATCATCATAGGGAACATCCCATGTGAAAATTCACTCCACTGATAAAGATCGACAACTCAAAAATAATTAAAGCATTATAGAATTCCCTGGGAATGGAACAGTAAAGAATTGCTCACATCACACAGGTAGGATACATCTGAGGCAGGATTCAAATCCAAGTCTGGTCTCCAAATTCACCTCTCCATCATGGTACTTGTTATGTGTCTCCTGAGGATTTCTAGGATTATTTCTCCTGCATTTCAGACATTGTCATAAAAAAGAAAGCAAAGAGAGGGGAAAAGTATTCATAAAGACAGTCAAGTGAGCTCTTCTCAAGTCTTAGACTCATAAAGCAAAGAAAATTGAGAGGGTCGGGAGAAAGACTTAGTACAGTAGTGCATTGCCTGAGAAGTCAATCAGGGGATTATTAGAAAAAGTTATCGCTGGGGATCCAGGTAATCCTGGAGGTAATAGTATGTTGGGCACCATGAAAAAGGTGATGGAAGTTCAAGGAGGGCCTGCTGAACATGACCATTATGACTGGCCTCAGCATCCTGCTCTCTGAAGTGGCACTGACTTTTAACCCTGAGCTGTTCCATGTGCACTGTTCAGTGCTTGATTGACAATATCCCTAACATAGCTACAAAAGCATGTTATGCCAGATTGGCTAGGGAGATGGTTTCTGAGGGACCTTTCAACTCCAAGATGTGATATCCTTCTATGTTCTTGTATTCCCCATTTTGTGGTCCCTTGGAAGTTTGACATTATTCTCTCTCCCTTCTAGAACTCACATTCTATATTCTATGTTTGAAAATTCTAATTTCTAAGGTTCATCTCAGTTCCAGTATTTTACGTTCCATGTTTCAGCACTCTGTGTTCTCATGGATCTAACCTTATGGTATCTATAGTTCAACAATCTAGATTCTAATCAATATAAATACGTATTAAGAATCTCATATGTTCTAATATGTTCCCACATGACTCTAATGCAAAATGTTCCAAATTTCTATGTTCAAAAGTCCCTCCTGGTTCTAGTGTCCTAAGTTCCATGATTTAACATGATGGACAGGTCTTCCATAAGTGTGTTAAAGAATAGTAAGTAGTCTACTTTGACTGGAATATACAATAATGGACCAAATATGAAGCATTTATTTCTCCTGAATCTGGTTTCTGTAAATCTAAGTGAGTGTAGACTTCACACTTCAGATAAGGGTACTAGAGTTGGTGGCCTCTAAGGACCATTTTGACTCTAAATCTATAATACTGTGACCAATTACAGGCTATACTGAAGAAGTAATTCCTATTCAGGTGTGCATTGGAGGTCCTTTTCAAAGCAGATTAGCTGTGATTAGCTGATCCTTCCTCTGACAGCCACCTTCACTTTTTGCCTCTTTCACTGGCCTTCATCTTCCCACCCTATATAATGCACAGGTCTCTCCCTTCTTCTGGACCCAGCCAAACCATTGCAGAATGGAATAGCCTGCCTCAAGAGATAATCCCTCCAAACCCCAATATCCCATAACTCACTTGAGGTCTTTAAGTAGATTAGCTAACCATTTTAACATTCAATGACTCTGTGACTCAATGAATCCTTTTTCCCAAGGATCACTTTCTGTGATGCTAGAACAATGGGAGGAGCTGTCCTGGGTGGGAACTTTCAAGAATTGGTGACAGTCTGCATGATGTCACTGGGAAGCCTCAATGGGTCTAAAGGCAGATGATTTGTGCTTTTCTTCTTCCTCCTCGAGGGGGAAATGATCTATCTCACAGGCCCCTATGAGGGTGCTCCAATGTCTTCTGGGGCTGGCCTAGCCCTGTAGGAGTCTTGATGCAATAATAAGGAACTCCTTATTGGGCTTCCCCCAAAGCTCTACTAAACTTATATAAGCATAAAAATTGTCCTAAATTTATCTATTAGTCTAGCCAGCCTGACCTTGTCCCAAAAAATGGCTCCTGAATGGTCTTTCACAGCATCTGAATTTCTCAATTGCTAGTGCCCTGTTTCTCAAACTACCTAGTTTTTAGCTATTTTGTATTTATGCTATTTATATTTATTCTGCATATGTTTATAGGTATTTATATACTTGGTATCACCTCAGCAGAGGGATTGTTTCATTAGTACAGTGCCTAGCACATAATAGGCACTTCACACATACTTGGTGATTAGTTTGTTAGATGGTTGACCAACTCTGAAGTGTAAGGATGTCTCTCTGCCTCTCCACCCACTTCATCGGTTTCCCTTAAGAAATTATGAAGGGGCCAGCCAGCTGCACAATGGTCATAACTTATGGATTAGACTGAAGAGAAAGGCATAGGGGATATATAGGCATAGAGGCCCCATGTGAATTTGGGCAAGTCTTTCCTCTACCTGGGCTTCCTTTTCCTGTGAATTGAGGAAACTGGACAAGATTCCCGTCCATCGTCTTCCCCTAATGATTTTTCGAGACATATCCATAATCTGACCAATAAACAGGGTTGCTCCCTTAGGACTTCACATCTACATCCTTTGCTTGCTCAAGTAGAAAGAGAGCAGATCTGGAGTCAGAGGTCCTTGGTTGAAATCCTGGCACTGCTCATAATCTATGCCTCAATGGGTAAAGTCTTTGTTCCTATCTGGTCTTAGTTTCTTCATGTATAAAACAAAAAATAAAACATTGACTAGTTGATTTTTCAGAAGCTACTGCCAGTAATCCCAGTTTGACTGTGTCGAAGGAGAAAAGGAATTTCTCCTGGGCAAAGAGTTAAAGTGTCCACATCCAGCAAGAGCAAATCCCAAACTATGCCAAGACTGTTAGAAAGAAATATTACATGCCAGAGAGATTCCCTGGGCAGAAGGGAGATTGGGGAAGAGCTGAATATGCTTTTACTGATACTGGCATTCCAAAACCTTAGTGTTGAGTAACACCATCATCCTCCCTCCCTCCTTTCCTCCTTTCATACCTCTCTTCCACACCCAGCAGTTCTTCCTATGGGTAAGCCCATTGAAACATTGGCTAACTTCCCAGAAGAGATCATAAGGTTAATGTCACTGAGGAGCATCCCTATACATACTTCATTCCCAGGCTCTTATTGGTACAACCCAATGAATCTGCTTAGCCTACCCCACTAGTCCTTGATACGCCTATCTTTTAGACCCAGCAACCTATTCCTTTCAGCAAACTTCCATGTTCAAAGATTCATGCAAATCTACCTTTGTTGCTCAGAGATGATTTCAAATGGAGGAGCTACCAAAATTAGAAGGGCTACTTCAAGAGATAACCATCATCCCCTTCCTTCCCCCCACACTAATGCATGTTTGTTTGTTTTTTAAGACCAGATAATCACTTGTTGAGTATATAGTAGATTTTTTTTTTTTTCTTCCAGATATGAGTTGAAATAGATGGCTCCTGATGTGTCTTTCAACTCTGAGATTTAGTGACTTGAAAATGTCAGAAACTAGCCAACCAATCAGCACATATCTTTATGTTTCTATTGTGTACAAGGCACTGTGGTAGAAAGAAGCGATTCAGGAAAAGAGTCGGGTGATTTCTCTTTTATCAAGGCATCTATGAAAGAAAGAAGCTAATTTCTCACCTGGGTCTCTTCATCTCCAATCACATTGACACTAGAGTCAGACACTGGAGGTCTCCCGTACCTGGAATGCTCTCCTGGTTTCTCTGGCTTCTCAGTTTCAATGCCACTAAATACACTCCAAGTTCCTTAAGGGTAAAGATTATTTTAACTCTTTCTTTTTTTGTTTCTGTTTCAATGTCTAGCACCATGCCTGGCACATAGTAGGTACTTAATAAATGTTTATTGGATTAAATTGATCTTCAGAAAGAAAAAACAAAAGATAGGTAAATCACAAAGTAAGTAAAACACTGTGCCAGGTACTGTGCTAAGACCTAGAACTACAAATAGGAGCAAATGAAGAATGTTATCAATCTCAAAAACCTTGCTTATGTTCTAGTGGGGTAAGACCACTCAGTAAAGGGAGCTGGGAGAGAAGAAAGATGGAGGGGAATTAGAAGGAAGCAAGGCTGATGGGGAGAAAGTAAAAAAGTCCAGAGATTCTGAACCAGATCAAGGAATGAAATGAGCATGGCTGACATGGGCACCTGAAGCAATAGTGGTTTGAGACAAGGATTCACAAATCAGAGGAGAGGATCATAGAGTTGGAGCCATCCCTAATGTGAGATGGTAGTTGCTGAGGAGGTAGAAAAGCCCAGAGAGTCAGGGAAAGAGTCTGGAGAGGAGTTAACATTGGGAAGTTGTGGGAAGATGGGGAGAAGGCATTGTCCTTCGGTAGGAAGAATGGTGTAGTGGTCTGGGAATTTGAAAACCTGGGTTCATGTCCTAGTTCCAATGTTTACTAACTGGAGGAGCCTGATGAATTTGCCTAGCTTCTCCAAACATCCTGAAGTCATAACATTTCAAGCTGGAACGGTTCTTAGAAATCAGTTAGTGCAATCCTTCTATTATATAAACAAAGAAACTGAGGCCCAGAAAGGTCCTATTCAAGTTCAAAAAGAGTAAATTACAGACCCCAGGATGAGGGGAGAGGGCACATTTTGTATTTATATTTCTGCTTTATCTTCCCAGTAAATGTGAATTTATTTATTTAGAGTGAATTGATGTTAATTAGTTAAATGATATTGGACTACTAAATCAATGATATAAAATGTACTGACTATTACTTGTAATGAATATTGGGAAGGACAAATTGGAATGGAGGTTTGAGTCAAACAAGAGTGAACAGGAATCAATCCAACTTCTCAGGGGAACCCCCTAGACCCATCTGAGGAAGAAATAGCCATGCCTCTTGAGATCTAACTAGCCAGTGAGGGTAGGAGCTGGAATCAGGACTAGCAGAGCTCATAAATGCTCCATCTAAAGGGCTTTATAGACTTCAAAGCACTATCGAGGTACAAGCTTCTGTTGCCATTCACCTTCTGGGTTCCTCCGAGTCCTGCTCCTGACCCCTGACTTTGTAGGCAGATTTAGGACTCTCATTTCTTCAAGCACATACACTTAATTTCTGGTTTAACTAGCCTATAAACCATGCACATTGTTTCTCTGAATATGTGCATTATTTAATGCACAGTCTATAAAATATTTACTCAGGTTTTTTTTTCCTTGCCTTTGTTCAGTGTTGTCTGCCTCTTGGTTTCTCCGTGCTGGTAAAAGAAGTGGTTGGCGTTCTTCCAAACATGGCAAGAGGCAGCAGCTGGAAGGGGACCATATTTTATTCATTTTGAAAGCAAGTATAATTTGCTAGTGTTGAAAGCTTTCTTGGGGCATAAGGGTTCTAAGGCTCTCCCCCTCACTGCCCCCACCCTCACCATCCCTAGGTTATTGTTCTTTAGCCAGGGAGGCATCTCAGAATTGAATGTGCTTGACCTAATTTATTTCCAAGTCCATTTTTGTCATTTCCCTTTAGGCAGTGAGGTGTAGAAGGAAGCCTGGGATGGGAGTTGGGAGATAAAGCTCTAGCCTTTGTCCTGACCCTAATTGCCTATTTGTGTGACCTTGGATTAGTCACTTCCCACATAGGGATCTCAGTTTCTCCAGTTATAAAAAGAGGAGTTGGACAAGAAAATCTCGAAGTCATCTGCGTTTCTAATATCGACATTCTAATGACCCTTTCAGCTCACATATACAACTTTATAAGATCCTGTCTAGATGGAATATTTTATATTCTAACATGGAGTGACTGAATTTGGAGCTAAATAGGACTTTAACGGCCTTCTAATTCAATTTCCTCATTTTTACAGACAAGGAAACTGAGGACCCTCAAGATTTAGCGAGTGACCTGAGGCAAAGACTCTTAGGCAATACATAGCACAGAAGAGATTTGTATCAAAGATCTCTGATTTGATATTCTTCTCATTATATGTTCTTTGAATGCTATATTCTAATATTCTACAGCCTAAAGTCAATTCCAGCTCCAATATTCATAGGAAGGGACTAGTCCTTGGACATAGTCCAACCCTCTCATTTTACATATCAGGAAACTGAGGCTCATGGAAATTAAAAGACTTGCCTAAGGTCACTCAAGCAGTATCACAATTGGAATTTGAACCCAGGCATTCTAGCTCTGGTATTTTGGGTTCTAAAGCCCCTTCTAGCTATATATTGTATATTTTGTGCTCTAACATTCTCTCTTCTAAAGTCCTTTCCAGCTCTAATATTTTACATTCTATCTACCAACACTCTAAGGCTCTGTCTCTGACATTCTAGGTTCCAAGGCTCCATTGAGTTCTAGGTTCTAAGTTCTCATAGTCAATGTTAGAAAATCCTTTCTAGTTATAACATTAGGCCATGATTAGACTCCATGTATTTTCTAATAGATTTTCATTTAGTAGACTGTTCCAATATTTTTTCAGGAAGAGAATGGAGGCAATCCCCCATCACCTCCTTCCTTCCTTTTTTCTCCCCTTTGGAAGTTCATTAGGGCCTTTCACTCTTTTTCTGAGTTTTCAGGAAGTGAAAGTAAAAATCACAAAAAATTAGCAGATTTCAACAGCCACTTCCAGGATCACCATAAAAGAAATTTCATTGGGTCCTGCTGAAACTTGGATTCATCATTGCTCACCTTTTGAGTCTCCATTGTAGTTTTCATTTGTGTGTTTTAGGCAGGATTGAAGAATGTTCCCTATATTAGGACACTCAGAGGTAGAAGAAGGAGAGACAAGCAGTGTCACTGAGGCCACATAGTGCAGTCTCTTCATTTTATAGATGAAGAAACTGAGGCCTGTAAAGTTGAAGTGTCTTGCTCAGAAACAGAGAGAGAATAAGGAGAAGAATTGAGATTTGAACCTATGTCTTTGACTATAAATTCAGTGCTCTTTCCATTATTCCATGTGACTATTCCAGGTCCTTTTCTTAAATTTTGTGTACAACACATCAACTTTGGAGCATGCTGACTTTATGACTTTAGCAGTGGGATCACCTTTTCCTTCATGTACAAATCCCTCTCTGCATTATGATTGTACTACTGAGCTCTAAGAAATGATGAGGGAGGTAGTTTCAGAAAAAGATGGCAAGACCCATATGGAGTGATGCAAAGTGAGGTGAGAAGAAGGGAGATCATTGTGCACAGTAACAGGAATGTTGCAATGATGATCAATCATGAAAGACTTGGCTACTCTGGTCAATACAATGATCCAAGACAATTCCAAAGAACTCACAATGAAAAAGTGCTGTTCAGCATTGACCTCTGAGTGCATATTGAAGTATGATTTTCTTATTTTATTTTTCTTGCTTTTAAAAATATGCCTAATATGGAAATCTGTTATACATGATTTCACATAAAAAGATATATAAAATGCTTTGCCAACCTTTGAGTTTTATGTAAATGCTGTCATTTTATTTTAAAATATCCTCCTGTTCTTCTCTGGTGTTGGGTTTCATGAATATAGCCCAAGGAGCATCCTTTCAGACTTGAAGGACATGCTCCTATCTCCCTCTGCTTTGGACTTCTGTAGGAATTCCCAGGTGCTACCATTGCTGAGGTCCCAAGAGCTGTCCCAGGTGCTGCCATTGCTGAGGTCCCAAGTGCTGCCATTACTGAGGTCCAACTACTCTCATCTCAGCCTGCCTGGACAGCTTTTGCATTGAGTCAATGCCTACTGATCTTAGAATGCATGAAAAATCTTTCTCTTCCCTGAAGAAGATGTAAGGAAAATGAAAAGAGAGAGAATCTTGAAGAGAGAAAATGAATTGACTTGTCCATTCACCTTTACCTTGTATCTATCTTGTATTGCCTCCTCCATCAGAACCTTAGCTCCTAGAGGGCAAGAACTTTTATCTTTTTTGGTTTGCTTTTCTTTGAATTCTCAGTTTTTAGCGCAAGACCTGTCACATAGCACATACTTAATAAGTATTTGTTGACTGACAGAGAGCAGCGGATCTTCTAAGTAGTGTCTGCCTTCCTGAGACTCAGCCAACAAATTGTCTTGGAATTTTTGGTAAACTGTTAGCAAGGTGCTGCTGAGCATGCCCACATGCCATTGGAATGTACCCTTTACATGCCTCTAGAGAAAGGTCTATACCCTATATATACATCATATTATCTGAGGGAGTTATCACCTTGATCAAAAATATCTCCCCATCCTGAGGAGGTAGCTAGGCAGCACAGCAGATAGAACACCAGACTTGGAGGTCGGAAGATATCAGTTCAAATTCAGCTTCAGATTATTACTAACTCTATACCCCTGATTAAATCCGTACACCTCGGTTTGCCTCGGTTTCCTTATCTGTACAGTGAAGTGAGCAATGGAACCTATACCCCAGTGTTGTTTTAAGTATCAAATGAGATAACAATTGCAAAGTACTATGCACAGTGCCTGGTGCAAAGTAAGGGCAAGATAAATGTTCGTTCCCTTTCCCCATCAAATAATCCCCTCTGCTCACCTCCATATACATGGAGACATTCACAAGGCATTGTTGAAGGAACTATGGATCCTAAGTCTGGTGAACATGAGACTTAAGGATGGCGTGCTAATTATCTTCAAGAACACAAAGTAGTAATGAGTAAAGGTGGGTGGTGCCTTCAGTCCAGAGGCACAATTCAAACCAATGGTGGCATTTGCGCTTTTCTCTTTTCTCATCTTCTAATTAATCTTGGGTTTAATTCCCAATGAGTTATTACATCTCATCCTGCTGAGTCTGAAAATCATTGCCTGCGGAAGATAAAATAGAAGCAAAATACAAATTCAGCTGTTCCACCTTCACTCCCATCTGCCATCATCCATAGAAGAGTGGATGCGGAGCAGAAGGGTGTCTGTCCTCTGGTCCTCCTCTTTCTTCAGTATCTATGCTCAGGCACATATAAGATATGCACAGAGAAGATGGAAGATAACCTTGGGGGAGGGGCTCTAGAAGACAAGTTTGGTTAGCCCCATGTCTGCTATGGAGGTGGGGCTGCAGAGTGCACAGAAGCATCCCAAGGAAGAGCCCCTTAGTGTCAGGGTTGCCCATTTTTCCTCCAGGCAGGTCTGACATTAAGTAGAAGCTGTGTCCCACCCATCTGGTTATTATGGCCGCATGTCTGGTGACCTCAGGTTGCTGAGGTCATCCAATGTAGTCCCTTGAGTCTGGATCAATACTGTAGTATGCTCATCTGGCCAGGACCCAGGCTCTAATGGACACAGCCCTGCAGCTGTAGGGCCCTGCCCTCCCTATCCTTGTGCCCTGCCCAGACTCAGGGGTGGGGGAACTGACTCAGGACAGGGTTGCCTCATCCTCTGCTAGGTCCCAAACCTACCTCAGCCTTTGCTACTCCATGTGAGGATTAGAGGGTCAAGGACACTTAGGGGCTGGGCTCCTGTTAGTAAAGCTGGGCTCATGTTAGCAAAGCCACAGACACTTGCTGGATCAGAGCAGTGTGAGCCTCTGCCTCAGTCAGTAGAAAAGGCAGTGAATGAAGAAAATGAGAGGAAAGAAGCAAGAGAGAAGTAGCCTGTACTGAAAGTTCAGATTACTGGATAGAGTGTATTTTTTTCTTTGCATTTGTATCTGTGCCTTGAAATGTACAAGGCATATAGTAGGTGCCCAATAAATGCTGATTGCAAGCATGGCATTCTCAAGAAGAGAAATGAGAAGCTACCTCCCCGTATTCCTTTATGGAGGGAGTGGAGCAGTCCAACTATTTCATTATATTTTTCTCAATGTATTAATTAGTTTTGCTGATTTTTAAAAGTCTTCATTTTTCTTTTAAAAGCAATTATTGGAGTAGGTCTCTGGGATGGAGGAGAAGAGATATGGAAGAAATTTAGGGAATGTAAAAACTAAAGATATTTCCAAAACCATTTTTTAAAAATAAATGCTACTTCACTGAGGTAGAGCACCACAAGAATCGGGAAGATGTTAGTTCAAATTCCACCTCCGATATTTACTAACAGTGAGGTCATAGGCACGTTGCCTAACCCTTGAACTTCAATTTCCCTGTCTATAAAATGGAGACTCAACATTTTCCACTTAGCACTGATGGAAGTGACCTCACATTTGGGAAGATCTGGCCTCCATTTCTGATGCTGGCACACATTGGATACCAAACCCTATGCAAATCACACAGTGGCTCAGCACTCCCAGACAGTGCTCAGAGATGCATATCATAGTTGCTGATTCAATTGGTAGAAGAAGTTTCCTCATCAAAGGCATCTGAAACCAGTGAAAGCATAGGCTTAGTCAAAAAGAAGGGACAAAAGGGAACAGTGAACCAATAACTAATAATAGCCAGAATTTGGATAGTGCTTTAAGGTTTGCAAATATCTCATTTAATCCTCACAGAAATCTTAGAATTTAGGTGTTTTTTATATCCTCCTTTTACAGTTGAGGAAACTGAGGCAAACAAAGATGAAGTGACTTGTTCAGGGTCACACAGCTAGGAAGAGTCTCAGGTTGGATTTGAACTCTGGTTCTCCTAACTCTAAGGTATAGTGTTCTATACATTGCCTCCCAAAGTTGTTTTAAGTATCAAATGAGATATTTGTAAAAACAGTTTGCAAAGCTTAAAGTGATCTGTAAATATAAGCTCTCCTGGCTTTATGGCCCATATCCTGACTAAATGTATTCCTGGATTTTATACTGACTGCGTTTGGCCATGGAAAAACCTCCTCACCTTTCTCAGATGATTTTTCTCAATTGAAAACTACATATAGAGTAAACCAATATGGGTGATTCCTTCTGCCAGTACCAATTAGCACCTTCTCTGCAATGTACAGCCTTGGAGAGTTACCTGGACACCGAGAAGCTGAAACTTGGTCAGAGACAGATATTCACAAGGTAAAGGCAAGATTTGAATTTGCTGCCTCTCTGACCGGTTAACTATCCACTTCACTACCGATATAATGGATAAAATATTACTGGTACCATGTGCCTCATTTAATTTTTTTTAATAGTTCCTTTTTAAGTTTTATAGCAATGTGAATTACCATTATAATTAGGCTAGGAGAAACAATTGTCTGTTACTGTAGAACAAGGGATATGAAGGACTATATTTAGAGCTGAAAGGGCTCATTACATTCAATTCTCTCATTTTACAGGGAAAGAAACTGAGACTAGGTGAGGGTATGTGACTATACCCATAGTCACTCAGTTTATGTTTCAGAGGCTAGATGTGAACCTAGGTCTTTCTGACCCCAAGTCAGGCATGCCATTCTCAGCATCTTTCTACTCCTTCTCCCATGGGGAGTGGAGTACAAAGAAGGCACTTAACATTAGTCTTAGAGAGAGAACTGCCTCTAATATTATTCGAACTTGGTCAAGATGGCACCATGTTGGAAAGCAGTCAAGATGGTGTCATGTTGGAAAGTAGTCAGATGGCAGGCTTCCATGATGGCAGGTCTTTCTGGTCCTCGGGGGAGGACTGTCTTGTATCTGGACAAGGTGGGGGTCTTTAAAGCTTGCAAGATCTAGTCTCATCCCTGGTAGGAAAATAAATTGCCCAGGAAGCTGGATATTCATGGTGGTGGCAAGGTCACAGGGCACTTGGATACCATGGAGAGAAAGTATTACAATGCTAGTTTTAATTTAAGTGAGACCTCATTCAGCAAAGAGCAGCCTTTTAGAATTCACAATGTAATAAAAATTGAATATAGGAGATTAAAAAGGAAAGTTATTGGAAAGAAAGAAACATCAATGACTCTAGCTAGCCCTTACCGAGGTGCCCCCATGATGTCTAAGCAGCAAGCAGCTTCCCAGAGGACCACTGAGATGGAAAATGAATGGAAAGGAGTCTTTTAAAAGCAGGCACACACACACACACACATACACACACACACACACACACACACACACACACACACACACACACACACACACACACACACACACACACCCCTACTTGCAGAAAGGGAAAAGACAGTGCGTAAGTGTCTGGACTGTTATATAAAAACCGTCTGTCTGTCAGACTGGGAAAAGTAATTAAAATCCAGCTCCGACTTGGCCAGCAGGTGAAACACATCTCATTTCTATCCTTCCTTCGGGAGATGGACTATTTGGAGACAAAGAAGGACAGCATACAGGAGGCAAGTTCAAAAAAGAGAGAGAGAGAGAAATAGAGGGTTTTTATAAAAATGAAAAACAGCATCAGGCTGGGGCAGTGATATATTACTAGGCTGGCTGTAACCTAATTGATGACTAATGTTGTAATGCATTTGAAGCTCCACTGATCTATGATCTGTCTCAACGAGAGTGAAGGGACGTTGCAAGGAGAAGAATTCTATTTTAACCTGACAGAACCTTACACACACACACACACACACACACACACACACACACACACACACACATGTCCACTTACTTTGTAAGACAGATGGCCAGGTGATGACCTCCTAATGTATATCATGGTCTTACAATGTAGAATCAAATTATAATTAAATAGAACCTAGGAGATGAAAGAGGGGCATGTGGGTGTGTATTCCAGAGCTCAGAGGTCTATAAGAAATTGGGGTAGTATTGTCGAGGTATCCTCTTTTCTCCCCACAACTCCCTACAGTATTGCCCTGTTGTCTCATTGTATTATCGGGATTACTCTGCATTCTAAGGAGGTAGAAAGAGGCTGACTCCGGAATCAGAGATTCTGAGTTCAAAGCCTATCACTGCTACTTGATATGGTTCGGATGATGGGAATATCACTTAGCTTTCCCCAGGCTACAGTTTCCTTCTCTTTAAAATAACGGGGCTGTACAGAGTGGCATCTGAAGTGCCTTCCTGCTCTAAATTTATGATCCTAACTCTCTTAATATCTCTGGGCCTCAGTTTCCTTATCTATACAATAAAGGGGTTTGAATTATATCTGAGGTTCCTTCAAACTCTAGTTTTGTTATTTTGTCCTAAGCTTTGAGAACAGGAAGAGTGCTCTGAGGACCAGCTAAGCTAGAAAGGCTCCAAGGATTGACCCAGTGACAATCAACCAACCAGTATTTGCTAAGTGCCTACTATGTGCTGGGCACTGAGAATATGAGTATAAAAAATGCAGCCATCCCTCCTTACATTCTGATGGGGGAGACAAGAACATGTACACACATACATTTCTGGACAGGGATAGAGAGAGAGATTTGTGATTTCACTGATATAGGGATCTCTCTGCCAAAGAAACTCCCTTTACCAATGCATATAGGGACCTTCTCTGTAACTAAATAATTTTTTGGATATGTTCAGTGTGAAGATTTCTTTTGCTTTACTAGGCATATTTGTAACAAGGGTTTTCTTTTCCTTTTCCTTCAATAGTGGGGTGAGTTGAAAGGAAGAGGAAATCAATTCCTCTTAATTAAAGATAATTTATAAAAAAGAATGATTTATAATCTTAGATATTGTCATGTTTCACTGAGAGGTAAATGAAGTTTCTTAGGGTCACCCCAGTCAGAGGCTGTGCATGAACTCAGATCTTCTTGTCTTTAAGGACAGTTCCCTCTCCTCCATCATCCAATCTACCTTTACATTTCCAGAAACATCATCTACTCCACTACTACTGGGAAGAATGTGTCAGTCTGTTACTTTTATGAATCCAGTTACCACTCTTTCAGCTTTCTAAAGTAAATATCTTTCTTTGTCCACTGCTCCTATTGTCATCGTCATTAAAATAGAAGCTTCAGGAGGACAGAGACTCGCACTCCATTTGTAGATGTATCCCCAGTGTTTAGTCCAGTGCTTGGCAGATAGTACTTGCTTAATAAATCTTTTAAAAATAATTTATTGCTCACTTAGCACTCAATAAATCAAATGAGGGGAAAAAACACTGGTCTAAGTGTTTTCCAGATGTTAAGACACTCAATACATGATAACCATCAGTGAATGTTTGTTTTTTCATTCATTGCTCAGCTTTATATAGTCCTTTAAGGTTTTCCAATTCAATTTAACAATTTTTTTCAACAGCCTTGTAAGGTAGCCAGGGCAATTGACAGTACATCAATTTCCTTTAATAAATGAGGGAAGTTTCACTCAAAGATCTTAAATAACTTGCCCCAAGTTAAAGGTTACCATAGCTACACTGGTTTTGTTTGGAGATGCCCTCCATGGAATGGGACATGGATGGTCTTGAATCATTTGCTTTTCTGGTCCTCAGTTTCTTTATTTATAAAGCAGCAGAGAAGAATTAGATGAGTTTTAAGATTTCTTCTCCACCAAACCTCCCTATGTTCCAAGTTACCTTCTCTGTAAAAGTCCCTCCAATGATTACGTTTTGTTATTTTGATGATTTCTTTCACAGTTTGAATATGATTGTCATTTGAGTCACTCTCTCTATAATAGGAAAATAAAGACAAATTAATCTCCCTGGAAACCATGAGCATTCTTGAACAAATGAAAAAGTTGCTTGGACAGGAGGTTTGGGTGGGCCTCCAGTCTGAGACCAGCCATTTGAGATTCTTTCTCATTGGCTAAAAAGGTCAGTCATATTTTATGAAGCTCAGGCCATCCCAGGAAAACTTTTTTTGTTGAAAATAACAAGAAAACTCCCATGTACTTTGTAAACAAACTTCCAAGGTTTTCATGAAAGGTTTATGAGAACAGCAGGGCCAAATATTCACTTTTGTGAGGAGGTACAAGGGACCCTGAATCCTACCTGTCATTGGATGGAAAATTTATTGTTGCAGGTCTTGCATTCTCTCCCCACACCATGTAGAATGAAAGTCAGGTAAAACTTGGAAAGTGGCAGGGACCCCAGAATGTGGAATGACAGAGAACATGGCATAAAGTGTTAGCATTGAGAAAACAAAATGGTGGAAAATAAAACAATGCCGTAACAGGAAATGACCTGAAAATATACAATAACAGCAGTAGTAAGTACAAAGAACTTTATGGTTTGTAAAATACTTTATAAATATTATTTCATTTGATCCTCACAAAAACCATGTAGAATATCCCCATTTGACAGATGAGGACATGGAGACTGAGAGAGATTAAACGATTTGCCTAGGGTCACACAGCTAGTCAGGGTCTCAGGCTGGATTTGAGCTTGGCTCCTCCTGATTCCAGGTCCAACCGTCCAGCTTATGTTGTAATAGGGAAGGGCTATAATATGCACATGGGTAAGTATATGCTCAATAATTTAAGGAGAGAGTGTTGACTATGAAGAGGATGTCAAACGGCTTTTGGAAGTAATACCTGAGTGGAGCACTCCTACTAGACCTATGCTTACATTGCTATCCTATGTTTTGTATATTTCTTCTCTCTTTCCTTCATCCAGGCTTTTGATCTATTCTTTGTCTTTTATCCCTCTAAACCACCGTATGAACTGTCCCCTATACTAGGAATGTTCTCCTTTCTCACCTCTGCCTCTTAAAATGCTTCCCTTGGTTCCGTTCTAAATGAGGTCTCTCTAGATACCTCCCAAATCCAGAGTTCTCACCATCCATATCCCTAGATAATTTTTTCTTCTTTGTATGTCAACATATATTTTTTCTTGACTTACCTGTATTCTACCTTCCCCCCAGGAGAATGTGATCTCTTTGATTTCATGATTTATTTCATTTCTCCAGTTACATTCCTGGTACTTGCTTTTAATTATTCATCATAGTTCTTGAATCAATTAAGGATTTATTTAAAGATTAAGGCAAAATTTGCATGACCTATAAGGATACATCCTTTCAAGGAATGTCTCTGATGAAGGCTGATACTTAATGGTTTTAGTTAGAGAAAAAAAGTTACCAGAAAACATTTCAATTCCAACTGAATTTAATAGACTCAGCATTAGTTCCCAACTTGGGACATTTAGCCATTGTTTTCTCTGTTTCCCTAAGGACTTTGTGGCAATTTGCTAAGGGTCAGGAAGTAAGCTCTAAAAGAGAGCCTTCCAAATTTGATAAGAAGGTAATTCAGTATATTTGGGTATTGCTCTTCTCATAGGGCTTCAAGAAAACAACACTCAAACAGGGGTTTTTTAAAAGGCATTTCCTTGTCATATTTTGAAGAAAGTTTAGAAGGTCTTACAAGGAAACCTCTTAATTGTCCCTTAAAAGTGGAATTGCGTCAGTGTGGATAAGACATAGTGTTCAAATTTCTCCCTGGGGGCTATACTCTTAGCTGTCCAGAGTTTAGTTGTTAAGCAGAGAATTTGTTTTGAACTATGTACCAGATATAGAAATGGAATGATTGACTATAGGAACTGACAGTATAGAAGTAGATCAGACTCTTACATCTATGGGCTTATAAGCTATTCTGCCCAGGCACTAAGGTTCAAGAAATCACCATAAACATGGTTAGATAGATAATTGTTTGTTTGGGGAAAAAAAGGAAAAGGAAAGGAAAAAAGATCTGGGGATTTTAGTGGACTACAAGTGCCAAAGGAACAACAATAAACAAAGATTAAAATGTTCTTGGGCTATACATTGAGATTCATGGCTCTCAAAAATAAGGAGGGATTCTGCCTTGGTTGGACAACATCCCATGTCTGAGATAGAGGATTCACTTCTGGGTGCCAAATTATAGCAAGGACACTCACAAGTCAAGGAAAATCCGAAGGAAGGCCAATGGAATGCCAAACGGCCTCAATTGCCTGCCAATTAGAATATGATGAAGGAAGTTTTTATGTGAACTTGGAGTCGGGATGACCCATATTCTAAGATTGCTTCAGATACTCACTATCTGTGTGCCCCTGGGGCAAGTCACTGGTTTTGTCTTTGGGTCAATTTCCTCATCTATAAATAGGGATAATGATAGCCCCTTCTTCACAGAGGTCTTGTGAAGATCAGATGCTATCATCCTTGTGAAGCGCTCCATGATCCTTGAAGTGCTTTAGATGAGCTACTGTTGGTGGTGGTGTCAATCATTTTATGTCCCGCAATTCTTCATGACACATAAACTTTTTCCCTGGCTGTTCTTTTCTCAAGATGTTGTATTTAACATCTTTGTCCTGTCCTGCTGGCCTTGCATATACTCTTTTCTCACCTCCATTGCCTAGAATCTTGTCTTTTCTTCAAGCTTTAGCTCCTATAATGTCTGGAGGGGACTCTTTCGATACCTGCTCCTCTGCCAGCTGTTACTAACTTCTTATCTCGAGCAAATCTTTGTCCTTTCTATTTGCTTTGCTTTTATTCATCTGTGTACTGTTTTAAACACCCATTTTAATCTAAGATTCCTGAGGGCAGGAATGATTTTTTTGTACGTATTTGTATTCCTGGAACATAGCACAGTGCCTGACTAATCACAGGTTCTGAAACAAAATGATTTTGGAAAGAATGGATTGAGGATAAAAGATGGAAGGCTCAGCTAAGCTGTCTTCAAATACCTTTTTTTAAAAGTTGATCTTTATGTTTACTTTCTTCCTGTTTATTGTGATTTTGACTTGTCTATCCTTTTGTTTTGGTAATTTAATTCCCCTTTCTTTTTTTAACTTTTTTTTTTAAATTTCACCATATTCATTTCCACAAAATTTTGACCTCCAACTTCTCTCCCCATCTCTCCCCTACCTCCACTCGATAATACCTTGCATTCTGATTACATTTTCCCTCAATATATCTTCCCTTCTATCACAACCCATCCTTCCCTTGTCCCCATCATCTCTTTTCCTGTAGGGCAAGATAAATTTCTATACCCCATTACCTGTATTTCTTATTTCCCAGTTATGCAATAATAAATCTCAACATTCTTCTAATACTTTGAATTCCAACTTCTCTCTCTCCCTCCCTCCCTACCCATTCCCACTGAGAAGGCAAACAATTCAATACAGGCTATATATGTGTCATTTTGCAAAAGACTTCCATAATAGTCATGTTATATAAGACTAACTATATTGCCCTCCATTCTACCCTGTCCCCTTTTTTTCTATTCTCTCATTTGACCTTGTCCCTTCCCAAAAGTGTTTACTTCTAGTTGCTCCCTTCTCCTATTTGCCCTCCCTTCTATCATCTCCCTCATCCCCCTTGTTCCCTTCTTCCCTACTTTCCTGCAGTGTAAGATAGTTTTTCATATCAAATTTAGTGAGCATGTTATTCCCTCCTTAAGCCATATGTGAAGAGAGTAAGCTTCACTTTTCCCCTCTCATCTCCTCCCTTTTCTCCTCCATTGAACAAGATTTTTCTTATCTCTTTAATGAGTGTTAGTCTGCCCGATTCCATTTCTCCATTTCTCCTCCCAGTATTTTCCTCTCTCACCCCTTAATTTTATTTTATTTTTTATATGGATATCATCTCTTCTCATTCAACTCAACCTGTACTCTCTGTCTATGTGTGTGTGTGTGTGTGTGTGTGTGTGTGTGTGTGTGTGTGTATAATTCTTCCACCTACTCAATACTGAGAAAAGTCTCAAGAGTTACAAATATTATCTTTCCATGTAGGAATGTAAACAGTTCAGCTTTAGAAAGTCCTTTATGATTTTTCTTTCCTGCTTACCTTTTCACGCTTCTCTTGATTCTTGTGTTTGAAAGACAAATTTTCTATTCAGTTCTGGTCTTTTCATCATGAATGACTGAAAATCCTCTATATCATTGAATGACCATTTATTCCTGTGAAGTATTATATTCAATTTTGCTAGGTAGGTGATTCTTGCTTTTAATCCCAGTTCCTTTGACTTCTGGAATATCCTATTCCCAGTCCTTCTGTCCCTTAGTATAGAAGCTGCCAGATCCTGTGTTATTCTGATTGTATTCTCATAGTACTCAAATTGTTTCTTTCTGGATGCTTACAATATTTTCTCCTTGACCTGAGAACTCTGAAATTTGGCCACAATATTTCTAGGAGTTTCTCTTTTTGAGTCTCTTTCAGGAGGTGATCAGTGGATTCTTTCAATATTTCCTTTGCCCTCTGGTTCTAGAATGATTCCTTGATAATTTCATGGAGGATAATGTCTAAGCTCTTTTTTTGATCATGGCTTTCAGGTAGTCCCATAATTTTTTAATTGTCTCTCCTGTATCTATTTTCCAGGTCAGTTGTTTTTTCAATGAGATGTTTCACATTATCTTCTATTTTTTTCAATCTTTTGGTTTTGTTTTTTAACTTCTTGGTTTATCTCATAGTCATTAGCTTCCCTGAACTCCAGTCTCTCTTTTAAAGAATGATTTTGTTCAGTGAACTTTTGAAACTTCTTTGTCATTTGGCTAATTCTGGTTTTTAAAGCCTCCTTCTTCTCATTAACTTTTTGGACCTCTTTTTCCAATTGAGTTAGCCTATTTGTGAAGATGGTATTTTCATCAGTATTTTTTGATTCTCCTTTAGCAAGCTACTGACTTGCTTTTAAAGCTCTTTTATGGCTTGAACCCATTTCATATTCATTTTGGAGGTACTGAAAGCAGAAGCCTTGACTTCCTCTGATAGTGTGCCTTGTTCTTCCTCATCTCAAAGGATGGAAGGAGACACCTGTTCACCACTATGGCCTTATTTTTTTTCTCTGTTTTGGGCATTTTTCCCAACCAGTTACTTGACTTCTGAATCCTTTGTCAAGAGGAGGGTCCTAGTGCTTCTCCTCCCCCCCAGTACCATACTCAAGGTTGAGATTCAGATCAACTGCTCAGTTCTCCCATGGGCTTTGAGTGGGAGTGGGACTGCCACTGAGGGCTGAGGTTAAGATCAGCTGCTCAATTCCCCCAGAGGCTTTAAGCTGAGTTACCTGGACAATGTATCCAGGCTGCTTCTGTGGCCACCATAGCCACCTGCTGCCTGCCTCCCGCTTCTGCTTCCTCCACTGCCTCTGCCATTACCTGGGGCCTTTCCCTATCACCCAGCTCAGAAAGCCCTCCCATACTGACCTTTGGAGCTTTCTTTGTCACCTGTGGGTTGAGGGATCTGGGACCCTCCCTGCTGGGAATTCTGCCCCAGAGGTCTGTTCAGGTCCTGTTTCTCCCAGTGCTGCATGGCTAGGACTGAGCTCTGCTCTAATCAGCATCCCATGAGATAGACCTTTCCTGTCAGTCTTCCAAGTTTCCTTTGGCTGAAAACCTCTTTCACTCTGTTATTCTGTGGTTTCTGCTGCTCTGGAATTTATTGAGAGTCATTTTTTACAGGTATTGTGGGCTGTGGGGGAAGTGCTAGAGTATACGTGACTTTCTACTCCACCATCTTGGCTCTGCCCCCTGTCTTCAAATGTTTAAGAAGAGTCAGGAGAAAGAGATTCTGATTTCTTCTGTTTGGCTCCAGAGGCCATCCTTCTTCTGACCCAGGAACAATGACAAGGACGTTGTTGAGAAGCACATTTATCTTGAAGTTGTGTGGATCACACCAAAATGTATCAAGTCCTCAAAGAGCTGGGAGCACCAGATTATTTTGTCTCCTGAGGAGCCTCTGTGAAGAAGCAACAGTTAGAGTCACACATGGAATAGTTGATTGGTTTAAGATTGAAAAAGTTTATGACAAAGCTATATGCTGTCTCCTTATTTATTTAACTTACATGCAGAGTACATTATGTGAGATGTCAGATTGGATGCCAGAATGAAGATTTCTGGGAGAAATATCAACAGTCTCAGATATGTAGACAATACCATTGTGATGGCAGAAAGTAACAACAATTTAGCTTCTCGATGAAAGTGAAAGAGGAGAGTATAAAAGCTTGAAGCTTAACATAAAATAAACTAAGATCTTGGAAACTGGTCATATCACTTCCTGGAAAATGCAGGGTGAAGAAATGGAAAGGGTATCAGATTTTATATTTTTGAGCACAAACATCACTGCAGACAGAGACTACAGTCATGAAATCAAAAGACATTTGCACCTTGGAAGGAAAGCTATGGCAAACCAGGACAGCTGACTAAAAGGCAGAAACCTCACCTTGCTAATAAAAGTCTATATCATCACATTTTTTTCCAGTAGCAATGTGTGGCAGTGAGAATTGGACCATGAGGAAAGCTAAGTGTAGCAGAATCAACATTTTTGAATTGTAGTTCTAGAGAAGACTTTTGAGAGTCCCTTGAATAGCAAGAAGACCAAATCAGTCTATACTTAAAAAAATGAATTCAGGCTATTCACTATAAGTTCAAATACTGAAGCTGAAGCATAAATACTTTGACCAGATAATGAGAAGATGGGACTCATTGGAAAAGTCCCTGATGTTGGGGGGGAAATGGAAGGTAAAAGGAAATGGGGACAGTAGAGGATGAGATGGTTAGATTGTGTCATTGAAGCAGTAAACATGAACTTGGACAGACTTTGAGAGATAGGGGAGGATTAAAGAGGCTGGTGTGCTATGGTTCATGGGGTCATGAAGAGTTGAACACGCCTCAACAACTACACAAAGACAAAGGGCAAAATGTCCCAGTGGTGAGGGCTATCCCAAAATGGAATGGGCAGCAGTATTATAAAATAATAGGAATCTTATCCTGGAGAGTTTCAAACAAGGGCTAATCAGTTGTTATGTGGTGGGAATTCCTTTCCATAAGTGGTTTGGACTAACTGGATGCTGAAATCTTTGCAATGCTGAGATCCCATCATTCTGCATTTCAGGGAACATCTGAAAGCCTTTCTACATTTTTTTCTTTCAAAAAGCAAAATTTTAGTTCTTTTTGAATATCTTTGAGGATTTATGGATCGAAAATCTGAGTCATGGAATAACTTCACAAACTATTTTCAATTAGAATCCTTTTACAGTTGTGGGGGTGAAGTGGAAAAAGCCCTGGGTTAAAATTCTGACTCTGGCACTTAGACTGTCTGTGTGAACTTGAAGAACTCAATTATCTTGTGTGGGCCTCAGTTTCCTCATCTGTCAATGGGTATAACATGTCAGAGGCAATGTGACATAATGGAAAGGGAACAGGCTTCCAAGAAAGCAAAAGTTGAGTTTAAGTTCTCCCTCTAACTCATCCTGCCTTGGGGGACCTTGGGTAAGGATGTCTTGTAACCTCTCAGGATTCCAGGAACCTTCCTAATGCTGGAAGTTACAGAACAGGTGCAGATCTGCATTAGTTTAGAGAGTCTTACCTATGCCAAGGAAACCAGAGATCTGCTCCAAAAACATCTTCCTGTCCTAATTTATAAGGTCATTAAGATAAAATGATAACATATTCAATCACAGATTTGAAGAGACCTCCAAGAGTATCTAGCTCAGGGGTCTGCAGCTTTTTTCTTGCACGGACCTCTCTTTGGCTGTCTATTGAGCCTTAGGACTTCTCAGAATGTTTTTAAAGGCATAATATATATATATATATATATATATATATATATATATATATATATATAATGACAAGGAAACCAATTATATTGAAATGTAGTCATAAAAATGTTGAAACAAACACATTCATCAGCCCTCTGAAATCTGTCTGTGGAACCCATGTTAAAGATAGCTAAAGTAGTCCAATTCCTTTTATAGATGGGGAAACTGAGGCAGATTAAGTAACTAGCCTATATTCACCTCACCTGGTTGGTTAGTATCTGAAATGGAATTTAAGTCTAGATCTGCCTGACTCTAACTCAGATGATCTATCACCATACGATAGAATCTCAAAATTCTTTGTAAACATTAGCACTATGTAAATACCAGCCATCATCATCATCATCGTCATCATCAATTATACACCTCTTACTCTCCTTGGACATTCCACTTACCCTGATGCAGTCCTATGTCTGATACCTAGATTATTGCATTAACTTTTTGGCTGGTGCTTCTCTCTCATGTCTCTCCCCACTGTAGTCCATCCTCCACTCAGATGTCAAATTGATCCTTTTGCAGAGGAGGAAATTGAGGCATAGATAGGAAGATCTGAATCCCATCCTTAAATCAGAGAGTGAATATTTTCTTTCCAAAGCATCATTTAGCTTCTCTAATCCTTAATTTCCTTATCCATAAAATGGACATAACATTATACAGACACACACATTTATATGCGTATGTATGTACATGCATACATATGCAAATATAAATAAACATACATGGTTGTTGTCCTTTTTTGAAGAGGATCAAAATGATGTCACTATGCTAGAGTCAAGTTACACTGTGTCCAAATGGGGCTGATTAGAACAATATTAGCTCAGAATGCTCTCCTACAGATTGGGCACAAATTGTTCATGTGAACATTTGGAGTGGATTCTCTAAGCTTTGGCATCTCATGTTTCTTTTGATTTACTGCAATTCTGCGGACTCAAATCAGATAATGCGCATCAAACATTTGGCAAAGTAGAAGTCATTTAGGATGATAGTCATACAGTTCTAGAGACACCTCAGAGGTCAACCCCTTTATTTTGTAAATGAGAAAATTGAAGACCAGATGAGTCACACTATTTGCTTAAGGCAACATGGTTGGTAAAAGCCAAAAGTAGGATTGGAATTCAGATACACTGACTCCTGAGCCTATGTTCTTTCCATTGTCCCAAGACACTTTTCAAAATCTTGCAGACATTCTCTCTATTTAGCCTTTTGATCTTTCTTACCTACTTTGCTTCAGGTCTTGGAGAAAAGGGGCTCTTTGGATGTGACTGGCAGGAGAAGCCAGTCACTTCCATCAAAGTGACCCCTTTAAGGGTCCCCTGGCTAGCCGAGTGACTGCTTTTGTGGACAGGTATTTCTTCTTATTCGCTTCTTCTTGCCACCTTTGAGTCAATTTTTAGTTGATTCGTATCCTTACCTAATACAAAGAGGAAAAATTTAAGTATCTACTCGTTCATACTTACATTAGAATTTGGAGCTGGGATGGGGATAGAAACTGTTATTATAGGTAAAATAAGGCGAGGGACTTATCTGTGTATTTTGCTTATTTGTTGTCTAATTAAGGCACATATTTTTTTTTCCTCCCCAGAAATCAAAGTCAAGGTCACTGGTCCATAGTCTGCAGATTCTATTCTCTCTTTCTCTTCCTCTCTCTCTCTCTCTCTCTCTCTCTCTCTCTCTCTCTCTCTCTCTCTCTCTGTTTCTCTTTCTCTGTCTCTCTCTCATCATGACAACATTCACCCATCTCCAATCACATGCTACCCCCTTCCATTTTACATGATACTTCAAATATCACTGAGAGGCTCAGCTATGGCACCTTCCATTTCTTCAAATACCTTAGGATACAGTTCATCTTTACTAGATCCTCCCCTCTCTTGAGATTCCACTCTCTGTCAGTCATCTTGGTTTTGTGATTTCCATTTTATCGACATGTCTAACATTCATGCTCTGTTACCCTGCTTCCATTCTCCATGATTTTCTTTTTTCCTTTGGAAATCTGTTGCTTCTGAGTTCCCTTTGTGTCCACTTCTGTTCCTTCAGAAAAACATCCTATTCTTGATACCCAGGCTAGGTGTCTATCTTTAACAAGATTGATTCTCAGGAATAACTTCAATTTAGCAGGCAGGGGAGGATTATCTGGCTATGGAATTTTCTTGTACACAATTGGAATTTTTATTGCTGGACTATGACCCAACAAAAGCATTGTAGTATAAACAAACTCTATAGAAATCAAGGCTTTCAAGATAAAGCATTTCTTGATCATTTGCTATGTGCCAAGACCTGTGCTAAATACTGGAGATAGAAATGTGAGCAAGAAAATCAGTCTGTGCAATCTAAGTGCTTATTTCTTAATGAGGGAAGACAATGCACAATGGGAACTAGAAAGAGGTTATTGGTGTAATATCATGGTTTGGAAAATGTGGCTATGATGTGACATTCAGGGAGCTACTTCTGGGCAAAATAAGGTAAAAACTCACTGACAAGGACTTGGAGAGGAACCTCAGAGATCTAACAACAGAGACCTTTATGTAGAACTTTAAAATCTGCAGGGTATCTTACATAGATGATACCTTTAGAGCTCGCCACCCTTCTCCCTCCATCTAGTAGTCTCTATAGGCATTAACAATATATTACTATTCCCATTTTAAAGATGAGGAAACAGAGACCCAGAAGAATTAACTAAGTTAATCATGGTTCCACTGCTCATAAATGGCAGAAGTGGGATTGAAGCTCACATCTCTTAGTCTAGTTCTCTATACAACATGTGAGACTTCTTTTCATTTTACAACCATCAGATTTTACAAATGAGGAAACTAGGACCCAGAGAACTTGTTCAAGGTCATGGAACTAGCAGAGATTGACACTGACTTAAACCCATTGTGCTTCCTTATTCAGCTTGAATAGAATAGCCTCATCAATCAAACAAACAATGACAACTACAAAAGCAAAACATGCTGTACATGGACTGAACCAACTAACTGATTTAATCAATTTCATCAAAAGACCTGAGAACTCTCTAAGAAAAAGTCAGCAAGATTGGTTGGTTGGCTTACTTGACTAGTCACCATCCTACAGTGTATAGTCTAGGAAGTCTGTGTTATCCAAGGTTGCACAACTATGCAAATAGCATGTACTCCATAACTATGGACATCTGATTGATCCCCTCTTTATGAGAATGTGGGCTTTTCAAGGACAGAGACTGAGTTCTCCCCCTTACTTTGTATCTCCAGTACTTAACACGATGCTTGGTACATCATAGGTGCTTAATAAATAAGTGCCAATTGGTTTACTGAGTGACTCCCCCACATATCTTCAAGAAGTTTTATAAATCTTCATCCAGACTCTTTTCCCCAGGCCACTGTGAGTGCTTTCCCAGGTCCTCTTAGGACAATTCAAACAGCTGGTTATTTTCATCCAGATAACTAAATAGGCCATATGTTTAGCCACAGTCTGAGATATATTTGGCCATGATTCAAAGGCCGAATAAAGATTCACCACTGTTCTCCATCTCATTTGGAAACAACTAGTTTAGTAACTTGTCACAGCTCATTGCATGTGTGATAGAGAGAATGTGAGACAGACAGACTGAGAGAAAGATAAAAGACCTGAAGAGTAAGAGGAGAGAAATAAAAGAAAAAGAGGGAGAAAAAAGAAAGGAGAATATGGAAGCATCAAGGAGATGAAAGAAGCAGAGATAATGGCAAAGAGAGAGACACAGAGATACAAAAATGAGTGACAAAAAAATGGAGAGGCAGAGAGAGAGAGAGAGAGGAAAAGAAAAAGAGAGAGAGAGAGAGGAAAAGAAAGAGGTAACGTAAGGGAAGATGAAGTAAGTGAGGGACAAGCAGAGAGACAGAGATAGAGAAATAGAAATAGAGACAGAGAGAGAAAGCACTGCCTACTGCAGGGGAGACAAAGAAGGAAAATCTCCTCCATAAGACTTCCCTGATCCTCCCAGTTATTAGTGCCACCTCTGCCCTCCAAAAATTAGCATGTATTTGTTTTACCCCTTTCTTTGTACTGACATACCAAATGCCTGGAAGTTCTAAATTTTTTTACCTCCATTTCTGGACTTTTTAAAAGTCTTATCTCAAATTCTACCTTTCTGCATGAAGTCCCAACCCTTTGCCTTCACTGATAATGCTTTCTCTCTGAAATTATTCTACATCCAATCAGTTGTGAAAATCAAACCAGATGTGTACAGTGCTTTGTACATCTTCAAATGCTATATTAATGCTAGTTACAATTAACAAAAGTGATAATGATATTAATAATCTTGTAGGTATTTAGCTTTAACAACTTCAGGCGACTGCCGATACAGCAGCTTTAGGGCATATCACACATAATGTGACTTTTACTAAGGGATTTAGAAACTCTCCAGGTACTCTAAAATGTCCCTCTCTCAGGATCACTGCTCTAGGAAAGAGACAAAGTGGAAGAGGCAACCAGACACATGAGACACATGCTTAGGTTCCCTTACAGAACACACATACGTAACCATACCTGCCACCTTAACTGCCCAATTTGCAAGAGGCTACCTTCTCCACTTCTCATGCAAAGGTCCAAGGAGAGAGAGTTCAAAGCTGTTCCGAAAAGCCTAAGAAGAGAAAGCACTGATGGGTAGAGTCACTTTTTTTATGATCTCTTTAATAGATGGCTGTCTGTACTTCATCGGTCAATCCTTTTCAATGTACCATCCTCCTACTGTCTTCATGGGGATTGATGGAATGTGACATCTTGCTGCTCCTTGTGATGAGAGAACACATGGAAATATATGCCAATAATTGAAAGGAGCCCAGCTCCAAAGACAGAATATGGAATGTTGAAAGGTGCCCCCCAAACTTGCTTCATTGGATGTGTTCTAGCCAGAACCCAGTTATACCTTTTACATATGAGTCAATCAATCGTCCCTCACCTTACTTAATGTAAAGAGTGACATACTCTGGTACTGATATATTTATCAGGTAGAAACATCTCCATGTCCTCAGTAAATTAAAAGCATTTCAATTCAATGCAACAGGATACACATTGAGATTGTCCAAGGACATTTAGTTATATTACCTGGGTTTGTTATAAAACAGCAAGCCAATTTGGATCCTAGGATAGTTTGAGCATCCACTAGGATAGAGAGAACACTTCCATCCAAGTACCTGAGAGAAAATTATTTTGGGAAGTGGGAGGTGAAGAGCCTCAGTCTCCTTACCTTCCAACATTGGCCAGAAGAGGCTTTGTGATTTTGAAAGGTGAGAAGATTTGGACTTCTCATTGACATGATGGCAGTAGTAGCTGGGATAGCAGTAGCTGGCTATAGTGATTGCATCAGTTTCAGAGGACAAACTATGGACATTGAGAAAGGGTAACTTTAAGACTTCACAGAGAGCCTAGCAGAAAGCTATACCCCATGAAGGGAAATTTCATGAGGTCCTCATAAAGAGGAGAAAAGGACTTCCAGGAAAAGAACTTTCAGGAGCTGTTCTCCATTTTTGCTACATTGACCATAGTTTTCCTTATGTCTTCTCCATACTTGTTGGAGAATGTGTTTAAGATTTCTGAGGGATGTATGTATCAACTGTTACTGATGTAATACTGTAGAATATACCTATATCTGAAATCTGTCTTTTCTGATTAATTAAAGTCAACAGATAATCATGATTGGAAGAATACTATTAATGACTCTTGGATAATTACATGAGAAAACTGTTTTTTTTGAGATCAACCTCAGGTACTCTTCTTCTCCCGTAAACCACAGTTAAGGCCCCCAGTCACATTGTCCCAAAAAATGTTTTTACTCCCTGTCGTACCACACTCACTGGGAATGTGTTTGCTTACCCACAGTCACAGCCAGGGCTCATGTCTCATTAGCATCACTTAGGCAGTAATTATCACAACTCTCTGGTACTGCCTGAGAAATATAAAAGGAGATCAATGGGACACAATATATATGATTTATGGCAATGAATAAATATTATGACAGTGCCTTGTGATGGGTGTATAGACTTAAGATTTTAGAATAAGAATTTATTGTTTGGTAAAAATTGCTGGGAAAACTAGAAAGCAGTATGGTGGAAATTGGGCATGGACCAATGACATACCATTTACCAAGATATGGTCAAAATGCATATACATGATCTAGATATAAAGAAAGATATTACAAGAAAACTTGAAGAATATGGAACATACTGCTTTGACTTATGGATAGGCAAACATTTTATGAATAAATAAGAGATAGAGAGCAGGGTGAGATTTAAAATGGGTAATTTTGATTATATTAAATTAAAAAGATTTTGTACAAATAAAGCATGTAGTCAAAATCAGAAGGAAAGTAAACATTTTGGGGATAAATATTTATAGTTTTTCAGATAAAGATCTCATACTTTGAATATATAAATAACCTTGTCGAATCTATAGGAATATGAGTTATTTCTCAATTGATAAATGGTCAAAGGATATGAACAGGCAGTTTTTAGGTAAAGAAATAAAAATAATTTAGAGTACATGGAAAATGTTCTAAACCATAATTGATTGGAAAAATGTAAATTAAAGAACCTGAAATATCATTTTATGCATATCATATTGGCTAAAATGATTGAAGGCAAAGTGAGGAATGTTGGAAGAAATGTGTAAAAAATTGGGACACGGATAGTTGGTAGAATTGTGAACTGATCCAACCATTTTGGAGAAAAATCTGGAACCATGCTCAAAGAATTAGTAAATTGCCTATACTTCTGATTCAGCCATATTACTACTAGGTCTATTTCCGAATGTGATTAAGTAAAAGTAAAAGAACCTATATGTTCTAACATATTTACAGTGACTCTCTTTGTGGTGGTAAAGAATTGGAAATTGAAGAGATGTTCATCAACTGTTGAATGACTGAACAAGTTGTGGCATAAGATTGGGGTAGGATACTACAGTGTTTTAAGAAATGAGCTTGATGATCTAAGAAAAATATGGATAGATTTGCATGAAATAATGAACAGTGAAATGAGTATAGCCAAGAGAACATTATTTACAGTAACAGAAATATTTTTGTAGAACAGCTTTGAGTGAATAAGTCATTTTGAGTATAATAAACACCCAAATTAACTACAGAGGACACATGAAGGAAGACACTTTCTACATGCAGAGAAAGAGCTAACAAATATAAGTATGTATAGGATTATTTTATAATTATATACATAATTTTGTCTAATGGTAACCATCTTTAGGGTGGGGGAGGAAAGAATAAAAGAAAAAATAAGAAATTTACATAATAACTTGATTGATTTGCAGTTTCATGTGCAAGCATCTTTTTATTATACTATGTAATGGAAATGCTTGTTTTATTCATAAATATATAAAAAGTCAAGAAAAGAGTCCTCTGATTCTTAGGGCCTTTAGAACCCTGCTGGGAGAAGAAGAAACTATCCTCTGGCAACCTGAGTTACATGCACACATTCTGCTTCATTCTATAAAATGCAAACTCCTTAAACGTAAAGATTTTTAAAATCTTTTATCTGTATCATAGTACCTAACAAATGGTGAGCATTTAATGTATGCTTATAGTTTTATTGGCTATTTGATAGGGAGAGGGATGGAGGGAGAGAATAAAGACAGACAGAGATAGAAACAGACAGATGAAGAGATATAGATAAAGAGACAGACAAAACCAGAAACAGATGAACAGATAGAGGCATACAGAGAGACCAAGACAGAGACAGAGACAGAGACCTAGACAGACAGATGCACAGATGAAGAGATACACAGAGAGACAGAAGACAGATCTAAAGAGACAGAGAGAGACAGAGAGAGGTAAGAGCAGAGATTAACAAGATAAGGATGACCAGAGCTAGGAAGGACCTGAAAACCCAAGAAGATTATATTTCCATCTACCTTCAGATGACTTCCTGTGTTGCCCCCCTCCCTTTTGGGCACATAGCACAAGATCATAGAAACTTTGAGGTCATTTATTCCAACCCCCATTGACTGAACTGATACCTTCTACTATACCCGCAGAGGACAGCCTGCCCAGTCTGCTTTATCACTTCTGGTCAGGTAAATACATCTTACTCATCTTCCACTTTTTTGAAATCCCTCCACCCAAAACCACTTAGCAGCCTATTTCTTTACTGAGCTACCTCTAATTGTTGGGAATTTTCCTTTCTTGTTGAAAACAAATCTCCTTCCCTGGGACACCTAGTCCAATTCTTTCTTGGCAAGCAAAACATGCCTCATCACTCTTTGAGGGTAGAACCTTTTAAATACTTGAAATACTTACATCTCTACTAAGTTCTTTCTTTTAAGGCCAAACACCCCTGATTGCTTCAGTCAATCCTCTTATGACAAGTGCTTCAAGTCTCTTCTAGCTCCTGGTTGTCCTGGGGACATAATTCAGCTTGTCAGTTTCCCTCCTCAAGCATAATGTCCGAAGATTAGTACAGCAGAGAAACCTAAGGCACAGGACCACAGGGCAAGCAAGATCCAAGTCCTTTAATTTGGGCAGGATACTTCTGATAATATATCCTACCATCTCATAGCTCTTTTTTGGGCGGAGGATGTCACCATGTCATACTGACTCACAATAAATGTGCAAGCTGGCTAAAATGGCTAGGACTTTTTTTCATGAAAACTGCTGTCTAGGCAGTCTCTCCCCCATCTTGAACTTGTACAATACTCTGCATTTTCAGATTTGGCTAAGAACCTCCTCTAAGGTCCTACTCTCATGACACACCATGGTGCTGGACTTGACTCTGAGCTCTCCAAAGCTCTGCTAGAGAAGTCCAAGCTTGGAAAGTTCTTCCCAGA
Organism: Potorous gilbertii; assembly: GCA_028658325.1. Lineage (NCBI taxonomy): Eukaryota > Metazoa > Chordata > Mammalia > Diprotodontia > Potoroidae > Potorous > Potorous gilbertii. Next base: position 679,110,162 of record CM053770.1, read on the forward strand.
TAAAGAGATTTCTTGTATGAGGCCAACAACAAATCTTGACTTTTACTTACTGTCTACATTGTGAGTCTTTGCTCCTCATCTCTCAGATGAACAAGTAGGACTAGATGACTTTGTGCAGGAGAAGGATATGGCAAACTACTCCAGGCTCTTTGCTAATAAAATCTTCCAAATAGGGTCACAAAGAGTCAGATATGCCTGAAACTACTCAACAATGACAAGATCTCTTCAGCTCTAAATCTATGATCCTATATTACCCATTGGATACCAACCAGGTGACTAATCATAACAAGCACAGGAGTTACTAAAGCTTTGAAAATTTGCAATATGTGTCCTAGGGAAGTACCCACACTAATGGAATCATGGGTATTTTGAAGCACATATACACAAAAATCAGAACATAAGACACAGCCGGTTGGGCTAGATTTATGGGGCATCCAGTACGATATTCCTTCTCTAACTAAGGCACACTGATTGAATATACTGTTCCCTGAATTCATTAACTCTTTTCCTTGCAAATATTCCTTTTTACAGGTTGTCCCTGACATGTACAATGCATTTCCCCTTCCCCTCTGCTAATAGAACCCTTAGCTTCCTTTGAGGTTCAACCCCTGGGCTGTTTGTAATGGGAAAACATTCCTGTTCCCTCTCATTCGTAGTTTTCTCTCCATCATCCTCAGATTATCATGCGTATACTTATCTATCTTCAGGTTTTATTTCTCTTTTTTGCATAATATAATCTTCATGAAGGTTGGAAAGGTGATTAAAAAAAATTATCTTTGTATTCCCAGAACCCAGGACAGTGTCTCACACATAGTTCTTGAAGATGTTTATTGAATTAGATGGGATGGGATTGGTTTTGACTGGATTGTGCTGGTTTTGATTGAATTGGTTTGTAATGAATGGGTTTATGATTTCTCTCTATAACTTCCAAGGCTAGAGTGCAATTCCCTTTATTAACCCATTATGGAAATATCATGATTGGTTAATGGCTCCCTGTCAGGGAAGTGAGAAAAGGGATTTTTGTTGCTCCAGAAGAGGGATGAGATGCTCTCTGATATCCCTTCCAATTCTGTGAAATATTTGTTGAATTGACTTGAGTCAAGTCCCTCACAAGTGGTCACTGATTCTAATTTGATTAGTCAAATATTTACCAGACCTCCAATGGTGGGGAGCTCACTATACATCATAAGAGTTTTCAATCCATTTTTGAAGTTTCAGGAAGTGTTTCTTTTGTTTGTTTGCTTCTCCCTATCCCCCATTCCTTTTCAGGAGAGGCAGCATGGACTGATGGAATGGGAACTGGATTTTGAGTCAGAAGTCCTAAGTTCAAATCTCAGATCTTCTACTTACCTGCTATGAAATCTAAGGTAAAGTTCCTCCATCACTTTCCTTCTCTGAGTCTAAGTTTCTTCATGTGTAAAGTAAGTGGATTGGGCAAGAGAATTTCTAAGGGCCCTTTTAGCACTAGAGTTTGTGAACCTACCAAGCTGTGAAGATTTCAAGAATGGGTCTGATAATGGCCTATATCCATTGTCAAGACCAGCCTAAGTGTTGAGCAGGAAATGGATAAAGGTAATGGATTTTTTCAGGCATAGAAACCCTAAAGATCATCTATCATAGCAAGGCAGGAATGTAATCGGCTTTGTAAGGGGATGAAATGCTGGAAATATTAAAATTCACAGAAGGTGGGGCCAGTTACCAAGACCCTCAGGAGTCTGGCTGAGGACTGTTGATTTGATGCAGGAATATTGATTGGGAAGTGATGTGATGAAAGCTACATTTCCAGGAGATTAATCTACCTATGGTTTGTAGGATGGAGCATGGATAGAAAGGAGGCAAGAAGGTCAGTTAAAACCCATCCTTTGAGGCCTAATGTCTTTGATAAATGTATTTATCTAAACTAGAAAAGACAAGCTAATTTCTTAAAACATCAATGGCAAGGGCTTTAGAGAATATCCTAATGGGGCTCTCCTCCTTCTATTGTCTGTTATGAGTGGGATTCTATGGGTTTCTGTTTTGCTATACATGGTGCCTCACACAGGGCCTAGAACACTGCAGGACCTTAATAAATTATTGTTGATTGATTGGCAGAAGTTAGCTATGCCACCTATTACTTGGGAGTTCCTTATAAAGATCATAGAGCTAAGAGCTGGAAGTTGCCCTAGAGGTCATTGATTCTAACTTGCTCATTTGACAGATGAATAACCTGAGGCCCAGAGAGATTGTGCTTGCCCAACAGTATACAGTAGCAAACAAACATTTACTTCAAATCCTGCACCCTTTCCAACATACCCAAGGTTTTGGAATGGTTATCAGTTCATATACACTTAAAGTTAATAAGTCAGGGTCTAAGGCTCTATATGGAGTCATAGAATGACATTAATTAAAGAAACTCAGAGTTGGAAGGAACCTCATACACCATTAACTCTAACATGAACCTGAACAGGAATCTTCTCTCCATCATCCCTCACAAGTGGCCATCCAGTATTGCTTTTATACCTCCAGGGATGAGAAACTCACCAGTCATGGATGCCACTTATTCCGTTTGGAGACATCTCTTGTTGTTAGGAAGTCATTTCCTAACACCAAACCTAGTCCTGCCTCTTGGAAAATTCTACCTACTACTCCTCATCTTCCTGCCTAAGGGCAAGCAGAATAAGTTTAATCTCCTTTTCATATGACAGTCTTCCAGTTATTTATAGATTTCTTTCATTTCATGGAGTCACAGAAGTTGAGTTAGAATCTGCCCTTGAAAAAAAAGATATCCATAGAAGGTGGCCATACATTGCTTGAAAACCTCCAAAGAATACTCTTTTCTCCAAGGTTTCTTCAATGGATACTTATACAACATGGTCTTCATAAGGCCCGTTTACTTGATAAATTCCTGCGACTGGTGATGAACAAGTTACTATCTCCTACTCTAATACTTAAGATTCCAAACTTCCATTAACCTCCCCCTAAATCTGTTCCTCATCCAAAATTTATTATGTCTATTAATGGGACCAATGTTCATTCATTTATTAAGTCAGTTAGTCAATAAACATTTATTAAGAACTTAATATATGCCCAACACTGTGCTAAGTGTTGGAGCAAAGGAAGTAAAGGAAGAATTAGACCATCTCTACCCTCAAGAAGCTCACAATTAGGGAAGGTGATATTCAAACAACTGTGTACAAAGAAGCTATAGACAAGATGAACCACAGAGGGAGGGCACTAGTACTAGTGGGGATCAGGGAAATCTTCCTATGGAGGACAGGATTTTAATCGGTGCTTGAAAGAAGTCAGGGAAGCCAGAAGGTGGCTTTGCCACCATTCTAGGCATGAGGAACAACCAGGGAAAAATGCCCACAGTTGGGAGATTGAGTGTCCAGTGTCCCTGAGTCACAGAGTACTATTAAACACCTACTATGTGCAAGACATATTTCCAGTTGCTCTAGCTCAAAACCTCATCTTGTCATCCTTGATTCTATCATTTCCCTCACTTCCTACAGTCATTTAGTTGCTAAATCCTGCAGATTTACATCTTTTGAATGAACCCCCTTCTTTCTACTCACACAGCTGCCGGGGTTGTGTCACCTTTCACTTGGACTATAGCAGTAGCCTCCTAGCTCGCTACCTCCACCCTCTTCTCTCTCCAAGCCAGCTATCCAACAGCTGCCAAAGTAAACTTCCTAATGCACAGGTATATCCCTGCCCAGCTCCGAAAACCTTCAGTGGATGCCCATGACCTATGAAACAGAACACCAACTCCTCTGCTTGGCATTTACAGTCCCCCACAGTCTGGCTCCCATTTCCCTTCCCTTGTTTCATATCACTCTTCTTCAGGCACTCTATGTTCCAGCCAAACTGGCCAGCTAACTGTTCCCTGAACTTGATATGCCATCACCTGCTGTCCCCCACAGTTGGAATGTATTCCCTCCTCTCCTATGGCTAAAATTCTTTTCTTCCTTCCAGATTCCACTTAGAAGCTACAAGGTTTCCTCCAATCCTGTTAGTGACCAGCTCTCTCCTCCTATTACATCTTCCTAGGGAACTTTTCCTCCTTAATTTCTCCTTTAGCTCCTTCACAACCTAACTAGTGTCAGATTTTCTTGAGTATATATGGTGCCTCCCCAGAAGACTCTAAGTTCGATGTGGGTAAGATGTGTATGATTTTTCATTTTTATTTTTCATACCCAGCTCTGAGTCTTGTCCAAAGCAGATTTTTATTAAATTCTAATTTAACTTATTGACTTTGCACAAAGTACTTATGCATCTGTAGAGTGAGGGTAAATTACAAATATAAACTCTTGGCGATAAAAATGATCAGTTCAGGGATAGGAAAACTGACCAGTATGAAAGAAATTTGCACTGACTAATTTCCAAGGTCTCTTCCAGCTCTGACATTTGAAGTCTTATATTTTAAGATCTCTGCTTCCATGTTCTGAGATGCCTCCCAGCACTAGCATCCTACGTTCTAAGGCCCCTTTCTGCTTGTCATTCAGTCTTCTAAGGGTCGAGGTAAGTCAGCAAGCATTTATTGAGTAAGGACTATGTGCTAGGTATCATGTGAAGGGCTGGGGATACCAAGGAAGGCCCAAACTATTCCTGTCCTCAAGAGGCTCCTACTGAGGAGAGAGTCAACATACAAAATTCTAGGTTTCTGCAAGATGTATATTAATGATGAAATCCAATAGGGATACATGTAAAGTCTTACAGATGGGGAAAAATTATATCCACCTTCAGCAGATGGGGGAGTCATATGGGTAGAGAAGTAGTTCGGCAGAAAGGTTGGGGTTTTTTTTGGCAGTCTGTAAGCTTAATAGACCTTTTTAATATGATATGGTGGCCAAAAATCTAATGAAATATTAGGCAGCATTAAAAAAGGCTGAGCTTCCTGGAAGAGGGAGTTGTCCGACTGTACTCATCCCTCTTTAGGACACATCTGTGGCATTTTGCACAATCCTGGTCACAACAGCTGAACAACATTGATAAGCTGGAGAGGAAGACAGCCAGGAGAGTGAAAGGCCTTATATCATACAAGTATGAGTCTAAGGAACCTGAGCATGTTTATCCTAGGGAAGGAAAGGCTTAGGGAAGACCCAGGAGCTGTGTTCAAGTATTTCTCAGGGTGTCATTTGGAAGAGACAGTAGCCTTGTTCTGTTTGGCTCCACAGGGCAGAAGCAGAAGCAGCGGATGGAAGCTGCAGAGGCCAGTTTAGGACACACTTCCTAACACTGAGTACTGAATTTCCAGGAGTGGACCAGGCTGCTTACTAGAGTATTGGACTCCTCAGAGACCCTCGGAGGTCATCAAGGAGAGACTAGATGGTCCCTTTCCATGTATGTTACAGTGGGAATGCCTTTTGGAGTGGTTTGCAATTGATATGACACAGAGGGCCTGTCCAGCTCTCAAATTCTATAATTCTATAGCATTTTTGGTTGTCAGGTCCTTGTAAGATTTAAGTAATACTCTTTGTTTGTAAATAAATAAAGCAAAATTTGTCATCGAGGACATTATTATTTTTAATAGAGAAATCATATTCAAGGATGTCAACTCTGACCTATTTGTTTTAGTTAACGTGGTTCATGATTCATTTTCCCAAATCAGCTGCCTGAGACAGACCTAGGCTTTAGTGGAAATTAATAAGCTCCCTTGGTAGATCAAGCCAGAGCCCAGAAGCATATGCTTTATCTCTCATCTCCTCAATTGTATGGTTTATTTCCTTTCCTTTAGCATGCACCATGCATCTAGGTCTCCCCCGCCCCGCCCCCTCACTGACCTTCTCCTTGATGGGAGCTAATGGAATTGTCTTCTTTATGTCCTCATGTTCCATTTCTCAACCTGTCTGGACTTTACCCTCCACAGGTTAGCAGGGCTATGAAGTAATGTAATTCATCACCACTTTTAAGGCAGATTTATATAGAGATTTTTTTTCCAGAGGAAGGGCTGTCTATTTTGCCTGATGTTTCTCGGGCTGCTTTACTGGTGCTGGAGATGATATTTCAAAGGTATCAAAATGACAACCACCACTTTGATTTTCCAGAAGAGATTTAATAAAAGTATTCCTCAAAATGAGTATTTAAAGGCAGTGAGACCAATTAAATGAGTTCAACTTCCTGAGTAACAACCCCAAAATGTCTTTTTGCTTTCTTTAGTTTACCGAATTGATGGGAAATAAAGGTGTTAGCTATTATTGATAAAGATCTTTGATAAACTATATTTGTTTAAATGTGTTATTAAAAATAATGAGTCAGGATATGGGGTAGAACAGGGAGTAGGGAGAGGCTTTCTCTCAATTTTGACATTCTAACACAGTATCATGTCACTTTCAACTCTAACATTGTACATTCTAGGATTGTATATTCATTCTTTCTTACCTCATAGCTGACATTCTATGTATTGAAGTTCCTCCTTGACATAATATTCTATGTTCCAAGGTATTTCGAGCTCCAATTTTCTGATATTTATGTTCTAATGTTCTACTATGTTAATTTCTAATGTTCTAATATTTTATGTTCACTTTTATCTCTAACATTCTAGGTTCCAACATGTGAAATCCTAATGATTAAAGCAATTCAAAAGCTTCAGGAAGTAGTGACTCTTAATCCCCTTCAGTCTTTTTTTTTTTTTTTTAGTCTTGGGGGCTTTTATTT
>CM053770.1:679116897-679175488 GCA_028658325.1 Potorous gilbertii
ACTAAGAATTAAAGGACCCTAACTTAATGTTGTTGGTCTAAAGTCCTATGCCTAATAGCTTAACTTTAGATAGCCTCGGATGTTCCCCTACCCATAATCGGTAATGGAATAGATCTGGTATTAAGCTTACAAACCTTTTGACTATAGGAAATTGCCACCAAGAGTAGGGACATTGCAGGGAAACAGTATCTCCCCAACTTCATTTCTGTTCCAGGCAGGAGTCGATTGTCCATTTGCATTCAGTCAGGCTTAAAATCTGCCAGGTGTCAGTGGGGAAATTGAGTCAGAAGAATCCCACTTCAGCCCATGCTGAACAGCTGCTCTCCCACCCTTCCCTTGAGATCACCTACGCAGTTCATACTAGCATCTCATCAGCTCACTGACATTATGGATTGGAGGCTCAGATTGCCTTTTTTGCTTCCCATACCTGGAGTTAGACTCAGAAGAACGGTCACTTAATAGTCCCATAACATCTAAAAATGGCAAGTTCCAATAACCATGTTGCAAATATGATTAGTTTCACTTTGGCTAAGGAACATCTTTTGAGGCAAGTCTTAAGTGGTTTACATGTCTTTCTATACATGTTCTAGTTCCTGGTTAAATGGCAATCATAAAATCTAATTTACCATTAAAACCTTGACTTTTCCATCAATGCTTCCTTTTGGAAATTTAGACTGAAATTCTTTTCTCCAAACTGAAGATGTCATTGATTTATTCTCAGTAATTAATTCACTCTATTGTTTTAAAACTAATTGCTTTTACTTCACTTTGTAACATGTCCAATTTTTCTCCTCATCACTCCCCCCCAACCTCCTCCCACTTCCTAATACCTTGCATTCCAATTACTCCTTCCCTCATTGTACGCTCCCCTCCATTACACTCCATCTCTTTCCTACCCGCATCTTCTCTCTTTTACCCCTATCCTTGTAGTTCTTATTTCCCAATTATATGCAACAAAAATTCTCAACATTCGTTTCTACTACTTTGAATTTCAACTTCTCTCCCTCCCCAGCCCCACTAAGAAGGAAAGCAATTCAATACAGACTAAATATGTGTTCTTTTGCAAAAGACTTCCATAGTAATCAGGTTGCGTAATACTAATTATATTGCCTTCTAACCTACCCTATTCCCCCTTATTTCCCCCCTACAATTGACCTTGCCCCTTCTCAAAAGTGTTTATTTCTAGGGACTCCCTTCTCCCATTTACCCCCTCTTCTGACATTCCCCTTTTTCCACTTGTCACCTCCTCTCCTACTTTGCCTATCATAATTTTCATATCAAATTTAGTGAGCATGTTATTCCCTCCTTCAGCCACATGTAGGGAGAGTAGCTTTATTCCCCGCCCCCCTTCTCCCTTATCTCCTCCATTGAATAAGATTTTTCTTATCTCTTTTATGAGTTATAGACTGCCCCATTCCATTACTCCCTTTCTCTTCCTGGAATTTTCCTCCTTCACCCCTTAATTTTTATTTTGTGTGTGTGTGTGTGTGTGTGTGTGTGGATATCATCTCTTCTGATATAACACACCCTGTACTCTCTATCTATCTATGTGTATGTGCGTGTGTGTGTATGCACAATCTCTCCAACTACCGAAATACTGAGAAAAGATTCGAGTTAAAAATATTTTCTTTCCATGTAGTAATGTAAACAGTTCAGCTTTAGAGAGTGTCTTTTATGATTTTTCTTTTTTTCTCCATTTACCTTTTCATACTTTTCTTGTTTCTTGTCTTGGGAAGTCAAATTTTTAATATAGATCTGGTCTTTTCCTCAACATGAAATCTTCAAATTCGACTATATCGCTGAATGACCATTTTTTCCCTTAAAGTATTATATTCAGATTTGCTGGGTACGGGTGAGTCTTGGCTTCAATCCCAGTTCCTTTGACTTCTGAAATATCCTATTCCGAGCCCTTCAATCCCTTAATGTTGAAGCTCCCAGATCCTGTGTTATCCTGATTGTATTTCCACAGTACTCAAATTGTTTCTTTCTAGCTGCTTGCAGTATTTTCTCCTTGATCTGGGAACTCTGAAATTTGGCCAATTCCTAGGAGTTTCTCTGTTCAGGTTTCTTTCAGGGGGTGAGTGATGAATTTTTTCAATATCCATTTTGCCTTCTGATTCTATAACATCAGGGCAGTTTTCCTTGACAATTTCATGAAAGATAATGTCTAGACTCTTTTTTTGATCATGGCTTTCAGGTAGTCCAACAATTTTTAAATTATTTCTCCTGGATCTACTTTCCAGGTGTATGGGATGACAAGACCCCTGCTCAGATTGACTACTCAAAGGCATCTGAGTAAAAACAGAAAATCTCCTTTATTTGGTTCTCAAGAAAAATTGGGCGGCCCCTTCACCAAAGCTGGAGAAGGGAGGAGGCTTACAGAAGCAGAATGGTATTTTTATATAGATCCTGAGAGGAAAATCCCCCTTCCACAACTGACCATTATTCTCATTGGCTGAGAAGCAAAGTCTCACATTCTAGGCATGAAATCTAACCAATCCCTTTTGAAACCCAGTTCAAATTTCCCACTCCTGGACTTTACAAAGCCTATGAAAATACATGTCATTAGGCATTAAGGAGTTAGTAAATCATTGATCCTAAAGCTATATATAGCCTTATATGGAAATCATCTGACTCTGGAGGAATAGACACCTGGGTCCAAGGTCTCTTCCACTCCAGGAAGAAGGCTCCATATTCCTGAGAAGTTTCACTAAATCTGTTCCCATTCACAGGCCAGTTGTTTTTCCAATGAGTTGTTTCACCTTATCTTCTATTTTTTCAAATTTAATTAACTTCTTGCTTTATCTCATAGTCATTCGTTTCCCTGGACACAATTCTCTCTTTCGACGAATTATTTTGTTCAGTGAGCTTTTGAACCTCCCCCTCCATTTGGCTAATTCTGCTTTTGAAAACCTTCTCCTTGTTGGCTTTTTGGGCCTCTTTTTCCAATTGAGTTAGCCTCTTTTTAAAGCTGTTATTTTCCTCAGCATTATTTTGGTTCTCCTTTAGTAAGTTGCTAACTTGTTTTTTAAGGTCTTCTATTGCCTGAGCCCATTTTAAGTTCCCTTTGGAGGCAGAGGCTTTGACTTCCTCTGACAGTATGCCTTGTGCTTCTTCATCTGAAAGGATAGGGAGAGACACCTGTTCCCCAAGAAAGTAACCTTCTACAGTCTTATTTCTTTTCCCTTTTCTGGGCATTTTCCCAGCCAGTTTTTCCTCTCCACACTCATCTGCCTCTAGTTCTGATTAGCCAGCCCTTGGGAGCTGATATTCAAATGCTGTTCCCAAGCCTTAGGGCTTTAGGTGGGGCAACTATTCAGTGTGTGATTAAGATCAGCTGCTCAGGAGGGGGCAGACCCTCCACAAGGGGCTTAGTTCCATCACAGGATTTATGAGGAGAACTTCAATAATGGGTGTGGGCCACTACCTGCTTTGGGAACCCCTGTCTGCTGCTGCCTCTACTGCTGCCTCTTGAGGGGGCCTGAGTTATGGGGACAACCCTCTCCCTTCTCCTCCAGCTGAAAAGATCTTCTCACTGACCTTTGGCTCCTGTGGGTTGAGGGACCTGCACTGCTGGTGGAGATTCTGCCCCTGAAGCCTGCTCCGATCTGCTCCCCTTGGTGCCACATGACCAAGGCAGGGCTGGGCTGTACTCCAAGTCCGGTGCTCAACAAACCTTTCCCGTTGGTTTTTCAGGTCTCTCTGGAGCAGAAACCTCCTCCACTCTGTTGTTCTGTGGCTTCTGCTGCTCCAGAATTTGTTGAGAGTTCTCCTTTACAGGTATTTTATGGGCTGTAGGTTAGGAGATAGCATATGTATATCTTTCTATTCTGCCATCTTGACTCCTCCCCCACTGTCAGTCTTTAGGAGCATCTTAAATGATGACTCCCTTCTGCCTACACCATGGTACCAAACAGATGATCCAGCTATATCTGCTTAAGCAAAAACTTTCACTTCTGTATGTTTCATAACAGTAAATATCGATCAACTCCACTCCATTTATGTTAGCTGAAAATGGGTCAATTTTGTCCATTTCAATCTAACAAGAATAAAGCAATCCAGTGCCCAGAGTTTCTTGGGGAATAGGAGAGAATTTCTCTGACCAAGGGACACATATGTGTCAGTTACCATTAATAAGAATAAAAATAGTTGACAATTACATGGTACTTTAAGATGTATAAAGCAACTCATTTTGTACTCATTGAAATCCCATTAGGTAGTGGTAATAAAAAGTAACCCTTACAAGGACATTACAATTCCCATTTTTCCAGTGAAGAAGACTCAGAGAAAGGAATGTCTTGTCACGTCACACATCAAATGACTGTTAGAGGGAGGATTCAGACTCAGGTCTCTCCTGACTCCAGCAAAAGAGTCTTTGTGATATGATGGAAAGAGAACCAAAGCAGAATTCAGGGAACTTGGATTCTGGCCTAAGCTCCCTTTCATCACCAACACTCTGTGTTCTAAGTCCTATTCCTGAGGAGACATTTTGTCTTCTAATTTCCCTGTAATTTCACTGGTCCTTTGCTGGTGTAGACCACAATGAAGTGGGGTTTCTCTATGAATTTCTACTGCTACTCTCTTGAACTTGAGTCTAACCCAGCCAATTCTCAGGTGTTTCCTGTGTGTATCTGCCAGGTGCTAGTGGGCATGCCCACATCCCAATGCGGTAATATTTTCAAATGCTTCCAAACAAATATCCCTGCTCTAAAATATCCTCAGGTTGATGGTGGAGCTCCTCTAGATAGATTTGGGACTGTCCTGATCCCCCTCCCCCCTAACTCCTATTACATTGATAATCTGTTCTCAAGTCCCTCCCATTTATAATAGCCTAGGTTCTAATGTTCTGTATTCCAAGGTATCTTCTCAAGTCAACATTCTCTGTAGCAAGATCCTTCCCAGCTCTGATATTAGATTTAAGATCCCTTCTATCTCTGACATTCTCTGCTTGAAGGTTCTGTCTAATGTTAAAATTCTAAGGTTCCTTTTACATGCTCTATATGATGATTCCTTACCACTTTAAGAGGACATTTCTATGAAATGTTCAGTGTAATTTTTAACATGTAAACCCACAAACTGTAATTGTTTTGACATATACCTCTATAGAAGCAGATAGGTGACACAAAGGAGAGAGTGCTGGGCCTCAAATCAGAAAGACCAGAGTTCAGATCCTGCCTCAGTCATTTGCTAGCTGTGTGACTTAGGCAAGTCACTTGAGGCTTGTTTATCTCAGTTTCCTCATCTATAAAATGTGGATAGTAATAGCTCCCACCTCGCATATTTAATTACATACATAGTCACAGGATTACTGTGAGGGTCAGATTAGGTCATAACGATAAAGTGTTTAGCATGGTGCTGGCACATAGTAAGAACTATATAAATAGTAGGTATTATTCAAATCTGTACCCAAACACTGGGGACCCAAAAGGAAGCAGCAGTCTCTGCTCTCAAGGAATTCACAACCTAAGGCAATATTATCTAAAGAATTACTGTGTATGGAGACTTTCTTTGCACTGAATTTAAAAATTTTGTGTGAATGCACACTATTTTGAAAAATTCTGGGGCAAGTTACAACCTCTGCCTCAGTTTCTTCAAATGTAAAATGGAAACAACAGCACCTCTCTCACTTGATTGTTGTGAGGATAAAATGAAGCATTTTTAAAGCACTTAGAGCAATGCCTAGCCCATAGTGGTTGTTATACAAATGCTTGTTCCCTCTCTCCTTCATTTCTTGGCCCTTCTCCTTTGTTCAAGAACATGGTAGCCTTTGGAAGGGCCTCAGGAAGGGACGACTCTTAGGAGCAAGCCAGCGGTTCATTCTTGACCTTGTCCCTTACCCCACTCACCACCTGCTGCCTCATTACAGAAGTCATCCATCCCTCGAGGTCTGGGGGTTAAAAAATGTGGAGGAGGCTTACCACAATGTTTGCATTTCGTTTAAAATGATTCAGAGGCAGAATACGGAAGGTCCAATTGTGGGCAACAGGAGAGAATGGAAAGTATACTAATGTTTTAGCTAAAAGGCCTTGGTGGGGGAAAATGGGGTTAGGTAAGGTGAAATAAGAGGAAGGGAAATGTAATGCTTTGTCCTGAAAGCATTTTCAAAGTGGCCCACTTTATATGGAATTTTCCGTACATATTAATTCTGTAGGGAATATTTCTTTAGATTGTGAGCTCCTTGAGGGAAGGGTCTTTCTTGTGCCGCTTTTTATATTCCTAGTTATCAGTGTCTGGCACTTGGTAGGAGCTTGGTAGACGTTTATTGCTTCATACTTGACCTTTGACAATGATGCTCTTTCATGTTTCTACAGCACTTCACCCTTTTTTAAAGACAAGTGCCAATTTTAAATGTCTATTCTCCCCAAATTCCAGCATGACAGCTGCAGCAGGGATTTTAGTGGCTTTGTTTTATAAATGAAGAAACTGAGAGTCAGTGATAGTGAGTGACTTACCTAAGATCACACAAGTAGAGCCCGATAGAATGTTCTCTACTCCTTAGGCCATTTGATGCTGGTCCAGGGGGCTTCCCTTCGGTCTGGCTTTTCCCTTTGTTTTCAATAGGGGGAAATAGGAAAAAATAACCTAGTCTTTTAAGTTGCTTCAAAGAGCATTTATGATCTTCAGAGTCCCACCCTCCCTTCCTAGGAAAGGCTGAATAGTAACTCTTCCTTAAGGTTAAGATTTTAACAAAAAAAAAAAACTGTGGCTGTTACATTTCAGCATCAATGGTGTGGCTGAAATAAAATACACAGTCCCTTCTTAGCACAATAGGTTAATAAGCTCCCTCTCTCCCATAGCATAATGTAGTGGTTTAGTCATTTTTCTCAGTCACATCCCCTTATTGGGGTTTTCTTGGCAAAGATACTGAAGAGGTTTGCTGTTTCCTTCTCCATCTCATTTCACAGATGGGGAAACTGAGGCAATCAGGGTGAAGTGACTTGCCTAGGGTCACACAGCCAGTAAGTTTCTGAGGCCAGAGTTGAACTTAGAAACTGACTCCAGGCCCAACACTCTGTCTACTGTGCCACCTAGCTGCCCTTAGCAAATATATGGCTATAATTCACTGAATCATAGATTTAGAGCTATCAGTTTTATCAAATTTAATCTCATTTTTCAAACGAAAAAAAATGAGGCCTAGGAAGGTAAAGGGACTTGCTGAGGGTCCCTAGGACAATGAGGAATATGGCTGTGCCAACGAGGAAGCTGTGGGAGAGGAGAGCTGTGCCTCCATCCTAGGCCTAAGGGAGGCTCTGGTAACATCTTCCCTTTACAAAAGGTCAGAACAGCTTTTCCTTCCAACAAAAAGAGCACATGCTTCATGAATTTACTCTTGTTTTAGAATCACAGATTTAAACTAGAAGAGACTCCTATCTACTCTGATCCTATTAATTGCCTCACCTGAAAACTTCCCAGAAATAGGGAATAAATTTGCCCCCAGTCACATAAACAAGAAGGAAGATGTAATGTAAACTCAGTTCTATTGACTTGTGCTCCTGCCAAAAAGTCTCCCTGCCCCTCAAAGTCCAAGGGCAAGGAAGAAGACCATCATCAGATGAGAAGACAATTAGGAAATTGGTTGGATGACCAGATCCAGCCAATAAGACTTGATGTCAACTAGAAAGGAGGTCTCTAGCACAGAGATTTTTGCTTCCCCCTCTCTTGTTTTAATAACGATTTGTATAAATGAATAGATGGTTCTTTACCACATTTATAAATCTCACAAACTGAGGAGAAGGAGTGGTCACATTGGCGATAGACTGAATTCAAAGGTATCTTGACATGTTAGAATATTGGGTTGCATAAAATAGAATATAATTTCATAAGTATAAATGTTCATTTTCTACCCCATTAACAAAATTAGCTTCACAAGTCCAAGATGGCAGGTTGAGAAAGAGGTTGGCAGTGACTAAACAGTCATTCAGCTGAAAACAATTGAAGCATTGTATCAGAACCCAAGCTCAACACAAGTCAATAGCATGATATGGCAACTAACAAACTTCACACCATCTTAGGCTGTTTTTAGAGAAGTGTAACGTCAAGGACTAAGGAGAAAATAGTCCCATTATACTGAGCCTTGGTTAGACCATGGCCAGAAGACTGGGTTTGGTCCTTGGTGCCCTAATTTATGTAGATCAGTGACACACTGAGAGCATCCAAAGAGAGAGGTGATTCTTTTTCTGGTGCTGGTTAGAAAATTCTTAACTTGGGGTCTGGGATCTTGGGTTTGTTTTGTTCCATTTTGTTTTGTTGAGGCTGGATCTCTCTCTTTCTCTCACTCAGACTGGAAGTACAGGAGCCACTCATAGGTAAATCCCACTTCTGATGGGTAGAGAAGCTTTGACTTCTGGTTTCCTCTTCCTTAAGCAGGTTCACTCCTCCATTGGAGATCTCTTTCATGTATGGTTGAACTAGATCCTCTAAGTTTCCTTCCAGCTCTCAAATTCCATGAGTATGTGATCAAGTCTATAAAAAATTGGAATTTTTCCAAATTCCAAATTTCCAAAAATTCTAAAATTAGAACAGGCTTCTTAGAGAGGCTGGAATCCTTTGCTTTATAGGTCTTCAAATAATAGCTGAAAGACTCCTTGTTGGTTATGTTACAGTGGGGATTCCTTTTATGCATGGTTCTTCCAGATAATGACTGAGGCTCCTACTGGTTCTCAAATTCTGTTATCAAATCCATGACAAACCCCGAGAATCTCAGAAAAATGTAGGTTAAAAATAGAAGATAGGATTAAGCTGTGATCTAGTAGCAGTGTTCTCTCAGACCCCAGGTCTCTGTAGAAAGGAGCATGTTCTCTTCTTGACTATGCTTTTGTCCACTTCCCTTTACTCTCATTCCTTCAGTGAGAATGAGAACTGCATAAGCATAATTCTAATAATGGGTCTGTAGGCTTTACCAGGCTGGCAGAGGGTTCATATGCATGCTCACACACACACACATGCATACACACATGCACACACACACACTCCACAATGATGAGTCGATGTAGTGGAAATAGCAGCATATTTGGAATCCGAGTATGTAAGTTCAACTCCCAGCCGGGTTAATTGCTACCTATGTGACCTTGAGCAGGTCCTTAACTTCCATGGGCATCATCTGTTAATTGAGGAGGACCAGATGGTTGCTAATCTTATTTACATCATTATTTCTTAGATTCTATGATTCCATGTCCTCTGAGGTCCTTCTGCTTTTTAAGGTTCTGTGCTTTCGTGTTTGGGGGATGGGAGAGATGGTATGTACAAAGGAACAGAGGGGGAAACCCTACCTGTGCCAGGAGAAGCCAGAAGAACTGGTTAGCCCAGTTCTCCTCCTATGGGGAAAGAGGAAAAGGAGATGGGCTAAAAGATTAGTGAGGAGGAGGACACGTTCCTTTCCACAGAGGCTAAGAGAACATTCCCACCAGATCACAGATTAATCACATCTTCTGTCTTCAACCTGCCCTTTTCTGAGATTCTTGGGGTTTGTTATGGGCTTGGTCACAGAATTAGAGAGGTGAAAGGAGCCTCGATTGCCATTTAACCCAATTATACGTGAAAGGCATCTCCTCTGTGATGTCCCCAACAAGGGGTTTCCCAGCTGCTGTTTGAAGACTCACAAAGCAGGAGATCTCCACATCTCCAAGAGGCCCCTTCCAATGGCAGATCATTCTCACCATTAAGAAGTTTGTGTTTTTAGTTTGTTCATTTGTTTTTGTGCTTTGTTTTCTTTCCTAACATCAAGTTTAAACTATTCTTTGCAGCTTTCTCCTCAATGATCTCGGCTCTGCTCTCTGCGGCCAAATGGAGCCAATCTAATACCTCTTTTATATGATGGCCCTTCACAGAGCTGAAGCCATGATCATCTTCCCTCTCTTCAAGCACACACACACACACATACACATACATACACACACATACATACTCACTCACACATACACTCACACACACATACACACCTTCGTCTTAATGAGGCTTAGTTATGTGTATGTCATGAACTCTAGGTGCTTTGTTTTGGTTGCTCCCCAAGATGCACTCTAACGTGTGATCCTATGGAGGATCCCAAAGAGTTAGCAAAGGAAACTGAAAAACCTAGCCAGGACTGGTCTTATGAAGAAGTGCCCTAGTAGGCTGCAAAGCTAGTTTAAGGGCAGGAACACTGACGCAACCCACCTGATCCCAGCCACCTCCCTCAGTAGTCCACGATGCAGCCCAATTATTTTTCACCAAAAACTGTTAGAGGAAGAATTTGAATCTGGTTTCTCTCTTCATGTCTAAGATTCTCTCCTCCTTCTTTGATCCTTTCATTCTTTTTAGTGATGGCATTCTCATTCTGGAAGAAATTTTTGAAATGAAAATATATTGTCTGGGAGGGGAAGCATATCATTACAGAGTAGCTCTGACAGGAAGATAGTTCTATCTTGGGGGCAAAATCTGAAGCAATCATGGAAAGTGATAAGGGAGGTAAATTTTGGTTCAACTGAACAATTCCTGACAGTCACAGCTGTCTACAAGTGGGAAGGGCTATCCTAGGAGGTGCAGGCCCCTCCTCCCTGGAGGTCTTTAAGCAAAAATTATCTGAATACTTATCAAGGGCCATAGAGGATAGACCTCAGAGACAGCAAGATGCGCCTCTGACACATACTGCTTGGATGACCTTGGGGGAAGTCACTTAAACTCTTGTCTTGAATACCTAGGGAAAAAAATCTCTTCTAAAATATACCCTATAGATGAGAATCCAATCTTTTCTTAAAGACCTTTAGTAAGGATAGAATCACCCCCACTGATTCATGCCACTCTACTTATAGAAAGTTCTAATTCATAGGAAGTAGTTGGTTTTTATTCTTTCCCCTGATATCAAGCCTGTATTTATCTGTTTAGTTCTGTCCTCTGAGGTCACACACTCCAGAAATGGTTGCTCATGGTAAAGTAAGTGGTACTATAACCTCTTTTATCCCTGGACACAAGGCAATTCTCTCAATACAGCCTACAATCACAATCACGTTTCCCTGTTGACTCATTGAATCTACAACCCATTAAAACCCACAGATCTTTTTTTAGAGGAACTATCTTGCCATACTGCCCTCACATACTATGCCTAGCCCAGTGCCTGGCACATAGTAGGGACTTAATGCCTACTGATTGATTGATCTTATACATGTGAAATTGATTTTTTTTAAAAAATCATCTAGAAACCTATTAAATTGAACTATTTCGTTTAGTGTTCTGACCTGACAAAGTCTTTTAAAATCCCCTTTCTGTCTTTTGGTGGGTTTGTTGTTTTTACCAGCTTTGTGTTGCCTGCCAATCTGATAACTGCTGGTTTTAGGATCTGAAGTCCTTTACAACATAGAGTTGCTATGAGGTGGTAGGAACTCAAGATAATCTTCTTTCTCCTACCTATAATGTAGTAGAAAGAGTACAGAGAATCAGACAGTTTGGACTTTTAACTCTGACAATGAGTGAGTATGGAGAAAACAGCCAGATATTTTATAAGGTCATATCTATATTGTTCTATCAGTAGGCTTTCTTGGAATTCGATTCAATTCAGCAAATATTTCTCAATCATTGAATAAAAGGTTTCTTCTTCTCTGTGATTGTCATCTAGATTTGGGGGCTGCTATCCTAAGCTTCATTTGTTCTGGCAGGCAGTGTCCCCAGATGATGGGGCCTAAAATGAAGTTCTTAGACATGGTGTAGCTTTCTACCAGTAAACGTTTTGGAATACTAAAGATGATTTTCCTTAGTATGTCTACTTTATTCTGGGATCATTGGCTGTTCTGAGAATGCTTCTCAGACACTAATGAGAAGACTAAGTCCTCCAGCTTTTTCAAGTACACAAAAGTCATTTCTGGTCAAGGGCAGGGGGAAGTGATATAGATGATCTTTCCCTCACACTTTCACAAATAATTCCCTTTGAAAGAAGGGCTTGGCTGGAACTGCTCTCTCTTCTACACTTGATACTTGGGTACCTAATTCCAAACTTGTTTGCTATGTTGTACGAGACCCAAAGGATATGACTGTGTCCTCCACCAATCTCAATACATGTCTTATGTAGCATCATTTCACTTCATCCAATCCTCTTTCCTTTTTTCAAATCAAATATTTAGTTTGTGCCTTTGATTGATTGTTTGATTGAGCTTAACCCTAAGCCTTATTCACATATATGTCATACCTCTGATTAATTGGTTAAATTGAGAAGTCTGGACCCTACATAACAATTGACTTAATGTTATTATAGCATCATTTCCTTATTCCAGTTAAGACAAGGGGAAAGAAGGGATTGTTCTAACATGGATCAAAGCAAGCTTCTTACCCTTATTTGGTCACTGCCCTCATTCTATCAGAAGAGAGAATGAAGTCTCTCCATGGGCTTATTAACCAGTTTCCTCAAAAAAATGGTTAGGTCTCTGCCAAGGAGGAAAAGGATATAAAGTATTTAATGATAAAGAAAGATTGATATAGGATCTATAAGTCCTAATGCATCAGACTATGATACCAAGAAAAACATTTCCTAATGTTTCTAAAAGAAGGATCAAGTGGATGCTTGGTCTGCTCCACAGTGGTTAGGGAAAGACATCAGTAGAAGTTTGGAAAATTAAAAACTGCTTTGTGTAGAAGGGAGTGCTGAACTGTGTCTTGAGAGAAGAGGGAATCTATGGGGCAGAAAGAATATTTAAAAATGAAAAAATAATTCTTATTCACAAGAAGTTTACATTCTAACAGATGGGATAATTTTTGCTTGGCAGGTTTGCAATAAGATATGAACAAATTTAGAGAAGGGGCTCAGGTCACAGTCATCTGTCAAGAGGAGTTTTTTCTTTTCTTCTGCCAAACCTGCGCCTTCTCCAATCTTTTCTCTTTCTATTCAGGTCATCCTTTCATTCAAGCAAGTTCACAGCCTGAGAGGTATCTTTGCTTCTGACTCTTGATGATTTCCTCTCTAAGATGCCTCTATTACTGACCCCCTTCTCTCTACTCACATAGCTATCAGACAAGTTCAGACAGTCATCATCCCTTACATAGACATGTATATATATATATACATATATATACGTATATATAGATATATACGTATATATATATATATATATATAGATAGATAGGTAGATAGATTGATAGATATAGATGATATAGATATATATCTATATATTTGTATATATAGGTATAGATCAATCTGTATCTAGATAGATAGATAGATACAAATATATTTTTTACAAAGAAAAGGCCTCTTCATCGGACTCCTGGCTTCCAGACTTTCCCTTTTCCAATCTTTTGTCCACAATGAAAAAAATCATCCTAAAATGTGATTGTCTCTATCACTTCCTTACTCAAACAATTATGATACTCCACTATTTAGGATAAAACACCAAGTCCTCATTGTGTTATAATAAAGCCTGCACCATCCGGCTCCATTATAATTTTACTCCCTTTGGCACAGTGTAAGTTACAGACAAAGTGGCCCATTGACTGTTCCCTGAACTCTATGATTTCTCCCTTCTCATATATGCCTGGAATTCATCCTCCTTCACTTGCTTCCTTCAAGGCTCCTTTTAAGTGCTGTTGAATACCAAAGAAAGCTTTCCCCAATCCCCATAATTGTTAGTTCTTTTTTCTCCCTCAAATTTTCAGACACACACTTACCTATTTCCATGTTGTATCCCCACAGTAAAATATTAACTCCTTGTTAGAGGAAGTTTTCTCCATTCTGTCACTGTAGCTCCAACATCTAGCACATAGTGGGTATTTAATGAATGCTTATTTGGTCAGATTAGACTGAATTGGATTGGATTTGACTACACTGAGTTTATGAACATGGCACCTCACTAATATAGGTAATGACTTCAGAGAATGATGTCAAAGGGTTGTGGGACTAAGAAAGAGCTTCCAGAGGTCAATGGAGAAAACTGATCACTCTTTCTGCCTCTCAGAACTCCTTGCACTAAACTACTGCTGAGCAGGAAGGAGATTACAGATAGAAAGTTGTTCTTTTTATCTAATTTAAGTCTTCTGTACTACACTCGGATCTAGGATCTTCTTGTGTTACTTGCTTTTAGTTGAGAAGACATAACTGAATCAAAGGAAAGTCACTAACATCCTTAGTACGAGGGCCCTACTGCAGATACGATGGATCTTTAATAATACTGTAACTCTGTGGTGTATTTTTCACTTGTCAAAGAGATCTGATTTATCCAACAACCATATTCTAGTCTCAAATAAGGCTTGCTTGTAGGAAAGAGTCTGACAGTAAGTAGCACACACACACACACACACACACACACACACACACACACACACACACAGACGCATTGCTGGATGGAAAAATAGACAAGTAGATGGATAGGAACTTTACCTGTGATTTAACTGATTAAAAAAAAAAAGTTGCCTGGGTAAGGAAATTCCCTTCACCAGTGCAGCTTGGTACCTTCCTCTGTAACTTAGAACAATATTTAACTCCTCAGTGCTCAGGGCAGCTCTCTAAAAGTAGATGTCAGATGGGTGATTTTAAACCAGGTCTTCCCAGTTGCAAGGCCAACCCTCTGTTCACTATCCCATACTGTCTCTTTATAAAGAGATAAGTGCATATATATATATATATATATATATATATATATATATATTTGTATTTATATGCATGCATTCATATCTCCTACCAATAACACATCATGCTATATTATTATATAGTACAACAACACATCATTGTCATAAAACATATGGTATATTTATTTGTATAATTCATGATATGTATATAATTTATAGATGTAAACATAATTAAATATATTTATATGCATCTTTATTACAGATACATATATCTTCTATTTACAGCCACAAAATGCAAACACTTAGAAAATGAATTATTCATGTACAAATATATATTTATGGAGTAAAGTCAGGGGTGGTCACTTTCATCTGGAGAGTCTAACATATGGGAATGACCCCAACATATACATGGCCCAACAAGAGAATCCTGTTATCTTAGCAGCGGAAATGGTCTTTTTCATGTCAAAAGGAGGGAACTGTAACGCTGTTGTTGGAACATTCCTCTTTACATAAGGACCCAGGTCCACTGTGGGGTAATTTCTCACAGTTTCTTTCTGGCTGATGTTTGCACTGCCACCTGTCCAGAAAATCCTGACCAGAATAACATCTGACTTCTTCATGTTTTGCCCTCACCTGTGTGTCCCTTGGGAATTATTGCATTTGATATTCCCCCATTAGGAGTATCCTCACATGCCCTCAGTTCCTGGGTGGGTGTTCAGGTTAAGAAGACATCAAATCCAGAACTAGGTTGATTTAATACAACAAAGACACAGAAAGTAATGTTATTCAAGTTTAAAGACAGTGCAGAAAGTCTCTTTCCCTTTCCAGTACACCTACCCCTTCCCACAGGGACCAACTTATGACGCTACCTTGCATGGGCTACTTCCTCCCTGTTGCAACATGGAGAAAGATCTCAAGGCTACTGGAGTGGAGAAGTCCTCCATTCTGGTACCCCCTCTACTTGTCTAGGAACCTGGAGCCCTGACAGGAAATGAGAGTATTTGAACCATGTCACATGGAAGATAAATTTGTTTTGTGTGGATCCAGGGTCTCACAGTACTGATGAAGGTGATGATAAATAGTAGTCTTGAGGGTGGTGATGGGAGTTGTGGCAGGCATAACATACAGTACTTACAAGTTTGCAGAGCACATCATTAGGTGTAGAGGATGGCCTGTGTCCCCACACAGCTCAGTGATTCTGTGAATAAGAAAGACACGGGAGGTGGGAAAAGATAGACCAATTCCATTTATCCATCCGAGGGTTAGGGTACATAGAGACAGAAACTGCAAGTCTCTTAGTTTCGGCTCGCCTCCTGTCCCAGTGATTTGGCCAGTCTTATTGTCTTTAAAGACTGTTAGCCTAGAGGGCATGCATTTTACATATCCCTTGTTTTCTGTAGTTCCCATATTTGTCTCACGGAGACAGCAACATCTGGGGGACTTGGAGAGCCATTCCAGATGATAATGAGCACAGTCTCAAAGAACAGTTTCCCCGTCTTTCCAGGTCTTTCCTGATCTTGTCAACTGCACTCCACCCTGGCCCTGAACAATTAGGAGCATTAGGTGGAAAATGCTAGAGAGAGAGTTGATTGATACAATGGAATGGGCTGCTGGGTACTGGGCTCTCCTCCCTAGCCCCTCCCCCACTTCTTTGACTTCTTCCAAAAGGGGACTGTACTATAGTTGCCAGGCATGTTGGGGGTAGGGCCTTTGCTCCTGGACTTTGGACCTGGTGATTTCTTCTGCCCTTTCTCGATCTGATATCCTGGATCTAAAAGGTGTTGGGGCTACCTGTTGTGGGCCTCTTTCTAGGTTGATAGAACCTGTTAGAGTTTATCCAGGGGTGGGGAAACCTGTGGCCTTGAGGCCATATGTAGCCTTCTAGGTCCTTGGGCACTGCTTTTTGACTGAGTCCAAGTTTTGCAGAACAAATCCTTTTATTCAGGGGATTTATTCTGTGAAATTTGGATTCAGTCAAAGGGCTGTACTTGAGGACCACATGTGACCTCAAGGCTGCAGTTCCCCACCCCTGGTTTATATTCCACAGGCAGAGGTTCCCATAAATCAAGGTCACTTTCATCTCTGCTGCTTTGATGCACTGGAGGACTTTAGTGAAGGAAAAAAAAATTGGTCAGATTTGTGCTTTCATGAGGGGAGAGTATGGAAAATATTCACTGGCACAGAGAAGCAGCAGTTGGCACCTTCCAGTCTTCCATAGTTTCCTACGAGGTATTGAGAGCTGACATGGCCTGTTCAAACTCAGACAGTCCATGGCAGGACCTGTGTCCATGATTTTCTGACTATGGGGCCAGGTCCCTCACCTCAATGCTACATGCCTTCTTGGAGAAAGCAAAAAGAACTAAACACAAATAGTCCCAGTGTCACAGTGGTATAGTAGGGAGATTGGGGAATGTGGATCCAGAGGACCTGGGATTAAGTTCTAGCTTGATGACTTTCTACTGCACCAAACTGTCCAATAATTATTATACCAGAATGGCTGATGGGGGGAAATGATGCTGAATTTGGAGGGAGAGGACACCAACATAGTTAGCTATTTTGAATACTGTCTATCATTTGTTGCTTAGATGATCTTGGGCAACTCATCTAATCTCAATGGATCCCAGTGTCCTGCTCTGTATGAAAGAAGAGATTAAGTTAGACAATGCCTAAGATTCCTTCCAACTCTGAAATGGTGATTAGGGGAATGAATGATTTAGAGAGGGCTTTGCTTGTCCTAAGGAGTAGAAGGGAGGAAGGCAGAAAAAGAAGACAGGTAACAAGCATTTATGAAACACCTACTATGTGCCAGGTATTGGTCTAGGCACTTTACAAATGTTTCACTCAATCCTCACAACAACCCTGGGAGGTAGGTGCCATCATTGTCCTCATTTGACAGTTGAGGAAACTGAGGCAAGCAGCTATGAAGTAACTTGTCCAGGGTCATACAATTAGTAAGGATCTGAGACTGAGTTTGAACTCCTTTTTCCTCATTTCAGGCCCATCACTCTGCACCGCTTAGACGTCTCTAAAAAAAGTGAAATACTCAAAAATACGCTCATCGATGTGAATGTTCCCTCCGATGGTCTAGAACACTCCCTCATACATCTGTCTATCCTGTATTATTCTTGTCCATGCTTCCTATAAGCTCATCATGAGTGTCCCAGTCAAATACTGAAGACTTATACTGAAAACCTCTGAAACTTACTCTGTGTGACCTTGGGCAGGTCATCTAAACTCCTCAGCCCCAGGCCTTATGTGTAAAATGAGTTGAATGGACTAGATGACCTTTGAGGTCCATTCTGGACTTTCTCTTGATGTGGTTTATTTCAAGGCAGCAAGGTGATGCAGCAGATAGAGTTCTGCAGGTCTGGAGTCAGGAAGACATGAGTTCAAATCCAGTCTTAGACACGTATTAGCTTATGTCTCTGGATATATCACTAACCCTCTGCTTGCCTCGGTTCCCTAATTTGTAAAATGGGGTAATAACAGCACCTACCTACCAGGATTATTGTAAAGATCAACTGAGAAAATATTTGTAAAGAGCTTATTTCAGCATCTGGCTTATAGTAAGTGCTATATAAACATTAGTTACAACTACCACTAAATACTCAAAGATTTAGAAGCAATATGGAGAATTCCTGTACTAAAAAAGAATGGAACTATGAGCTCCAAGGT
This sequence comes from Potorous gilbertii, assembly GCA_028658325.1. Classification (NCBI taxonomy): domain Eukaryota; kingdom Metazoa; phylum Chordata; class Mammalia; order Diprotodontia; family Potoroidae; genus Potorous; species Potorous gilbertii. The sequence continues at coordinate 679,135,093 of CM053770.1, forward strand.
CTTCAACTCTGGTCTTCAAGCTTCATATCTATAGCTCTGCATCTTCACTCATTATCCCAGAGCAGCTTCCTTGCATCATCAGCATTTTGCAAAAAGCTTGCTGTTCTTGTGTGAGCTTTGCTGGGTACTTTTTTTGTAGGGAGTGGGGAGGAGTGGAGGGAGTGGAGTGGAAGTTTCTAATATAGCTCATCGACTGTATCTATCATCTGTCTCTCTCCCTTAGATTTTTAAACAAAAATTTCATTAATAATCTTAGTTTTTATATCACCTAAATTTCCTCCTATATTCTTTCCTCTCTCCTGCCCAGAAAGCCATGACTTATAATAAAATGTATTTTAAAGAAAAAGAGAAAAAGAAAGAAATCAGCATAACTAATATAAAAGTCCTGAGAATACATGAAATATTTCAAACTATAGACTTTTCCGTTCCTTGCCCCCTTCATCCTCAGAAGAGAGGAGATTATCTTCTCATTTCTTTTATTGATTAATTTTGCAATAGTCTTTAAAAAAATAAAATTTATTTTATTTTCAGGTTTGAATTCTCCCTCCCACACCCCTTGCCTTCATTAAGAAAGCAAGAAAAACAAAACTTGTTACAAATGTGTGTGGTCAAGCAAGACAAATTCCTGACATGGCCATGTCCAGAAACAAAAATGTAATACCTAATCTGTTTTCTGAGTCCATCGGTTCTCTCTCTATCTAGAGATGGATGGTATGTTTCATGAAGAGTGCTCTAGAATTGTGGTTGGTTCTTGTGTTGAACAGTGCCTGGGTCTTTCAGATCTGCTTGTCTTTATGATAGCATTATCATTATATAAAGTTTTCTCTTGGTTCTTCTCACTTGTAGCAACAAGAACCCTGACACATCCAGGATGACCTGACATAAGGCTCTTAGATCTGCATTTCTAAAAGGATAGGAACTTTTGAGGGGTTAACAATCTTCTTTAATTAGAAATACCCACAGAGAAAATATAAGCAGGGAAATAAGACCAATAGACAAGACTTCTGTTTGACATACATCACGTTTATATATATATATATATATATATATATATATATATATATATATATATATATATATATATATATGTATATGTATGTATGTATATGTAAATATATATAAAGGGCTACTTCTTAAACAGGCCTATTCAATGAATGGGTATTACCTCACCCTAATTGAAAACCTGAATAGACCTTGTCCTAAAGGGGTCAAGATCTCCCAGTGCATCCTGGGTCATCTCCAGTCATCCTGATGAATATCTGATCATGGGATTCAGATGGTTCTGGAGGAGAAGTGAGGCTGGTTATCTTGCACAACCCTCCCTCACCTAAAACAAAGTGCAAGGCATATCATCATTCCTCAGATGGCATGGTCTTCTTCAGCCCAATAGCATGCCATTGCATTCATGTACCCTAACTTGGTCAAACATCCTCCAATTGATGGTGACTCTCCATTTCTAATTTATTGCCCCCACAAACACAAAAGAGCTTCTAGAAATATTCTCATACACGCTTCTAGAAATATTCTTGTACACGTGAGTCCTTTGTGTCTTTCTTTTATCCCTTTGAGGTCTGACTAGCAGGGATATCAATAGGTCAAGAGGTAAAACGTTCCCTTTCATCTGTGTGCTGATCATTGTTCTTTTTCATGTGCGTGATTGTGTATTATTTTCTGGGTTCTGCTTGTTTGTTTTGATTTTTTCTTATATGTCTTTACTTCTCTATATTCATGACATTCATTAGTTCTTACAGACGTCTTAGATTCATATGTCACAATTTATTTAGTCATTCCCCAATCAATAGGCATCAACTTTATTTACATTTTTTGATTCTACAAATCTGTTGCTATAAATATATTTGTGTTTACGGGGGGCTTTCCTTTTTTGATTAATGACCTCCTTAGAGATATATATCTAGCAGTGGAATCTGTATCAAAAGCTTTGGGCATTGAATCTACTTCATTTGCGTAATTCCAAATTGCTTTCCACAGTGGGTGAACCAGTTCATAATCCACCAAAACATATATTAGTGTACCTGCTTTTCTACAGTCCTTCTGAGAGGAAATATTCCCATTTTTCATTATCTTTACCAATTTGTTGTATATGAAACAAAACTTGAGAGTTGTTTTGATTTGCACATATTATTAGTAATTTGTAAAAGAGGTGTCAAACAAGCCACGACCCAGACTCATGACCTTCAACAGTCTTTGAGTAGGGTCCGAGAAAGATTATGATGCAATTGGAAAATATTTAACAAAATAAATAAAAATATAGTAGAACCTAGATAATGTTAACATGTAGTTTTCTAAGTCAAAATGCGGCTTCAGGGATCCTTAGTGGCCCCATTTCTACCTGAGTTAGATGTGGAGCATTCTTTCCTAAGGAGAGTAAGAGTTTGCAATTCTTTTGAGAATTTCTTTGTTTTTGGAGAATAACTTATTAATTTGCTCTTTGTCCATGCATATCAAACAAATCTGAAATATTTGATCTAAAGATTGTACGTATATATGTTTATCTGTATGTATATAAATATTATATATATATATATATATATATATATATTAAGAACACATGTATGGATCATTCCTTCTCTTATATTTTTATATATTTATTTTAAATAAATAAGAAGAAATTATTTATATTAAATAAATCACAGTAAACCATTTGATAATATATTATTAACACTATATTGGTTTTAATACTGTCTTTGCAAAATGTTTTGTAGCCTTTTCCCTCGGTTTCCGTGGAGATGGCCCGACTTCGGGCCCTTGGCCCCTGGAGGTGAGGCCGGCTGGTGGGTGAGCCCACGGGCCCCACAGGAGGGTGTGGCCAGGCTTCCGGGGGCCCAGAGGGCAAGGGGCAGGCCTGCCCCACGGAGCTCAGCCTAAAGTAGCTTCGATCCTCCAGGACAGGGGAGCTGTCAGGGCCACAGTGAAAGGCAGGGGCAGAGGGGAGAGAGGAGGAGGAGGGAAAGGGGGAGAGGCAAGAAGGGAGGAGGGAGGTGGCCATCCAATCAGGGAGCAGGCCCGGATGCCAATGTGGAAGTGCTGTGCCCGGGCTGGCTGCGGGGGCTGGGCAGAGGCTGCAGCTCCGGCTGAGGGAGAGCTCCAAGTCAGGCACACTGGGAAGTAAGTGTGTGACAGCCATGGGGGAGGGGGCGCGATCGGCCTGGGGGAGAGGATGGGGCCTCCTTGGAGCCTCTCCTGTGAGTGTGCAGGGCCCCCTGGACCGCGGGCACAAGCGTGCGCGCACACACACACACACACACACACACACACACACACAAATCCAGTCACACACAGGAACATGTGCACCCCCAGGCTCACACCAGCTTGAAGGCCCCTGGGTGCTGGCCTAGGTCCTGCAGGCACTGGAAGGCCACCCCCCCACCCCTTTGCTGGATTGCCCCTCCTGTCCTCCTTCTCTCTTCCTCCCCTCCTTCTCTCCCCCCTCCTCCTTTCCATGCTCACCTGCTTCCTTTGGGTCAGATTCTCCTTCAGTCCCCCTTTCTTCTCTCCCTCTTCTCTCTGGACCTGTTCTGCCCTTCCTTCCTCCTTCTACCTTTTTACATTCATAGATGAAAGGGGTAGAGCGTTAGACTTCAAGCCAGAAAAACCTAGGTACAGTTCCTACCTCAGACCCTTAAGGAGAACTAGCCTGGTGATCTCCCTGTGCCTCAGTTTCCTGTAAAATAAGGAGGATGAGGAAGCTGAAGCCCAGAGGTCTAGTCATTTGCTCAAGGTCTCGCTCTCCTTAATAGTATTTTATTTTTTCCCCAGTTACATGTAAACATAGTTTTCAACAAGCATTTTTGTGAAATTTGAGTACCAAATTTTTCTCCCTCCCTCCCTTTCTGACAGCAAGCAGTCTGCTATAGGTCATGCATGTTCAACATAAGGGTCTCTCTCTCATACACATGCATGAAATGGCAGTCAGGCCTTGAATCCAGGGAGTGACTCCGAATTCGTTGTTTTCCCCATAATATTCTTTCTGCTTCGGTTTCCTCCTATGGAAATGACTGCACTCCAACAAGATAGGATCATCCTGATTCCTTTTCTCCAGATTCCTCCTTTCCTCCTATTTCCTTCCCTCCTTTCTCAATGATTCCCAAATTCTGGATCTCTGGACTCTCCGTTGCCCTTCACCCTCTTTATTCCCAACTTCCTGTCATATTTCCTCAGTGTAGGCACAGTTCCCCTCCCCTGTGCCCACAGAGAGGAGATTCCGGAAGCAGCTGGCAGATCGACAGATCCTGTCATTTTTTTAGTTCCTTACCCTGAGTTCTGAGCACATTCGATTGTACTTAGTAAGTGCTTAGTAAATGTTCACTGAATCAGATTGAATGTTGGTGACTATCCAAGAAGAAATCTGTCTCCTCAGAACTTGGGGTTGACAGAATGAGCCTGTGAAGCTGTGAGACCCCAGGGAAGGTGTGTCTGTCCCTGAAGCTCACCATCCTCTTCTATAAATGAAGGTGGTGGACTTAAGAGGACCTCTGAAATCCCTGTCAGCTCTAACTCTATAACCCCTGATGCAAAATCTGCACATTTTAGGGTGTCTAGTCCTAATTAAATCTCAGCTTAAATGTCACTTCTTACATGAAGCCTTTCCATAGTTACAGTCCTCTTTGTCTCCCTTTTGAAACTTTATATTTATTTGGTACACATTTTGTGTTTTTTATACATAAATTCAGAGACCTAAACCTGAGAGGTCATCTAGTTCAACTCCCTCATTTTTCAGAAGAGGAAACTGAGGCTGAGGGAGCTGAAGTAATGTGTCCAAGGTCCCCTGAGGGCCTTGGGTCCCTCAGTTAATCAAATAGGCATGAGTTGAAATCAAGTCCCCCTTATCTACAGCCAGGATCCTTTCTATTGTACCACACTGCGTGCTTAACTATGTACCCAGGAGAATGGAAGATCCTTGAGGGCAGAGACTGTTTTTTCTTTCCCTTTATCTCCCTAGCACCCAGCACAATTTCTTAAAAAATGCTTTTTGAATGAATGTATGGCTTTGAGAGGCACCCAGAGCAGTAATACCAGTGCTCCTGTCTACAGCTTTTTAAGTATCAAAAGTTTGTTTCTTTACAAAGATCTTATGTGGTAGGTAGAGGGAATATTAATATTGTCATGTTTCCAGATGAAGGCATTAAAGTTTTGAGAACTTAAATGATGTGTCTACCAGTTAGGAAGACCTGAGTTCAAAAGATTCAGAGAGTTCCTACATGTGCAACTGTAGGCAAGTCACTTAGGTACTGTTTGCTTCAGTTTCTTCATCTGTAAAATGGGGATAATATTATCCATTGTCGTTAAAAGGCTCAAGTAAGATAGTAGCTGTAAGGCACTTAGAGGCTCCTGGCACATCGTAAGCACTATATATCTATTAGTATTACTGTTTTCATTTTCATTATTCTCATACTTTATAAGTTTCTGAGATGGAATTCCAGCCTGGGTTTCCTGACTCTGAGCCAGCACTTTCTCCACTATTCTCTTACTCTATTAGAGTCCCCTTCTCCATTCTCCTTACAGATGCTGCAATATTAAAAGTATTTTCCCTGAATTTACAACTCCTAAAAAATAGGGTCTTTTATTCCCTATGTGGGCTCCATCACTCATTTGTACATATAGAAACCAAGGAATAAATGTGGATGAACTTTTAAACCTAAGAATTGGAGTATAGTCGTTGCAAATATATTGTTGCAGTAGAAATGAAGGGTAAGTCAAGAAAAAATGATGAAGCTACCGGGGAAAGGATATTTTGGATGGTGTGGGCTATAAGATTAGGTAATGGAAGTCTGTCTCTGGGATGACTATATTTGTGGTTTTGAGATGGTAGGAGAAGTGAACCATTTATCACTCTAACATTAGGGATGGTAAGAGCTGTAGTTAGGAAGAGATACATTATAGGTATAGGGAACAATCAGTGTAAAGTCTCAGAGATGGAAGGTGAAGTGTAGTAGTAGGGAGCCATTTAGGTTTTTTGAGCAGGGAAGTGACATGATCAGACTTACACTTCAGGAAATTCACTTTTCTAGTTGAGTGGAAGATGGAAGGGAGTTGGGAGAGACTTGAGGTAGGGAGGCCAATCAGCAGGCTATTCAAATAGCCCAGGGGAGCTGATGAGGTCCTGCACCCCAGTGGTAGCTGAGTGATTGGAGAGAAGCTACATTCAAAACTTGTTGTAGAGAAATAAATGACAAGATTTGGCAATTGATTGGCTTTGTGGGGTGAACAAAAGTGGGGACATGAAGATGACAAAAACGTTGTGAGCTTAGGTGACTGGGAGGATAATGGTATCCTTGCAGATGTAGAGAAGTTCAGAAGAGGAGAGGGTTTGGGGGGGAAAGTAATGAGCTCTGTTTTGGACATTTTGAATTTGATTTGTGGTAGTCTGAGGGAGGGGAGCTTTGTGGGTAGATGGGTGTGGGAGATATCTAGCATTATTTTATTGCGTCATTACACACACACACATACATATAATCACATATATAAGCATGTGTTATATATCACTTATGATATAGTTTCTTACTATAGAACAAGATTCCATTGTGTTGTTTTTATTACAGTTTGTTGAGTTATTCCCCAATTGATGGGCATATACCTTGTTTCAATTTTTTGGTTACCACAAAAATTCTGCTCTGATTTTTATTTCTTCTTTCCTTCCTTCCTTCTTTCCTTCCTTCTTTTCCTTCTTTCTTTTTTCTTCTCTTTTTGCTCTATAGGGGACTTTTCATTGTCTCTTAGATTTTCTTATGGCCTGTGACCAGTAGCAGAATAATTGGGTCAAAGGGTTCAAGAAAGATTTACAGTAGACACGTGCATGGGTAATTGTTAAATCCATACCTAGTAATTAAAGGAAGTTAGGAATGTTGGGAGGAGACTTCTCTAATCTTGTGAAGTTGACCTTACAGAAAATGATCATGTCTTCTTAGATGTTGGTTGTTGGTGCCACTGTTGGTGAAAAAATGATGAATGAGGTGAGCTTAATTTGCAGGCCTTCTCATGTCCTAGATATGCAGATGCCCTCTCTTGCCTAAAGCAACATCCTACTTCTAAATTTGACCTCCCTCAAAGTTCCCCTACATGAGGAAATCAAATATGATGAAACAGATGAGTCATTCTCCCAAAAGAAATAGTAGAAAGAAAAAAAATTCTGGAAAACCTAAGAAAGTATAGAAAAATATACTTGATATACTTGTGTTCCACATTCATAATCCAGTTTTATAAAGAAACAAAAGGTGCCTTTTTATTTTTACTTCTTTGGGATCAAGCTTGGTCGTTATAATTTCAAACTATTTAATTTCAATTGTTGATGTAAATGGAAAGAACATTGTCATAGCCATTATGTATGTAGTTTTCCTGGTCTTCTTGGCTTATCTCTGCATCTAATTCATATAAATCTTCACCTGCTTCTCTGTTCATCATATTCATTGTCCCTTATGTTGCCATAATGATTCCATTATATTCATGTAGTATAATTTCTTTAAGCATCTCTGAATTGATGGGCATTGACTTGGTTGGTAATTCTTTGCTTTTATTAGAAAAAGTGTTACTATAAATACATACATATATATATATATATATATATATATATATATATATATATATATATATATATATATATATATATATATATATATGTATGGAGTTTCTTTTTATTATCGAACCTTTAAGGAATATCTTCCTAGCAGTGGGATATCTGGGCTAAAGGGTATGGCCATTTTTAGTCACTGTCTTCGCATAATTCTGAATTGTTTCCCATAATTGTTGGGCCAAATTGTAAATCCACCAAAGATATATGAGTGTGCCAGTTTTTCCACAGTCCCTGCAGCACTTAACTCTCCTCATCTCTGCCAATTTACTAAATTTTGCAGTAAAACTCTTAACTTGTACTTTTCTTACTATAAGTGATTCTGAAGATTTTTGCATATGATTGTTAGTAGTCAATAATTCTTTTGAGTATTATTTATGTCTCTTTGATAGCAGGTTAGAAAGTCAAAAATAATGGAGAGAGAATTGAGGCAGGGAGATTGACTAGAAAGCTACTTGCTGGGCATGACTGTGATGAAATCTATTTTTCATCTTTGACAGATTGATTTTTGATTGTCCTATAATTCAGTGAACCTGTGATTCCATGGTATTGGGTTCTGTCTTGACTTGAAACATCTCATACTTCTTTCTATTAATTACTATGTGATACAATGGAAATTGAACTTGGAAGAATATCACTGGAATGAAAATTCCATGTGGTTTTCTTTTTTTTGGGGTAGGGCCTACTTGTGTGACCTTGGGTAAGTCATTTAGCTTCCAATATCCTCACTTTTTCATCTATAAAATGAGCAGGAGTTGGACTAGATAACACCTCAAGCTTTCTTCCAGCTCTAAATCTATCATTCTGTCTCTCACCTTCTCTGGTCCTCTGTTTCCTCATCTGTAAAATTAAAGAGTTGTAGTAGATGGACTCTGAGATTTCTTCTAGCTTGATATCTAGGATCCTAAGGTGAAAAGCCCCTCTTTGCCTAGCTAGGAGGGTTCTCTGATGTTTGACACAGGATTCATCATTAAATAGGGACTCATAGCTTTTCCTTCTAGCTGATGATGCCTGTCAGAGTTGGTGTTACCCTGGCATAGTCCTCAAAACTCCAGAGTCAACTGTCTGTCAGTATGAGACACAGGATTAGGACATTAAGGAAGGTTAGGGTTGCCCTTTGCAAATTTTAAATGGCTCCATGTTAATACTGTGATCTATGCCCTTGCTTGCCTTTGATGAGTTCTATCTGTGTTTATGTTCAGCTCCAAAGAAGCGTGACAAGGCCTTGTTTCAGGAAGGACAGACTCCTGCAATATGTTTTATCCTTGAGGCCTCATTCCTTAGTCCTGTCACCTTTAGCCCTGAAATAACAATTCAAGACTGAACAAGTAGGGTTGACACTGGAATGGACCAGAGAACCAGACCAGCCCCTGGGTGGGAATTGTTTCAGAAGAAGGAGTTTCATAATCTCCCATGAAAAATTGATCTTGTTGTCCTACCTAGAACTGGCCTGAGCTTGCCAGAGGTAATTATGGCTAGTGGGTTTGTTTTTGTGTTTTTTTCATTGGAGTGGCTTTCTGGTAAGAGCTAAGAGCTATGGATTTCATCCAGGATGTTAATTGTATGCAATATTGTTCTTTTAGGGCAAATGTTCTTAACTTTGTTTATGTTCAGGCTCCCTTTGGCAGTTTAGTGAAGATTATGGACCCTGTCTCAGAGTGCTATTTTTAAAAAATTTTAATTATACATATTTTTCAATCATCAAAAATTCACTATCTACCCTTGCTCCTCCCCCTTCTCATTGTAATCAAAAGAAAAAAAAATCCCAGTTATAAACAGGTATAGTTAAGCAAAACAAATTTTTCCATTGGCCACATCCAAAAAAAAAAATATTCCTCATTCTACCCACACTCTCGTCTTTACTTCTCCGTCAGCAGATAAGTAGAGTATTTTGTCCTTTGTCCTTTGGATCTGTGGTTAGTCATTATGCTCATCAGACTTTCCAATTTTTATTTATCACAGCATATCATTGTATAATTGTTCTCCTGGTTCTACGTACTTCACTCCGCAAATCTTCCCAGGTTTCTCTGAAAGCATTCTCATCAACATTTCTTATAGCAAAATGGGATTTTATCACATTTATATGTTATAACTTGTTCAACCATTCTCCAATTTGTGGATACTCCCTCAGATTCCCCAAAAGAACTGCAGATATTTTTGTGCATTGTTTTTTGTTTTGCTGAGGAATAATTCCTCCCTTAATCTATTTTCTTCTAATTCCTCATTCTTTCCCTTCTATTTTCCTCTTTTTAAAAAATTAATTTTATTTATTTTCAGCGTTCTACAGTCACTACCATATAACTTAGATTTTTCCCCCTCACTCCCCCTCCCTCCCCAAGATGGCATACAATTTTATATAGATTCTATACATACATTCGTATTAAAAACTTTTTCACTATAGTCATGCTGTATAGAAGAATTAAAATGAATGGGAAAAATCATATAACAAACTAAAATGTAATACACACACACACACAAAAATGATCTGCTACATTCTACAATTGAATTCCATAGTTCTTTCTCTGGATGTGGAAGGCATTTTGCCTTAAAAGACCATTGAGAATTTTTTTAAGCCCTTGCATTGCAATGAAGTTCCAAATCTACCAGAAAAACTCTCACACACTGTGGTTGTTGCTGTGCACAAAGTTCTCCTGGTTCTGCTTCTTTCACTCAGCATTAGATCATATAAGTATTTCCAGGTCTCTCTGAAGTCTTCCTGTTCATCATTTGTTATAGCACAATAGTATTCCATTACATTCATATACCATAATTTATTCAACCATTCCCCAATTGATGGGCATCCCCTTGATTTCCAGTTTTCGGCCACTTCAAAGAATGCTGCTACAAACATTTTTGTACATGTGTGGGACCCTTTCTCATTTTTAGGATCTCTTGGGGACACAGTCCTAGAAGCGATATTGCTGGGTCAAAGGGTATGAATAATTTTGTAGCCCTTTGGGCATAGTTCCAAATTGCTGTCCAGAATGGTTGGATAAGCTCACAGCTCAACCAACAATGAATTAGCATTCCAACTCTCCCACATCCTCTCCAACATTTATCATCTTCCTGTTGTGTCATGTCTGCCAATCTGATAGGTGTGATGGGGTAGCTGAGAGTTGTTTTGATTTGCATCTCTCTAATCACCAGTGATTTAGAGCATTTTTTCATATGACTATAGATACCTTTAATTTCCTCCTCTGAAAACTTCCTGTTCATATCCTTTGACCATATATCAATTGGGGAATGACTTGTATTTTTGTACATTTGACTCAGTTCTCTATATATTCTAGAAATGAGACCTTTACCACAGACACTAGCTGCAAAAATTCTTTCCCAGTTTTCTGTATCCCTATGAATCTTGGTTGCATTGGGTTGGGTTGTGCAAAAACTTTTCAGTTTAATGTAATCAAAATTATCAATTCTGCACTTCATAATGCTCTCTATCTCTTCTTTAGTCAAAAATTCTTCCCTTCTCCTTAAATCTGATAAATACATTATTCTTTGCTCCACCAATTTGTACCTAATATCAATCTTCATACCTAGATTGTGTACCCATTTGGACATTATTCTTGTGTACAGTGTCAGGCATGGGTCTATGCCTAGTCTCTGCCACACTGTTACCCAGTTTTCCCAGAAATTTTTGTTGAACAATGAGTTCTTATCTCAGAAACTGGGGTCCTTGGATTTATCAAACATTAGATTGCTGTATTCGTTGCCTACTATGTCTTGAGTACCTAGCATATTCCAGTTGTCTACCCTTCTGTTTCTTAGCCAGTACCAAATGGTTTTGATAATTGCTACTTTATAATACAATTTGAGATCTGGTAGCACTAGGCCACCTTCCCTAGCATATCTTTTCATTAATCCCCTTGATATTCTGGATCTTTTACTCTTCCAGATGAATTTTGATATTATTTTTTCTACCTCCAGAAAATAATTATCTGATAGTTTAATTGGTATGGCACTAAATAAGCAAATTAATCTAGGTAGAATTGTAATTTTTATGATATTAGCTTATCTCCATGGCATATAATGCTTCCTAGGTAGATACTGCTTATTATTTTATGGAAAGTTCCCTTTATTCTTGTGTTCTCCAATTTTTTAAATAGGAATGGGTGTTGTATTTTGTCAAAAGCTTTTTCTGCATCTGTTGAGTTAATCATGTAGTTTCTGTTAGTTTAGTTGTTGATATGATCGATAATGCTAATAGTTTTCCTAATATTTAACCAGCCCTGCATTCCTGGTATGAATCCTACCTGATCATAATGTACTATTCTTGTGATAAATTATTGTATTCTTTTTGTGAAAATATTATTTAAAATAGTTTCATCTATATTCATTGGAGAAATTGGTCTATAATTTTCTTTCTCTGTTTTGTCTTTTTCTGGTTTAGGTATCAAAACCATATCTGTTATCATAAAAAGAATTTGGGAGGACTCCTTTTCTCCTAATTTTCCCAAATAATTTATATAGTATTAGAATTAACTGTTCTTTAAAAGTTTGATAGAATTCACTTTTAAATCCATCCAGCTCTGGAGATTTTTTCCTAGGGAGTTCAATTTCTTTTTATGAGATGGACTTTTTTATGTATTCAAATTCCTCTTCTGTTAATTTGGGCAATTTATATTTTTTAAAATACTCATCCATCTCATTTAGATTGTCGAATTTGTGGGCATAAAGTTGGGGAAAGTAATTTCTAATTATTGTTTTAATTTCTTCCTCATTGGATGTGAGTTCACCCCTTTAATTTTTGATATTGGTAATTTGGTTTTCTTCTTTCTTTTTTTTAAATCAAATTGACCAAAGGTTTATCAATTTTATTAGTTTTTCATAATGCTGACTATTAATTTTATTTATTAGCTCAATAGTTTTCTTAATTTCAATTTTATTAATCTCTCCCTTGGTCTTCAGTATTTTTAATTTGGTATTTACTTGGGGATTTTCAATTTGTTCTTTTTCTAGCTTTTTCAGTTGCACGCCCAAGTCATTGATCTCCTCTTTCTCTATTTTATTCATGTAGGCATTCAAAGATATAAAACTTCTCCTAAGAACTGCTTTTGCAGTATCCCATAAGATTTGATAAGTTGTCTTATTACTGTCATTCTCTTGAATGAAGTTGTTGATTGTTTCTATGATTTGTTGTTTAATCCACTCCTTCTTTAGGATTAGATTATTTAGTTTGCAATTGATTTTTGGTTTATCTTTCCGAGGTATTTTATTACATATAATTTTTGTTGCTTTATGATTTGAGAAGGATGCATGGATTATCTCTGCCTTTCTGCACTGGACTGTGAGATTTTTATGTCCTAGTACATGATCAATTTTTGGATATGTGCTATGTACTTCTGAGAAAAAGGTATATTCCTTTCTGTCCCCATTCAATTTTCTCCAGAGATCTATCATATCTACCTTATCCGAGTTTTGTTTACCTCCTTAACTTCTTTCTTGTTTGAGATTAGATTTATCAAGTTCAGAGAGGGGGCAGTTGAAGTCCCCCACTAGTCTAGTTTTACTGTCTATTTCTTCCTGCAACTCTCCCAACCTCTCCTCTAAGAATTTGGATACTATACAACTTGGAGCATATATGTCTAGTAATGATATTGCTTCATTGTCTATGCTACCTTTTATCAGGATATGGTTTTCTTCCTAATCTCTTTTGATTAGATCTATTTCTGCTTTTGCTTTGTCTGAAATAAGGATTGCTATCCCTGCTCTTCTTACATCAGCTGAAGGACAGTATATTCAGCTCCAACCTTTTACCTTTACCCTGTGTGTATCACCCCATTTCAAATGTGTTTCTTGTAAACAACATATTGTTGGATTATGGCTTTTAATTCATTCTGCCATCCATCTCCATTTTAGGGTAGAATTCATTCCATTCACATTCACATGATTACAATCTGTGTCTTTCCCTCCATTCTATTTCCCACTCTTTGTGCTTTTAGTTCTCCTGTCTCCCTTCCCCTCTGAAGTAGAATTTTTACTTTAGTCCACCACCTCCTGCAGTCTTCCTTTCCTTTTTTCAGGCCCCCTCCCTTTTACTCCCCTTTACCCTTACTACTTCTTCCCTCCCTTTTAGCTTCCCCTGCCCTTTCTTCCTCTTTCCCCTCCTACTGCCTATGGAGCTAGTTAGATTTGTATACTTAATAAAGTTTATTACTCCCTCCGTGAACCACATCTGATGAAAGAGTAGCTCTCAAACAATACTCTTCTCCTTCTCCTCTTTCCCTCTACTATAATATAATCTTGTACTTCTTCCTGTGATGTAATTCTGCTTCCTCCTTTCCGCATCTCCTGTTATAATCCCTTTGCCTGCTTAAGTCATGTTTTTATCATCACATCAATTACTTTATACCCATTCCCTCTCTCTATGTATATCCCCTTTATACTTCATAATAGACGTACAACTTTCAAGATTAACAAGTATCATCTTCCGTTGTACTGAGGTAAAAAGTTTGCCCAAATTGAGTAACAAGTTTTTCTTTTCCCCTGTTTACCATTTTATGCCTCTCCTGAGACTTGCATTTGAAGATTGAATTTTCTATTGAGTTCTGGCCTTTGTGTCAGGAAGGTCTGGAAATCTATTATTTCGTTGAATGTCCATCTCCTTGCCTGAAATATTATGCTGAACTTTGCTGGGTAATTGATCCTTGGTTGTAGTCCCAGCTCCTTTGCCTTACAGAATATCATATTCCAATTCCTTAGACCTTTTAATGTAGAAGCTCCAAGGTCCTGTGTGATCCTGACTGTAGCTCTTCAATATTTGAATGGTTTCTTTCTGGCTGCCGATAGTATTTTCTCCTTCACTTGATAGTTCTTGAATTTGGCAACAATATTTCTTGGTGTTTTTAGTTTGGAATCCCTTTTGGGAGATGAATAGTGGATTCTTCATATGACTATTTTGCCCTCGATCTAGTACTTCTGGGCAGTTTTCCTTGATGATTTCTTGGAAGATATTGTCCAGACTTTTTTTTTTCATCATGGTTTTCTGGTAGTCCAATAATTCTTAAATTTTCTCTCCTGGACCTATTTTCCAGGTCAGCTGTTTTTCCAACTAGATATTTTGCATTTTCTTCTATCTTTTCATTCTTTCAATTTTGTTTGACTGGTTCTTGATGTCTCATAGAGTCATTAGTTTCTACTTGCCCAAGTCTAATTTTTATCAAATTGTTTCCTTCAGTTAACTTTTACCTCTCCTTTTCCATCTGTCCAATTATTCCTTTTAAGGAATTATTTTCTCCAGTTCATTTTTGTGCTTCCTTTCCCATTTGTTCAGTTTTCCTTTTTAAAGAGCTGTTCTCCTTGGTGAAATCTTTTTTTATATTTTTGAAATCACTGGCCAGTTTTTCTATTTCCTTCTTCAATTGTTCCAGTAGAGCTGTTTGTGAGTGCGAGTTCATAGTCCCTTCTGAAGTTTCAGATGGGAGTACAATCTCAATACTGACCCCTTTGGTATTTGTGTTTAGTCCTTGTCCCCATAGAAAGCTTCTATGGTCTTTTTCTGCTTACTTTGCTTCTTTTTGCTCATGATGGTGAGGCTCTGTGTGTTGTGGCCTCCGGTTCTTTCAGTTAGAAGCTAGAGAACTTTGTGCTGAGCTGACTAGTGTGAAAAAACTAAGGGCAGGTACCTTTTATCTTTTTGTTTTGTGTTCCACCTGATTAGCCCTGGGACTGGCTTGTTAAGTGTGGGGGAGGGGTGGTCTGGTCCTAGGAGATCTCCTCAACTGAGCTAGAGCAAAGGCAAGCTTAGTGCTTTGTGATTCCAGCTGCTCTAGTTCCTTCCATTTCCCCTGGAGCACTTAGGCATACCTGGGTCCTAGTGCGAGTTTTCACACCCCCCCAACCCCACTCCAGGGCTCCTGTGCTTCTAGTTTGCCTATGCCACAATAAGAGGAATCCCCCTTACTAGCCTCAGGTGCTACAAGACTGTTTGCCCCTTCTACTGATCCCACTGATGCAGGATTTTTCTGGGGGAACATTTTATGGTTCATTTGAGGTCACTAAGGGGAGAAGGAGAGTATTTATGGATCACTCTGCCATTTTTGCTCCTGGAAGTTCAAGTACGTGACTTTTTGCTCCTGAAAGTTCAAGTACGTGACTTACAGATGTTTAATTTGTTGGCTGAAAGTCTCAGGAGGGGCTGTGGCTGATACTTGGTGCTCTATGGCTGTCACTCCCTTGACTCCGCTGTCCTCCTTCCCTGGGCTGCCACTCAGTCATTCTGTTGTGCAGCTGCTGCCTCAGGCTGCCCTGGGGATTTCCTGCTTGGCCATGCTGTGGTGGGGTGCCCTGTGCTGTGGGCTCTCCCCCATGGAACAGATTCTTCCTGTTGACCTTCCCGTCCATCCTGGTCTGTGAATCTGCCACAGTCTGTCTCCTGTTGGATTCTGTAGCTCCAAAATTTGGTCAGATTATCTTTTCAGAGGTATCTGAAGGAGTTTGTCTAAGAGCTTAGGTGAGTAGTTGTTCTCACTCCGCCAAGTACATTTCTTCTATTTTCCTCTTGTATTTCTATACCCAACTGTATATATTTTCCATTCCATTGACCAGTTCAGAGAGATTCAAGTGTTAGCTATTCTTCTCACTCTCCTCCTTTTTTATATAGATGAGAGATAATATCCCCTAGATTTCCTTTTCCATAGCCCCTTATAGCTGGTATACATTTAGAAATATTTAAACTTTACAATTTCTCTGTAGAACTAGTCTTTTAATTAGGGACGTCAAGAAGCCTGTTATTTCACTGAAAATTTGATTCTTTCCACCCTGGGATTATATTCTTAAATTATTCTTAGCTGTCATACAGTTTCTTTGACTTCTTTAATATCACCTTCCAAACTTTCTGTTTCATTATAGTAGTGGCTGCTAAATCTTGTGTGATCTCAACTGTCATTCCTCAGTCTTTGAATTATTTCTTTCTGGATGCTTGCAGATTTTTTTCTTTAATTTGGAAGCTTTGGATTTTTAATGTAATGTTCTTGGGTCTCTTTATTTAAGGATTTTTTTAGGGGATGACATGTAAAGGAGCTGATAAATACCATTTCTATTTTTCCTTCTGGTTCCAAGATTTCCAGGCAATTTTCTTTTAAGATTTCTTAAATGTGATGCTTAGTAATGGTTTTCAAATAGTTCAATAATTCTTATTTTCTTGTCTTTAGTCAGTTTTCCAATTGAGTTGTTTTTGCTATGAAATACCTTGAATTTTTTTTTCTTTCTTCAATCTTTTGATATTCTTCTAAAGTTTATTTTTTTTCCTATTGTTTCATGAAGTCAATGGCTTCCATCTGGTCCATTCTAATTTTTAGGGAGTTTACTGCTGAGACAATATTTTGTACTTCTTGTGCCAAATTTTTTTCTCATCTTTCCTTTCTTTTCCATTTCTCCTTTCTAGAGATCTCATTTCATTTATAAAAATAACAACAAACAAACATTTTTAACTCTTGTTTCACCTCTTCTCAGAATTCTACTTCTATTTGTGTCACAGATATGCTTTGCTTTGAGACTTTGTTTGTATATGTTTTAGAGGCAGTCTCTTCTACTCTATTTTTGTCTTGAATGTCCCTGTTACAGTAATAGCTTTTAGAGTGCAATCTCCCACTTTGTTTACTTACCCATTCAACCTCTTTCCTGATTTCAAATTTGATATAAGGGCACATTTCTGAACCCTTTTGGACGGAATGCCTTGTCTAGTTTTATTATTGCTTCCATGGAATATTGAGTGTTGTGTTATTCTAGGATCTCCAATACAGCTCAGGCTGAGGACTTGAAAGCTTTCCGTGATCCCAAAGTAATCTGACCCATGTTCTTGAGTTAAATCTGGGCAACACTAGACTGCTATTGGACTCAGCCACTATAAGCTAGCTGGAAGGATCTCCTGGTCCAGAGTGGCAGAACCATAGCCTCCCCTTTAGCTTGGGATTCCTGCCACAAACATTTTTATTCTGTCTTCAGACTAGGTTAGAAGTCAGAACTGAGAATCCTCTCTGCTTCTGGAATGTGAGTCACAACAAATTACTGCTTGCTTCTCAATGTCTTCCTTTTTCTATGTCCTCTGACCTCACTACCCTGCATCTAACTTTATGTACAAAGACCCTCCTCAGTTCATCCTGTATTGATGACTTGGAATTGGTTAGTAAGTAATGAAATTTCTTGTTGGCAAGTGATTCTTTCAAAGTGCCTAGTCTGGGTCTAGTACTTCCTTTTATTGTAGTAGATAGTCTCTTCTTGTGTTGGAGTATTTTGTATGATGTGCTTCTGGTTAGGCCACATTCCCAGTGTCCGTCAACCTTTCCTTCTATCTCTCTATGCCAACTTGATCTGGGGAAAAAAACTGATTTTTTTCTTGGATTTTCCCTTCAGGATTTGGTTAAGTGATTTTTCCAGATATGTTTGGAGGAGTTTGTGGGAGAGCTGGCCTATGGCACTTCTTGCTATTCCACCATCTTGGCTCCAACCAAAATACTCAAGCCATTAAGTGATAGAGTAGATAGAATGCCAATCCTGCTCTTCCTGACTCTTAACAGAGGTTTAGTGACTTACTAGGGTCGCACAACTTGTTCATTTCACTTCAGTTTCCTTATCAATCAAAGCAAGGGAGCAAACATTACCTATCTCCCAAGGTTGCTGTGAGGATCAAATGAAATGATTGTAAAGCACATCACACAATGCGTGGCACCTAGTAAGCACTATATTAATGTGTTCCTTTCCCTCCTCCTCCTCCTCCTCCTCCTGCTCCTCCTTCTTCTACTTCTGTCTTGCACATAGTAGGTGCCTTTTGACTGATTAATCTTGTGTATCTTCAGCACTGGAAGGAATACTCAGAGACATGATGCATACTCTCAAGGAGCTTTTAGCATAACTTAGAAAACATGCTGTGCACACATGAAAAATGAAGTGAAAACAGGAATACTGTATTTATAAGTTCTAGCTTAGAGGTAAAGGCAATAACTTGTGTTTAAGTTCCAGGAAGCAAGGGACCATAGTGAAGTGAGGTGGTTAGAGACTTGATAGTCCAGTGCTGAGGTTGGGAAAATGGATAAGAAGGACATAAGAATGCTCAAAGGAGAGGGCTTTGATGTGGAGTCTACCTTTTGCAACTTTTTGTATCCCTAGCACTTAGCATACTATTTGGCACATTGTAGGTGCTTAATAAATCTTTATGGATTGATTGAAGAGACTAGCCTTCAACACTTGTTTTCTGGGAATAAGGTAAGAATGAGGGAGGCTTAAATATCAGAGGAGAAGAGTAGCTTGTTCTCTAAGTTCAGGTCACTCTGTATTTCAGTGAGATCTGTGATCACGTCCATATAGAAAGTCCATCCAGTGCAAATGGATTGCAACCCACACATGCCCTCTATTCCCTGGCAGCTAAAACCCATGCCCCGTAGATTCTCCACAGAGAGTCTGCCCTGCATATTGAGTATCTTTTCTTTCAATATCTCAGAATGATAGGAGTGCCAGTCATCTCAGGCAATCCCACATAGCTCTTCCATCTCTATTTCTGACCCTTGGATGATATGTTTATGACTTATTTTGCTATACCATGAAATAATGATAAATACATCAAATGTTACAACATAAGGTCTATCTCACCTTACAAAGGATGTGAGAAGCATGCTTCTACCCTGGTCTCATTTTATTTATGATTGATGACAAAATGTTATATCAATTTCCTTAGAATCCCTCCCAAATTCTGGTGCCTTCCTTCTCATTCTACCTTGAATTACACAAATTTGTTTTAATTTTTATTTTTTCTGAAAATATACAAAAACAAACATGTATAAAATATACGTCTCCCTCACTAGAATGTAAGTATATTGAAAATAAGCATTGTTTCTTTGTCTAGATATTTCTAGTGCTTAACACGGGGTCTGCCACATAGCAGACATTTAAGAAACATTTGTTAATGCATTGATTTATCATCACCATCATCATCATTGCTCCATCCTTGCCCCATGCCTTTCATAGTCTACCACTCCATCCCCCAACTGCGTAATACCTGGTGACTATGTTAATCGAGTTGGGAGATGAAAGTCCTTTAATTATGTCTGGAATGCTCTCCGTCCTCCCCCCACTTGGAATCCTTGGTTCCCTTTGAAGCTTGACTCAAACATTGCCTCATAGACATGGTCTTTTTCAAGGGCCCTAAGGGATCTTAAGAGCCCTTTCACCTGTGAATATATGATCCTATGACCTTCCCTCTTTTCTCCCTCCCAGATTCTGGCTCCAAATTACCTTGTATTTATTTTGTATATATTAATGGATGTCCATGTTATCTTCCCCAATAGAATGTAAACTCTTGGATGACACTCTACTGTGCCATGTTTTCTCTCCACTTAAGAAGTTTATAATCTATTGCAGTAGATGAAGCTAAAATCACCTCAACTGTTTCTTTATACAAAAAGAGTAACTGAGTCCTGAATGATATGGTCATGGTGAGGGGGGGCATGAGAGTTCAGAGGAGACCTAGGTCATAAGATTCACACACAAGGGTAAGGATCAAGTGGTTTCCAACTCTTTATGACTCCACTTGGGGCTTTCTTAGCAAAAGTACTGGGGCAGTTTGTCATTTCCATTTGTTATTTCCTTCTCCAGCTCCTTGCTAAAGGACACTAAGAGAAGAGGCAACACTTTACAAAAAGTTATTTGGAACCTCAGAGTTGGAAGAGAACTCCATGGCTATGTAGTCTAATTTGTACCTTAATATGAGTTTCTTTATATCTCGCCTGACCATGGAGTCATCCAACCAGTCACAGCTGAAAGGCCACTATCAAGGCAGTAATCATTGCCTCCTCAAACAGCACTTTCCATTTTGATCTGGCTCTAATTGGTAGTATTTCCCTAAAACAATCCTAAAGCTACCTTTTTGCAAATTGTTCAAGGACAAATTGTTCTTGGCTTTTCCCACTATGACCAACTGGAACAAGTTTGGTTCATTGCATAGAAGACAGCCATTCAAATACTTAAGAGACCAATTGCATCTTTTCCCTAAGTCTTTTCTTCAGTCTTTGAAACATCCCTCAAGTTTCTTCCAGTCAATCCTTGGTTCTTGTGGGCCACAATCCCTTCACTATCCAGGTCTATTTCCACTGAACATGCTAATTTATCAATATGTCTCCCAAAACTTAGACCTGAGCTGGTCTTGAAGGCTGGGTAGGAGAAGTGAGGAAAGAAGGCCTTGAGTATAGATGCTGGAAAGATCAATGCCAGGAATGGGGGAATGAAGAGATGTGGGGGGAGGAGGACAGAGTGTGCCCACATGAGGAAGTTACATATCATAGACTTAGGGCAGTGTTTCTTAATCTTTTTGGTGTCCTAGACCCCTTTGGCAGTCTGGCAAGGTCAGTGGCCCCCTTCTCAGAATCATGTTTTTAAAGAAAAAATAAAATACATAGGATTACAAAGGAAACTAAGTATATGGATATGTACTTATCAATGTATTAAATGTATTAAAAGAAGAAAAGTTCACCAATCCTAGGTTAAAAATCAACCCCTTCTTTAGAGTCTTAAGTAATCTAATAAATATATTCATCTTACATCTTCTAGTTCATAGATTTAGGGGCAGAAAGGACCATAACAGCTCTAGAACAACACATCCCCATTTTATAGACAGAACTTGAGAAATGATTTGTCTCAGGCTCACACAGTCCATCAGTGTACAAGACTGAACCCAGTCTAGGGCCCTTTCCACTCTGCCTTACGCTACCTGTGAGAAAACTGAGACTCAGCAAGGCTGAAGGCCATACAGTCCAAGACTGGGTACAAAGTGAGAAGTAGAAGCTAATTCTTCTGACTTTAAATCCAATCTCTTTCTTTGGGTATGACATGGATAGGCAGGAATGACAAGACTTGGCCCTGCAAATGTTTTTTCCTTCCTCCTCACTGACCTACTGTAACCTCCAGCTGTTTTGCCCTTGGCTTTCCAGATGTTCTAGGGAATAGGGAGGACCTGGAGTGCATGGCAAATAACTAGAGGAACAGAGGGCCTAATTACTTGCTCCTTCACACTGGGCTTGTAGATCATCAGACTCAGAATATCTTCACTGAATCCTGGGTGTCTTCAAGCTACATCAAAGCCACATCAATAGTTGTCTGATGACCTTTGAGCCCAAATCCCTTTTAATCAAGGATGAATCTACATTGAATATTAAAAGGGAAAGGAAATGAGGTAAAAACTTAATACCTAACTACATTCTAGAGCATCATGAAGAAAAGTCTAAATATGAGTTTATCCAAAGGTTGTCAATATGGACTGAGGAAAGGTATGGGCAACTCTGGACAGATATGAAGATGGGGACTGAATCTGATGATTCCTTTACAATCTTAGAATTATCTGTCTGGGTTTTGTTTTTTCCAACTGTGAATCCCAAATTCAATGGAACTTTAGAGGTGGATTTGTCACACTCCTATCTGGACAGCAACCGTTTTCTATAATATGTCTAACAATCATCTATCTAACAATCAACAATCTAACAATCATCCAAATTTTATTTCAAGATCTCCCATGATAAAATATTCACTGGAGTTCATTCCATTTTTTGACAAATGTAAATATTAGGACCTTTTTATATTAAATCAAAATCTTTTGGAAGAAAAGGGTAGGCAGTTATTCTAATATCCTACTCCATATAGCATGCTCAAGGAATCATCGAATCTGAGTCACTTTATTTGGCCTTTGGAAGGGACCTTAGTGGCTAGCCAATCTAACCCACACAGGAAAGGAATCCCTGTGAGTTCACTGGGAGCAGGAACTCTCAAATGAGAAAAGTCCCTTTGCTGATATAGATTAGCACCTATTCTGAAACTTATAGTCCTAGAAAGATGTACACTATGGTAGCAATAGTTTTAAAGTCAGAAAACTTGTGTTTGAATTCTGTGTTTTTTTCTTATTACATTTGGAATAACTTTCATTCATATTTCCTGTTTTTGCTTTTTGGGGCTCAGAAGGAAAAGTAGAATCCATCTTCTACCTAACTGCTCAAACAACTTAAAACAGGTGTTAGGGTCATACCCTCATACTCCCAAATCCTGTCTTCTGTTGGCTGAGTTTTGCTAGTTCCTTTCATGGTTCCTTTAGCCTCCTATCTCTCCAGTTCCCCTAAATCCTCACATTCTGAAGATTGTCAATTTGGTTGATCAAAATTCGATGTCCCGCAAATGAACTCTCATGATCCAGTCCCCTCATGTTACAAATGAAGAGACCAAGGTGTGACTCAGTAACATAAAGTGACTTACCCAGGGCCACACAATGACAGTAAGTGACAAAAGTGGTTCTAGGCTGGTTCAGGTCTTCTGAAACTCCCAGGATATCACCCTTTTCAAGGTATCTCTGTTCTAATTGAACATAGTCAGCTCTTCCTTAATCTCCAATGTCCCTGAGCCCCTATGTAGTACTGCTGAGGATGGACCCTGAAGAGTACTGGAGTATCAGTGTGGTGTGACAGAGAGAGTGATGAGCCTAGAATCCATCCATGGACAGCAGCTATACTAGGCCCTGAAGATCCAAAGTCCTCTCCCTCAAAGAGTTTCTACTTCATTCGGGGGGTCACCATTTACCTAAATGTATATGAAGATAAATTGAAAGGAGTTACACAATTGTTTAGGGAAGGAGGGAATTAGCGGCTGGGAATGGGGGAAGAGACTAGAGGAAAGGATTCAGATAGAAGGTGGAGCTTGGGAGCGGTCTCTCCTCACTTTAGCCTCGTAGGATCCTTCTCTTTGTGTATCGTCAAGTCTTCAGCTTCCTTTCCCAGCATTCTTTCCACATTTATAGTAATGATGATAGCTGGTATTTCTGAAATACCTACTATATGCAAAGGACTGAACAGACATCATCCCATTTTATGTTCACAATAACCCTGTGAGGCAGGGGCTGTTTTTATCTCCATTTCAGAAAATGGAGGCTTACAGAGGGTGAGGAACTGGCCAGGGCCACATAGCTGGCAAGTGTCTGAGACTGGGCCCAGCGCTCCACATGCTGTGAGAAGAGACTTCAGAGGCATCCAATCGCACCCATACATGAGAAAAGAGTCCCCACTCTTGCCTTTCCACCCAAGGTCATCCAACCTCTGCTTGAAACCCTTCCGTGTGGGTCGAGTGTCCTCCCAGGGCACTCTACTTCTGAACAGTGAGCATTGTTAGGCAGATGCCAGGCCTCGTCCTCCACGTTCCAGCTCTGTCAGTTAGTGTTTGGCTTTTCATTCCAAGGCTCAGGCAGACTCCCTCCATGTGTACTTTGAACGAGCAGTCCATGGAGTTCCAAAGGTTAAAGTTTAGCGGGACATGGGCTGGTCCTTGTTGGTGCCTGTTCTTTCAGAAGACAGAGCTGCCCAGTCTGCCCCAGAGCGCAGACGTATCCCAGAGCCAGCCAACTAGAGACCCCTAGATTTAAAGGCCTTCTCTATCTTAGACATTCGAGAAGACCAGCATTTAAGAATCAGGAAGGAAGGGAAGGGAAGCTGATCCAGGCTGGACACCTGTGGCCTTAGTGAGCCAACCCCTTGCTAGTCAACCATCATTGTTTTAAACTCCAACCTCCCAGAACCCCATTTTCAGAATCGAGTTGTTCCTTTCCTTAAATAGCTACAATGTCTTTATCTATCATGTCCTCCTTCCTTCACTCCCTTCCTTCCTTCCCCTGCCTCTCCCTCTCTCCCTTTCCTTTCCTTTTCCTTTCCTTTCCTTCCCTTCCTTCCCTCCCCTCCCTCCCTCTCTCCTTTCTTTCTTTCTTTCTTTCTTTCTTTCTTTCTTTCTTTCTTTCTTTCTTTCTTTCTTTCTTTCCAGAGCTAGCCTGTTTTTGAAGAACAAGATGAAAACTCTGCAGTTTCCTGTGGATATAGTTTTAATAATGTTTTTGCACACTGCTATTTAATGAACCATATTAATATTGATCACACAAAACAGCTCTTTGATCCCCAACAAATTTCAAAAAGAAGTCTTGTTCCTTCTGAGGGCACAAAGAAGAGATATTTGGTTGTGGATTCTTTTAAGGAGTCATGCCAAGAAGGTTGACATGCTCTGGTGGTGGGGTGGGGGAGGCATTCAGGTAAGACGGAGTTTGGATTCTCTCTCCCTCACTCTTCCACCATTTTGTCCTTGATTTCTTCCATGGCCCTTGGCTTCTTCTACCTTCTGTAAGAAGCCCGTCCCGATCTGTATTAAAAGCTGATGTCTTCTTTCTCCTACTTGCCTCCAATTTGTTCTGTAGATCTTGTTTGTGTGTAATTGTTTGCCCTCTCCCATTAGGGTGCAGGCTTCTTGAGGATCAGGATTATTTGGAGTTTTTTGTATTCCCAAGGTCATACACAGAGCCTAGCATGTAATCAATTCCTGTTGCCTGCCTGCCTTGCTCAGTGCATGCATCCCATGCAGCTGTTTCTTCCTCTCCTCCTGCTCTCTTTAGTTTCCCACAGAAGTTTCACAATTGCTTAAAAGTTGAAATTAATAAAGGACACAGCCTTCCACTCCCAGTGAAGGACAGGGTGGAGGGAGGGAGTGATCAGGAAGGATGTGGCTTTCACTTCCCAGGTGGAAGTTGGTAAGAGACAAGAGAGTGTGATGACTTCCATTTGGGAGTTGCCTTCTTTTTTAAGTGGCTGTGAGTTCTGCAGACTTGCATGTAGACTGGGAAATTTTTGGGGTGAGACTCTGCTGTCGTGGGGAACAGTCCTACAATTCCAGAGATGAGGGGCCAGATGACATGTCAGGGGATTCACGAGTGACCTGTGTAACCACAAAGCTTCCCAGCCCCTGGCATTGTTTTTGTAAGAGGCTAGCTTCATGTTTCAGAGAGCCTGCCCCTTGAACAACCTCAGGGACCAGCATGCCTTTGCTTATGGGTTTTAGATGTGGAGAAATCAAGACTGGTGCTGTTTCACTTCTTGTTTCACTCCGGAATTATTTTTATTATGTGATGTCTCTGAAAGTTTTAGTTAAGATGTATTACTCAGAGAAATGGAAACTGAGTTACAAGTGAGGTGTCAATCATACGTTCTTCTTCATGGTCCCACTCTTCATCTTTATGACGTCCAAGACCCAACCAAATCCTTCACGGCCACCACTACTGTTAAACTCCTAGTGACCTAGTAGAGGGGGAAAATATCAGTTAAGAATGGTGAAAATAAATGTCTCCCCATGTATTTGAGATTTTCAAAAGGTTTCTCATATCCATACTATACCATATGCTATGTTATTGTTACCCCACTAAGCTTGCATTGGCTGTGGGCAAAGACATCAAATCTGTCTTGATTCCATAGCATGTATAAAAATCATAGGAACTGATGGAAAGTAAAGATTTCAAAACATAGATGAATTTGACAGAAACAAAAAGAATCTGAAATCAAGATTGTTGTTTCTGAAAAGGAAAAGGCTTTGGAAGGAGCTAACAATCATGGTTGAAGAAGGCAGCAGATGACTGAATTACTAGACCATCCTATTATGTGGGACAGAGAAGGATCTTCCCCCAAACTTCCACTTTAGCTTAGTCAGAGGGCAGTGCCAAAATGTGTACGTGCATATGTTCATGTGTGTGTATGTGTATGTATGAATGGGACAGAAAGGAACCAAAAATCTCAACCAGTTTTAGAGGCATACATTCTTACTTCTCATACATTTGTACTCAATTCAGTTCAATATACATTTGTTAAATGTGCAAAGCAAAGTGCTAGGGTATAAAGGTTAAAAAAAATTGTGGGGGTGGGGAACCATGTGCATGAGAGTCCAGCAATAGAAAATACACACAAAGGAATTTCAACATGGATAAAGTGGTAGTCATTAGAGAATCAGAAAGGTGGGTAGTACCACCATAGCTGGGCTTTGAAGGAAGCTAAGAGTCAGAGGAGAGGAGGGAGGGTGAAGCATAGAAAAGCAACTGATATCCTTTCCATCCTCAGAATCTGGGCTGAAGTTTACAGTAAGGTTCTGATTGGAATCTTGCTTTGTTCCCCTTTTCCCCTCTCATGCCTGCCCTACTTCTCTCTCAAAGGTCTTCTTTTGGTGAGAGCCAAAGCTAAAATGAGAAAAGAGGGGAAATTGTCGAGAGGGAACCAGCTTAACTGAGCTGTCTCTGCTATGTCTTACGAGCAGCTGTCTGGCATCTGCTAGCTCACATTCCCAACCTTCTCTAAGCATCCCTGGGTGCACCCTTAAACAGAGAAACTTCTCTTTCATGATGTCTGGCTTGCAAGATTGATCAGGTCATAAGCAATTGTCTAGCATCATGATTACACAAAGGCTCTAATGTGAGTGGGGGATTTTCTGACTATCTTTGGGGCACTGTGCTTTGAATAGCACATCTGGAGGAGGAGGATTGGCAGAAGCTTCTAGCAACTGTGTTTATCTGACAAGACATTCCGGGAGGCACAGAGAAATAGAGAAAGAGACACAGAAAGAGACAGAGGGACAAAAACACAGATGGATAGATATACATATTTATGTACACACGCACATGCACACACACACACACACACACACACACACATATATATATATATATACATATATATATATATATATACATACATAGACAGACAGATAGAGACGGAGAGACAGAAATGGATAAACAGAGACAGAGAAACAGAGAATAGTAGATCAGTTCTGTGATACCGAGAAAGTCTCAAATATACTACTTCCCATAATACCAGAAGCTCATAATGGCTCTGGAAGGGAGAAAACATAGGCTGTCAGACCCTAGTGCTTCCTTTCTCACTGCCCTCTTTTTGGGTTCTTTCCCAGTTCCCTGGCACTTAAGGCTATATTTGTAACCTGAACCAGCTTTCCAAAGGCTTCCTTGTCTGCCCTTGATGGAGAGAGGATTCAGGTGATGTCAGTAGCAGGCAGTAGCAGCCCAGAAGGTCTATGCAGGTACCATAGAGACAGTTTGTGAGCAGCAGCTTTAAATCAAGCATGTTAGAAAAGTGATGAAAATTAGGGAAAAACTAGTAAAATGATGGGCTTCTTTGGT
Organism: Potorous gilbertii; assembly: GCA_028658325.1. Lineage (NCBI taxonomy): Eukaryota > Metazoa > Chordata > Mammalia > Diprotodontia > Potoroidae > Potorous > Potorous gilbertii. The sequence continues at coordinate 679,162,635 of CM053770.1, forward strand.
GAAGATGCTACTCTTATCAGTAGGATATAGTTTTTAAATTGTCATTTTTTCAAGTGAACATGAATTTGTCCCTGTTTGTTAGCCATACCATCTTATTAAGGCCCATTCAGGGTTAAATGCAACAGATTCAGCTTTTCGTTGGTTTGTCCATCTGGGATGGACAGTATAAGGGGACAATGTATTGGATGCAGAATTGAACAGGCGGGGAATGAGCTGAGGTGCCTTTGGGAAACTGCAAAAGACTTTTAATGACCCTGAACTTCTCCCAGAAAAAAACCACTCCTTTAAAACAGGCTTCTATTAAATACCTACTATATAACGAGCCTTGGCTGAGCAGGCAGCCAACCCCAAAGCTGTGACTAGAAAAAGAAAACAACATTTATTTACATTAGCTAAGGATTTACATAGTGTTCTAAGTTTTGCAAGCTCTTTTACATGTTGCCTCAGTTAATCCTCACAGTTACTCAGTGAAAATGATGTCATCGTTATCATCATTTTACAGATGAGGAAACTGAGGCTCAGAGCAATAAAATGACTTGGTGAGGGTCCCAGAGTCAGCAAGTGCCCGAGGCAGAACTCAAACCAAGGTCTTCCTGATAATAGCTGACATTTAGATAGCACTTCTTATGTGCCAGGCTCTGTGCTAAACAGTTTTCCAATGATCATCCCATTTAATTCTCACAACAGTCCTGCTGTTATTGTCCCTGTTAAATAGATGAAGAAGCTGAGAAAAATGTAGGTTAAGTGACTTGACCAGGGTTACAAAGTTAATAAGCATCCAAGGTTAAATTTGAACTCAGGGTTCATGTTTGCATCTATGACATCTAGTGGTTATCTGATTGGTTTGTTCATTGCTGAAGTCTTTTTAGTATAAAGTATCTGGATACCCAACATGAGGGGTCTTCTTTTCATTTTAAACATCCTTGGAGGGGATCTTGTTTAGATGTGGGATGACCAGATTGACTCTGAGGCAGCTGGTGCTGATACAATGCATTGAGTCTTCGGGCTTGACTAGAGCCTTTAGACCTCAATGTCATCTATTCAAGGAGCATTAATTAAGCATCAGTGATGTGTCAGGAGCTATGTTGTGCATTGGGGATAGTCTTTTAGGAGGCACTGTCACCTCATCTCCACCTTTGTCTCGATACAATTTTTGTCCTTGCTTATAACAGGTTCCCATAACATGACCAGTGGAAAGCAGGAGAAGATGAATTACTACGTGGGCATTGATGTGGGAACAGGCAGTGCCCGGGCAGCTTTGGTCAGCCAACAGGGGACCCTTGCTGCTTATGCAGAGCACCCCATCCAAAAATGGGAACCTCACACAGACCACCACGAACAATCCTCTGACGACATTTGGGCTGCATGCTGCATTGTCACAAAGGTAAGGGTGAGACCTGGAAATCTCTTTGTTGGAAAGGATAAAAAGATTGCTTTTTTTCAGGTGGAGAATGTCCCAGGGGACCTCTGGGATACTGTAGAATGAATGCTAGGGTTGAATTCAGAGGACCTCAGCTTCAGGGCCAGATTTGCTACTTCCTACCTCTGTGAACTTGGGCATGACCCAAGATACATAGCTCATAGTTTTGTCTGTCAGTGATCTTAACACCAAATTGAACTTGACTCCTTGGGGAGGAAGTGAAACGCTGGTGAGCTCAAAGGATCATAGATTTAGAATTGGAAGGAATCTTAAAGATTTCATTTTGCAGATGGGAAAACTGAATCACAAGGAAGAAAAGTGACTTGCCCAGTGTCATGCACATGATAAATAACGTGTAAGATTTGAACTCAGCTCCTACAAGTCCTTGTTGCCTCTCCTTTTTTCTGGTTTTCTGTGACAATTCTTTGTTCTGTCTTACTAACCTGCAAAGGCTAGGGATAAAGAGCTCCCTTTGTCCTCTAGTTTTCTTTCTTTTCTAAGTGCTGGTTTCTCTTTGCTCTCTGTTCTTGAATTTGGCCCTTTAAATATTCATGAAATGCTTGGTAATTTGCAGATGGACAATTCGCCGTTCCGTCATTATCGATCCATCTTCTCAAACATTAATGAGCCCTGTGCAGCCGGGAGCACCCAGAGAAGAAGGGAAGGGGTTGAGGAGCTGGGGAGAAACGACGGAGTGCACTATCTGAGAGATCTCCTCTCTTCTGCCTGTTTAATTTTCCATTCTTTTTGGTGTGAATCGTCTCCTCTTTGCCCTAGGGTCCCTACTGTTCTTCTAGCACATAACCTCTTCTGCCATTAAGGAAATTGTCAAGGAGAAAATGTAATTCCCTGATGAAAAACTGCTTTAAAATAGTCTACTCTAAGGATAGCTTGGTTTTAATGGCTAATTTTTATCATTTGCAAGTGACAGTCAACTTATTACTTGTTTGCTTTCTAATATTTCTACCAGTCACCGCCGACTATTCATCAAAAGAGACACGGGAAGCAGATAGAAAAGACCCAATTTAGTCTAGATAAAAGTAGGGCTCAAGCATAGGCTTTAATCTACATTGGCCTAGCTTTCCCTTATCTCTACTTTGCTGGGGTAGATGTGCTCCTTATTTTCCTGACTTTCTCCATTTTGGGATAGAAACATAAAATCCCAGAGGAGAAAGGAACTGACCAGGGTTATCTTGACCACATTTCTGACCAGTTGTCTTCTAGTCTGTGCTGGAGGACCCAAGTGGAGGGAGGAAAGAGGAGACAGACTTAGGTGTGTTGGAAAGAAAAAAAATACTGTGAATGATGAGAGTTGCAAAGTAGCTGGACCGATATGGGAGGAAGAGCATGCCCTTCAGTGAAGTATGTCAAATAAAGCCTGCATAACCAGTTATTTCAATTCTAAAGGGGGAATTCTGGCTGAGGTAGTGGTTAGAATACATAGTCTCCAAGGTGCCCTCCAATTCTCTGGGTCTGTATATTCTCTGATATATATATATATATATATGTATATATGATATATATCATATATATATGATAAACAAGAGATCTGTTCAGATATGTGTCATCCTAAAAGAGTGAGATACCTTTATAAACATACAGAGAGGCATTCTTAGTCATTGTAAAGAGCTACAAAAACCTAGGGCAGCCAGGTGTCACAGTGGATAGAATACTTGGAGTCAGGAAGACTTGAATTCAAATCTAACTTCAGATATTTCCTAGCCTGGGTAAATCAATTAACTCTGTTTACCTCACTGTCCTCATCCATCAAATGAGCTGGAGAAGGAAATGTCAAATCATCCTTCAATCTTTGCCAAGAGAATCCCAAATGGGGTCATAAAGAGTCACATGACTGAAAGAAACAACTGAAAAAATTAAAAAAACCCTAAATATCTAATAGTGAATGAATGTCTTAATGAATGAGAAGCAATGTGATAGAGTACTAATGTGCTTTTAGATAAGATAAATATAAATTAAAAAATAAATCTACAAAGGATTCTTTTAAGTCTACTCCAGTGCCCACTACAGTGCGTGGCACATTGTAAATGCTTTACAAATGTTTATTGAATGACTGAAGACACAAGTACCAGACATACCGACCAGGAGTACAGACTGTCCAGAGAGTATGTGAGAGAACCAAAATGTACTTAAAATGTAGCCCTAGCTTGTTGTTTCTAAAGCCCTGAATGACTCCTAATCAATAAAATCATCTATGAAATGCCTGCTCTATGCCTGGTCCTGTGCTGTGTGATGGGGGTACAAGCAGAAAGAACAAGACCATCCACACTATCAAGAAGTTATATTTGATCAAGGAATAGACTAGCCCATTTATAGCTGTTAACTCATCAATCCTACTACTGAGAATATATGCCAAGATAGTCTAAGACAAGAAGGAAAAGATACACACAAATATATATATATATATACATCTACATATATGTATATCCATATATAAAATGTGTATATATGTATATGTGTGTAGATAGATGTGCATATATACGTATATGCACATATACTTCCAACTACTCTTAAGAGTACTTTTTGTTGTTGTAATAGCAAATTACAGAGGGAAAAAAATGTGTCTATTGAGACACTATAGAGGCAGCTCATTGGTACAGTATATAAGAGGGTTGGGACTGGAGTCAGGAAAGCATAGTTCAACTCTGACCTGGGATATTTTTTAGGGCAAATCACTTAACCTCTGTTTTGCCTCAGTTTCCTCAATTGTAAAATGGGGATATGAAAAGCACTTAGCAGAGTATCTAGTACTTTTTTGTTGTGGTGGTGATGGTTCAGTCATTTTTGTCGTGTCTGACTCCTCATGACTCCATTTGGGGTTTTCTTGGTAAAAATTCTGGAGTGGTTTACCATTTCCTTCTCCAACTCATTTGACAGATGTGAAAACTGAGGCAAACAGAATTAAGTGATTTGTCCAGGGTCACACAAGATTTGAACTCAAGGAGATGAGTCTCCCTGACTTCAGCCCAGGCACTCATGTCCACTGTGTTGCCTCGCTGCCTTATGCCTACCACATAGCATGTATTTAATAAATGCTTGTTTCCTTCCTTTATTTCATTGTTTCAGAAATGGTTCAATAGACATAAAAAGGAGGGAATGGAAGATGACACAAAGGTAGCAAGTAATAAGCTATTGGAGATACGTTGAGTGTCAACATTCATTTTCAAGAAGGATTTACTAAGTGACTATTATGTGCCAGGTACTGGGGATGGAAAGACAAAAGTGACAAATGTTAATCAATCAGGCGACAAACGTGTATAAGCAGTGTGTACTGCTAAGCCTTGTGCCATTGTGAGGAGACGCCATGTATGTGACAGTTGCTAAACTTTGTCTATTCTATTCTGACAGCTTCTCTGAAACCTTACCCTTTTTCTCCACCCCCTTTCAGACACTTCTCTGATTCAGTTTCCCATTAACTCTCCCACTAATTGGTGTCTGTACTTCAGATCTCTCTTCTCTACAATCCACTTCTGTTGAGAGGCCAAAGTGATGTTTCTAAAACAAAGGTCAGTTCCTTTCTTCATAAACTCCACAAGAAAAAATTTAATAATGAAACTCACAAAACCATAAAGATTCAACTTGGCCCGAAACAAGAGAGATGGGAAGATAGTTCCCTTAGCTAGCCCTTTGCAATGGTGGTAGTGGTATCAGAGGTGTAGATAATTGCAACTATGTTCAGATATTTTTGAATATCAGTCAGTTTTGTTGGTGTTTCCTACTTCTGTTTTCTTAAACAAATAAACGAACAAGTTTTGTCATAAAGTTTAGCTCTCTGGGTGCTATTCCTTATAGTGATGAAATCCCAAAGAGGAAGCAATCTAGGGGATGTAAAAATAAAATGTATCAATAAAAATCAGTTAAAATAATCTGTAGTGGTTCCCTCTGACCCGCTAGGACCAAATACCATTTCCTCTGCTGTTATTTAAAGCCCTTCACATCCTGGTCCCAATCTACCTTTCTAGGCTTGCTATATATTACCACCCTGTGATCCAGCTAACCTGAACTTCTAGTTGTTCTTCATACATATCTCTGGTCTCTGCATCTTTTCCCAGCCTGTCTTCCATAACTAGAATGTATTTACTCTTCAATTCTACTTTTAGAATGCTCAGCTTTCTTCAAAACTCAACCTAGGGCCAACTACAGGCAGCCTTTCCTGATTCTCCCTATCAGTATTTATTTCTCTTTGTATTTATTGGGTATATTTCATTATATACCTGTATATTTTATAATTTATTTGTATATGTGTACATTTCATTTTATGCACATGTTCTTTCCCTGATAGAACAGAAGTTCCCTGAGGGCAAGCTGATAGATTGTAAGTGATTAATAAATGCCTTTTGATTGGTTGATAAAGGGTTAACAATGTTATAGTCATAGATCAACAATTTTGGAGAACACAGGGTAGCCCAGTCTGACCATGATACAGAGTGCTTGGAGGGAAGTAACTTGATATCAATCCAGAAAGGAATGATTAGAGCCTCATTCTGGGTACAGGCCTATCTGACTGAGTTGCATCTTCTCTTTTTACAGAAAGTGGTACAAGGAATAGACACTTCTTTGATTCGAGGACTTGGTTTTGATGCCACATGTTCGCTGGTTGTCTTGGATGAGCAGTTCCGACCATTGCCAGTAAACAAGGAAGGTATAAACGAGATGGGCACCATTCATTCCTTCATCTTTTGAAGTCCCATCATAGGACATTCAAAAACACTGATGCAAAAGTATTCAGTACTTAATTCCATCCCATGCCTTTTCTTCTCATACACACTGGGCGTGGGAAGGTCCATTCACCCCTAGACCTAAAATAATATTTTGTTTTGAACATGCTTGAGCATCCATTCTATATGGTTTTATCATTATATTGTATGCTTATTTGTGTATATAGTATGTCTTCCTTACCCTTTCCATGAGGTGCATGGTTTGTATCCTATTTAAACATTTCATATGTTAGAACACTCAGGAGAGAGCTCTCCATACAGATCAATGGGTATTTGTGGATTAAAAAACAATACTTTAATTCAGACCAGAGAGGAAAGTTTTCTGGTTGGAGTATCAGGGAGATCTTCGTAAACATCTGAGGTAAATTTTGAAGGATGATTAGAAATTGGATAAATAGAGCTGAGGGGTGTGGGGGGCCATAGAGATATGAGTAATTAATTAATTAATGAAAAGGAATTAATGATGAACTTTCTAGATATTAAGCCTTATGCTAAGGAATGGAGATAAAAACAGAAAATCCAGTCAGTCCTAATTCTCAAGGATCTCTTGTTTTAATTGGAAGAGACAACACATTAAAAAGGGTCAGCTGGTAAGTGGCAGAAAGGCCCAGCGGTCCTAAGGTTTCAGTGGCAGGTGAGATGGCAAGGTCCAGGGGTAAAGGGAAAGAACTATAGTAAAAAAAAAACCCTTGAATGATTTATTATTATGGGTTAAATAGGCTTTGGGGCTGGTCTGGGGATCTACCATCATTTCTATCATTCACAGAGCTGGAAGTGACTTGTTAGAGTTGGAAGGCATGTCAGAGTTCATCTATTACCACTTGTACCTGAAGAGAAATTCTTTCCATATAGTCATTTGACCTCTATTTGAACACCTTCAATGATGTGAAACCCTCCCTCTCCTTGATGAAGCAGTAGACTCCCTTTTTGGTTAGCTCTAATTGTCAGAAAGCTCTTCTTTGTATCTGTCCTAAATCTGCCCCATTTCCTCTTCAATCCATTGGTCCTTGCTCTTCTGGGTCCATTCAAAACACATCTACTCCCTCTTCCATGTGATAGCAGACATCACTTCCTTCCTCCTTTAGGTCTACTCTAGTTTAGTCACCCCTAGTTCCATCTTCTGATCTCTTTATGTCCTGAACCTTTCTTACTTTCCACCCTGTTTTTCCCTTCCTAGATACACCATCTTTATCAATGTCCTTCTCAAAATATGATGCCTAGAACTTGGTCATCAAAAAGTATCTTTTTCATGCCTGGAGCTGTGTTGAGAGCTGGAAATACAAAGAAAAGGAAAACAACACAGTCCTTGTTTTAAGAAACTAACATTATAATGAGGAGACAAGGTACCCCAAAAATGTACATGTAAGATGTATAATAGAGCTTATGGGAAGGAAGATCAGTAGAAAGGCACTACTGGGAGGGGGAACAGTCTTTATAGTGGACACACTCCTATAAAGAGTGGGTTTTAAGTTGATTCTTGAAGGAAACCTGGGAATCTAAGAAATAGAGAGAAGGGAGAACTTTCCAGCCAAGGGGGACATGCAGGAGAAAGAAATGGAGTTGGGAAGTGGAATGCTTCATTCAAGGAACAGCGAAAAGACCAATACCATTATATTGTAGAGTATGTGGAGAGTTATAAAGACTGGAAATGTAAGAAAGGCAGAGTGTGAAAGCCTTCAAAAAACAAACAAGATTTTGTATTTAAACTGACCCCAGTCCTCCAGATGGGGCCTCATGAAAGATCTTGGGAAGAAGTTAGAGGCCTGGCTGCTGGTTTTAGCTGTGCTCTATGAGAGTCAGTGATGAAGAACGTTTAACAGAATTTTCCTCGAGGCAGAATGTTCCAGGGAAGGAAGAAGCCAAGGTGTCTATTCCTAGAAGAACATGTATTCTGAGTTCCAGATCAAATAATCATGTCATGGGGTCCTTGAGCTAGAAGGGACCTTAGAGACTATCAAGTCCAATTCTCACATTTTACAGAAAAGGAAACTGAGTTTCAGAGAAGCTGTGACTTGCTCATGGTCACAAACTGAGGATAGCACTTGAGGTCAGATATCTCTGGCTCCAAGTCCAGCATTCTTCCGAGTATCCCATACTGACTTTATTTGAAGTCAAGTTGAGTCAACAAGTACTTACTAAGCACTTACTACATATCAGGCACTGTACTGAGAGCTGAGGATAAAATGAAACGACACAAATAAGAACAGTCCCTGTTCCAAAGAGTTCACTGTCTGGCAGAGGAGACAAGATGTAGACAACTATGTGTGAACAAGAAGCATGCAGGATAAACTAGAGATAACCAACAGAGAAAAGAAAGGCTTTGGCACCAAGGAAATCAGAAAAGGCTTCTTGTAGAAGGTGAGATTTTAACTGGGACCTTAAGCAAGCCAAGGATGCCAGGAGGCAGAAATGAGGAGGTAGAGAATTCTACAAATCTGAATGAATAAAAAGGATTTATTGGGCACAGAGGATATTATTTATTCATCATTATAAATAAATAATACACTTATTATTTAGTGTGTGTGAGGCACTAAGTCTAATGAAATTTCATGCCCACATTCTGCTCATAAACTGATGGTTGTGTTTACCAGTGTCAGAGACTTTTCAGAATCAGTGACCCTGGGTATCTGCTTTTAGGAATCCTTGTTGTACACATGACCAGGTAATGTTGCCCAGACATTGTGGGACTAGGCTTTGAGTTTACTTGCCTCAAAAAGATAGAATTAGTTGCCCCTCACAACTAGAAATTATGAAAGATGTCTTTTTTGGCTCAACCAGAGAGATTACTTTCAAACAGCCAGAGCTGGTTAATATAGGAAATAAATGCTTTGTGTTATATTGAGTTCTTTATCATGGGAGGTATTCCTCCTCAGTAGAAAGAGGCTAAATAGTCATGTCTAAGAATCATGGTGCACTGCCATCTCCAAAGAATGAAATTGTTGGCATTGTAGTATTTCCAAGTCAGAAGGGATCTAAGAAGCAACTGAATTCAACCCATACCTGAACAAATATCCCCTTTCCAACATAACACATAAATGGTCATCTGGATTTTGTTCGAAGTTGTTGTTGAGTCATTTCAGTCACCTCATTTGGGGTTTTCTTAGCAAAGATACTGGAACACTTTGCCATCTCCTTCTCCTGTTCATTTTGTAAATGAGGAAACAGAGGTAAACAGAGTTCAGTGATTTGCCCAAGGTCACACAGCTGGTAAGTGTCTGAGGCCAGATTTGAACTCAGATCTTCCTGGTTCAAAGTTCAGTGTTCTATCCACTGTGCCACCTTGTAGAAACTTCCAGGATAAAGAAACCACTGCCTCCCAAAGCAGCCCGTTCTAGTTTGGGATGACTGTAGCTGTTAGCAGTTTTTTTTTCTTGATATCAAACGTATATTGTGTCTTTACACATTCCACCTATCATTCTTTATTCTGCCTTTCCCAGCCAAGAAGAAATCAAGTCTAATCCCTCTTTCAATATAACAACCTTGGAAATACTCGCAGAGATCTCTCAGGTCTTCCTTTGTCTGTTCCTCTCCAGGCTGAATCTAACTGCCTTTCCATTTTTCTCGTAAGGTATGAACTGAAATTCACTATATTGGTTGCTCTTTCTGAACAACTTGTTCTGAGCAACAACTCTTTCTCTCCAACTTGTTAATACCCTTCCAAAAAGGGAGGACAAGGCAGAAAGAGTTTCCAGGCTGTATAAAAAGTAGATCTCTAGGCCCCTTCCTACCTCTGAGACTCTATGATGATATGAATACATATCCATTGAGATAGATGAAAACATGTCAGTAACAAGGTACATCAGGTTGCAAGAGCAGCTATCCATCAGTCTAATTTTTGCTCCCTGGACAGTTCTCCTTCATCTTTGTGTGCAGAATGGTCTCCTATACACAGGCCTTCCATTAAGAGGCTCAAGAGGTCAAAACCCTCATTATAAGTGATGAAATAACTTCGTTCAACCTCAAAGGTTAAAATGCATCCAAGCATTACATACATCCAGCTTTAGGTTCAGGACCTGCCCCAGGCTTGGTGCCTTTCAGCACAACTAAATTAAAGGCAGATTTGATCTGAAACATATTAACCTGTGTTGGAGTTAGGCGTTGATTTTTTTTAAGGAGTTCTTATGTTAAACTCTCTCTGTGCTTGATTAGCTCTGATTACTTTCATGTGCATGGCTCTTGGCCTTTTAGAGATGCTTCCCTCTGCCACCTTCTGTCTGATCCATTGTGCACCAAACCACAGAATCTTTGAGTTGGACTGGACCTCAGCAGCCATCTAGCCCACCATATACACTGAAGGCATCTCCATTATAATGTGTTTATGTGGCCATGCAGGTTCTGCTTGAAGACCTCCAAAGATGGGGAACCCACTACCTCTCAAAATAGCCCATTCTATTTTGGGACACCTCTCATGGTAAGGAAGTTTATCCTGGCATTGAGACTCTACTGATGACCTACAACTTCCATCTTCATCCATGGAGGAACACAACAAAAAACAATTCCGTCTTTTAAATGACAACTTTTGTGCTCTCTTTGTATTTCCTTCTCCAAGTGACACAGCCTCAGTTCTTTCAAGTCACTGTTATATGACATGATTTTGAGGGCAGCTATTGTGAAGATAAGTACAGAGGTTAGAAGTCTGGACTTCGAGTCAGGAAGACCTGAGTCTAATCCCACCTTAGATGTACTTAGTAACTTTAGGACTCTGGGCAAATCATTGACTGCTCTTATCCTCAGCTTCCGCATCTGTAAGATGGAGATAATGATAGTATCTCCATCACAGAATTACAGTGACAGTCAGATGGGCTTTCATGTACGATGTTCTTTGTAAAGCTCACAGGGCTATATCGATGTTAGCTGTTATTATTCTCTCACAAGTCACTCACCCTCTATAACCTCTGGGGATAAAATGGAGACAAAAATAGTAGCTTTCCCCCGGAGTTGTGAAGTCCAAATGTGACAATTTTGTAATAAATGCCAGTGAGGATGATGGTGATATTGATCATTTCCTTTGTAAGCATTTTTAAACTTGAAACACATTTTCTTCATATATGGGTTTGGTTCCCAAACTAGTCCACAAAAGTCAGAAGACAATTCAGATCTCGTCTCAGACACCTGCTAGCTTGTGACCGGGGCAAGTCACTTCCATCTTACTTTGCTCACTTGTAAAATAGGGGTAATATTACCACCTACCTCCCTGGGTTCTGATGAGGGTAAAATAGAATAATATTTGTAAAAAGCTTAGCACAGTGCCTGGCACATAGTAAGAACCTGATGAATGCTTGCTTGCTCCCTTTCCCATAACAAAATGTATAGTGGAGTACCAGTTGGCGCCCTATACCCAGAGTCTTCATTGAGTGTCCAGCTCTGAGCTTGAGTTCCTCTGATCCCTGTCGAACGTATGCTATACATCATGGTGGTATAGAGGGAACATTTTGGCGCCAAGAAGATGTGGAGGTGAGACATATGATCAAAGAAACACTAGGTGAAGGGAATGAGAGAAAGTATCTGAAGGGCAGGAGAGAAATCAGACATAGGGCATCAATGACTGTGCTTTTGAATAGATGGGTCTTCCTTATTTGTCAATTGTGCAATGACATGAAAACAAGTAAATAGGAACACAGCCATGAAGAGTTCTATGAATTACCCCGACTCTGGAAATGAATTTGCCTCTGTGATTCCTTGTTTGCTTTTAGGGAGCAGCTAATATAATTATATCTGTCAGTCATTACCTTTTTTTTTATCTGCTGATCCTGCTTGGTTTGGAGGGTGGCATGATGAATAGACAACTAGCCTTTGAGCCAGAAAAATTGGGGTTCAAGACCCTGGCTCTGTGGCTGGCTCTATGATGCTGGAGAAGCCATCTGATCATTCAACATCCGAGATAATTCTTGAAGACTCAGCATTGGAGAGGAGATTCTGACTTGAACTGGTAGAGGGAGTCTCATCCAAGGGATTTTCCACACCAATGAAATTCTTGATCCAATCCCTATAGCTGTTCCCCATTCTTCCTACAGTTCTGGGGGGCAGAAAGTGGAAATAATTAATACATGTTTACTTCTTTTTCAAAAAAACATAGAAAATTACAACAAAAAATGAATAAAGAAACTCAGCTTTATCCTTAACTCTTTCTAAAAGCAAGGGTTCTTAGTTGTTCCTTTGGCAGGATGGTGAAGCCTGCAGACCCCTTCTTATAAACATGATTTTAAAGAAAATTCATCATATGGAAATACAGTTATCTATCTGTCTGTCTCTCTGTATATCCATCCATTCATCCATCCATCCATCCATCTATTTATTTTAAAAGAATAGTTTATGGACCCAAGTCAGGAACAAAAAGCACTTCATCTCGATAGTCTGCAAAATCCAGGCAGGTGAGGACAATGCCTGGTTACACTGGGGATTTCTCTTTGAATCTCATCACCATATTTTTGGGTCAAGGATTGAGGGACAACCTGTGATTTCCTTGCTGTAGAAACTCCATGTGTGGAAACTTCCTTTATCAGTTAAGATCAGCAACTGCTGAAAAGAAAAGGGGCGGAGCTAAGATGGCCAAGTGAGAGCAATGACTCACCTAAGCTCTCGGACAAACGCCTTCAGGTACCTCCGAAAGGAGAATCTGACCAAAGTTTGGAGGTGCGGAATCCAGTGGGAGACAGAAGGTGACAATTTCGGAGCTCACGTTAGACTGGAGGATCCAC
>CM053770.1:679175988-679217724 GCA_028658325.1 Potorous gilbertii
AAGTATAAAATCACAGTAGAGGGAAAGAGGGGAAGGAGATGAGCATTGCATGAGAGGTACTCTCATCTGATTTGTTTAAAGGATGTAACAATAAACTTAAGTAGATAATCCTAACTAGCTCTATAAGCAGTTAGGAGAGGAAGGGGGAAGAAAGGGGAGGGAGGGTAAAAGGGAGGGAAGAAGATCAGCAACTGCTTTGTAATTGATGTTCTTGGGTGGCTGGTGCTACTAACTGACATGCTTAGGGTCACACAGCTGCATCAATCAGAAGTGGGATTGAAACCCACTTCTTGCCTCTTGTTTTACCCATATTGCTTAGAAAATATGTGATTGTCTATGAAATAGATTCTTCAGACTATTAGAGGATTTCTTGTAGAGTTCCTTTAAACCAGAATTTTTATTTTTTAAAAAAAATAATAGGGTCATAGGGCAGGCTAGGGAAGCCTGTTGGGCCACTTCTCAGAAGAATTGCTTTTAAATGTAGGAAATAAAATACATGAGATTTCAAAGGAAACCAATTATATTGAAATCTATTTATCTATCTCTTTATCTGTCAGTCTATCTATCCAATATCTATCTATCTACCTATCTGTCTATCTGTGTGTATATATATATATGTGTGCATATGTACATATAGACATACACACAAATGCATATATACATGTATATGGGTGTATATGCATACATGTGTATATATGTGTATTTATGTATGTATATGTGCATGTACATATATACACATACATCTAAACACACACACATGTTCACAGAATCTAGGTTAAAGACCTATGCTGTAAACAATGAGCTCTACTAACGTATATATCAGAATTTGATTCTTACTTTTATATCTTGATGTTTTCTCATTGCACCACTGTCAATTTCCAGCAACCACCATTCCATAGGTCCCTTCCTTGTCATAAATCAAAATAGCCTGTGCTGATCTTTCAAATTTCCATCAACATATAATGTTTAAAGAACAAATCTACTCGACAAAAAGGGGGTAGACCAGTAGAAGATTCTGCATCAATCACAGAGTAGAAGACCTGATGAGAGAAGGAGATGGAAATAGAGACAAATAAATACATAAATATGTGTGACGAATGCAATGCAAGCCCATATGTATACATATAGAAATGTATAAAGAGGTATATCAATTAATATATCTATAGATATATGTCTCTATATAGATATATTTATGTACAGGCATACATATATACATGTATATAGTATATGTGTGTATGCATTTTTGTGTACATATACAAACATACATGCAAATCATGCCTTATTATTACATTAATTTATTATTTATTGAGTTAGCTATTGTGTTCACGACAATTTTCATTTCATAAAGGACACTGAAGCTCAGAAATGTTCATTGATTTGCCTAAATTTGCACAGATAATTCATGGCAAGGATGGAATTTGACTCTCAGTCAAATGTCTAGGCATGACTAGTATAGATTGTCTATGACATTATGCACTATGCATTGTTTTTGGTTGAAAGGGTAGTTAAGGGTCTGAAGGACAGAGTTCTTGGACTCTTGGCTGAATTGCCAATATCAGCCTCTGTTTCTTTTTAAATTTTTATTGGCTACTGATGACTGACTAGGCATGGTAATTGAGTCTTTCTGTGCTAAATGATTCTCATACCTTTCCTTCATCACAAAGATCTGGGAGATAGAACTCAGGAGTTCTGGCCTGGGCTTGTTCTTCTTAGGGAGTGGTAGTTGGATACATGAAGGGTGTCTTTGACTTGGGTTGAAATATGCTGTTCTTAGAATAGCCTGGGTATGCTCAAGATGCACATTGTTCAGAGAGAGAGAGAAATAGTGTTTGACTTCTCTTTCCTCAGTATTCTGTCAGTGAGCTGAGGTCTGATGACTACAGCTGCCTCTCTATGACTTATCTTGTGAAGAGTGGAAAAAGTAGTAATAAGATGAAAGAAAAAACTCAATCAACTTAGGACCGATGGTTTTACCATTTGAAGCTGGCCCTTTCCTCAGGTTTGGAGAGTCAGGAAGGTGATCATTCAACAGGTAGGAGAGTGGGAATGAGGCAGTCCTGAGCTCAAATAGCACCTCTGGCTCTTGGTATCTGCAGTTTCCATCAAGTTGAATGGAATCTCATTGAGGGCAGGGGGTATTTTTTGTTTTGTTTTCTTTTGATGTCTCTGGTACCAAGAGAACCAAGATAATGCCTATCCATTAGGAAACAGGGACTTAATAAATGATTGTTAAATGCATGAATCAATTGACTCTGTGTGTATGTATGTATAATATATATATATATATTCATTTATGTATATGTGTATTCTATATATGTATGTGTATACATACATACAAATGTTTATGTGTGTGTGTATATATATATATATATATATATATATATATATATAATGTATATGTATATGTATGTGTGTATGTGTGTATCCCTGGAATTTAACATAGAACCTTCTATATAGTAAGCACTTAATACATGCTTGTTGACTGACTGGTACCAGTCAGTATTAACCAATATTGAGTCAACAAGCATTTTGTAAGATATTTTGGTAGATGTGGGCAGAGATTATTTCATATTGGTTTTTTTCCCAGTACCTGTCACTTAGTAGTTACTTAAATGCTTGATGGACTGAATTGAATTTGTTTAAATACTGCAGCTGATGATACATAGTGTAATGGATAGAGAGTTGACTTAATCATCAGGAATGATAGTTCAGATATGACTTCTGAGATTGACTACGTGACCTTGGGCAAGTCACTTAACCCTCAGTGGCCCAGGTGATTGCTTCAGATCCTAAATTGCAGAGTAGTAGTCAGCCTACATCAACAGAGGGAATTTCCCCATACCTGATGAAATTACTAAAGAGGAGAGTGTTTAGAGAAGGCTAACCTTGGGCTTAAGACATATGAAGATCATTAGGAGGAATTGGGAATGTTTAGCCTGGAGAAAAGAAAATTCCACAGGGCAGGATAAATGCCTTCAGACATTGGAAAGGCTATCCTGTAAAGGAAGGAAGAGCTGACTATTTGATTTCAATGGCAGGGGGAGGGGCAAGGAAGACAATTTAGACTGGAGATAAAGGGAAGCTTCCCCAAAATTAGAACTTTCCCAAAGAGAAATGGAATTCCCAGAGAGGGTACAGACCTTCCTTCTTGGAATTCTTCAAGCAGCGGCTTGAAGAATTGGATGACTTAGTTAGATGGGGGCATTTTTCAGGTATGGATTAGACTAGATGACTACTGTAGACCGTGCCAACTCAGCCTCTTTGATTCTGTCAAATCACCAGTGCAGATTGTGTTTTGTGTGTGTATGTGTATATATGTGTGTACTTATGTGTGTGCATGTGTTGCATATGTGTGCACATGTACATTAGGTGCATTGTGTGCATCTGTGAATGTGTGTGCTCATGTGTGTGCATGTGTGTGTATGTGAGTGTGTGCATGTAAGTATCTGTGCGTGTATATGTGAGTGTGTGTGAAATTACCCTGATTTGAAAAGACAAATATAAGGGTGCCAGATCATTGTGGATACTTTAGCTTCCCCCTTAATCTTGTCCAAAACAAATTTTCCTAGTGTAACACATGAGAGAAGGAAGAAAGTGGTTGTGGGTTTTTTTTAAGTCATTCAATTTGATAATGTTGGTAGATCTTGAATGGTTTTCAGCTGAGGAGATGCCTTTAGCCAGGGTCAGAATGATCCCTAGGGCTGGGTTAGAGAGTCAGCAAGTATGCTCCAAGTAGCACATGAGTTTTAAGTAAAATGCATTTATGACCTTCAATCATTCTTTCATTTTTACTGCCCATGACATTTATAAATCTATAGAAATGCTATGCACTCCTTAACATCTGGAAATTTATAGCTATAGGGCTGAAATGGATCTCTCTCTCTCTCCCTCTTCTCTCTCCCTTCCCTATTTTCCTTCCATCTCTAGTATCTCTGTCCCTCCTCTTTCTCTGTCGGTCTATATGTTTCTGTCTTTTCTCTCTCTCTCTCCCTGTCTCCTTCCTCCCCTTCTTCCCTATCTCCCTCTTCCTCTCCCCTCTCTTTAATAAATGGATCTGACTACAATATTCCCCTACTCAAAAGCCTTCATGACTTGTTGTTATGAGAGACACTGGATCATATTCAATAAGATGAAATTTAATAGACAAAATGTGTCAATCTAAATATTAATTAGTCAATAGACATTTATAAAGTACCAGGTATGATACTGGATACTGGGAATCCAAAGAAAAATAAAAAGCTTGTATTCTTGGATGAACCAAAACAAATTAATACAAATATTCTAAGTAAATATAAGGTAATTTTGGGTGGGGGAGGCCCTGGTGCCTGGGTCAACAGGAAAGACTGGAGCTGGAGCACTTGAGTTGAAGTTGAAAACATATCAGGATTCTAAGGAAGAGGTGAAGATGGAGGGCGTTCCAGGCATAGGACAGCTAGAAGGCACAGTGGCTAGAACTCTGGGTTTACACTCAGGAAGATCTGAATTCAAATCCAGTTTCAGCTACTAGCTGTTACTGATCCTGAGAAAATCACTAAATCTCTCTCTCAGTCTCAGTTTCTTCATCTGTAAAATGTACATCATAATATCACCTATTTCCTAAGCTGTTGTGAGGGAAAAGTAGGAGAATATTTGTAAAGAGTTTTGCAAACTTTAAAGAGTTATATAAACCCTAGGGATAATGCTGCTGCTGCTGAATGTGTAAATTAGATTGAATATCAAGTGTAAGGACAAACAAGCATGTCAGTTTGACAACAAAGAAAAGTATATGAAGAGGAACAATGAGTAACTGAAAAGGAGGGTTGGGGTCAGATTGACCAAATCCCTAAATGCCTAATGGAGGCAAGAGGCAGCCACTGGAGTTTCTTTAGCTAGGAAACAACCTATGGTGAGTGTTTGAGAAGGTCAGCTCAGCAGCAGTGAAAGGGATGGATTGAGATGAGGAATGTTTGGAGCCAGAGATAATGCAGTTCTTTAAGATGAATGAACACTCAATGGATATGTCATATTCTTGGTAAACTGTGAGATACTGAGCTCCTTCCTGCTTCAACTGAAACCCCCAAACTCCTAAGTTTAGTCTGTAGAGCCCTCACAGTTTGTCTCTCCAGCCTATTTTGTTAGTCTTATTTCATATTATTCACTGCTATGAAATATATTTTCCCCACCAACTGAGGTAACAGTCAGTCAACCAAGAAGAATGAACTATTAAGAATGAACTATATGGGGATGGAGCCAAGATGGCAGAGTATAAAGATGGACCTGCTGTAGTTCTCCTCCCATAGCTCATAAAATACCTGTAAAAAATTACTCTAAACAAACTCTATAGCAACAGAAGCTACAAAAGGACAGAGTTAAAGACATTTCCAGCCCAAGGCAGCCTGGGAGGCCAGCAGAAAATGTCTGTCGTGCAGCCCAGCCTGTGTAGCACAGCACAGACAGGACCACAGAAGGCTTCAGGGTGTGGAATTACAGGCAGCCACTGCAGTTCCCAGATTTCTCCACCCACAAATGCCAGACAGCCTCAAAGGTCAGTGAGAAAGCTCTTTCACTTGGGTGAGAAGTGAGCAGGGTCCTGCCTTAGCCCCAGTCCCAGGCAGCAGGAGTATCCATTTCAGGAGCTCCTAACCTAAAGACCCTGGGGGAATTGAGCCACTGATCTGGATCTCAGCCCTGAGTGGCAGCCCTGGGGTGATAAGGGGCACTGGCATGGTGAAATTGGTGGAGGCTCTGGACAGGAAATCCTACTCACAGTTCCTGGGCAGAAGAGTGTTTGTGGTTGTTCTCAGAACAGAGTGCAGGCCAAGAGATGAGGAAACTTCTCTCCCTTCATTGTTCCATGTTGGAGGAATTGAGAACTTACAAGTCCCTAGAGTACACTCTCCACTTGACAAAGGACTCAAAAGTCAAGTAACTAGCTGGGAAAATGCCCCCAAAAGGGAAAAAAAAATAAGACTATAGAAGGTTACTTTCCTGGTGAACAGGTATTTTCTTCCATCCTTTCATATGAGGAAGAACAAAGCATACCATCAGAGGAAGACATTAAAGTCAAGGCTTCTACATCCCAAACCTTCAAAATATGCAATGGTCCCAGGCCATGGAAGAGCTCAAAAAGGATTTTGAAAACCAAATAAGAGAGTTGGAGGAAAAATTGGGAAGAGAAATAAGAGTGATATAAGAAAATCATGAAAAGTGAGTCAACAACCTGCTGAAAGAGACCCAAAAAATACTGAAGAAAATAACACCTTTAAAAATAGACTAACTGAAATGGCAAAAGAGATCTATAAAGTCAATGAGGAGAAGAATACTTTAAGAAGCAGAATTAGCCAAATGGAAGAGGAGGTTCAAAAGCTCACTAAATAAAGTAGTTCCTTAAAAATTAGAATGGAGCAGATGGAAGCTAATGACTTTATGAGATACCAAGAAATTACAAAACAAATCCAAAAGAATGAAAAAATAGAAGACAACGTGAAATATCTCACTGGAAAAACAACTGACTTGGAACATAGATGCAGGAAAGGAAGGGGTGTGATAGAAGGGAGGATGGTTTGAGTGAAGGGGTAATCAAAATGTATGGTGTCTTAGAGAGGGGGAAGGGGAGAAATGAGGAGAAAATTTGGAACTCAAAATCTTGTAGAAATGAATGTTGAAAACTAGAAATAAATACATTAACTAAAGTTTCAAGATACAAAGAGGCAAAAGCAGTCCTTGCTTTCAAGGATCATAGGCTAATGGGGGATACAATCAAACATCTACTGTATACATTGTCAATTTCATCCTGCATCTCCCCACCCTGGTCATCCCATAGGGTTGGAATACACTCTTTTTACATTTCCACCTATTAAAGACCTTCAGGTCTTGGTTTCCTTGTGCACTCCCACATAAAGCCTTTCCTTTTCCTCCCAACTGAAGGTAATCCCTCTCATCAGAACCCTCTTGTCCTGTTCCTCCATTTTTGCCTTCCCCTCAGCAAACCTTGGTTTGTATCATCCCTACTTGGGTGCATGTCCCAGCTGTTCTAGTAGAGTATATACTCCTGGAGGGCAACTACTATATTGTTTTTCATCTTTGCATCTTCATCATTTCCAATATTGCCTGGCATCTCCAGTGTCATACTATATCTTAGAGGCATTCATCCACCCTTAGACTGTATGCAGCCCGCAACACTCCTGAGTTGTGCCCCAAATCAGATTAAAATGTAATTGAGAAACTTTAACAAAATAAATAAAAGTACAATGAAACATAGATAATGTTATATTTCAAAACTAAGTCAGTCTTCAGGTTCTGCCATACAGATTGGTGGCCCTTGTTACTATCTGAATGTGACACCACTGCTTGCTCTCCATACACTCCATGGTCTGATCATTCTCAATTACTTTCTCTACCTCATACACACTGATCTCCCATCTCCATGTCTTTGCCCTGGCTTTCGGCCATGCCTGCAATGCTCTCTTTCCTTCCTAACTTCAGACTCTTAGCTATCTTGAAGACCCAAATCAAGTCTAACCATCTACAGGAGGTCTTTGCAGGTTCCTAGGGCTGCTTCTGTCTTCTATTCTGAGGGAAACTTCAGTGGACTCTGGATTAATAGCCAGGTACCAAGTTATACACATGCTGTCTTTTCCATTACAGTGTGAACTCCCTGAGGGCAGGTACTGGTGGTTGTTCCCCCACTCTCCCCTTTCATCATATCCTCAGTACTTAGGGCTTAATGCTTATTAATTGCTTGATTTAACTCAGGTGCTCATTTCTTGTTGTATGGAATAGGACTCTCTAGGTCTCTTGCTTTCTTTCTTGTCTTCTCTTTGTTTCTTTACTGAACTTTTCCTCTGTATTTCTGAATCTCTCACTGTCTCTTTGTTTCTACTTCTCTATTTGTCTCTGTGTGTCTATATTTCTGTCTGTGTATTTGCCTCTCTTTGTCTCTGTCTTTCTGTCTCCTCTCTGTCATTATATTGCTGCCTTTCTCTTCATGTCTCTGCCTGTTTCTCTCTGTATTTGCCACTCTGTTTTTCTCTTTGTTGCTGTCTTTTACATTATCTCTCTCTTTTTTGTCTCTGTCTCTGTTTGTCTCTGTCTTTCTCTCTCTCTATCTCTCCTTCTCATTGTCCCTGTGCCTCTCCTCCCATATCAGGAGACTCCAATAGAAATATCATCATGTGGATGGACCATCGGGCAGCCAGTCAAGTAGAGAGAATCAACAGAACTGGACATGGAGTTCTGAAATTTGTTGGAGGGGTGATGTCCGTGGAGATGCAGCCTCCTAAACTTCTCTGGCTAAAGGAGGTGAGTACCCAGAATAGGAGTTTGGAAGAATGGAGTGGTGCAATCAGACCTAGCTCACTGTTTAAGTAGTATAGAGCTTCGCCTTTGTTAACCTCAAATTCCTTTTTTTCTCATCTCATTTGAATTTAAGTTTCTGGGTCTAAGATAATTTGGTATTCTTGGTGACTTGAAAATAATTTCCAGGGAATTCAACCTTTTCTATGAAGTACACACCAAGGGAATGTCAGTTTAATGGATGCCATTAGAGATGGATGAGGGAGAAAGTTCAAGTCCCCAAGAACTCCAATTGACTTGGAAATCCCTAGGTGGTCTAGAGAGCTGAGAATCTACCTAATGAGCAGTGCTTAGTGTGATTCATGCTCTGGCTTTGGTGTTAGCTGGATTGAGATTTCAATTACTCAAGCAGCTTAAGGGGAAAAGAAAATCCCACATGTTGGTACACTGAAAGGAATACTGGAGTCCCAAAACTTTGGATTCTAATCTTAAATCTGTCCACGATTATTATGTAATTTATTATATTTCTCTGACCCCCAGTTTCCTCTTCTGAAAAATGTGTGTTGTTAGGGTGGGGTGAGAAGGAAGATGTCAGTTGGAAGGGGAAGGTTTGCTACAGTTGGGACGTAACAATGATAAACCTGGAGCTAGGAAGGACCTGCATTCATATCCTGTCCCTGACACTTTCTGGTTGTATAACCATAGGCAACTCACTTGGACTGTCTGAAATTTACCTGTAAAATGTTTATACTAATACCATTATTGCCTTATGAGGCCCAAGTGAGATAATATACATATAATGTCTATAAAGAATTTTGCAGATTCTAAGGTATTAACATATAAATGTACATTGCAATAAGATTATTTATAAAATCTCTTTCAACTAAAAACAAAAGGATTCTGTATTTATCCTTAGGCTGGTTGGGATGAGAAATGTGACTGTTAAACTCTAGGATCCAGAGGTATCTCAATATTTAGTCAGTTGGCCATGTGGTACATTGTAAGAGGAGCAGCACCCTCCCATGTCGAGACTAGGTTCCCTGCTTGACATCTAGATTGACTGGGACTCTCCTTCAGCTAAGACCTGACAATCAATGCCCAGCAAATCTACCAAGGAAAATCATCTCCCTCCTCTCCTTTCCTCTTTCTTTTTTCCCCTTCCCCCCTCCCCAGAATAAACAGAACTGTAAGATATAGTCCCTGCTCTCAAGGTTCTTTCAATGTAGCTGGGGTGATAGATGAACATGCATAAGACAGATAGAGAACAACTAAGTGTCCAAGGATATGTAACTTAATGATTCAAAGACTGTAGTCTACAGATTAAGTGGTAGGGTTAAAGTCAAGTAGACCTGGGTTCAAATCCTACCTCAGACACTTAAAAGCTCTAGGACCCTAGGCAAGTCCCTTAACCTCAGTATGTCTCAAACAACTCTCTAGGATTTTTCTACTGCAGTTAAAAATGGTGGGCTTGCTATCAGCCTAGGTGGATGAAGTTCCCCACCCTGACAAAATATTTGTACTGTCTGCCTCATGAGATGGAAGGAGAGTACTTTGTAAATTGTCAAAGTGCTGTATAAATATGTTATAATTATCTCAAGCCCTCCCTGTTACATCCTTATGTCAACATTTTCCCAGGATCTCCTGTAATTGAATAAGATGCTAAACATGTCCTCATTGTATATGATCCTCAAAGGAGATTTGTAGCTTCCCTGAAATTAATATGTGAACTTAATAAGATCCAGATTTCCTCTGAAGCTTATAAAGGAGGATCTTCTGCCTGGTGACTTCCTATTCAACCCTAATGGCTTCTTTAGATAACATTCTTTGCTTCCCCCAGGACCCAGACAGCATTTTAACTGTATTCTCCTGTAGAAACTACATTTTCTTAAATCGTGGTTATTGCTGTATCTGTGTTCCCTGCTCAAACTGAGAAGTAGGGGCTTCTAGGTGTTATAATAGGTAGAATACTGGCCCTGGAGTCTGGAAGATGTGAGTCTAAATCTTGCCACTTACTAGCTCTGTCACCCTGGGAAGTCTCTCAGTCTCTAATTCCTTATTTATCACACAGCACTTAATTTCCATCATTGTGAGGAGTATGATAATATGTGTTGTTGCAGTTTAGTCATTTTTCAATCATGTCTGACTCTTTGTGACCCCTTTTGTGGGTTTTCTCAGCAAAGATAATGAAGGAGTTTGCCATTTCCTTTTCCAGTCTGTCCCCATTTGCAGATGAGGAACTGAGGCAGACAGAGCCGGTAACAATCTGAGGTCAGATTTGAACTCAGAGCCTTCTGACTCCAGGGCTTTCAGTCTTTCTGCTGGACCACTTAGCTACTCTCAGCTATAAAATGGACAGTGTTGAAACCTGTGGTTTCTAGTACATTCAACGTAATGGAGATTAATTTTGTTGAGTGGTCCATTTTTTTCTTTTAGCAAACCCAAAGTAGAATTCAGCCTAAAATTGGAGATTTTTTGTTTTTTTATAACAGGTTCAGTGGAATATTAGAAAAGCCATTGTATTTGGGATCAGTACATCTGGATTTAAATCCTAATTCTGTCATTTTAATGGCTTTTTTGACTCTGGACAACTTACTTCCCTATTTATAAAATGGGGGAGTCAGACTAGGTGATTTCCAAAGTCCCTTCCACCTCTACATTTGTAATCCTTCAGGTTAATATTTAGGATACTTCTGACATTCCCTTTCTTCAGTGGTATTCAGCTCATTTTGATGGAGAGTTCATGAAGTACCTACACTGTGACAGGTACTGACAATAACATCATCAGTACTTCATGGATCTATGAATTCATCAGCTTGAAAAGTTTTTCCATGGACGGAGGTTGAAGGTATTTGTAAGTTAGTAGAAGACCCTTCCAGGATTGGCAAGACTTGGGGATGGAGACTGAAGACATTTGTGAGATAACAGAGGAGTCTTACAGGATTGGCCAAGACTTAGGATCACAAAGCTAGACAGAGCCTTAACCAGGAATCATGGGATCATGAATTTAGAGTTGGAAGGGACCTCAGAGGTCACTTAGTCCAACCCATCTATTTTACTGAGAGGAAAACTGAGGGATTGAGAAATAAAGTGATTTGTCCAAAGTCTCACAGTTATTAAGTTGGTAGTACAAATATTTGAGACTAATTCTTCTGATTCCAAAGCCTATTAAAGGCCCATTTTGACCCAGTTCCTCCTCACTGCAGAACAAGCCTGATGTCCACTATATTAAAGGTAACGATGACAAAGACAAAAATGAGCCAGTCTGTTCTCCAAGAGCTTCCAGTCTACTGGAACATGTGGCATGTACATAGAAACAACTGTCTCCTTTTTGAAAAGTCATGTTTGATGGCTGCCAAGATCCATCCTGACTTTAACATTATATTTTCTTATCTTGAAAACAACTCTGCCAGGAAACAGCAGTATTTCTTACCAAGAATTCACGTTTCTATAACATTTTTAGAACTCACATTTCCATAATTATTGCAGATTTCAGAAAAACAACCCATGAGATAAATAGTGAAGTTAGTGAGAACTCAATTTCATAGAAGCAACAGATCTAGGAGGAAGGAAGGGACCTCCTCAAAGTCACACAACAAAGCAAGCCAACAACTTATTAAGTGCCTATGTGCCAGGCACTGTTCTAAAGTCTGGAGATACAAAGAAAGGCAAAAATAGTTCCTACCCTCAAGGCCCTCATAATTTAATAGGGGAGATAGCACACAAGCAACTAGGTACAAACATACTGTATGAGATATATATATATATATATATGTAAACAAGCTCTATAATCGTATTACATACATACAGGATAAGTTAGAAAGAATCACAGAAAGAAGGCAGTGCATTTGAGGGCATTTGGGGAGGGCCTCCCCTAGAAGGGAAGACTTGAGATGGAACCTGAAGGAACACAGATGGTGTTAGAGATGGGATCTGAATCTAGCGTTCTTTCCATCATGTTGACCTGCCTTTATAGTCCATTTCACTTCCCATGCAGATGGAAGAGTTTGAGAGAAAGAAAAAACATGCTTTTGACATTTATTTCATGACATTCAGGACCAGAGCACACATTCACATGTTCTGAGTTCAGTGGGCTAGTCAACACACTGCTCTCAATTCGGTTCATTGCCCTCTTGTTTCTAAAAGTCAGATACCAAAGGTCACTGGCCCAGATGTCCAGTTCAGGCTGCCAAGAAGACATGTAGATTTTCTAAGACCAATTTAGCCTTTCTCTAGAGAGAGACCCTCTGGCCCTTGGGTCTTGTCTTGCAGTATAGAATTTTAAGTGTGTCCCTTATACTTAAGGTCTATGGGTTTCAGTTTGATGGATGTTTCCTTAATCAGAACTGTCAGATAAAAGGAAAAATGCCATGTGAATTTTTCATAACCCCCACGAGTCTGGTTTTTCCATTTGGTCTCAATGATTCTTGCTCTCTTCCTAATGAAGGCCAAATGTAAATTAAATTCTGTCAGTTTTTGAGCAGCTGGAGTCTTCTCTCCTCCTAAACATGAAACATGGGAGAGTAACAAGGTGCAGACTGAGGAAGGTCGTTAGAGCTAACTGGCTCAAGTAGACCCTGACAGTTTAATGTTAATGGAAGATAATTAACATGGCTTGCAGGAATGACAAGAAGATATTCATATCCATCTTTTAACTCATTTTCTCTTTTGTTTTTATTGTCAGCACAGTTAGGATCTTGTCATTTCATTGTTTGAAATTTGTTCATTGCTCTGTAGAAAGATTCTAGGAGCGATTGGCTAAAAGTTGATAGAGTCTGCTTTTCTGATGAAGCAAATGTTTAACCAGTTCCTGGCATGAGAGAAAAGGCAGTGGCCCTGAAATCAGTGTTCAAGCACTACCTATGATCCTCACTACCTCTGTCATCTAGAGCAAATGTCACTTCCCTGGGCCTTGTTTTCCTCATTTGTCAAATTAAGGAGTTGGATTAGATGGCCTCTGAGCCCTCTTACAGCTGAACTCTATGAACCTTGTCTCATTTTGGCCAAAGGCCTTGATTTTGCTTCCATGTTGGGAAGAGGAGACAAGTCGGACTTGTTAAGGAAATCCTTGTAATCTTTCTGGATTGGCTGTGTTGTGCCTGTTTTCAGAATAAACAAAATTTCTGGGTTGGGATGTAGAAGAACATGGTGATTTGAAGCAAGCTTCACCCATTGCTCTCAATGACCATATCCCACTGCCATGACTTACTAAGAATATTTGATGTGAATTGCTGGAAAGAAACCACAAAAGTTCATAAAAAGAGGGTACTGTACCCCATTTCCCTTCCCATCTTCTATTTTCCAGCCAAATGGCCTCCTTCCCTTATTCTTTATATGATATTCCATTTCTTATCTCCCTGTCTTTGCATAGGTTCTCCCCCATGCCAGATATGCCATTCTTCTCTTCCTTTTAGGAGCATTCAAGGCTCAGCTCAAGCACTACCTTCCTTCGATTGGTAGTGCCTTCCAACATACCCTGATATTACCTTGTGTAGACTTTGCATACATTCCATATTTACTTACTTTGTGCACATGTTGATTTCCACTCCCTCCTACTGTACTCTAATTGCAATTGAAATCCTTGGGAATGAAGAGAGCTTAATTTTTGCCTTTGTGGCCCCAGAATTAAGATATCATATAATATGTCATATATGATGTCATATACCATCTATATTACAAAAACATAATATATATCACAATTTACTATGTAAGATAAGTATGGTATGGCATATATCACATAATATATATGTATATGTATGTATATATGTGTGTGTACATATATATGTATATGCCCACATCTATGTGTATATGTGAGTATGCTCTTTCATTATGAGAGTGTAGGGTGGCAGTCAGGCCATGATATTAAGCAGTGTTGGGCTTCCCAGGTCTGTTTTGCACACAGGGACCTCAGGATGCCTGTTGGAACTTCAGGTAATGTGTTTCTCTTTCTTACTTTCTGCAAGCATTCAGATAAGGTTGAATTCCTTAGGAGAACAGATAATTGAGGCAAAGGAGACTGAGGAGAAAGAAGGAATTTTGCGCTTAAAGTCCTCATTTCCTGTGATTAGATATAGAGACTTAGTGTTCCTAACTTCTTTCCCACCAAAACTTTATGTGCTTCATTTTATTGTCACCTTATTGGATTTGTCACCTAGCAAT
Source organism: Potorous gilbertii (assembly GCA_028658325.1). NCBI lineage: Eukaryota > Metazoa > Chordata > Mammalia > Diprotodontia > Potoroidae > Potorous > Potorous gilbertii. The sequence continues at coordinate 679,190,419 of CM053770.1, forward strand.
CTTTCATCAAGCTCCTACTATGTGCCAAGTACCGTGCCAGGCACTAAGAATATGCACGTATAGTTTATATATGGCAAAAACTGCCACAACTTGGCCATAGCCTTAGGGACCCCAGTGTTAGGGCAGCACAGTGAGGCAGTAAAAAATGGATATTGTGGAATACTAAATTAATAATGTGGCAAAAGAAAATTAAAAGTATTTGTCTGCCTGCCAGTGAGGATTATACAATTTGTGTGTGTTAATATTATGGACTCATAATATGGACTCAGATGGACTCTCCTAACCAGATAACCTAGGAAGGTATTTCTCTCTCTCTCTCTCCCTTCCTTCTTCCCTCCCTCTCTCTTTGCACTTGTGATAAGTGAACTGTAGCTTGGTAAACAGGGTACTTAGACTGTGCTCAGGCAAAAAGGGATTTTAGTTTCAGGAGCAACAGTAGCACAAATTCCATAAACCAATGACTGCAGACTCAGATGGGTCTGGGTCAGAGCTGGTTACAAGCCCTAGGCTGTGTGTTGTTCCAATGCTACCCCTTAGAAATAACAACCAAGGCAATTGCAGTGAAAACAGCAGTTGAGGACAATGTGTGTGTGATTTGCAAAAGATCAAGAGGCCTCCTGGCATCTAGGAAAGAGCCCTGGGCTTGGGAGTCAGGTGCCTGGGTACAGAGGCCAATTTTGCCAATCAATGCCCATATACATTTGGGCAGGTCCCTCAATTTATTCATTATGAGGAAATGTCTCTTTTTGTGCCTCCAGTACCTAGCACCATGCCCGGCTCACGGTAGATATCTAATAAATGTTTTTGATGGATTATGAAAAGAGAGGCTGGTCTCAGTGGCCATGGACTCCATTTCTAGCTTGGTTGATCCTATGAACAGTCCTTTGAAGCGCGCAGTGCAGATGTTATTATTCCCATTTCAAGGAAGAAAAAGCTGAAATCCAAAGACATTAGTTGACTTTCCCATAGCCATAAAGTGAATAAATATTGCAACTAGCCTTTGATTCAATTTACTTTAATTCGAGAATTACTTTTGAAGCTTCTCTGTGTAAGACACTGTGCCATATTCTGGGGACATAAAGTTAAAAATGAAAAAAAAATCAAACCTAGGTCTCTTTTGTCCTCAAATGTACTGAATTTTCCTCCTCTTTTGTAAGATGATACATTCACAAGATTCTACCTCTGAATCCTGACTCTTTGAAGACCACACTACTTGTGTGGTCTTGCTACTCTGGGCCTCAGTTTCCTTATCTGTAAAATGAAGAAGTTTGACCATTTCAGGGGTTCTTGACTTTTTCGTTCGTCATGGAGCCCTTTGGGAGTCTAGTGAAGACCCTGGACCTCTTCTCAGGGTCGTATTTTAAATGCATAAAGTACAAAGAATTATAATAGAAACCCATCATGTTGAAATATATCAATCAATATACATTTATTAAGTACCTACTGTGTGTCAGGCACTGGGGTTATAAAAACAGGCAAAAGACAGTTCTTGCCTTCAAAGAGCTTGAAATCTAATGGGATAAGCAACATGCATACAAAGAAACATAGAGCAAGCTATCTATGGGATAAAATGGAGATTTAACACAGTTAACAGAAACATGAAAGTAAGTGGGGTTAAGGAAATCTTCCTGTATATGGTAAGATTTTGGTTGGACTTTAAGAAAATCCAGGGAGAGTGTTCCAAGTATGGGAAACAGTCAGAAAAAAAAGCCCAGAACCAAGAGATGGGGAGTGTAGTTCATTAAGCAGTCAAGAGGCCAGTGTTACTCTTGGGTAGGAATGTGTAAGGATATTGGAAAGGTAGGAGTGGCCTGGGTTATGAAGGACTTTACATGCCAAATGAGGGCTGTTTACAGTCCTCCATCCAGGGCAATCTCTAGTCATCCATCCAGGGCCATCTCCCATCATCCTGATATATATCTTGCCATAGGAACTATATGACTCTAGAGGAGAAAATGAGACTGGTGACTTGCATAGACCTCCCTCACTTACATCTAGTTCATTTGCAAGTCATGCTGTCACCTTTCTGATCCCATGGTCCTCTTTGAGAATGAAGTACAAGCAACAACCACAACAATGCCAAATAGAGCATTTTGTATTTGCTCCTGGAGGTGAGAGGAAGTCACTGGAGTTTACTGAGTGGGAGGTGATATGGTCAGACTGTACTTCATTTGACAGCTGAATAGTGGGTGGACTGGAGTGGGGAGAGACTTGAGGCAGGCAGATTCACCAAATGGGAGGTGATGAGGACTACACCAGTAGAGTGATTGTGTCAGAGGAGAGAAGGGGATATCTTTGAGAGATGTTGTATCACCAAGGCAATAGTCACAGCACTGGTGGTGACTATGAATATGTCAGTGTAGTTTTCAATCGCAAAATATAAAAGTCTCTCCACATAGAAGGCAGAAGAAAAACATTTATTTAGACAGATCCCAGAACCAAAAAGCCAAATTCATCATGGTGACAAAGAAGTTAATAAACATGAACACTGCAGGGAGCAAAGCCATTCCAAGCCTCCTCCCTTAGCCAGGTCCCTTTCCCAAGCATATAATCACGAGGCTGAGCCTTACTGCCCTCACCTGCCTGCATCCTCTACTCTCTGCCCTGACTACGCTTATTCACTTCCTCCTGGTTCCACCCCACCCTTTCTGTTCCGACTGTTCAACAATCTCCTCCTACCACGTGACTTAGGCTTCCAGGTGATTTAATGGGCCTATTAATGAATAGGAAAGATTTTCCAATTCAAATTATCGTTAAAGATGCTGCAGAGGTGAAACTGACAGGCTTTGGCCAGATAGGATTTGTGGGATGAGAAAGATTCCTGGATCCCAAGTTAAGAATTTCTGGACTACATGACTTCTGATCTCCCTTTCAGGTCTAAATCTATGATCTTACTTCTCACTAGTGTTAGCTAACCATCCCCATTACCTTCCTTAATTTGTTTTTTCATTCTTTACCCTAAAGTCCATGTGACGCTTCTCTCTGTCCTGGCATCTATCTTTTGTGGGTGTTCAATTTTGCCTCCTCTCACTCACCTTCCTTATGTAATACTGCACTCCAACCACCCACCCACCCACCCAATTTCCTTTCACTGTGTTCTATTTCTGGTATTTGCTGAAAATACAGTACTGCTAAATACAGAATCAAGCAAAGGTGGGAAGGGCCATTTTAATGCTTCCATATGTACATGGTGGGTGTGAACAGGCTGTGACATGAAGGGAATGTTGAAGAATGGGAGTAAAAGATATCATCTGGAAAATATGTAATGGGAAGAGATGATGGGCTGGTCACATGATAAGGGTAAGGAATGACAAGTAGTCAACCAGAGTGGTCTGCTGGGATCTTTGCAATGTGAGGTGAACAAGAGAAAGGCTTCCATCACATTGGATAGACTCCCTATAGTGAACTTTGGGGAGGAAAGAGACAAAAATCTGTTAGAAGGAGGAGGCACAGAAGGGATGCATCTGTATTATGGACAGAATTCCAGTTCACTAAGTTCATGGAGCCATTTGAGCATCATGAATTCTGTCTCCAATCTTGTATCTATTTCAGTATTAGCAGCTCTATATTCATATTATTCTAGTCAAGGCTATTTAAATGACTTTAAAATCATGGAGTATAAGAAATGTGAGGGACCTCAGAGGACTTACTCAAACCTGGACTTAAATTGAAACCTATGGTTCCCAGCCACATCTGTACATCTTCAGGGAATAGGAAACCACTTCCTGAGAAACCCATTTGAGTTTTACTACTACTCATTGTTGAGTTGCAGCCTTTCATTAAGATACAATTTGCCTCTTTGCAGTTCTATCCATTCTTCAGGGCTTCATATCTGGCTGATATTGGTAGAGAATGTGTTGGGAGAAAAAAATGTTAGGAGAGAACTTCCATTATTCCCAATTCTGTTTCTGGGGCCAAGCAAAATAGCTCTAATTCCTTTTCATCTATTTCTTGGAACTGTGACTGTAAATAGCAGTATGGTATAGTAGTTAGAAAGCTAACTTTGGTGTCAAGGAAGATCTGGTTTCTAATTCTGTCTTTGGATGTTCAATGTCAGAGCTTTGGTATTATTGGGAAGGCTCTTAACCTTTCCATACCCTGGATAGCTCTCTACTAATGTATGGTTCAACAATGAATATATATATATATATATATATATATATAATATATATTTATATTATATATATATGTGTGTGTGTGTGTGTATACACACATACATACATACATATGTATATATGTATGTGTATATATATATATATATATATATATATTCTTCATTAAAATATCTATATTACTCTAACTATACTCTATACTGCTCTATGCTCCATATTACTCTAGTCAAGGATTACGCATCTGGACTCTCCATAAGAACTCAAGGTCTCTGAGTTCAGGGATTGCTGGTGCATTTCTTTGTATCTCAAATGCTTAGCAGGGTGCCTGGCACAGAGTAGGTGCTCAGTAAATGCTTATTAACCAATTGCCCCAATCATTCTTATGTTTGAGACCACTAAAACAACTATTAGATATTCAGAGTGGGAAATCATGACTTGGATTCAGAAGACTCAGTGTCACCACTTAACAGGCCCGTGGGACTCAGGGCAGCCCCAGTTTTGAATCTTTAGAATGAGAGGATACCCTCACTATATTGCTCACCAGGTCTTCCTCACTACAATCTTGTACTCTCTACATTATATTAAGCTGCTTCTCAACTTCACAATGTCATTTGAGAAACATGACTGACCCCCTACTGTGAAGATCATCCAAGACAGTATGAAATGATATTGAGTGGGGTGATACTGGCTTCTCAATAGAGTCAATGTTCAGAAAAATCCATTAGATTGTGTAATTGAGGAAGTCCTTAACAGAGGAATGGATAATTTTGTTGGATATAGAGATGAGTAAATATAAAAAAACTCAGAGAGGCAAGAGAGGAAGACCAGCTTCATGTCCTGCCACAACTGTGTGGCCCTGGTCACCACTTCTCATGGCTCAGGGTAGCACTCTGACTGAAGGTACAGGATAGGGAGCAACAGTTAGAGGGGTTTCTTTCAAAGAATTTCATCCACCAATAAAACCAGAGGAGAAATTCCAATCACTCAATCAATGGACTTTTAATGTGCATCTAGCATTTGTCTGGTATGGGGCTAAGGACATGAAGACATGGGGCTAAGGACATGAAGACAAAAAGAAAGGGGGAGGGGGAGGCCCTAAGTTCATGAAGCATGTACAACACATTTCCTTCTTGGAGAAATTCTTGCCCTGGTCCCTCTCGCCCTCCTGTTTTTATTGTGGTTTGCTTCTCTGGGATCAGTTTCAGTAAAGGCCAAGCTACCATGCTCAGAATCAATCATAAACACATAGACCTAGACCTGAAATGGACCTCAGAGGCCATGGTATCCAGGAGTCCTAAACCTGGAATCCTTAAACTTGGTTTTAATTTCTTCCTCCTTGTTTTTATTTTTTATTTTTCAACATTATAAGATTTTTTAAATTCCAAATTGTTCTCCCTCCCTTTCCCTTTCCTAAGATAGCAATAAATCTGATATAAATCATACCTGTACAATCATGTTAAGCATATTTCCACATTAGTGCTATTGTGAAAGGGAATCCTAATAAAAGGGGAAAATCACAAAAATGAAAATAAACAACAAAAAAGCAGAAATAGTCTGCTTCAATCTGCATTCAGACTCCATAATTTTTTCTCTGATATGGTTAGCATTTTCCATCATGAAGCTTTTGGAATTATCTTTGACTATTGTATTGCTGAGAAGTCAGTCAGTCATGGTTGATCATCACACAATGTTGCTGTTACTGTGCACAGTGTACACCTGGTTCTTCTCACTTCATTCAGCATCAGTTCATGTAAATATTTCCAGGCTTTTTCTTATGGAACAATAATTTTCCATTACATTCATATACTACAACTTGTTCGGCCATTCTTCAAAGGATGGTCATTCCCTCAATTTCCAATTCTTTCCCACCACAAAAAGAGCTGTTATAAATAATGTTGTACATGTGTGAACTTTTTTAATATTGTGCTTATTTCAATGTAATTTGTTTCCTTGGTAATGTATATAATTTATTTTATCCATCTAAAAACATTATTTTGAGATAGGGTTTATAGACTTCCCCAGTGTGCTAAAGAAATTTATGACACAAAAAGAGTTATCTGATCTAATTTACCCTTTTATTTTACACATAAGGAAATTGAGGCTCACTGAGGTAGAATGACTTGGCCAAGGTAACATGGGGCATATCACAGGTAGGCTTTGAACGCATGTCTTCCTACTCCATAGGCTGGAATCTTTCCATTCTACAATGGTATCTCACTTTATCTCCTATTTTCTGGCCTTCTTCATAGATTTGCCAATAGTTACTGTCTTTGTCTTTTCCTCACCTGTCTACTCTGCTTTCAGTTATGGATCCATGAACCATGATAAAAATTAATTCTGACATTGTTCCTGGATGGGATGTGTCAATCTGCTCCCCTGTGGCCCTATTCACCATTCCTATAACTTTTCAGACCAAAGTTTTACTCTCTGGCCATCACTCTCCTATGTATGTTTTCTTCCCCATTAGAATGTAAACTCTTTGATGGTGGAGACCAACTTTAACTTTTGTATTTGTATCCCTGGTGCTTGACATGAAGGAAGTATTTAATAAAAACTTTTTCATTCATTAATGTAAGTATACATAAAATATGTACAAAATTAACAGGAGGTAATGAAAGGGGGCAGAACTAGCAGTCAGGGGATTGAGTGGAGGGGAGTAGGAGAATCAGGAAAAACCTCACATAGTGGCATTTGAGCTTCCTGACTCCAGCTTCCATGATCTAGCTACTGTACCACTACGCTGTCTCAACCAGAACATAGGTAAGATTTAGATGAAAAAATGGGAGAGCAGAGGTCGATAGTTTGTTTTGCATCACTTATGTTTCCATCCAGTTTTGAAAGTGTTTAAATAATATGGAGAGGACAACTAGACTACATAGATTATCATTACTATAGGATATTATATCATTATTTAGCATATCAGAGGATACCCATATTAATATAATGGGATATAGGGGCTATAAGATACTCTCTTGATTCTCTAAGACATGAGCATAGAACTTAAAGCTGGGATGGTTCTCAGAGATTTTCCCCTTTCCCACATTCAGCCCTCTCTCACTCAAAACAAAGTCAAGTGCAAGTCATGTCATCATTTCCCTGCTGTCATGGTCCTCTTCGAAAACTAAGTTCAAACACCACAACAATAATATTTCCCTACCACCAGTGTCTCCTTCATGGGCCTCTTAAATGGATATTTAGAAATGAGGCACTGAGACCCAGAGTTCTCATGACTTGTTTATGGTCACCTTGGTCAAACTCTTCCCTTCCCCTCCACCTGGCTCTACAGATAAGGAGTCTGAAGGAGGCCCAGGAGAAGGGATTTCTTAAGGATGACGTGGCAAGTGGATTGGCAGTGTCCGCTGTCATAACAGTGAGTCTCCATATTCTGGGTTGATTTTCATTTTAAAAAAATTTTTATAATAAAACAAGCATTTCTATAACATAGTATAATAAAAAAGATTGCACATGAAATTGCAAATCTATTATGTATAAGTAGCTATTACTTTTAAATATATAGTAAAGCTATCATAAATTTCTTTTTTTTCTTCCCTCCCCTGCTTTAGAGGTGGTGATACCATTAGACACACACACACACACACACACACATATATATAAATATAAAATTATTCTATACATACTTCTATTTATCTCTAGTTGCAGGTAGTGTCTTCTTTCTCATCTATGTCTTTTGAAGTTAATTTGGTTATTTGTAAGAGTTAAAATAACTTATTGGCACAAAGTTGTTTTTTTTTTAAAACAATATCACTGTTACCATATGCAATGATCTGCTTATTTCACTCTTCATTATTTTGTGCATCTATCCATGTTTTTCTAATATTGTCAAGCTCATCATTTCTTACAGCACAGTAGTACTCTACCACAATCATACCACAGCTTGTTCAGCCATTCCCCAACTGATAAGCATCCATACAATTTCCAGTTATCTACCACCACAAAGAAGGCTGCTATGAACATTTTGGAACATATAGGTTCTTTTCCTTTTTTCCTAATCATCTTTGGAAATAGACCAAGTAGTTGTATTGCTGGGTGAAAGGGTATAGGCAATTTAATAATTCTTTGGACATAATTGCAGGTTGCTCTCCGAAATGGATCAATTCACAATTTCACCAGCAATGCGTTAGCATCCTGATTTTTCTGCATTCCCTCCAACATTTGTTGCTTTCCGCTTTAATCACTTTTGCCAATCTATCTGGCAGGCATGAGACGATCTCTCGAATTTGTTTTAATGTGCATTCCCTCCAACACTCATTACTGATGTAGATTTTTTATATGACTATAAATTGTTTTGTTTTCTTCATCAGAAAACGACCTACCCATATCCTTTGACCATTTACCAATTGGGGAAGAATGCTAGGTTGATTTTCAAAGGCAGGAGGGCTTTCCACCTTTGGGAGAAGGAGCTCAGGCATAAAACTATCCTCTTTCTCTGCCCTAGAATAACCAAGGGCTTTGAAGGATCTGTCTAGACTTGCATTGTTCTTTGCAGGGAGATATAAACTTTATAAAGAACCAGGACCTCAGCTGTACTATTCCTTGCTGACCTTTTCCATTCTAAATATTATTTCCCCATTTTCATCATAAATCTCATTTTTCCTCTCACACAAAAAGAAAACACATGTAATCCTATCTCTTGTATCAAGCCAGGTCATCTCCTTGGAAGGTTTGTGCAAAGACTTGCCAGGTTAGGACCAGATTCTTTTTAACCTTTGAAGAGGGCATAAGGTCACATTAGTTGCTCTTACAGCATCTGCTATGGATTTTGTCTCTGGGGGTGGGGGTGTCTCTCCTATGGAGATTCATGTAAATCATAACTCAGTATGCCCCATGTTCACTCAGTGGAGTATTGAGCATCCTGTTTTTTTTTTTAATCTAGGGTCTCCATCTACTTCTCAGTTTTTAGGGTTTTTTTCTCATTTTCATTTCTTATATCTGTATCCTTCACTTTCAATCACACTATACTATTGATATTCCTGAAAAATGACAGATTCCAGAGAATTAAAAACAAAATCTTCAAATAGCAATAATTTTGCTTTGGTTAGCCAGCTATATCTAATAATTAGTCAAGAACACTTTTTTGCCCATTAGTGGTACAAGCACATACCACCAGAAAGTATTCACTTAGCCCCTTGTGGAAGGCCTCCAGTGATGTGGAACTCCCCACTCACTGAAGTCACCCATTCTCATTATGGACCTCTTCAATGAAGTTTTATTGATCCCTCATCTTTTCTTGTCTGGACTATTGCAACAACTTTTTGATGGGTCTGCCCACCTCAAGTCTCTCTGTTCCAGTTCAGTTTCAATTCAATCACTAAACTGATTTATAAAAAACAAACAAACACAGGTTCTACTATGTTGTTCCCTTGTTCATATTGTCTTCCCCATAAGATTCTAGAGGTCAGGGACTGTCTTTTGCTTTTTTTTCTTTTTCTTTTTTTGTAAATCTAGAGCTTCACACAGTTCCTTGCACATTGTAGGCATTTAATGCTTATTTATTCCTTCATTGCCAGCTCTGAAAAGGATGGATTGGAGAGGGGAGAGACTGGAAGGAAGGAGGCAGTTGCAGGTATTTTGTCCCAAAGATTGAGTCAAGTCTAGACCTGAAGGTTGGGTACAAGGTAGCTTATAATTCTCCCACATCTGTTATTTTTGGCTGTGCAGGTAAATGGTTAAAATTTTCCAGTGGTTGAGGTGGAAGTCTTCATTGTTTGAGTCATTTCAGGACTAGACCGGACAAGACAAAGCCCCAGAGAATATACTGTTGCCTTGACCCCTGGTAGGCAGGAGGGCTGGACCTGATGACCTAACGGGCCTTTTTCCACCTCTGATTCCAGTGGGGGGATGACTCAGAGACAATGACATCATGGATGAGCTCATTCACCCTGAGAAAAGATGTGACTGCTGAGCAGGGGCAGCCGTCCTCTTGTTTCCACCCTTCCCACAGCATGTTTTCCTCTTCCTGAGCATGTAGCACTTTGAGTTGGTTTATGCTGGTCTTTGCCCTACTACCTTGTCATTTATTTAATAGTTTTACTCTTTATTACCTCTCATTAAACTCATCTCATATTTTTTCCTCTTCATTCACTTTCTCTCCTTTCTTCTCTGCTCTTTTAAAATTCTCCTTTCTTTTTCTATCTTATTTCTTCATTTCTTTTTTCTCCTTTTCTTTCTCTTTAAACTCTCTTTTCTCTCTCCTCTTATCCTCTGAAGTAAGTTTGAGTGTAGCTCTCTCTAGTATTTTCATGCATTCTTCTTGTTTACTATATTTCCCTCTTGTCTAGTTCTCAGTGATGATGATCATGGAGAGAGCTATATTTGCTGTAAGTACTTCATACTTGAGTATTACTTCGCATATACTTTGAGTAAATCAATTATACTTCTTTTCTGAATTTGCTTAACTCATAATATAATGAAAGTACAGGATATGAGAGCTAGAAGGGACCTTGAAGATCATCTGGCTTAACTGTCTTATGTTACGTGTGATGAAACTGAGGACCACCAAGGAGAAGAAGTTCCTCAGGGGAATATAGCTTGGACATATTGCTCATCTCTCTCAAACCAAGAGAAGTAACACACCAGACCATTGATGCTCTTGGACTTCCAAACCAATAACAAGCCACCTTTTAATTGTGATGCTTTTAAAACTAATGTCACATGCAGCTCAGTTCACTGGAAGAAAGCCAGTAGAAGGAGATATAAGCATATGCCAAAATTTACTGTCATTCAAAGGCTTACCTCCTACAGTGGAACTCTGTTCTTACCCCGAGCTTCTAGCTACGTAGTTGCAACTAGAACATGGGTCAAATCTTACTCCTCCAATGTTACTACTCTATGTAACAAGAAAGGCTGGTGGACAGGGACAGCCTATAATGTGATGTGCCTCAGCAAACCCCGTTAGGAAGGAATTCAAACACAACTGTAGGAATTAACAGTGGATGAAAGCTTAGTGTTTAGAACCAGATAGGATCTTTAAGATCATAGTCTGATCTTCTTTCTTCAAAATTAAGTAAACTCTGGCCTGGAGAAATAAAATGACTCTTCCAAGGTTATACAGTAAGTAAAAGAGTATCAGACCTGTGGGTCCAATCCAGCTAGCCTGAGGCTGATTTTTCTCTTTTTGTTTTTTTAATTCTGAAATTAATACATACCAAATACAACAGATTAATATATGTGTGTGCATATATTTGTACATATATTAAAGTAGAAAAAAGTATTGTAAAAGAAACTTCGATGTCTATACTGTGTATCTTGCTTTTCTTTTTAAATGTATAAGATCAATCTGTAACCTTTAAAACTGTTTTTTTTTGCTTGTCATCCTTTCTTTTTGGTTTTCCTTCTTTTATCTCATCTTTCTTTATTTCTTTGTTTCCTTCCTTCTTTCCTTCCTTCCTTCTTCCCTCTTTCCTTCCTTCCTTCTTCTTTCTTTCCTTCCTTCCTTCCTTCCATCCTTTCTTCCTATAAATGAGTGCTTGGTTTCCAGTTCTACTAAAGAAAAAAATGAACAAAAACTCTGCTCTAAATATTTGTTTCCATATGGATCCTTTTCTTCTTCTCTTTAATCTAATTGTAGTATCAGCAGTATAGCCTGGTCATGCACAATTTGGTGATTACTTGGACATCATTCCAAACTGCTGTCTAGAATGTCTGGACAAATTCACAACACCATCAGCAACGTCTCCATGGACTTATTTCTGTGTTGCACTTCATTAATTGTCATTTTCAAGTTTTTTTCTTCTTTCTAAAGATGAAAAGTATAAAATTGCCCCCTAAGATGCTTTAATTTTTATTTCTATAATTCTTGGTGATTTGGAGCATTTTTCATCTATCTATCTATTATCTGTTTGTCTATCTATCTATCCATCTATCTATATATCTGTCTATTTATCTATCTGATTTCTTCCTTTGAAACTTCCTATTCATATCTGTTGGCCATTTAGCTACTGGGGAATTGCTCTTGTTCTTATAAATTTTGGATATATAGCTTGGAAAATGAAACCTTTAATAGAGAAGTTTATTGCAATTCCCCTTCCCCCCCAGTTACATCTTTCCATTATAATTTTAGTTAAATTGGTTTTATTTCTGCCTAAGTAAACTCAACATTTTTACATAAACAAAATTCGACATATTTTCTCTTTTACATATCTTACCCTTGTTTGGTCATAAACTTTTCTTCTATTCATGAATCTAAAAGTTCATTTCTTCTTTGATCCTCTAATTGTTTAGTTTGATTATCCTGTCTAAGTAATATATCCATTTGGAGCTTACCTTGGTGTATGGTGTGAAATGTTGGTTTATACCTAATTTCTGCTGGACTGCTTTTTAGTTTCCCCAGAATTCCACCTCCAAAAAATATTGAGTCCTTACTCTGTTATCTAGGGTCATCAGATTTTTTTGAGCACCAGACCACTAGGTAGTAAGTAGTAGAACTAGAATCCAGTGCCCAGGTTCTCAAGTTGTCTTTGCCACAGTCCTTTTCACTTCATCTCATCCTAATAAGATCACATTCCATATTCTCATGTATTTTTTACTTTTGATTTGTTTCTTCTTTCACAACCATTATTAATATGGAACTATATTTTACATGATAGTGTATCTATAAACTATATCAAACTGCCTACTATTTTCAGAAGAAAGGAAGGGAGGGAAAGGAGGAAGAAAATTTAGAACTCCAAATCTTGTAAAAATTAATGCTAAAATCTTTCTTTATTTGTAATTGTGGGAAAAATAAAATACTGTTTAAGCAAACATTTTAAAAGACCACATGCTAGGAGATAGTAATAGTAAATAATCCTTCATGGTTCTTTTACTCTTTATAGATGTCATTTTATTTCATAATCACAATAACTCTTCAAGGAAGGGTTGCTACCAAATTTCGATATATGAGGAAACAAGTTTAGAGAGGTTAAATGACTACTTACTGTGATATCTGATTCTAAATCTATTCCTCTATCCATTATTCCACAGATAAAAGTACTTGCCTAGTCTCTAGGATAGTTCAGCCCTTTGAATAAGGCATCAGCCTAGATGTTCGAAGGAGAAATATTTTCTCTTGTCCCCTCTTTAAAAAAAATATGAGGATGTTCTTTATGCATTTTGTGGTTATAAAACAATCATTTTGGGATAAATCTCCCTCCACTACCTGGAGAACCTTCTCCTATAGCAAAGAGCAACTAATCAAAATAGCGACTATGTCTGCAATAGAGGCGACATTCCTCATCAACAATTCTCCACCTCACCAAGGACAGGACTGAGGCAAATTTAGCAAAATTTTCTTTTACAATTCATGAATGTTATGGACTTATGACCACTGAACATTTAGTGGGAACTTATGGAGGAAGGTAGCAAAATGAGCATTTATGTCATTCTCACTATGTGCCTGGCACTATGCTTTGTCCTTCACAAGTATTATTTCATTTGATCCTTATAGCAACCTTGCACAGTAGGTGTCATTATCTCCTCCATTTTACAGTTGAGGAAACTGAAGCAAACAGAAGTTGTAACCTACCCAGTGTCTCAGAGTTAACCTGTCTGAGGTCAGATTTGAAATTGGGTCTTCCTGACTCCAGGACCAGCACTCTCTCTCTTGTGATACCAGTACCCTCTACTTAGATTCTATGCAAAGGGAAATATTCATTAGTCATCCTTGACCTTGGTGGAAATTTAAAAGAAGGCAATTTAAACTTGATGAAGGCAAAACTTTCTATGAGGAAAGCTATCCTGGATAGGTTGTCTGGATAGTTTGTTCCTTTCCTTGGTTGGGGGAGGGCTTTCAAGAAGAGGATGGATAATCATTTATGGGGGACCCCTTTTGTGCATGAGTTGAGCCAGATGACCACTGTGCACAAATCTGGCTCTCAAATTCTGTGAGTCTTTGACATCTTGGCTTTTCTCATCTGAGGCAAATAGCAAAGAGGTGGCCATTGCAACAGAGTCCTCACTGCAGACTAGGATGGTGAATCATGAATGACTTCCATTAAGTGTTATGAAGAAATGCATCTAAGGAAGAAGAGCCAAGGTAATTGACTTTGGGCAGAGAATATAAGGGGCATCAATGGATGGAAGCTGCTAGGACAGCATCCAGCCCATTTCATCAGAAAATATCCCCGAAATCATTTCCTGTCTCTTGGCCCAGTAGCCCCCTCTTGAATGGAGTATGGCAGACTTTCCCTGGGCTCAGCAGCAACCTAGCTAGCCAGGCCAGGAAGTGAATGAATCCATTTGCCAATTAAAATGAAACCCCTCCAAAGGACCTGCTCACCCCAGACAAGAGAGATTTATCTTCCTGGCAGTCTCCTTGGCCAGGATCCTTCTTCACTCTGTAACTCTCCAGAGAACAGACACAAACCTGCTTTCTGGGAAATGAGGCTGGGACAGAGCTTTTTCTTACTTCTCATTTACTCAGTGAGTTTGAATTAATTGAGCCTGTATAAATCTTATATGTGCCTAGACTGTGCCCCTTGAGAGGAGAGACATTTTTTCCTTCTTTTGTATCCCCAGTGCCTAGAATGGTATACAGTAGGCGCTTAATAAATGCTTGTTGGCTTGATATCACCAGTATTTAGAAGAATGCCTGGAACATAGTAAGTGCATCATCCTCATCCTCATTAAAACTAGTCTTTGGAGAGAGATTTAAGATTTGAAAGGTACTTTACAAATATAATCACATTTGAATCTCACAACAACCCTTAGAAGTAGGCATGATTGTTTTCCCATTTTATCCCATTTATTTATTATCCCACATTTTCCCATTAACATATTTTAAAGATGAAGAACTAAGACCTAGAGATAGAGTCACACAGCTAGTAAGTGTTTGAAGATGGGTTCAAACTCAGAGTTTTCTTGACTCCAAATCCTGCATTCTATGCACTTGCCTTTGTTTTGTAAGCCTTCAAATGCTATATAACTGTGAGCTCTTCACAGATGCTCATTGACTTACTGACTTTCTGGGAGTGTATTTCTTCATGGTCTTTTGGGGATGCCCCAAGGCCTTATGGGTTTGATTATGTCCTGTAAGGACCCAACAATCTAACAGAGAGAAAAGCTGTGGTCAAAAATTATGAGATGTTGGCCCTTGGGCTGCTTTTCAGGGGGAAATGAGTTTTTCATCCCCTTAGGAAGACTAAAATCAGTGAATGGATACAGATCATCTTTTGTAATTGTGCTCTATTTTGAGACATCTTCAAGATGATTCAAACAGCAATCATTTATGATAACAATGATAGCTAGAACTTACATTTATATAATACTTTAACCATCGTCAAACCCTTCTGTAGATCATCTCGTTCCACTCTCCCAACAACCTTGTGAGATACCTATCATTGTTGTCCCCATTTTATTGATGAAGAACCTAAAAGTGAAAGAAGATCAATGACTTTCCTTAGCTCACACAACTAGAAAATGTTTGAGCAGGATTTGAACTCAGGTCTTTCTGAGGTCAAGTCTAGCACTGTATCTCTGTAGTCTCTAGAGGGCATGCAAATCAATCAATCAATCAACAAGCATTTACGAAACAGCATCTAAGGGCCAGGCATAGTGGGGATTCAAGTAAAAAAAATGAAAAACAAAATTTGCAATGAACTTACATTCTAATAAAGAAGACAATATGTTACCCCTTAATCCAATAAACTCTATTTGGCTCTGTAATTAAATAGAAAGCATGTTTGGTTTCTAAAAAACCCTTCTTAAACCCTTAACTTTCCAATCTTTCAATACCTTTTACCCCTCCACATATTTTACGACATTGGTCTCATCTCTGTGCCATGCTCTCACGGGACATTTTCACTGGTGGTCCCCCCTGCATGGAATACTCTCCCTTCTCACTTCCACCTCCTGCTGACTTCTCAGGTTTTATCCAAGGATCAGCTAAAATTCCATCTTGGTTTTACTTTGGCTGAAAAAATAAATAAATAAGATTCCATCTTCCTCAAGAACCCTTTCCCAGTCCCTCCGAGATTGTCTCCAAGGTATCCCATCTGCATCTTGTTTGTAAATAGTTGTTTGCATGTGGTCTCTCCTAGAGACTGTAAGCTTCTTGGGGGCTGGGTCTGTTTTAGTCTTTACATTCCTAGTGTTTAGCACAGTTCCTGCAAAAGAACAAAAAGACCTAGTTAAAAGAAATAATCAGGGCAACTCCATTTTACTAAAATGTACCATAGAGAATTAAGTAATACAAAGAATTTTTATAGGAATTTTCTCTGATAAAGACCATGTTTAAAAAAATGTAGGAAACTGAGTTAAGATTATAAAAATAAGCCATTGTTCAATTAATAAAGTACTGAGTTTTCAAAAGAAGAAACCAAAGATATATGTAGTCATATGAACAATGCTCTAAAGCAATACTTCCCCAACATATTTTTGTATTATTTAATAATTCTCAATTACATACAACAATTTTAGGAGATTTTTTTAAATTTTGAGTTCCAAATTCTAAACTTCTCTCCCTCCACTTCCTCCTCCTTGAGAAGGGAAACAATTTAACAATTTGATATAGACTGTTCATATGAAGTCATGCAAAACCTATTTCTATTTTGTACAAGTTACAAAAGAAAACAGACTGTATATAAATATGATATATATATCGCACACGCATATACATATATGTATGTGTGTGTATATATATATACATATATATATATTGCTTTGATCTGCATTCAGACTCTATCAGCTCTTTTCCTGGTGGAGGATAAAATTTTTTCATTTTAAGTCCTTTGGAACTGTCATGGATCACTGTATTGTTTGGAATAACTCTTTCATGGTTGATGGTCATACAATATTGGTTACCATATATAATGTTCTCCTTGCTGTGCTCACTTCACTTTGCATCAGTTCATATAAGTCTGAAGGCTTGCCCACCCCTGTCATTTCTTTTAATGGCACAGTAGTATTCCATCACAATCATATATCAAAATTTATTCAGCTGTTCCTTGAGTGACTGGCATCTCCTCAGTTTCTAATTCTTTGTCACCATGAAAAGAGCTTCTATGAATATTTTTATACATATAGCTCCTTTTCCTTTTAGCTTTTTGGGATACAGACCTAGTCCTGGTACTGCTGGATCAAAGGGAATGCATAATTTATTGTCCTTTGGGCATAGTTTCAAATTACTCTCCAGAATGATTAAATCAGTTCACAACTCCACCAACAATACTTCAGTATACCAATTTTTCCACATCTCTCCAGATATTTGTTATTTCCCTTTTCTGTCATAATAGCAATCCTGTTCCAAAAGCTTTTATCTTTGGTTTTATGTAACACTAGACTACTATGGCCATTTACTACTGTGTCGTGTACCCAATCTATTCCAGTGATCCAGCCCTCTATTTCTCAGCCACTACTAGATTGTTTCGATAATTACCTCTTCGTAATATTCTAAGTCGTTATTGATTAAAGAAATGCTAATCAAAAGACCTCTGGAGTACTACCTCACTCCCAATCAGAAGTGACAAATACTGGAGGGAATGAGGGAAAATAGTTACCCTGCTGCCCAATATGGCACCGAAACACGTTCTCTATCTTCTATAGCTGGAGATGAAACAGTCCAGAAATGTCTTCACTGGAATAAGTGTGTTCTGGGGATTCTCACCACTTTGACTCCCCAGCATCACTGTGCTTTGAATGATCACCATTTGGATATATATTTTTTTCCTTTTTAAACTACTGGTCAAGCTGTTTTTTGTTTGTTTTTCTTTTTTTTATCACTTTTCCAGTTTCAGGCTTTGAACTTAAATTGAGGACAAGGTCTCTCCTTTTCTTGTGGTTGTCTGTCCTTTTCAAAAGTCTTGCTAGAAAACAATCTCTTAAAAATCCTCAGGGATTCATTTATCAAGTGGGGAATTAAGGGGAGAAAACACTCCCTCTCTTTCATTCATTCTGTCTTCCTTATTACATAAACAGCCCAGTTATCATTCCCTTGCAATTAGTAATCAAATATTGAAGCACCCCAGGAATGACTCCTGCTTCCTTGATTTCTGTAAGCTACAATGCCCCTCCTCAGTGGGAGAGGTTTTAGAAAAGGGTGCCCATCCTGCATGAATGCTCACCTGCCTCATCCTTTCTTTACTTATCCCCTCAGTGTTATAGCAGCAGTGAGATGGATGGGTTAAACTGCAGAACACCCCCACACTCTACCACCTTCCCTCAAAAAAACTATCGATCCCTTATGAGGAGGGGAAAGAGAGGGCCACAGAGGCAGTCTTCCCTGAGCAGGACATGATGGCTTCTGGCTTGCTCAGATGTTTGTGGCTGCCCAGCTTTCTCTCTGCCCTCCGCTGAACTCTGCAGCTGGGTTTGTTTTGAGTGATATGCTACTCCTGAGAAATGCTGTGGTTTTATCAAATAATGGATGCGGTTCTTTGAACCTTCCATCCTTTTGATTCATTCCAAGCCCCAGGGATTTGAGTAGCTCCAGGACTGGCATTGTGAAGCAGATAGCTTGCATCCCAGGTCACAGATCTTTGGAGCCTAAATAATTGGGGCTTTTATTTTGGAAAAGAGAGGGGAAAGATTAATCTTGGATGATTGTTTGCCATTGGATTTTAGTTCTTTAATTTATTTTTTACTGTGTATACTTATGTACTTATATGTAGCCTTTCCTTTCAAAATGTGAGCTCCTCTAGAGTGGGGATTCTTCATTCTTTATATTTGTATCTCCATCACTTATCACAGTGCCCAATATACAGTAGGTCCTTAATGCCTATTGAACTGATTAAACAGAACTATAAGGGGCACATTTTTTAAAGCAGGTTCACAGCCCTCTTTCCCTCCTTCGATAGCGCGGGGTGCTGTACCCTAGTACAAGTGAGGGATCAGTCAGGCTAGACTTCAGTGAGGTGTGACTTCTCAGAGCTCTCTCCTCTGTTGGCCAGAGGGTGTTGTTATGGACTGCTGCCCTGTGGGCTGTCCAGAGCTAAAATATACATCAGTGGAGCCTGATATACTTTTGGCCAGTCAAGCTTTTGATGACAAAGCACTTGAAAATCATGGACTCCATCCAAAAAAAAAAAACAGCATGGGATCACTCACATATGGTCTGTCAGCATTTCTGGAGAAATTAACCCAGGCTCCAGGGAGCATTTATTCCCTCCCCACTCCCTCTTTTCTTTCATTACATTTTCTTTCTCCTCTCTGTCTCTCTTCCCTCTCTTTCATTTTTCCTCTCTCTCTCCTTCCTTCTTTATTTTCTTCCTCCCTTCCTTTCTTCCATGCTTTCCCCCTCTCTCCCTTCCTCCCTCCCACTTTTATTTCCTTCCTTCCTTCCTTAATCTCTCTTTCCCTTCCTCTCTTCACTCCCTCCTTTCCTTCCTTCTTATTCCTGTCTATCTTTCTCTCTATCTTTTATCTGGTATCTTCCTATTTTCTTTCTATCTGTGTCTTTTCCCATATATTCCCCCACCCCACCACCACCACCTTCAAGGAAGACAACACATAAGGAGATGAGATTTGACTTATTTAAAATGAGACAGTGGATCATAGACTCTCTGAACTTGGAAAAGATCTCACTGATTTTGTAGGCCCAATAAAAACTGAACAGGGATTCAGACTTAGAGAATTCAAATTAGGCCTTGAGCTCACAGATTGAAATACCTGAAAATGAGCTCTCACTATGGCACCTGACAAATGGTCATTTAGCCTTTGCCTAAAACCCTCTAGGGACTAGAAATTCACTTGCCAATGCAACTTGTACCACTTTGAGATAGCTCTCATAATTAGTTTGTTGTGTAGTTTGTTTTTTCATACCAAGCTTCAATTTGCCTCTTTTCATTTTGCATTCGTTGCATTTGGTTCTGACCTCTGGGATCAATCTGAGCATTTAATCTCATCCCCATTTCCCATGCTGGCCTTTCCAAAACCTTGCAGACAACTATCTTACCCATTTCAACTCTCTAGGTTAAGTATCTCCAGTTTCTTCAGTCAACCCTCCCATGGAACGATCTTTAGGGACATCATCACCCTAGCTGTCCTCCTCTGGATGTTATCCAGCTTATCAGTGCCCATCCAAAATCGTGGTGCCAAGACCCAAGCAAAGGACTCCAGACCTAATCAGGTCAACAAATAGAACTATTACTGTTCTCATTCTGAACCTTGTTGGTCATTCAGTCAGTCACTTCTAGTTCATCTTGAACCATAGCACACCAGTCCCTTTTGTCCTCTGCCATCTCTCAAAGTCTGGCCAAGTTCATGTTTGTTGCTTCCATGACACTTTCTTATCCATGTCATCTTCTGCTGTCTTTTGCCTTTCATCTTTCCCAATATCAGCATCTTTTCCAGTAATTACCATCTTCTCATTGTGTGAGCTCAGTATTTAAGCTTCAACTTCAGTATTTGACCTCCTAGTGAATAACCTGAATTATTTTCTTTAAGTATTGATTGATTTGACATCTTTGTTATCTAAGGAACTCTCAAAACTCATCTCCAGCAACACAATGTGATTGTGTTGATTTGATTCTGCATTGCTTTGCTTTCTGTATAATCCAACTCTCACAGCCATATATTTCTCCTAGAAAAACTCTAGCTTTCGTTACATGGGCAGTTGTCAGCAAGGCAATATCTCTGCTTTTTAGTATGCTGTTGATTTGCCATAACTTTCTCTCTTAATTCAGTCAAGGATGGTAGGAGCTTTTCCATTAGCTGTGTTATATTGCTTCAATTAAGTTTACTGGTTTGTTTGTTTTTTTAACCAATTTTCATATCTCCCCAATATAAGACTTGTGAAAATTGATTATTTAAGCCCAAATGATGTCTACATTAAATTTCATATTATTATGTTTGCCTCATTGTTCTAATTTTTCATGATCTTTATGAATGGATATCTATTCTGTCATCCAATCTGTTACTGATCCCTGCCAGTGTTGGGCAATCTGCAGAAATATTGTGTGCCATCCAAAACTGTAAACAGAACATGGCTAATTACATGTCTTTTTATTGCATTTTGTTGGGGATCTCCCTCTAAGTTTCTGTCAATCCAGTTTTAGTTATCGCGTTATAGATTTAGAGCTGGAAGGAGATTATTAAACCTACTCCACTTCCCATTTTACAGACAAAGAAACTGATACAGCTAGTAAATGTCTAAGGAAGAATTCCAAGTCAAATACTTACTGACTCATTGACCAACTTCCCTTCCCAAATGAAAATCTAGAACATTTCTACCTGTCTTTGGACTGTGGAAATTTTGTTTAACTTGATTTTTCAAAAATTACATTCAGAAGAAATTAAAGCTATCTATAGTCACATGAAAAAATTACTCTAAATCACTACTGATTAGAGAGATGCAAATCAAAACAACTCTGAAGTACCACATCACACCTATCAGGTGGCTCACATGACAAAGCAGGAAGATAACAAATGTTGAAGAAGATGGAGGAGAGTTGGACACTAATTCACTGTTGGTGGAGTTGTGGCCTGATCCAACCATTCTGGAGAACAATTTGGAACTATGCCCGAAGGGCTACAAAAATGTGCATACCCTTTGACCCAGCAATATCACTTCTAGGACTGTATCCCAATGAAATCATAAAAATGGGAAAGGGTCCCACATGTACAAAAATATTTATAGTAGCTCTCTTTGTGGTGGTTAAAAACTGGAAATCAAGATGTCCATCAACTGGGGAATGACTGAGCAAGTTGTGGTATATGAATATAATGGAATACTATTGTGCTATGAGAAATGATGAACAGGAAGACTGAAGATTTATATGAACTGATTTATATGAACTGATTTATATGAACTGATGCTGAGTGAAAAGAGCAGAACCAGGAGAACTTTGTTCACAACAACAATCATAGTGTGCAAGGTATTTTTCTGGTAGACATGCAAAGACTTAAAAAATTCCCAATGGACTTTTGAGGCAAAATGCCTTCCACATCCAGAGAAAGAACTATGGAATTGGATTGCAGAATGAAGCAGAACATTTTCTTTTGTGTTGTATTTTCTTTAGTTTTGTTTTATGGTTTCTCCTATTCATTTTAATTCTTCAATTCAATGTGACTATGGTGAAAATTGTATTTAATAGGGATGTATGTGTAGAACCTATATAAGATTGCATGCTGTCTCAGAGAGGGACTGGTGAGGGAGGGGGAAGGAGAGGGAGGGGAAAACCTAAGATATGTGGAAGTGATTATAGAACACTGAAAATGGATAAAATAATCATTTTTAAAGAAGAATAATTTCAGGAAAAAAATTTATTTAAAAAAGAATCATGTTCAGGACCTTAGTAGTAAACAGCGCCATTCTTTCCGGGGCTCTGGGGTGTATTTTGTTGAGGCATTGCGATTTGAACTTTTTGAAGTGCCTACTGCGTGCTTACCAGTTTCTCATTTATCTTGGATTTCAATTGCCTGTGTGATATTTTTGTACTGTCCTTCCTGGTCAGAAAGTCTTTCTCTTTTCTTTCTCCTTCTCTTTCGTTCAGTTTGCCTTTTTTATGGGAACCCATGTTTTGGGAAGTTCTTCCTGTTCTTACTGTAACCAGATGTCTAATGGTGATGTGAAAGCCATAGAAGGAAATGGAATCAGTTAAGAGGGACATAAAAAGGGAGGGAGCTTCAATATGGGCAAAGTCTATATTAGCTTGCCAGATACATTTTTTTGGATTTGTGATTGTTGAAAATCAATCAAGCACAGCTCATTTTGATCTTGACAGTAAGCTCCTTGAGGATGATGAGCATGTTTTTGCTTTTCTTTTGGGTGAGCTGGTGTATGTAGACATTTATAGAACAGGATAGCTTCAGTCTGATGTCCTTTATTTTTATGGATCTCCCTCTCCGGCCCACAGTTGTTAGGGGTTGAAACATTATTTTCATTAAATGCCTTATGCTCTATCTTTATGGTTCCTTAACCGGGAAGGTCAAGTATACACTGTCTCAAAAATAGAATGCTTTGACTTGCTTTGGTTGAAGAAAGAGAAAAAATACTTAGAAGTATTATTAATGATTGTTTAATAATTTTCCCCAAAACGATGTGATGGAGTTAATCTCTCCCTTCTCCCACCCCATCTTGAATATGTTTTCATTGGCATTGTTGGACTGGGCTTGATGATTCTGAGCCACAATTAAATATGGTCAGGGGTGGGGGGTTGGTGGTGGTGAAAAGAATTCTTAATTGATCCTAATGTATATTTCATTTTGCAGAACTTGAGAAAGTCTTGCTGGGATAAGGTGGGACACTTTTTTGATCTGCCTGACTTCTTATCATGGAAGGCAACTGGTGTCATAGCCAGGTAGGTGAATTGCAAGTTGTATCCTGTTTGTTCTCATCCTTTCTCCTGCCCAAGAGAATGTCTCTGTGTAGGTATAGATTCATGCTGATATGACTTTTAAAATTCCTTTTGAATGGACGTACTATTTGGACATCTGTATGTGATTTCACATACTTGAAACATCTTGAAACTATCTTATAGCTTCCACTGCTCCTACCCCAGCACAACTATTCTGGGAAGGCTTGGGATTTGTGTGTGTTCAGCTAGAACAATTAGGTAAGGACTAGATACTTACGAGTGAGATTCAGGCAGAGTGCAGCCTCAGATGTGATTGACTCAGAGTCAGCAAAGACTGGCCTTACCAGCTGTTTTGGTTTGAAATAAGAAAACATTCCTCCATCAACCTCTGATATTGAAAGGGAAATAGAAGGTTACTTTTAGAGGTAGATGGACATGTATAGACATTGTTGTAGAATTTATGTTGGATTCCTGTAGAAAAGCAAGAGTTATAGGTACTCGGAGCCAGTGGCTCTCGTTTCATCCATAAGGAGCTTACAATTCAATCCAATTAAATTCAACAACCATTTGTTTTAAGTTCAGAAGCAGCATGGCATAATGGATAGACAACCAGTCTTGGAGTCAGGAAGTCCTGGTTCATTTCCTGACTCGAACACCTACTGATTATGTGGCCTTGCACAAGGCATTTAATCTCTTAGTGTCCCAGGCAACTCCATAAAATTAAAAAATCTAAACCAGGTGCTAAGGGGAGGAATTTCTTCACCTGAAGTGTCACACTATTGAAATAACAGCACAGATCTTGAAAAAAAATACATGCATATACATATATACTATATTAATCTCATATATATAATTTCAAATTATAAAATTATTATGTTAGTGTATCATGTTATATATTAGGTAGTATAATATAGGGATATTACTATACTAATATTATGTATGATATAATCTTATATAATCATTGTATTGCTATTAATATGTGATGGTGTATATTATATAATGTTATATATTATATATAAATGTACTTAGTGATTGTGATACAAAGACAAAAATGGAACTGATCTTGCCCTCAGGGAATTTCCATTCTAAAAGAAGAAAATAACATGTTAGGAGCCAGTTAAGTGCAGCCAAAAAAAAAAGTGCTGAACTTGGAGTCAGCAGACTTGTGTTCAAATCATGGCTCTCTCATCTATTACTTTGATCCTAGGCAAGTTAGTTAATTTCTCTGAGACTCAGTTTTCTCAGCTATTAAACGAGAGGGGTTATACTAAGTGGCACAGGGCATGAAGATCTGGGCTTGGAGTCAAGAACTGAGTTCAGATCAAGATGGCTAAGCTCTTTCCCAACTCTCCCTTCCCCCCAAACTCCTTTAAATAATGCCATAAAACCATTCCTAGAGCAGCAGAACACACAAAAAGATGGGATGGAATAATTTTCCAGCCAAAGACAACTTAGGAGATTGGTATGAAAGGTCTGTTGCACCAGGAAGAGAGTGGAACACAGTCCAATGCAAGAGGTACCAGCACAGATCCAGCCCCAGCAAACTAGGAGTAGGCCTTTGGAATCACTGAATCAGCAATGGAAGAAACTGCTTCCAGACTTCTCAGTCCACAGACATTAAGGAAGCGTGGAACAAATGGTAGAAGTAGATTAAAGGAGTTTCTTTGCTGGACTGACAGTACTCTGTAGCTTTTCCCATACTCAGATCTGGATCACAGTCCTGGATGGCAGTTTCAGGGTGAGGAGGATCACTAGTACAACAGAACTTGTGGCCACAGTGGAGCAGGGACTCTGGTCACAGTTCCAGGGCAGAAAAGAGTACTTGTGGTCACTCACAGACCAGAGTACTGGTCAGAAGAGTGGCAAACGCACCTTGCCTTAGACCATAACACCTTGGAAGAAATTAAAACTTACAGTTCTATAGAAATATCACTGAAAATAGCTGTACAAAACAGTAAAGCTTTGAGTAATGTGCCCTTCACCTTGGAAGCAGAGCCTCAATTTAACAAAGAGTTAAAACTCAAAAGTAGAGTGAGAAAATGAGCAGATAACAGAAAAAAATTCTGACCATAAAAAGTTACTATGGTGAAAATGAAAATAAAAACAGATTCAAAAGAAGACAGTAAAGTCAAAGCTCCTACATAAAAAACTTCCATCTCAGGCCATAGAAGTGCTGAAAATGATTTTGAAAATCAAGTAATAGAGGAAGTGGAAAAATGGAAGAGAAATGAGAGTGTTTCAAGAAAATCATGTAAAATGAATCAACAGCTTGATAAAGGAGACATGAAAAAATACTGAAGAAAAATTACACCTTAAAAAAACAAACTAAGCCAAATGGTAAAAGAGGAATTAAAACTCAATGAAGAGAAAAATATCTTGAAAAGCGGAATTGGTTAAATTTGAAAAGGGGCACACAAATTCACTAGGAAAAATAACTCCTTAAAAATTTTTGTTGTTTGTCTTTCCATTTGAAGAGGACCATGGTGTCAGGGAGGAGATGGCATGACTTCCAAATGATTTGGTTTTAAGTGAGGGATTTCTGTACAAAATCACCAACCTCACTTTCTCCTCCAGAGTCATCAGGGTCCAGTGACAAGATATAGATCATAATGACTAGAGATGCCCCCCTGCCTTAAAAAGTAGAATTGACCAAATGAAAAAGGAGGTATAAAAGCCCACTAAAAAAAACCAATTCTTTAAAAAATAGAATTGAGCAAATGAAATTAATGATAGATTCAAGAGAGAGAATTAAAAAATTATTGGACTACTTGAAAACCATGATTTCAAAAAAGAGCCTACATATCATCTTTCAAGAAATTATCAAGCAAAACTGCCTTGATATGTTAGAATCAGGGGGAAAAATAGAAATTGAAAGAATCCACCAATTACCTCCCGAAAAAGATCCCAAAATGAAACCTCCCAGGAATATCATAGCCAAATTCCAGATCTCCTAGGTCAAGGAGAAAATGTTGCAAACAGCTAGAAAGAAAGAAAAATTCAGGTATAGTGAAACCACAGTCAGAATAACACAAGATTTAGCAGCTTCTACCTTAAAAGATTGGAGGGCTTGAAGTATGATATTCTGAAGGGCAAAAGAGCTAGGATTACATCCAAAATCACTGGCTCAAAAAAACTATTGTCCTTTATGGGGGAAATGCCTGTTCAATGAAATAGAGGATTTTCAAGAATTCTTGTTTAAAAGACAAGAGGTAAATAGAAAATTTGACTTTCAAAAACACTACTCAAGAGAAATACGAAAAAAGTAAACAGGAAAGGGAAATCATAAGGGACTTAATGAGGTTGAATTGTTTACATGCTTACACAGGAAGATGATACTTGTAATTTATAAGAACTTTCTCATTATTAAGGCAGTTAGAAGGAGTATATATAGACACAGGGCACAGTAATGAATTGAGTGTGAAGACATGATATCTAAAAATTAAAATTAAGGGGTGAGAGAGGAATGTACTGGAAGAAAAGGAAATGGAGAAATAGAATAGGGTAAATTATCTCACATAAAGGAGGCAAGAAAGATCTTTTACAGTGGAGAGGAAGATGGGAGAGATGAGGGAGAGTAAGTGAACTTTACTCTCAATAGAAATGGCTCAAAGAGGGTATCACATTACACATTCAACTGGGTGTAGGAATCTATCTTATCCTATAGGAAAGTAGGAGGGGAAAGGGAAAGTGATAGAAGGGCTGGTGGATTGGGGGAGGGGGTAGTCTAAAGCAAAATGCTTTTGAAGAAGGACAAAGAGAAAAGAGAGAGAGAGAATAGAACCAGAGATGGGGAACCTGCAGGCTTGAGGCCACATATGGCCCTCTAGGTCCTCAAGTGTGGCCCTTTGACTGATTTCAAATTTAACAGAACAGGGAGTAGAAAGACTCACCTATGCTAGGTCCGAACCCACAGCCCATAGATTTCCTGTAAAAAGAACTCCTGACAAATTCTGGAACAGTGGAAG
>CM053770.1:679218224-679290874 GCA_028658325.1 Potorous gilbertii
TGAGCTTTTCCATGGCCTGAGCCCATTGGATATCTATTTCAGATGTTTGGGATACAGAGGCCATGACTCCTATGTCTTTCCCTGATGGCAAGCATTGTTCTTCCTCATCAGAAAGGAAGGGAGGAAACATCTGGTCACTAAGAAAGTATGCTTCTATGGTCTAACTTTTTTTCTCTTTTCTGGGCATTTTCCCAGCCAGTTACTTGACTTCTGAGATTACTCTTCGCCCCCGCCTAGATCCACCCAGCTAGTGCTTGGGGTCTGAGATTCAAATGCTGCTCCGCAGCCTCAGGGTTTTCAGTGGGTGGGCGGGGCTGCTATTCAATGTGAGCTTAAGTTCTGGCGCTCAGGTCGGGGCAGGGCTGCCTCTCAGGCTCAGTTCCCTCGGGGGTTTATACAGAGACCTTCAGTAATGGACCTGAGGTCCTGCCTGCTCCGGGAGCCTCTGGCCTCCACTGCCTCTGCCACTGCTTCTGCCTCTCAAGGGGCCCTGAGTTATGGAGACACCCCGCTCCCCTCTCAGCCAGCCCAGAAGTCTCTCTCACTGACCTGTACTGCCTGTGGGACCTTCACTGCCACCAGGGATTCCATCCCTGAAGCCTGCTTAGATCTGCTCCTCTCGGTGCCACGTGGCCAGGGAAGGGCTGGGCTCTGCTCTCATCCAGTGCATGACGGACCTTTGGGATCGGTTTTTCAGGGCTCTCTGGATCTGAAATCTTCTTCACTCTGTTGCTGTGTGGTTTCCACTGCTCCAGAATTTGTTGGGAGTTCTTTTTACAGGAAATCCATGGGCTGTGGGTTCGGAGCTAGTATATGTGAATCTTTCCACTCCGCCATCTTGGCTCCTCCCCCCTCAATTTCTTTTTTCTAAGATAGGGTTATGGAAGTATTCTTTTTCCTCTTCTGTTAATGTGGCTATTTTATATTTTTGTTAATATCCATCCATTTCACTCAGATGGTTAGATTTCTTGGTATATAATTGGACAAAATAGCTTCTAATTATTATTCTAATTTCACTGGATTCACACTTTTCATTTTTGATACTGGGATTTTCTCTGTTTTAAAAACTCAAATTAACCAATAGTTTATCAATCTTATTGGGTTTTTCCCCAAAAAATCAGCTCCCAGTTTTATTTGTTATTTCAATGGCTTTTTTACTCTCAATTTTATTAATCTTTCCCTTAATTTTAGGATTTCCAATTTGGTATTTAGTTAGGGGTTTTTTGTTTACCTTTTTTCTTGCTTTTTTTTTTGCTAGTTTGCATGTCCAAGTCATCAATCTGCTCGTTCTCTATATTGTTCTTGTAAGCATTTAGCAATATAAATTTTATCCAAATCACTGCTTTGATTTCATCCTATAAATTTTGGTATGTTGTCTCATTGTTGTAATTATCTTTACTGAAATTACTGATTGTTTCTATAATTTGTTCTTTGATCTACTCATTCTTCAAGATTAGATTATTTAGTTTCCAATAAAATTTTAGTTTACATTTCCATGGCCTTCATTGAATGTATTTTTTTGCATTATGATCTGAAAGAATGTATTCAATATTTGTTTTTCTGCATTTAGTTGTGAGTATTTTATGCCCTAATACATGTTCAATTTTTGTTTAGATACCCTGTGCAAGTAAGAAAAGAGTTTTCCCCCCTCTGTTCCTACTTCCCTATAAGTTGTTAAATTCCTGTACTTGATTTGAGTATGTATATTGTTGAGTCAAATTAAATGAGTGAGATCAAGTGTTTCCTGCTGCCCCCTCCCATTTTCTCTTCCACTTGTAAAAGTTTTTGTTTCTGTTTCACATGAGATAATTTACCCCATTCTACCTCCTCCTTCCCTCTTATTCCAGTGTAACTCTTTTTCTCATCCCCTTGCTTTTTTTTATATTATCCTATATCTGTCGACTCATACCCATGCACTCTATTTTACTTCTTCTAACTGCCCTAGTAATGTAAAAGTTCTTAGGAGCTAAAAGTATTGTCTTCCCACATAGGAATGCTAACAGTTTAACCTTATTGAATACCTTATGATTTCTCCCATTTACCTTTTTATGGTTTCCTTGAGTCTTATACTTAAAGTCAAATTATCTATTCTACTTTAGTCTTTTCATCATGAATGCTTGAAAGTCCTCAATTTCATTAAATGCATATCCCCTCCCCAAACAATTATACTTAGTTTTTCTGGGTAGGTGATTCTTGTTTGTAATTCTAGTTCCTTTTTCATCTAGAATATCATATTGGAAGCATGCCAATCTTTTAACATAAAAAATGTTAAATCCCATGTTACTTTGTCTGTGGCCCTGTGGTATTTGAATTGTTTCTTTCTGACTGCTTGTGATATTTCCATCGTAAAGTGGGAGCTCTGGAATTTGACTATAATATTCCAGGGAGTTTTTCATTTTGGGATCTCTGTCAGGAGAAGATTAAGGGTTTTTCAATTTCTATTTTACCCTCTATATCTAAGATATAAGGACAGTTTTCCTTGATAAGTTCTTCAAAGATTATATGTAGGGTCCTTTTTGGTCGTGGCTTTAAGGTAGTTCAATAATTTTTAACTTATATCTTCTGGATCATGTAGGTGGTTTTTTGAAAGAGTCATTTCACATTTTCTTCTTTTTTTTTCATTTTTGATTTTGCATTATTGCTTTTTGATGTCTTGTAAAATCATTAGATTCCACTTACCCAGTTCCAATTTTTAAAGAACTATTTTCTTCAGTGACATTTTTCATATCGTTTTCTTTTTGACCAGTCCTACTTTTTAAGAAGTTCTTTTTTTCAGCAAATTTTTATATAGCTTTTTGTTCCATTTTGCCAATTTTTCTTTTTTAAAGAGTTTTTTTTCTCTTCAGTGGATTTTTGTGCCTCTTTTACCATTTGGGCTATTCCTTTTTTAAAAGTGTTATTTTCTTTAATAATTTTTGCGCTTCCTTTACCAACCTATTGACTCTTTCTTCATGATTTTCTTTCATCCCTCTCATTTCTTTTCCCCAATTTTTTCTCTACCTCCCATATCTGATTTTTAAAATCCTTCTTAAGTGTTTCCAGGAGTTCTTTTTGGTCCTGAGATTTATTTAAATTTTTCTTTGAAGTTTTTCATTTAGTTGCTTTGATTTTGTCATTATCTTTTGAGTTTGTGTTTTGATCTTCCCTGTCGCCATAGTAACTTTCTATGATCATGTTCTTTTCATGTTGTTGACTCATTTTCAAGCCTGTTTGTTTATTTTCAGTTTTTAGTTTTTCCAAAGTGGTATGATCTAAGGAGAAGTGTGTTCACTGTTCTCCTGGCCTGTGCTCTGGTCTGTGAGTGACCATAAGAACTCTTTTCCTTCCTGGATCTGTGACTAGGGTCTTTGTTCTTACTTGTGCATCTCCTCATCCTGGGATTGAGTCTTAAAACTATGTGTGGGCAATGCAACAAGAGTCCTGTTCCCTGTGCCAGTGAAGGGTCCCCTATAATCTCCGTCTGAGCAGATTTTCCTGTTTAAGACTTTTCCATTATTCTGAGGTATTTAAGCAGGTTCTGTTAAATGTTCTAAATTTGTCTTTGGGAGTAATTTTCTACATTATTCTCCCTTTAATGAGCTATAACAATAAAGAGAGTCCATTCTCAAGCATAAATTTAAAATTCCTTCCAGATACTTTAAACTACACACTTACTGACTCCAAGAAGGAAGAACATGAATATTCCCTTAATATACGAAGAGGATATGTTTATTTTAGGTAATGCATTCTTTTGTTTTCAGTAGAAGAAAAGATATAATAGTTACATTATGAAACTCTAACCTACAAAGAAAAAAATATGGTATTAAGGGCTAATGTGATGAATTGTAAACCTTAAAGAGAAACAAAAATATCAATTATTATTAGTAAGTGTTTGTAGGGAAATTAGGTGGCTCAGTGGATAGAAAGCTCTACTTGCAGTCAGGAAGACCTGAGTTCAGACTTGACCTCAGATACTCACTAGCTGTGTGACCCTGGCCAAGTTACTTAACCCTGTTAGCCTCAGTTTCCTCACATGTAAAATAAGCTGAAGAAGGAAATTACAAACCCCTCTAGTATGTTAAAATGACTAAAAAAAATGAACAACCCCAATAATAATAACATGGCATCCTAATAGACATCTATCAACAAGTTGCCTCCTCTTGGTTATTCTCTCCTCTCTTTGTTTCCATGCTTTTGAACCAAGGTAAGCTGGACATGGTTAAACAGGAGATGGAAGGATTAAACATCAACATATTGGGTTTCAGTGAACTTAAATTAAGGTTATCACTATATATACTATCAGGGACAAGAATCCCTTAGAAGAAATGAGGTAGCTCTAATAGTCAATAAAAGAGTGAGAAAAGTAGTACTGGGGTATAAGTTCAAAAAATTATATATTTCCTATTTCTAAAGATAATTAGGGGAAAGGGAAAAGAATGTATATGTTCTAAAATATTTATAGCAGATCTCTTTCAAGCAGCAAAGAATCAGAAATTGCCCATTATTTGAGGAATGGCTGAACAAGTTATTGTGTATGACTGTGAAGGAATACTACTGTGGTATAAGAAATGATGAACTCACTGATTATAGAAAATAGACTTGCATGAAATAATGAAGAGTGAAATGAGCAGAGTCAAGATAACATTGTGTACAGTAACAGCAATATTGTTTTAAGAACAACTTTGAGAAATAAGTAACTTTGCTATCATTAATACCCAAATTAACTACAAAGGACATATGAAGGAGGATGCTGCCTATATCCAGGAAAGAATTGATGAATAGAAGTATGTATAGAATGATTTTACACATATATGTGTTTGTGTGTATATACCTACATATGTGTATATATATACTTATACATATACACGCGCACACACACATTTGTGTCTAATGGTGGCATTTTTAGGGGATGGGGAAGAGGAGGGAAGAAAACAATAAATTTACATAATTTGATAATACATTGTTAAAGGAATAGCAATACATTTGCAGTTTCATGTGCAATAGTCTTTTTTTAATTATTATACTATATTATGGAAATTGTTATTTAACTCCATAAATTCAAATAAAATAAATATTTTTGAAAATGACAGAATACTTGTTTATATTTAAGGCAAACCCTTCGACATTACAGTAAAACAAGTCTTTGCTCCAACCACTAGAGCTGAAGAGGTCAAAGGTGACCAGTTCTACTATAGTGTCATGGAAATACTGAACATGAAATTGAACAGATTTTGAGAGATAATCAAGAATAGAAAGGGCTGGCATACTAAGATCCATGGGGTCAGAAAGTGAGACATGATTGAATGACTGAACAACACTGCCTCATTTTGCTATTCTATTTATTTATTGTTTATTTCCCTTATTATTTATGTATTCTTTCATTTTTATGTATTATTTTCCAGTTTTCAAAGGAACTATGCAAAGCACTAACAGAGATTTCAATTCACCTTTTCCCCCTCTTTTTTACACTTTTTAATATCCATTTTAAGATCAGAAAGATTATTTTCCTTGTGACTATTCCTTTCCTAGTTTTATCCTCCCCTTATCTCCACTCTCACCAGTCTTATTCATACTTGTTTTACTGCTAAGTTTGAGGTGTTACAACAAGAAAACATACTCTCTCCCCTGTCTCTCTTAGATTTTACTTTGTTCATTTCAGATGAGGTTCACCTCACCCCCTTTTCTCTTTATTTGCATATTCTCACAAAACCTAATTATAGAAAATAGCACAGGTCATCCATCCCATTCTTCTTTTATACACTAATATAGCCCTTATTTTGCCCTCCATTCTTCCATCCCCTTCAATTTTTTGTATCTCTAAAAAACCTATCTATCCCCAGGACCTACGTTTTTGATAGTTATCTCTTTAAATGTATTTTGAAGACAGTAAGATTCAGAAGGGAGGTTTATTTCTTCTCATACTATTAGAATGTATCATCATATATATGTATCTTCCTAGTTAGTCAACTATATTGACCTTCGTAAATTTCTCTGGATTCATTTTTCTATTAACCATTAATAAAATAACAGGTTTCTAATCAATGAGGTCTAGGGTCCTTCTACCTTCAACATTCATTCTATTTTCTAAGTTCTCTTATAACTGACATTCTCAGATCGAGGGGCACTTCCTTCTGCAAAATAAACTGACACTGACCCTCAGTTCATTCAATATACTTCTCCCACCCCTTATTCTACTGGCAATGAGACTGCACTAGCAAACTGAAGGATATAATACAGATTTACAACAAAACCCACTTCAATACTCTAATCCCCTCTCCCCCTTTTGATTGCCTTTGACTCCTTAGCTCCAAACTGCAAAAAATCTATATGGGCCATAACAGAGAGCTTGGCTACAGTCTTTCAGGAGCAAGAACCTGCCAGAAAAATAGTGCTGTGTAACACTGAGCTACTGATGTTAGGTCAAAGAACTGAGAAATAGAGAGAATAGGACAGGATACTGAGCATGTGTGGGAGGTGTAGAGCATTCCACCAACCCTGAAAGAAGAGTATGGCATCCAGCTAGGACAAGTTCAGATATCTAGTCTTAGGAACTGTCAATTTCTCAGTGTATTAGGAGGCTCAGATGCTTGGAGACGCAGCTCCCAAGAAGACCACAATCAGTCATGCAACTGCTCATTAGCATCCCAGATCTGAGCACCTGAACCAAAAGATAAGACTCTTCTTTAGGGATTAAGAAATGATCAGTTTCTTGGTAAGTGAAACCAGTCCATTGTGAGCAGCTTTCCCCATTTCTTTTTAGAAAATAGATAAGCATATCTGTTAGGCATCCATTGTATGAGCTAGAGCTTCTGAATAGTTACAAGTCTCCAATGTGTCCATTCACATAGACCTAAGTTTAGGAAATGGGGCTGTACCTCATGTAGCCTCTCATGACACAATGCATTTTAAGGTTTGTCAAGCAAGAGAAGTGTCAATAGGGTAGAGGAAGGTCCCCAGAAAAGGCTTTTTTGGAAAGGCTGGACTCCAAACTGAACAAAGCTTACTGGATAGGAGCCAAGATGAAGAGATCTAAGAGGGAAGAAGGGTTGGAGTTGGGTCAGAGCACTAGATAGTTCCTCCAGAAGAGCAACATGTCCCCAAAGTCAATAAGGTTCACTCTCACTTGCTAAAGAAGCTCCCAGAAAGGAAGGTTCAATAGGAAAAATCTTACTGATTTCCCCTGTCAGGTTCAATCAACAGTTTCCCATCTTCTACCAAATGCCCTCTAAACAGACAGAGGCCTGTTGTGAGGAACTCTGAGTAAGAACCTAGAACTCAGTGGAGATTTCTGGGCATGCTTAGGAAAAGATTCATCTACTAATTACCTTAGATATTTTTAGTTGGTGCCTTTAAAAGCATCTGAGCATAGTAGATTGAGAGCCAGCCTTGGCCTCAGGAGTACTTGGATTCAAAGCTTTCCTGTGACTGTGTTGGCAAGTCATTTACCCTTTCTGTGCTTCTAACAATTCTCTGAGACTCTAAATGTAAAAATATTTGAGGTGCCTAAAACAATAAGTATTCAGTACATATCCTTGCCCTGGAGTTGCAAGTAGGGCAATGGGGAGAAGGCATTACATCAATAGGGAAATATTCCCCGACCCTTAGAACCTTGTAATCTAAGACTTGACAACAACATGGATGTGTGACAGACATAGAAATAGTCACAATCTTAACTGTTTCTTCCATAAAAATTCAAATGGAGATTTTAAAAAGAAATAAATAACAGCTGAAGGTGTGACTGACATGCTAATTTATTGTGCAATTGATACAAGGCCTGAAGTAATAGCTAATAAGTCAGATAGCAGTGACTGATTCTCAAGAGACCAAGAAGCTAGAAGATTACATATAATGGAGATTAATGTTCCTGAACAGTATGACCAAAAGTTACTGAATTTCTAATGCTTTATCAATTAAATTAGCATGAGAACATTTACAGAACTTGATAAAATAATTTTAAAAAATTATATGGCAAAACTAGATCCAGAATATAATGGGAGATAATGAAAAGAAATCAAGATGAAGAAGGAATAGCTCTTCCACGCCTCAAACTATATCGTAAAGCAGTAGTTATCAAAATCATCTTGCATTGATCAAAGAATAGAGAAAAAAAATCATTGGAATAGACAAGACAGGGGAAATTTAGAAATAATAAAACTCAATAACCTGATATGTGATCAAGTGGAAAATATAAGTTACCAAGGGAAAAGTTCCCTATTTGATGAAAAAAATATTCCATAAAAACTGAAAAGTGGTCTGGCAGAAATTAAGCTTAGACAAATATCTTACACCATACATCATAATAATCCAAAATGGATACATGACCTTAATATTAATGATCATACGGTAAAAAAACAGAAGGAAAATACATGATATACTACTCACAACTATGAGCAGAAGATATGTTCTTAACCAAATCAGATAGAAACAATTACAAAAGATAAAATAGATAACTTTGATTTACTTGAAATTGAAAAACTGTTGCACACACAGCATTAAAGAATCTAAGTCAGGGAGGGAAGTAATCAAATGGTAGAAAGAAGTCTTTGGATCAAATTGCTCTGATAAGAATTTGGTAGCTAAGATGTAAAAACAATTAA
This sequence comes from Potorous gilbertii, assembly GCA_028658325.1. NCBI lineage: Eukaryota > Metazoa > Chordata > Mammalia > Diprotodontia > Potoroidae > Potorous > Potorous gilbertii. The sequence goes on from CM053770.1 coordinate 679,226,801, forward strand.
TAAATATATATAAAACTAATAATCATTCCCAAGTAGATAAGTTGTCAAAAGAAATGGACAAATTCCAAATCATTAGTGATAAGAAAAAACCAGATCAAAACAACTCCAAGGTCTCACCTTACACCCAGAAAATTAGTAAAAATGACTAAATAATTGTAGCAATCAATATTGGAGGAGAAAAGAGGGATTATTGCTAGCATTATGAGATAGTACAGACATTTTGGGAAACAATTTGGAATAATGCAAATAAAATTAATAAGCTGTCCATACCTTTTAATCCAAAGACACCATTATTAGGTTTATACCCAAAGGAAGTTATCAATTTAAAAATATCCCCATATTCTCCAAAATATTTACAGTAGCACTTTTTAAGATAGCTAAGAATAGGAAAAAAGTAAGTGAATAAGTTAAGAAATTTTGGTATATGAATATAATGGAGTATTACTGAGCTGTAAGAAGTGATATGTACAATGAATACCCAGAAGTATGGAGAGTTCTGTATGAATTGATGCAGAGTGAAGTGAGAAGAGCCAAGAAAACAATACACACAGTATATACAACAACATAAACAGAAAGAACCATGACACATAAAAAAACTTAAACATAAATGTAATGCAATTATAAAGATCAAAGAAGACTTAAATGAAGAGATATTAGAAAACATCCCTATCCTACCCCTTTGAGGAACTAGATATTCCATAGGTATCACATATTAGATGTGTTTTTTGGACTTATTAAATATAGAAAGCAGTTGTACCGACTTTTTTTCCCTCTGTAAAATTATTTTGTCATATAGCATCTCAGTGGGAGGGGAAGAGGACACATATGTTGGACCATTATGTTGATGTAAGAAACAGAAAACATCATTAAAAACTTATGAAAATACTTTGATAATCACATTTCCACCCAACTGGTTTGCTTTTATATCTTACACATTTGTTTTAAGATTTTAAAAACATGACCTTGAAAAAGGGACCCCAAGCATCTTCTGAATAGTGTGGTTGAGTCATAGATACACAGCTCTTAGTCTGTAATATGTTCAGGAGATTTTAGCACCTTGTCATCTCAATGGGAGTCCACAGCATAATAAGGCAGACATAAAAAGTCCCCGGTGATTTTAGGATATATTGAGAGAGGCACATTGTGGAAAGCAGTCAGATCACCTCTACATATTGTGTGAAGTTGTAGGTACCACAATTTAGGAATGATATTGAGGGTAGAGATTCCTGGAAAAATCATCTGGATGAGGAAATGACAGTAGATCATTCTATTTGATAATTGTTTGAAGGAATACAGGATGTTGAGCAAAGAGACGAATAATCTTGGAAAGATATCGTAAATGTCTCCAAACATAATTAATTTCCAATAGATTCAGAGCTGAAAGTAACATGGAGCCACAATCATTTTCCAGTCTATCAGGCTGAAATGTTGAGGGTATGGTTTATAATGAAGGTCATGAGATTTCTGATCAAGTTGAATTATGAAACTGTAACCACTGAACTAAAGAATGAAACAACAATATGAGGTATGAGCATCAGTATGAATACACATCTCAGAACTGTACAAATAATACTAAAGGTCTGAGAACTTGAACACTGGGGGACACAGAGTATTTGAGGAAATACTATCCAAACTTCACCCTATCAGAAAGCTCACTTTTGGATGTCTTACCTGAAGATGTTGAACTAAAAGGGAAATCTAAGAAAATGGAAGCTGTAGCAAAGAAGAGACAGGAATTGGAATAGAAGAAAAAGAGGTGGTCCCAGATGAAAACTTCTTTCATGAATATTGTTCCACAATGTCAGGAAAGGAAGAATTTTTTGTACAAATTGAATTGTGGAATGACTCGTTTAAAAATAATTTTGATTAAATTTTACATATATGTGTATATAAATACACATACATACAAACACACACATATATATGTACATACATACACATATATTTGCATGTGTGTATATATAAATGAAATTAGGCCTCTATCAGAGAAACTTGATAGAACAATTATTTCCCAGTTTCTTACCTTCCTTCTAATTTTGACTGCATTGGTTTTATTTGGGCCAAATCTTTTTGTCTGATGTAATATTATCCATTATACTTCCCATAATTCTCTATATCACTTGTCTGGTCATAAACTCTTCCCTTATTTATAGCTCTAACAGGTAAACTTTTCTATATTACTCCAATTTGCTTACAATATCACCTTTTATGTTTAAATCACCTACCCATATTGACAGTATCTTGCTATATGGTGTGAGACTGGTCAATTCCTAGTTCTGCCAAACTGCTCTCCAGTTTTTCCAGCTTTTTTGTATCAAATAATGAGTTCTTGCTTCCAAAGATTTTAATTGATTCTCTAGTATTTGCTAAGTATACCATTGTGTGCTCATCCTTCATTGCCAAAGAAGAACATGCCATCAGAGAAATGATGACATGACTTGCACTTGATTTTGTCTTGAGTAAGGGAGGGCTGTGCAGGTCACCAGCCTCAATTCTCCTGCAGAACCATCTGAATTCAGTGACCAGATATTCATCAGGTTGGCTGGAGATGACCCAGGAAGAGGCAACCAGGGATAAGTGACTTGACCTAGGTCACACAGCTAGTGAGCGTCAAGTGTCTGAGGTGAGATTTGAGCTCAGGTCCTCCTGACTCCTGCACAGGTGCTCTATCCACTGCACTACCTAGCTGCCCCAAGTATACCATTATAGTATTTGCAAAGAATGATAGTTTTGTTTCCTCATTGCCTATTTTTATTTCTTCAATTTCTTTTCTTGTATCATTGATATCGTTACCATTTCTAATACAATATTCAATAACAGAAGTCATAAGAAAAATCCTCGTTTCACCTCTGATCTTATTGAGAAGGCATCTAGTTTATCTCCGTCACAGATGCTTGCCATTGGTTTTAGAGAGATACTACCTATTGTTTTAAGAACAATCCCATTTATTCTTAAGCTTTCTAGTGGTTTTAAAAGAGATGGATTTTGTATGTTGTCAAAAGCTTTTTTCCGTAAATATGGAGATAAGCATATAGTATTTGTCATTTTATTATTATTGTTAATTATGCCTATAATTTTCCTAATATTGAACCAACCTGGTTATAATGAGTGTATCACTTTTACTATATATTGCTGTAGTCTCCCTGCTAATATTTTATTTAATTTTTTATCAATATTCATTAGGAAAATAGGTCTTTAGTTTTCTTTGTTTTGACTCCCCTTGTTTCAGATATCAAAACCATGTTTGTATCATAAAAAAAGGCCTTGGTACAACTCTTTATCTATTTTTGAAATAGTTTACATAATATTGAGATAAATTGTATCTGAAATGTTTATTAGAATTCAATTGTGAATCCATGTGGTCCTGGAGATTTTTTCTTAGGGAGCCCATTTATGACTTGTTCAATTCCCTTTTCTAAGACAGGGTTATTTGAGTATTTCATTGCCTTTTCCATTAATTTGGGCAATTTATGTTTTTGTAAAGATTCATACATTTTACTTAGGTCATCAGTTTTTTCTTTTTTAAAAAAAATAATTTTATTGCAATCTTTTCTTTTCTATTGTTGATATTTCTCTCGGTATCCCTTCCCTTCTTTCCCTCAGTGAGTCACTTCATAAAACAAAGAATATCTTAAAAAGAAATAAATGAAAAAAAGGCAAACAATTCTGATCAATATATAGGAGGAAATCTAGAAATAAATGCAGTGTTCCACACATGGACTCCCCCAACCTCACCTTTGCTAAGGAGTTGGAGTGGTCTCAAACCTTAGAATAGGTGTTTTATAAGTGTATGTCAATTGATTATGGATTCTCTTCTTATTGACAGCTGACAGTGTAGTAGAATGCTGGAACTGGAGTCGATGACCTGCATTCAAATCCAGTCTCAGACACTTACTGGATTTGTGACTTTGGGCAAGTTACTTAACCTCTGATTGCCTCAGTTTCCTCAATTGCAAAATGGATATATCATATTAGCACCTACCTTACAGGGTTGTTGTGAAAATCAAATGAGATAACATTTGTAAAAAGCACTTAGCACTATTCAAATGCTTATTCTCTTCCCTATCCCTTCCTCTTCTTTTACCTCTTCATAGACATATATATATATATATATATATATATATATATATATGTATGTATATATATACACACACACATATATACGTATATATACACACATATATATATAATACACACACATATATATGATTTATTTTTCAGTTTTCAACATTCACTCCCACAAGAATTTGAATTTCAAATTTTCTCCCTATCTATCCCCACCCCCCCCCCCAGGAAAGTATGTACCCTATCCACCCCTTCCTCCAGTCTATCCTCCCTTCTATCAACCCCTCCCCCCTTTTTCCATCCCCTTGTCCTGTATCTTCCTGTAGAGCAAAGTAGATTTCTATACCCCATTGCCTGCACATCTTATTTCCCAGTTGCATGCAAAAACAATTTTTAACATTCATTTGTAAAGCTTTGAGTTTCGTATTCTCTCCCTTTCTCCCTCCCCACCTACCCTTATTGAGAAACCAAGCAATTAGATATAAGCCACACATGTGTAGTCATGGAAAACACTTCCATAACAGTTATGTTGCAAAAGATTGATGACATTTCCCTCTCTCCTGTCCTGCCCTCCGTTTTATTCCATTCCCTCCTTTGACTTGACCTCCCACAACAGTGTTTACTTCTGATTAGCCCTTTCCCCAATTTGCTGTCCCTTCTACTATCTTTCCTCTCCTGTCCCCTCTCCCCTGCCTTTCTAGTGGACAAAATAGATTTCTATACCTAATTTAGTGTATGTTATTCCCTCCTTAAGCCAAATCCCATAAGAGTAAGGCTCACTTATTCCCTTTCATCTTCCCCCTCTTCCCCTCCACTGCAAAATCTCTTTCCTGCCTCTTTAATATGAGATGATTTGCTACATTCTACCTCCCCCTTTCTTTCTCCTAGTACATTCCACTCAGTAGTAAATTTTAATTTTTTTAGGTATTCTTTAATATTCAGCTCATCCTGTGCCCTCTATTTATATGTATATACACATATACAAATATACATACCTACATATATACATATGGATATATAATATATACATACATACACATCTATATATAAATATACATATGTGTGTGTATTCCCTTTAAGTACCCTAATACAGAAAAAGATCTCATGAGTTATAAATATCAACTTTCCATGTAAGAATGTCAACAGTTCAACTTTAATGAGCTCCTTGTGGTTTCTCTTTCCTGTTTACCTTTTCATGTTTCTCTTGATTCTTGGATTTGAAAGTCAAATTTTCTATTCCTCTCTAGTCTTTTCAAGATGAATGCTTGGAAATGATCTATTTAATTGAAATTCCATTTATTAGAATTATTATACTCAGTTTTTCCGGATATATGATTCTTATTTTCAATTCTACCTCCTTTGGCCTCTGGAATATCATATTCCAAGCCCTTGGATCCCTTAGTGTAAAAGCTACTAAGTCCCATATTATCCTGATTGTATTTCCATAATATTTGAATTGTTTCTTTCTAGCTGCTTGTAATATTTTCTCCTTGACCTGGAAACTCTTGAATTTGGCTACAATATTCCTGGGAGTTTTCCTTTGGGGGTTTCTTTCAGGAGGTGATGTGTGAATTCTTTCCATTTCTATTTTACCCTCTGGTTCTAGCATGTCAGGGTAGTTTTCTTTGATGATTTCTTAGATGTTGATGTTTAGGCTCTTTTTTTATCATAGTTTTCAGGTAGACCAAAAAATTTTAAATTATCTCTCCTCAACAGTATTTTCCAGGTCAATTGTTTCTCCAATGAGATATTTCACATTGTCTCCCATTTTTCTCATTCTTTTGGTTTTGTTTTATAATTTCTTGATTTCTCATAAAGTCATTAGCTTCCATCTGCTTCATTCTAATATATAAAGAACTATTTTCTTCAGTGAGTTTTTGCACCTCCTTTTCCCTTTGGTCAGTTCTGGTTTTTAAGTCATTCTTCTCCTTATTAGTTTTTGGATCTCTTTTGCCATTTGGGTGACTCCATTTTTAAAGGTGTTATTTTCTTCAGCATTTTTTGCGGGGGCGGGGGGGGGTCTCCTTTAGCAAGCTGTTGACTTATTTTTCAGGATTTTCTTGCATCACTCTCATTTCTCTTCCAGTTTTTCCTTCACCTCTCTTACTTGATTTTAAAAATCATGTTTATCTCTTCCATAACCTGAAACTATTTCATTTTTTAGAGACCTTGGATGTAGGAGTCTTCACCCTGCTGTCTTCCCCTGGTCATAAATTTTGATCATCTTCATCTGAAATGATGGAAGAAAATACTTTTTCACCAAGAAAGTAACCTTCTGTAGAGTAGTTTGGAATTTTAATCTGAATACATATCCTACTAATATAATCTTACTAAACTAATCTGAAGTTGTAATCACCAGACTACTAACTGAGTTAGGGACAATAGGGTCTGCATACTTAGACTCTTCTCTACTAACAGCCCCTATTGAATACTAGTCCTGGAGCTAAGAAGATCTAAGTTCCAATTCATATTATAACACCTACTAGCCATGTGACTCTGGGAAATTTGATTTTTGTGCCTCAGTTTCCCAACTGTAAAATGTCAATAATAATATCACCTACCTTTTGGAGTCATTGGAACAATCAAATGAGACAATATTTGTAAAATGCTTAGTGCAGAATTGGTCCTTAGCAAATACTTGTTTCTTTGCTTCCTAAGTCACCCCCATGTGTCAATGCCATACTTCAGAGCCATCTCCTTCCCCTTTTTCATTGTACCTGGAGAACAACACAGAGCTCAGCCTTTATTATGTTTTTTTCAAGAGCTTGTTGATTAGATTGATTTCCACCCTTGAAAAAAATCTCAGACTTACTCAAGTACAGAGATAATTTTCTTAACATGCTCAAGAATATGGTTACAGAAGCATTGGGTACTGGGAAGACAGAGGACTACTGACACTTGGCTTTTCTTTAATGCTTTAAAGTTAAAATTACACTTTTTTTCTTTTGTAAGATAGATATTACAAGTTGTTCTATCATCATTTTAAATCTGAGAAGAAAAAATACTGAGATTCATTGAAATTAAGTAACTTGCTCAGATTTCAAGAAGTTGAAATACCAGAATTTGGACTGAAAGCTTGTTTTCCTCTTGGGATATGATAAGTGGAAGAAGATAAGAAAGACCATGACCAGAAAGGTGAAAACCCTCTGATTCATGCCCTGGAACTCAAGTAGGCACTGAAGCAAAAAGAACACTGGCTTAGGAATAAGACAACTTAGTCTGGAATCTCAACTCTAGCATCTACTTCCTATGCAAACTATGACAAGTCATTAAACTCTTCTATGTCTCAGCTTCCTCACATCTACAGTGAAGATGTGGCATTAGACAATTTCAAAGGACACATTAGTACTCTCATGAATTCAGAATTTTCACTATTTAAGAAGGAAGATTTTACCATGGGCCATACTGGTGTCTTCAAATATTTTCTCTCTCTAACAACCTGTGACATTGAAACCTTTGTGTGATAAGGGATTTTCACCTGAGAGACCAAGAGAGACAAAACAGATGCTCTGAGATCAAATGCCCCTAATGAAAAAGCAACCAAATAAATTTTATGATAAAAGAAAAATACACAATTGACTAAAATTATCACCATAGACAGTGTTTGTGGTTACACCATTTAAAAATATATATTTTCCAATGAATATTCAGAACACAAGCTCTAAATAGAATGTTTCACATGAATGGCACATTAACCCATTCTTCTAAGTGTTGATTTCCTGCCCTAAATATCCAGTCTCTTGAATTAAGATTTTCCTGAACTTGCCTTCAATGATGGTTTTCTCTTTGTGATAAATTTGAATGTCTATTCTCTACTACAAAGCCCCTCTCATGTTCATGATTGCCAAGTGATGTCTACATTGCATATAAACAGAAATGAGATTTCTTCCATTGTCTATAAAAATGTGAGTGCTGGCTGGATCTGCCATATTCACCACAATACAAGGGTTTTCTCCTCAGTGGGATCTTACAAAGGTTCAAGATCATTCTCTGAATGAAACCTTTGTCACAGTATCTCCAATGACAATGATTCACCAGTGTGAATTATCTGACAATTAGTGAGATGAGCTTTCAAGTCAAATCTTGACACTAATCCCATTTCTAGACTTTTCCCTCCAGTAGAGTTTTATGATGCAAAAAACCCACAGGAAAGCAAAAAAAGAACCCTTGTTTGACATTTAAATTCTTTATTACATTTATCATACTTACATACATATCATACAGGGAATTTCTACCCTGTGTGCACCCTCTGGACCCCAGTCTTATTTGTTTCATGAATTCTCTTCCAACTGATCACTGTAACAATTTTGCACTTCTGTGTACATGCTGATGCTCAGACTTGATTGATTTATGAATTCTTTGTCACATTAATTACATTTATAATTCCTCTTCTCTGTATACTTTCTCATGCCTCCTCAAGCTACAGATTTATATTCTGACCCACACTGATCACTTTTGTAGGATGTCTCCTATTGTATAGGTCTTCTTATTTGTGGTGAATCATTTCTATAAAATGCTTTTCCACAACTATAACATACATATAAAGATTTTCTCTCCTTTGGGTATTCTTTGATGAGTACCTTCCTAAATTTGTCATACTTTCTTGATGAGTTGGTGATGTAGACAGGTGGGGAAGATGCAACTGACTATGCTAAATGAGAAACTAATTGTTTGCTAAATTGTTAAAATGATTCTGGAATTCTAAGGCCAATAACAATTTTGTCCAAGTTCTTCTTGACCTAACTTGTCCATCCAGTTCTTTCTTCTGCCCCTTCCCTCCTCTCCCCAGTTATACCTTTTGCCTGAGATACAAAAATCAAAGCATATTGCCTTTGCTGTTGAGTGTGTGTGTGTGTGTGTGTGTGTGTGTGTGTGTGTGTATGCGAGAGAGAGAGAGAGAGAGAGAGAGAGAGAGAGAGAGAGAGAGAGAGATTAATGATTTAATTGTTCTATAGATTAACTCATTATCACTGGTACTGTGTAAGTCCAAAACTTCCTTCTCTAAGCTCCATAAGGACAATGACTGTTTTTGCATGTTCATCTATTAGCACAGTGCTGGCCTAGAGAAGACTTCATGTCTTTTCCCATTGTATCTATGATTCCATTCTTAAGGGAAGTCCTGAGATGGAAGACCCAAATACAGAATGATACTTTGTAATTTTAAGTCTTTTATATAAATTTTAAGTCTTTTACAATTTTCATTACCTGGAGAACCTAAATCTTCCCTTCTCTCCACTGTAACACAATGCCTCTTAAATAACACAGAAAATGAAGATGGATGTTTAGATGAAACATAGCTAGATCAGTATGGATGACATCACTTACTCCCAGAATATCCAGAGGAAAAGTATACATTTATCATGAACCAAAGGCTCCCTCTTTTTTCAAGTTGCTATGTCTACATTATAAGTCTTGCTGTATTTTAAAGACCCCTTTTGCTTCATTCTGCTAAGATATTAAGTCATCCTCGAATTATTCATCAAAATTCTTTTCTCTCATATTTCTTTGGGAGATGGTTGTCCAAATTGCTGAATACATCAGGCAGGGACAGATTAGGGCAAGGGTTCTTCAACTGAGGGCTGTCCATTTGCTTGATTAATATTCTAACAAATATTTTTCGTCAAATTAGCTTCCTTTTTAATGCTGTCCATTTTATTTTATAAATTTAAAATCTTTACTCTGAAAAGAGGTACATAGATTTTACCATACTGCCCAAGAAGCCAATGACAGAATTTTTTAAAAAATTTGTAGGCTAGGGGTTAAGTTGACATGTGAAATGAGAAGAAACAAATAAGCCTAGCTCCCCATTATCCCTTCCCTATAATCAGAATTTGACTTGATGTGCTTTCTATATCTAAAATGTCAAGAAAAAGTCACAGTGAGTCAATCCAGAGAAGCTTAGAGAGACAAACAGAGAGATCTGAGAACATTAAAGATGAAATCTTGTGAGGATCATATATGTCTGGGAGCATTCTAGTGCCCAAGGATGTAAAGAAAGCCAAGAGAGATCACCAAGACAGAAAAGAGATATCAGGGTAACTGTAAACTAATGCAGGTACAGGAATAAATGCCACATGACACTTGTCATACACTACCCAGTTGTAAGTCACCATCCAGGGTGGAGAGAAGCATTTAAGGGCATAGGCCCTAGCTGTGTAGAGAAAAAGAAACAAAGGAAAAGAACAGTGTGTAAAAAAAAATAGAACTGCTATGTGTAGCATTTTTTCTTGTGGAAGCAGAGAATTGGAAATTGAAGGAATGGTCATCAATTGTGGAACGTCTGAACACATTGTGGTATATGAATGTAATGGCAAACTTTTGCCATAAGATATGATAAGAAAAATGATATCATAAAAAGAAAAGAGTTATATGAACAGACACAGAATAAAGTGAGCAGAACCAGATCATTGTATACAGGAACAATAATATTGTCATTACAATCAAGTGTGAAAGACTTAACTACTTTGATCAATACAATGATCCATCACAGTGATCCAAAAGATTCATGAAGAAAAATGGTACCCATCTCCAGAGGGAGTTGATGAACACCAAGTATAGATGAAAGCTTATTTTTTCACTTTATTTTTCTTGCTTTTTGGCAACATGATTAATATGAAAATATTTGCATGTATAATGGTTATATTGCTTGCCTTCTCAATCAGGGAGAAAGGCAGTAAATTTTCAATTCAAAATTTAAAAAAGAATCTGAGGATTACTTAAAATAATTTGTTTGATCCTCTTCTTGCTTATTCAAAATAAGGTATGAATGAGTGATATAAATATATCTTCAAGAGTTGTTATAATATCAAGAATATTGCCTATTCTGCAAAGGTTGCATACAGGACTTACTAATAAATGATGAGATTGTATAAGTGCTTCTCTTTGTGGACAACATTGTATAGTTTGTACTACTTAAAAAAATGTCAGCTTAACAATACAAACAGAAAAAACCAAGTTGATGAATAATGAATGTTATCGAGAAAGAAACTTGTACCTATCTCATTGGTCTGGTACATCAATGTGCATGCATATACGCACATATCCACTATATATACAAACACATATGTGTATATGGTTATAGATAGATATGTCTATATATACACACATTTATATTTGCATGTTTGTATATTCACATATGTGTGTATGGCAAGTATTCTGTATATGCAATGATATGCATCCTGAATGGAACCAGATAGAGTCTGGTACCTTGTTACTGTTTCGTGTTTTAAAGTTTACAATAAGTTTTTAAAGTTTTAAAGTTTACAAGAAAGCTTTCTTCCTTTTGTAGGATGGATATTACCAGGTTGATTATCTTCATTTTAAATCTGAGGAAATTGAGGCTCAAAAGTTAAAACAGGAAGAGTCAGAGATTAGAATGAAATTGGTTGGTTAGTCACTTCTTCAGGGAATGGTAAAAGGAAGAAGATGACCAGAAAACCATGAAATGAAGAAATTAACTGTAGGCATTAGGGAACTGGGGTTTCAATTGTCATTATAATAGTCACTAGCTCTGCCACCTTGTGCAAGGTATTTAATTCTTGTAGCCCTAAGTTTACCCATCTGTAAACTGAAGCTGTTACATCAGACCACCTTGAAGGACCTCTAAATTCTATGATGTCATGAAATTCAGAGGTAGAGGAAGTGGAAAAATCACTGGAAAGAGACAATAGATATGTCTTCCTTTTCAGCTATGAAGTTAGAATTAGGATCATTAGGTGGAAGACATAAGCTAGCAGATTTATCTTTGATAGAGGGAGAAAGAAAACAGATTGTCTCACAAGTATCATTATCCTAAGGTGAAGTAGGCTTTCTCGAAGGGAAGTGGTTTCTCTCACATTTGAGAACTTCAGTCGGACTAGATAACCACTTATGATGGAGAACACATATCTCCCAAAATTAAACCTGACAACCAGTGCATCTCTTGGGTTATTTTCAACTGCAAAGCCAAAAAAGAGGAAAAATATCTTCTGGAATCTACCACCAGCAATGAAAAGCAACCATAGATTTGGCTGTTTAAAGGGAAATTTATGTTCATTAAAGTGACCACCACAGACAATGCTTGAAGTCACATAATTTCAACATCAAATATGTTTTTATATGAACATTCTAAGTATGACCTTTGGATTAAAGGTTTCCCAGATATTACACATTTTACCAGTTTTGCCAAGCATTGATTTCCTCCCCACAAAAATCTAGCTTCAATGTTAAGATTCTTCACGACTTGTCTACAATGTGAGATTTCCCTAGTGGAGCTTCTCTAATGGACTTGGAAGTCTTCTCTCCAAGGTAAAGCCTTGGTTAGGGTCTTGATAGATTTCTCCCTTGTGTATTTTCTGGCATCTACAAAAATGCCCATAAAACATGAGTGTCAGCTGGTTCTGCCACATTCCCCACCCTGACCTCCCCCATTTGTTTTTTGTTCCTTCTGAATGGGCTCTTACGAATGTTCAGGGTTGTCACATTACCTTCATTGATATTTTTCCCCTCGATGACTGAGATGAGTGTTCATCCTTTCCTACACTGATAATATTTCTGGGCTTCTTTCCTGTGATGGGTTTTATAGCACATATTAAAAACGTGTTTGGTTTTTAAAGTTTTTATTACACTTGTCACATTTGTAAGGTTTGTCTCCTCTATTCATGCTTTGAATCTTAGAAAGCTTTGATTGGCTCATGAATTTTCAACTATATTGATTATTTTTGTAGGTTTTCTTCCCTTAAGTAATACTCAAATACTCAGATAAACTGAGAATAACATCTGAAAATTTTCCATGTTGATTAGATATGTGTATATACATACATATACATACATACATACATATTGTTTCCGTCCTCTGTTCTCCTTTTGGTGCCTGTGAGAAATTTGAAAGAAATGCATCTTCTCTTCCACACTGAAGAGTGTGTCACATTCTTCCCCTCTATGGATCTTATATTGACCAATGAGTTGACCTCTGTCAAAATTGATAAGGTCTATCTCTTGCGTGGATCCTATTATGCATAATAAGTTGATCATTCTTAAGAAACCTTTGCCACATTGATATCATTTATATGTGTAGCCTTTGATGTCAAAAAAAATGATGGAAATTTATATTATTTTCCACAATGTTCATGTATATATATAGACTTTCTCTACTCTGTGGACTATCTTATGCCATTATAAATCAATAAGTTCTTGTCTACACTGTTCACTTTTATAATATTTCTTCATAGTATGCAACATTTTATTACAAGTGAAATTGGACTGATCATTCAATTCTTTTCCACAGTCATCATGTTTAAAAGGTTTCTCTGATTAGGAATCATATAATGCTTTATTAGTTTATCTTTAAAAAAATCTTTACCCACACACATTATATAGATGAAATCTTTCTCCTAAATGTCTTGTGATATGATTGCTGAGATAACCTTTAATTAAAGAGCTTTTTGCCATGTTTATTACATATATATGGTTGATCTCTTCCATGTTTCCTTTCATAAAAGAACAAACGATGAAAATACATATTCTTTTTCATATTTGTGACATTTATTCTGTCTTTCCCCTTTGTGTACCTCTTGATGGCCATGTAAATTTGATTGATCACTCTTCCACATAGACCAAATTTCTCCCCTGTGTATATTCCAAGATACTCCCTAACTTGATCTCTAAACTGATCAGAGACACAAAGTCTCCTTCAAGTGTGGGTTTTTTGAGGAGCCATTTGTTTGGATTTGTGAAAGAGAAATTTGGCATACTCCTTACAATTGTGAGTACTTTCCTGCCTATGAATTTTCTGATGAGAAATGAATTTTTTTCTTCTGAATGAAAACTTGTCCACAATGATAACATTTGTAGTGTTTCTTTCCTGTGTCACTCTCTAAGAGTCATGCCACAGTAAAAGATGTTTCCTTTAGAGTGCTTCAAGCGGGATGTATTTCTAAGTCTGGCCAAAATCAATGCTATTGATTTTTCTAGATTATTGGTAACTTGACCTAGACAAGTCACTCTGTAGTTTTCATTCCTACTGTTCAAGAATTTCCTTCTTCCTGGGCTTGCTATGGGTCAAATATTGTTGATCATGTGGCTAGAATCTTCCCCAAAAACCTTTTCCTTTACAGACATTAAAGCTTCACTCTTCCCCAGACTTTCTACTGTTGAATGCACTAACACACAATCCTTCATCAAGATTGACCAAGGAGGGGGTTGGAACCAAGATGGCAGAGTAAAAGCAGAAGCAGGGACTTCCCTGAGCTCTCCCCCAAAGCCTTTCAAATACCTATAAAAATGACTTTGAACAAATTCTAGAGCTAAAGAACCCACAAAATGACAGAGTGAAACAAATCCCCAGGCCAAGACAACCTGGAAAGTTGACAGGTAGGGTCTCTTGCACTGTGCAGGGAGTAGAGAAAAGTCCAGTATGGAAGCACTGAAACAGATGGGCTGGAGAGGCCTGAAAGGACTGAATCATTGGCAGATGTAGCATTTTCCAGACTTTTCAACCCACACCAAAAAGGTCAGTGGCAAAACTCTGTAGGATCTGGGTGAAAGAAGAGCATGCATCTAGCCTTCAGTTTCCAGGGTGGTGAGGCTAGTTACTACAGCATGATGGCAGCAGCAGAAGCAGTGACAACAGAAGCTGCTTCCAGAGCTCTGATACCACAGAGGGTGAGGGATGCAGTGACTGATGCAAAATCCCTGAGGCCTGAAACAGTATACTCACCCCCACTGGAAGCAAAGTCCTACCTTGACAAAGAGTTAGAAAGTCAACTATTTGTCTGAGAAGACGAGTAAATATCATAAAAATACTCAGAATATAGGGTCTTATTTTGGTGACAAAGAAGATAACAACATATAACCAGAAGAAGGCAAAGTCAAAGCTCCTACATCAAAAGCCTCCCAGAAAAAACATGAATTGACCAAAGGCCATGGAAGAGCTCAAAAAGGATTTGGAAAATCAAGTAAGGGAAGTAGAGAAAAAATTGGGAAGAGAAATCAGTAATGCAAGAAAATCATTCAACAGTTTGATAAAGGAGACCCCAAAAATAGTGAAGAAAATAACACCTTAAAAAGTAGACTAACTCAAATGACAAAAGAAGTCTAAAAAGGCAATGGAGAGAAGAATGCCTTAAAAAGTAGAATTAGTCAAAAGGAAAAGGAGGTCCAAACACTCACTGAAGCAAATAATTCCTTCAAAATTAGAATGGAGCAAATGGAAACTAATGACTTTATTAGAAATCAAGAAATTATAAACCAGAATCAAAAGAATGAAAAAAATACAAGACAGTGTGAAATATCTCATTGGAAAGCAACTGACCTGATAAATAAATCTGGGAGAGATAATTTAAAAATTATTGGAGTACCTGACAGTCAGGATCAAAAAAAAGAGCCTAGACATTATCTTTCAAGAAATTATCAAGGGAAACTGCCTTAATATTCTAGAACAAGAGGGCAAAATAGAAATTGAAAGAATCCACCAATCACCTCCAGAAAGAGATCCTAAAAGAAAAACTCCTAGGAATATTGTAGCTAAGTCCCAGAGTTCCCAAGTCAAGGAGCCAGAAAGGAACCATTTGAGTATTGTGTAAATACAAGTAGGATAACACAAGATCTAGTAGCTTTACATTAAGGGATTAAAGAGCTTGGAATATGATATTCTGGAGCTCAGAGGCACTGGGATTAAAACCAAGAATCACTTATCCAGCAGAATTGAGTAGAATCCTTCAGGGAGAGAAAATAAACGTTCATTGAAATAGAGGACTTTCACATATTCTACATGCAAAGACAAGAGGTGAACAGAAAATTTGACTTTCAAATAGAAGAATCAAAAAAACATATAAACATGAAAGTGAAATCTTAAGAGACTTATTAAAGTTGAACTATTTATATTTCTACAGGGAAAGATGACATTTGTATCTCATGAGATCTTTCTCAGTATTAAGGTAATTGGAGGGGAGAGAGAGAGAGAGAGAGAGAGAGAGAGAGAGAGAGAGAGAGAGTACAGAGTGAGTTGAATATGAAGGGATGATAAGTAAAAATAAAATTAAGGGGTAAGAGAGGAATACATTGGGGGAAGGAGAAAGGGAGAGATAGAATGGGGTAAATTATGTCACATAAAAGAAGCAAGAAAATGGTTTCACAATGGAGAGGAAGAGGGGGGAGGTGAGAAGGAATGAGTGAACCTTACTCTCCTAGGATTTGGATTAAGGAGAGTATAACATACACATTCAGTTGGGTATCTTACCCTACAGGAAAGAAGGGGGAAGGGAATAAGAGGGGGGATGATAGAAGTGGGGACAGACTGGGGGGATAGATAGTCAGAAGCAAACACTTTTGAAAAGGGACAATGTCAAAGGAGAAAATAGAATAATTGCAGGATGAGATAGGATGGAGGGAAATATAGTTAGTCTTTCACAACATGACTATTATGGAAGTGTTTTGCATAACTATGTATATATAAACTACATTGAATTGCTTGCCTTCTCAATAAGGGTCAGTAGGGAGGGAAGAATGGAGATAATTTGGAACTCAAAGTTTTATAAACAAATGTTAAAAAATTGTTTTTACATGCAATTATGAAATAAGATATACAGACAATGGGGTATCTTGTCCTTCAAGAAAGTAAAGTGGAAGGTGATAAGAGGGTGGAATGATAAAAGGGAGGGCAGACTAAGGGAGGGGGTTATCAGAATGCATGTCATCTCAGGGTTGGGGGAAGGGGAGAGATTGGGAGAAAATTTCTAACTCAAAATCTTATTAAAATGAATGTTGAAAACTAAAAATTAATTAATTAAACATTAAAAAAAAGATTGACCAGATAGTCTCCTTAAGCAATACAGAAAGAATTTGCTGATGAAGAATCAAATGTCCTTTTTAGACATTTCAACCTACCCCATTTACAGACCAGGTAGATAGAGACTTAATAAATCAATCCCCAGTTTGGCAAAAAATCTTGTTGCTTTTATTGGGTGATGTGTTCTGGAGTTGAGAATGGAAAAAACGGTGATAAGGGATTCTTTTTTGCAAAGAAGTTTCAGTACAATGACTAGCACAAAGAGTATATTGAACATTTCTACATGTAACCATCACTTAAGTTATTCAACATCTGTATGTGTGATTTCACTAGAAAGTGGATATTCTGGGTGTGGAAGTTCAACCCAATGATGGAGATTTGCAATGCCTGTGTAATTTACAAACTGAAAGAATTACCTAGAGCTCTTACTGAAGGTCAGTAAGTCACTTGATGTTACAGGTTGGACCCTGATTGATCCCTCTCTCCATTACATATGACAATGCACCTGATGACCTTCTGTGTAGATATTTTGGGAGCTACATGGTCAGAGCCACAACTAAGCCCTCAGATATCCCCTCATTAACTTTGCTCTCTCATCCACCCTTGATGACTTCACAAGTGAGCAGGTGGGCAGTATGAACCTGGGAATAAGCTAAAAGACTAAATTGTGAGCAAAATGTTACAGGGATTGTGAAATTCCAAGCCCCTAGTAATTTACCCTGTTATTTTTCCTTTTCCTAACTTGCCCATCAAATTATTTTTCTCCCAGTTCCACCTACCCCATTTCTACCTCTTGGTTTAGGTACAGTAATCAAAACATACTGCTATTATAACTGGATAAGGTGAAGAGGGAAATGAGATTTAATTGTTATGTGCATCAACTCATCATCTTTGGTAGTTTCTAGTTCAAAACTTCTTTCTCTGAATTCCATACCCCATTGAAATGTAAACTCCTCAGTACAGGGACTCTCTTTTAGTATGCTCATCCCTAAGCCCAGTATCTAACCTAGAGTAAAACCTTAATAAGGACTTTTCCCTTCACCCCTTGTAGGTACAATTTCATCAGTGGGGGAAATGTCAGACATAGAATCCCTTTCACTGAGGAAGATTTTAAAACCCATTTTACATTTATCTTATCTTGAGATCTCAACTTTGTCCATCATTCCACTAATCTACATTGCCCCTAAAATAAAAAAAAGGACAGATGGATGTTTATCTAAGATATGGCTGTTATACTTTTAAGTCCAATCATTTACTAAGAAAGAATCTTAAAAAATCTAATCTATCCATTACATAGATGATGAGCCAAAGACTGACCTTTATCTTGATCTAGTATTCTTGTATGTCCTACCTTCTTTTTTCAGACAAATTTTACTTTCCTCCAGAAATATATTGGAATGGCAGTACAGTAACATCAGTCCCACTAGCCTCAAAGTTTCCAGGCTGCCTTGTCCCATGCCCATAACCTAGTTCCCATGATCAGCCTCAACTCCCTGGAAGTAGTGAAAAGGTAAATTCAGGCACTGTACCAGCAGGGGGATGCGGGAGAGGACAGAACCCAGAAACTGCAGAGAGAGAAAGCTAAAGGAGATGTGGTGGCTCTGAGTAGACCAATCCAGTCAGTTGAGCAAGAGTTAGATTGGAACACAGCCCTGAAGAAACTGGAGAAGGCAGAAAAGGCAGCTAGTGAGATGTTGGAGTATAAAAGGTGATTGGGAAACAGGCAATGAAGGATGAAGAGAAAATGGAAATTCAAGAGATAAAGCTGAAAGGAAGTCAAACATTCCAGAGGAGGCTGATCACAAATATCTGCCCACAAATTGTCTACCCTTGAAAAGGAACAAGGGAAGTGAGATACCAGCTTAAAGGTGGTGATCTGGAAGACGAGCTTAAGATTATCACTGATAACCAAAACTCTTTGGAGGCTGTATCTGAGAAGTATTCTTAAAAAGGAAAATAATAAGTAGGAAGAAGAAATCAATCTTCAGTCTAACAAGGAGCACGACACCCAGGCTGGGTTCACAAAGCAGAAAAGCTGCTGCAAACTTGAAAAAGACCATTGATGACCTGGAAGAAAATCTCCCCTAGACCAAAGAAGAGACTAAAGAAGGCTTACATTGGAAACTGGATCAAATATTAAAGAACTTTACTCTATGGGAATCAAAAAAGAAGAACTTTGTTTGCCACAAACTTAGGAACTCCACATTATCTCCTTCCCTTGTAAGAAGTTTCTTCTATTATTTTCTTTTCTTTATTAGAAACTTCAATCAAATTTTGAATACCCAACCAATGTTTGCTATCAGGAAGGTTTTGGGTACCAGTTAAATCTAGTTCTTCCTTTCAAACAGCACACTAAAGCTTCTAGTTGACTTTCTTTATCCTTCAGTTGCATTATTTTTTCCCTTAGGCAGGCAAAGTATTTAACATAGGCCAAAATCTCCAAGATTGAGGGCATTCTGTTATACTCTAGGCAATAGCAGGGAATGCAACTGAGTTACTGGATCATGCCTGGGTGGATGTAAGAACACAAGCATTCCATGTCAGCCTGAAGGGCAGGGACCATCTCATAAACTGGGCGGGGACTTTCCAGTCATAGTGAAAAGGTTATTTTAGGAAGTCATAAACCACAAAGAATGGTCCCATTATTGTGCTTCTTCCTCCTACTTCACCCTCCAGGGTAAATATCCTCTGTGCATCATCAAGAAAAGACTTCTAAAAGATAATCAATGACATCGAGATATTTTTTTCTGGAAGAGTACTTGAAGTTCTGTTTCTGTATTGGTCCAAAGAGAGAAGGCCTGTACAAAAACTTAAATGTGGCCTACAATTGATATTACTTTCACTGTATGCCCAGACTTTTATTTCCTTTAAAAAATCTCATTTTAGGATTTTAGGTGAGGTTAGCCTATATTTAGACCAGTGTGGTACTTTACTACCTTCTCTCGTTTAGGAGATGACTTCTACAAAGCAAATGAAAATCTCATTCCAAATAAGGAATGATTCCTTATTCCAGAAAAGTGTGGAACAGATATGAAGATACAAGTTTACAGTTTGATTAAAAATTACCCTGTTTCTAGCCTATAATTCCAGTCCTGATTCTTAATTATTAAATATCACACTAGCCCGAAGCACATTAAGAAATGTGAAGTTGAATGATAACCAGTGATTTTCATTTAGATCTTTATAAAATGTATCATAGTCATTCATATCTTTTCCTAGTTTTTGGTCAAATAATTTTTTTACATAAACTAAAAAAAAGATATTGGGGCATCCCTCCACTTTTCATTTGTATCCCTTTGTTCTCTAGACAGTTTGGGCAGTAACAGAATAGAGGAAGGCTCTTAGCTTGGGGACTAGGAACCTGTTAAATATTCTGATAACTGTGTTTCCATCAAATTGCTTTCCTTTGTAGTCATGTGCATTTTATTTTATGCATCTAAAATATTATTCTAAAAAATGGTCCATGACAGAAAAAATTTTATGAATTCTAAAGCTAGGTTCTTTGGCTCATTCAATCTTGCTGTAATTCAGGAGGTGCTAGCCAACATTATCAGAAGTTGAGAGACTAAAAGGTGCAATTTAAGTCATAGAACAGATCAGAACAAATTTCTCTGGATGATCAGGGAAAGACCTGTCACAAAGCTGCACATTAGGATTCAGGGGCTGGATGCCTTGGCCAAGAAAACAAGACCATTTGTCCAGGTTAGGGAAACACCCCTAAAACAGACCTAGGTGAGACAGACCATGGAGTGATCAGCTTTCCCCCATTCCTGCTCCACCAATGGTCCAGGAGCTCGGAGACTGTTAGGAACTCACAGAAGGAGCTAAGGCTTTAGGATCAGTGACTGACATTTTCATGCACCTAGTCCAGAGCCCCAAAGGATAGGCTGATTTCATCTTTCATGTGGACCCTCTTCTGACACGTTGCACCTGACAAGTTCTGTAACTAGAGGAAGAATTGTAGACTGGTTCTGAAATGATCCTAGTCAGTCACCCTTGAAGCAAAGGGGCAGGGTCTGTGGGAGAAGGTAAGAATGAGGCCAGACCCTGGATGACTTAGTCAGTGTCACTCTATGTCCTCAAAAACGGCTACTCTTACACTCATCTCTTGGAGAAATGCTCAGAAAGTCAGTTCCAATAAGCAGAAAATCCTACTGACTTCTCCCAAGATCAGGTGCTCATGTTCAGTTTCCCTTGGAACCTCTGTTCTCAACACCTGCCATCAGAGGCTGACCTCTAAATGGGCTGAGACAGGAATGCTGGAATTCTGGGAAGTATGTGAATGGAGGTTTCTGGGCATGCCCAAGAAATCAAGGCCATGTGCTAATTCACATATATTTTCAATCAATGTCTTTAGAGGCATTCAGACAGTGAATAGAGAGCAGACCTTTATATCAGAGAGACCTGAGTGTCAGTTGTCTTGTCTCTGACCACGTGCAAGTCAGTTCTCTGGGTTCAGGCAACTCTCTGGGACCAGAAGTTAAAGAAGAGTATGAAATTAACACTTCAAAGAACAAGCATTCACTAAGTTCCTGCTATTGGTCTGGGCTATTCTGGAAATGGTGGTTCCGAATTTCAGCAGCCCCTGTCCTCAAGAATCATGTGATAACATGAAGCTTTGTTGGCACATACAAACTACCTCATCCAAGAAGTTCTGAATGAAAATTAAAAAGACATACTAGTGAGTTACTGGAGGCTTGACATGCTGGTTTGTGTTGTTGCATTTGTAGTGATTTTGGGAGCAGTAGCTAACAAATCATTCAGTAATGACATTCTTCAATGATCACCAGGATAGAAGATTATTTATGATTGAAATTAAAAGCAAGCTCTGCACTGTCATTCTGAATATCTTCAAAAATATAAGGTGTCAAAGTCATGAATATACAGCTGGTTGCAATACATTCTGGGTGGAGGGTTACTATTGCAATCTCAATATCAGTCAGTAGTACACTAAGGAATCCAAAAATCAAAAATGACATCTAAGGTGATATTATGGTTCATTGAGTGAGTTCTGAGGTAGTCAGGTCACAAACTGTGGTGCCTTTCGCATTTCTTGATACTACAGTTTAAAACTAGGGAGTCTCCAGAGGAGACCAATAGGTACAGGAATGCCAGTTGACTAGGTTATACAGTACTGGACAGAGGGAATTCAGGATGTTGAAACTGAAAAGAAAAAGCATTGGTGAAATATCCAGTAAGTGTGTCCAAGCATGGTTGATTTCCACATTTGGGATCCGAAGGAAATAGCAAATTCATTGATTCCAACCTCAGTATTTAAGAAATGAAGGAACAGTGGCCCAGAGTAGTTAATTGACTTATCCATAGTTTCAGTGGGAGACAGAGAAGAGTGAGAATTTAACTAATTGCTTCTTGATCTAGAACCTTTGCCTTGTCTACTCTACTAAAGATGCCTCTTTTGAAAATCTAAGATGTGGAAGAGGGTTTTGAATTGTTCTCCTCAGTTTGTAGATTTAAGAGTAATTCTCATCCTCTGACAGTTAATGACTCATACCCAATGTATAGAACAGCCCTTAATTCTCCAAAAATGAAATATATCCTTTTATCCACCTTAGAATGACTTTGAGAAAAGATCTGTCTGTGGACCACAAAGACTGTCTTCAAGAACTAGAAAGGGCATCATATGGAAAAGGAGTGAGATTTTTTTCCCAGTTGTTTCTTGAAGATAAACTAGGACAAAGGGAGGGAAGATACAGATAGGCCTGTGATATGTAGTGAATGTTCTAAACAAACCTTTTGCTACAGTGGTCGCATGTACTGGATGTCTCCTCTGTGCGGATACTCTGATGAACTATTGATTTTGATTGTCAACCGTAACTTTAATCACACTGATCCCATTTATATGATCTTTTCTGTGGATGAGTTTGATGACAACGAGAGAGGTGAAGCTTCTGAAAGATTCTTTGTCTACTGATGACATTTGTACGAGTTCTTTCCAATAATCTTACCTAATACTTGTCCCTCTCTCAAACGTACTTTCATTGCAGTCTTGAGGGAGGTGCATTTCCAAATCTTGCCAAAGTATACTCCTGGTGTTCCAAGCTACTGGGGAATTTCACTGTGCACTTTTCACTGGGAGATATGTAAAAGTTCCCACTTCCCTAGCCTTGCCCCTGAGACAGACTCTTTAATCTGGGTCCCTGCAATCTTCCTCCTGAAATTGCATTTCCCTGTCAGTCTTGTCTTCATTACTCCTCAGACTTTCCAGCAGAACATTGCTGGCCATTTTGAATACCAAAACCACTCTTTAAGGTTCACTAGGCAGTTCTCACTTCAGTTTTCTGAAACAATAAAGAAGGAATTCACTGATGAACAATAATTAAAAGTTCTATTCAGAAATTTCAAAGTACTGCATTTATTTACTAGGAGAATGAGAATTTCATAAATAATTGCCCAACTAGGCAAAGAAACTGGGTGACATGTTCTGGAAAACATGTTTTGTTTCTTTCCATTCTAGAGAATGTAAAAAAGCAGGGTAGCAGAGGACTCTTTTAATCCAAAGATGTACTTGTGATTTCACTGTAATGGATGTAGCCTGCCTGTGAGAATTCACCCTTTTATGCAGATCTGTGTCATTTCAAAGTAGAATAATTACCTGGACTACTTGCTGAAGGTAAACATGCCAGTAGCCATCAGAGGCAGGGCTTGGACCTTGGTCCTCCTGACCCCAACCTTGAACTTTTCCCATAAAATACCCTACAACGTCTAAGGTCTACTCCTGTAAACATGGAAATTTTATCATTACATCTACAACTGCCATCAGACATACTAAGTTCCTCACCTTCCCTTCCCTTTTTGATTCTTCTTTGAAGAATTAGAGGGAACCCAGGTGGAGATGATGAAAATAAGGGGTATTCTAAAAGATTTAATTGGATTTTATATAAAATATGATTTTACATACATATACACATATTTGTTTTAATGGTAGCTATCTGGGAAGGGAGGAAAAAGGGGAAGGAAACAAAAGAGTTGCATGATAATTTTATTAGATAATTAAAAAGGATAGCAAGCTGTATATAATAGATTTGCAGTTTCACGTGTAGTTATGGTTTTTTTTCTATATTGTTATTTGTGGAAATGCTTTTTTTATTTCTTAAGTTCAGAATATTTTTTAAAAGGTTAAATGATGACGAAAATGTTAGTGATTGGGCAATTCAAAGACCACTCATCATTTTCCTTACGTTCTTTGGTTACCTGTTTTCCTTTTCCAGTTATGACACCTTTATCTATCTCTTTCACTATCCAATTCTTTCTATGGGCACAGGAACCATTGTAGCTGAGAAAGGATGAGGGACTTAATTGCCCTGTGGATCAACTTATCTTCTCTGCACTTCCCTGAACCCACGACTTCCATAGAATAGAAGCCCCTGAAAGACAAGTACTGATTTTCTCCACTGTTTATATGCATATATCCATCCCTTAGCGTGAGAGGCAACTAGATGGCACAGTGGATAGAGCATCCGGTCTGGATTCAAATTTGGCCCCAGACATTTCCTAGCTCTGTGACCCTGGGCAAGTCACTTAACTCTGTTTGAGTTTTCTCATCCGTAAAATGAGTCAAAGAAGCAACTGGCACACCACTCCTATGAACTTACCAAGAAAACCCAAATGGAGTCATAAAGTGTCAGACATAATTGAAATGTTTCAACAACAACCCTTACCTTGGAGCCTGGAATTTTATCACTGAGAATTCCTGGAATGAAATCTTTTTCATGGAGAGAGACTATTAACTCCTTTGTCATTTATTATCACTTGGAGACGCCAAGTCTGTCCCTCTCTCTTTTGTCCTCCATTGCCTCTGCAATTAAAAAATACAGATGGACGTTTGTCTGAGACATGACCATTATCAGTTCAGGTCAAATTGCTTACTCAAAAAGCACTCTAAGATAAAGAATAAAGCCATGATGAGCCCAAGAGCAACCCTCTTCTTGAGCTAGTATCTCTGAAGTTCTTTGTGTATTCTTCACCAAAACAAAATATCCAATCTCTGAATGAAAATATCCTGGGATTTTAGGGTTTCTCTTACATAAAGTTTCTGATGAACCCTAACATCTGTTTTCAACTAGTAGTTTTTTGCCACAATATTGAGAGTATTATAGTTTCTCCCTTGTGTATTTTCTGACATCTATAAAAAATTTGAGAGCAGGCTGAATCTTCTCCTATACTCATCATATATACTGGGCTTTTCAAGAGACTCATGAATGCTCACGGCTGTTCTTGGAATGAGACCTTTAGCATACTAACTACCATAACCCATGTGGATACTCTAAAGACTTGTGAGATGTGCTTTCTGGTTGAATCCTTCACCTCCCTGAACATATTTTTAGGATTTCTAGTCTTATTAGATTTTATGAGGCATATAAAAACTTACTTGATATCTGAATTCTTCATTATATTGAGTACATTTATAGGTTTTCTCATCTTTGTGGATTTCATGATAGTGAGCCAGACTTGACTCCTCTGAGTGTTCTTCCACTCTGATCACATTTGTAAGGTTTCTCCCAAGTGTGGATTCTCTGATGCCTACAGTAGCAAAATTGATTGATCACTGAATTCCCTTTCATGCTGATCACATTTGTGGGATCTCCTCCATGTTTATTCTCCGATGTTCATGGAATTATCTTTGCCAAACAAACTCTTGGTCATAGAGAACACTTTCATAGGATTTTCCCCCATGGTAGATTTTATGATACATACTAA
The DNA here is from genome assembly GCA_028658325.1 of Potorous gilbertii. Classification (NCBI taxonomy): domain Eukaryota; kingdom Metazoa; phylum Chordata; class Mammalia; order Diprotodontia; family Potoroidae; genus Potorous; species Potorous gilbertii. The sequence continues at coordinate 679,252,350 of CM053770.1, forward strand.
AATTTGATTGATAACTGATTTGTTTATTACAAATTTTATATTTGTAAAGTTTCTCTCACAGGTGCTCAGACTATTTTAATTGATCCATGAATGGTCTTCCAAATGACCACATTTATGAGGTTAGATCTATGTGTGCTCTCTATGAAAACTGGATTGAAGTCTAAAATCTTTTCTATTGTTTATGTGTTTATAGAACTTTCTCACTGTAAGCACCCTTTGATGCTTAGACAAATTTGATTGATCTCTGAATTCTCTTCCACACTGATCACATGTGTAGAGTTTTTCTCTTTCTCAGGTGCTTTGATATCTATTGAGATGGGATTTCTGAACAAACCTTTGTCCACACCGATTACGTTTTGTGTCTTTTCCCTGGATGTCCTCCGTTTGTCATGGTAATCACCGTTATGAATTGTCTTTCTCCTGTGGTTTTTCTGATGAGAGTTAAGGGTTTTTTCAGACAAAACAATTCCAAATACATGGCATATTTACTGGCTTTTTCTCCCAGGGAATCTCTCCAGTAAACAGATGATTGTGAAATGCAAGTGGTCTTCTTGCTATTAAATCCATAACATTTCTGTTCTGTTAGTCTGCTTGGGCAGTTATTTTGGCTTGCTTCTTTAAACTCAGAAACTGGAGAAATCTGTTCCACCAAATCAGATACAAGCTGATCTTGAGACTTCTTTGACTTTCTTTTTATAGAGGAGGTTTTCCCTTATATAATTTCTGTCTGGCAAACTGATCTCAGCTTTCTTCCAAGACTTGTACCCTGTCACAGGTACTTCCTTCTCAGTGTCCTGAGCATGATCCATTTCCAAACGGGGTCACGTTACACACTCTGGGTGTTCTAGGCTGTTGACAACTTCCCCTTGAAGAGTCACCCAATAATTTTCTCTGCTGGAAGTGATAAAGGTATCATTTTCCTACCTTGTCCCTGGGGCAGGTCCTGTTGGTTAAATTCCCTGAAATCTTCCCCTTCGAATATTTTCATCACAGATTGTTAATGCTTTGCTCTTCCCTATGCCTAGGGAGTGAAATGACATGTGTGTCCTTAAGGCCACAGGTTCCCCACCCTTGCAAAGTCTTTCCAGTAGAGCATTTTCAGCTGTTCTAAATCACAGTCCTTCACAACTGGCTAGAAAATTCTCATTTCAGCCCTTTTGAAACAATAGAGAATCTACTGGGGGTCTAAAAAGTCTTTTTTGAGAAATTTCATGCTCTCATTTACTGATGGGGGATGAGGATTTTACAAATCATTCCTCCCCAGTGGGGAAAGGATCTTCCTGTTTATTGTAGGTAGTGCTTTAGAGTTTGTTGTTGTCACTTGTCCTTTGATCTTGAAGAGGACTATGACATCAGGAAGGTGATGCCATGACTTGTAAGTGTATTGGATGTAAGTGAGACAGGGCTGTTCAAGGTCACCAGCCTCACTTTCTCCTCCAGAGCCATCTGGGTCTGGTGGCTAAATATAGATTGGGATCCCTGGATATGGCTCCATTTTGTAGTTTAGAGTGGGAAAAGAACAGTAATAGTGTGGTTTTTGATGCAGAGAAGTAACCATATACTTAGCACAAAGGGTTTATTAAATGCTTTGACATTTATTCATCACTTAATTTATTCAACCTTTCTACTTCTGATTTTATTGGAATGAGGACTTCTCGGTGTGAAAATTCCTTCCAGTGATGCAGAGCGGTAATATCTGAGTAAGTTGCAAGTTGAAAAAAAGAATCAGCATCACTTGTAAAAGGGTTATTGGATATCAGAGAGAGCTCAGACTCAGATCCTTCTAAGTCTAGTCCTATTTCCACAAAATAAAACTCTGTCTCTAAGGATGATTTTTGTAAGTATTTGGGGAGATACATCATGAGTTGTACGATGGTCATGATGGGCATCCTTTAGTTCATCGGCTTCCTCAGCCTTCCCTGCTATATGAATGTGGGAAGGAAGTTGAGCAGAAGGGCAAGAGTCCTGGAAATCATGCCATGAAACCATCAATTGTAGAAGTCATTTATTGAACTGTAAAGGACACTTAAGTCAGAGAACCTGTGATGAACCTCAGCTCTCTCAGCTATTATTAACACCTGTGTATCCATAGATAAGTAATTTCACTCTTTAGTCCTTAGTTTAAAGTAAAGCAGTGGCATCAGACAAGTTCCAAGAACCTTTTCTGTACAGAAATCAATGATCTTGTGAACTGGGTGGTTTAGTTTTGAGAATAGATCTGTCTGGGGTCTGTGAGAGCTCTCTAAGCATTTAAAGAACATTGAATGGAAGAAATATCAGACTGATTCTTCTTCATCCAAGAAGATGGAAGGAAGATAAATATATGCATATTTAGTCTTGAGGCAAGGGAGATGGGGGGTGGGGTGTCTCACAAGCACAGCTATCATAAAGTGAAATTGACTTTTTAAGAGGAAACTATCCCCCTGAGTGGAAGGCTTCAATAGAAGCTGAGATCACTTGTCAGAAGAAGCAAGCATCTCCTTAAATTTAACATGAATGAAATGGGAGAATTGTGTTCGGTTGAGTTATGAACACAGAGACCAAGAAAACCAGAGCAAGGACTCTGGGATAAACTGACAGCAATGAAGGAGAATGTGCTGGTTGAAGTAAAATTAAAGAGTGATTAAAATTTCACCATAGACAAGGCCTGTGGCCACACAGTTTCATGTTTAATACATTTTCTAATAATCATCCAAAGCAGGATTTCTGAATAGAATGTTTCCCACAAATGATACATTTAACCAAGTTCTTCCAGGTGCTAATTTCCTGTACATAAATGTCCACTCTCTGAGTCCAGATTTTCCTGGATTTGTCTTCTGTCTGGGCTTTCTCTACAGTGACATTTTTGATGAATTTAGAGGCCCTTTGCCACTACCCAGACTATGCCATAGTAATGAGAGTCGAGGAGTTCTCTCTTTGGAATTTTCTCATGTCAATAAAAATGTGAATCCTGAATGAATTCTGGCTTGCACCCACTACACATATAGGAGTTTTCTCCCCAAATGCTTCCTCTTACCCATGTCACCCATTCAAAACCCCTCATTTTACAGAGGAGAGAAATGGAGCACAGAGAGTTAAAGTGACTTGTCAAAAATCCTACAAATTGTTAAGGGCCAAAGGGAAAGATGGGAACCCAGATTTTATGACTCCAAAGAAATTGCTTTTTTCGCACTCGATCATGTACTGCCTTAGTTTCCACACTTGCAATGTTTGACCTTCCAAAGAGAAGGCTGAGGATGGGGATCAATAGCTGTCTTTAGCTAGTCATAATGAAAACATGTTTTGAAGGGTTAGACTTATTCTATCTTACTCCAGAGGATAGGTCCAAGCAATGGGTGAAAAATACATATTGTTGTTTTTAGAGTTGACATAAGAAAATTATTCTCAACAGTTAGAACTTCCCAAAAGTTGTCAGGGCTCTCTCAGCAGATAGTTGGTTCTGCCTCATTTGAGGCCTTGAAACAATGATTCAATGGCCATAAGATCATAAAATTCAAGTTAGGAGGGACATCAGAGCCTCTCTAATTCAATCCTATCATTTTACAGAGTAGTTAATAGAAATTTTGGTGTCATATAGCCTAAGGCAGGATTTGAATAGTACTTCCGGACTTCAAATCTAATACTCTATCTATTCACCATACCAGTTATGGGGATGTTGTAGAGAGTTTTACGTTCTGAAATTCTGTGATAGTGTGATCTGACTCTTCATGACCCCATTTAGAGTTTTCTTGGCAAAGATACTGGAGTGGTTTGCCATTTCCTTGTCCAGCTCATTTTACGGATGAGGAAACTGAGGCAAACAGGGTTAAGTGACTTGCATAGGGTCACATAGCAAGTAAGTATCTGAAGATGGATTTGAACTCAGCAAGATGAGTCTTCCTGACTCCAGGACTGGCATTCTATCTACTGCACCACCTAGCATCCCATATGACTTACAGTTTAGCACTATTTCTACAACCTCATGATGTCTTAATATTTACGTAGGTGTTACATGGCTTGTTTCATAAAGCACTCTGCTTCCCTCCACCCTACTTAGATGACTAGTCTTTAGAGTTGCAGATGTGGCACTGTAAAGAGTGTCAGGGGATCACGTAACATCATTTAGAAAAACACAGGAGGTACTAAAGTGGCACCAGCTGATCTTGGGGAAATACAAGCAAAAAGCAAGGGTCAGTGAGATAGGATTTTTTAAACCTCGCATTTGCATGCCAGTCAGAAGGTAGGAGGGAGCCCTGGATTTGTGTCAGGACTGTGGGTCCAGATTCTCAATCTGCTCCTTATTAACTCTGTGACCTTGGACAAATCACTTCACCTCTCAGGATGTTAGTTTCTGAATCTCTGAAAAGGAAGAGATCAATCTAGATCAATAAAGCCATAAGTAGGTGCTAAGTACTGTTCTAGGAACTACAGTTATAACTACAAGAGTAGTAGGAAAAGTCTTTGTGGCTCTCCGAAGTTGTAGCCTGTGTAGTAGTCACACCCCAATAAGCCATCTTGATGGACAGGCTAAACCAGACTGAGGGTAACCGAAAAGTCTCATACTCACCAGGGAGTTAGGGGGCTGTTTACCTCAAGCATGTGAAGACTCCCCCAGTGGAATGGGCAGATGAGAACAAACTGTTCCAACGACCACACAGGCATCTAAAGATGGTCAGATAGTGAAGACACCAAGGTCATCCACTAGATCATACGCCATTGCCACTTATCCTGACTTTTGACTTGCTGCTGAAATTCAACGACTCTAGAAAAGACAGTGAGACTGACAACTTTTTGTTACTCTGTGAAAATCTAATTCAATTAAAATCGACATCACCTGCGATGTGATTGGTCCTCTTTAAAAGTGAAGGATGAACAGCCCTAGAGACAGTCCCTGAATGTGCGGAGCTCACATTCTACAAGGGGGTAGATAATGTGTTCACAGAAAACTGCAGGACCTATGTATCTCTATCTGTATACATTTGTGCATGAATGTGCAAATGTGGGGCAGCTAGGTGGCACAGTGGATGGAGCATCAGACCTGAACAAGTTCAAATCCAGCCTCAGACCCTTTCTAGCTGGGTGACCCTGAGCAAGGCACTAAAGCCCTGTTTGCCTTGGTTTCCTCCTCTATAAATGGGAGCAATAAGAGAATCTACCTCCCAGGGTTACTGTGAGAATCAAATGAAATAATAATTGCATAGTGCTTAGCACAAAGCCTGGCACTCAGTAGGTGCTATGTGAATGCCAACTGTTAATATTATTAATACATACATATAGGTATATATGGAATATAGTATATGTGGTATGTATTTACAGTATAGGTATATATGTATACACATGCGTATATATGCATATATATACGCATGTGTATTCATTGATATGCAAGTTACAAAGGGGACATTGGCAGCTAGGGAAATTAGAACTGGCTTCTTGGACTAAGCTAAGCAAGAGGTGTGGTATTGCAAGAGGTGGCAGGGAGAAAAAGGTATATTCCAGGAAGAAAGGACAATCTGTGAAAAGACAAAGAGGGAAGATGAGGCCTGTGGCTGGAATGTAGAATGGGGGTGGGGGAGTATAATGTGCAATCAGTCTAAAAAGAGAGATGACCTAAAAAGTCCCTTTCAGTTCTCAGTTTCTGATCTGTGAAACCCTAGTTCTACTTCCAAAAAGACATCAACATTTAAGTTTCATGGAGAATTTATATAGACATCTTTTGGGGGACAAAATTGGTTGAAAGTCTTGAAATTTGTAAGGTTTGGGAAATTTCTTATGACTACTTAAGTTAAGAGAACTTAACAAAGTATATATTTTCTCTCTAATTTAAAGAAAGATTTTTTTTGAAAAAATACTCAGGCTTTCTAAATTTGGAGCTAGCTTATTTGGTTGCCTATACTATTTTCCACAATCAGTGTCAAGATAACTTTTTTCCGTTTCTTTCCTCTTCTCTTTGGAAATCAAAAGTACATCTTGACTGAATTCAGACCCTTCCTAGAAAGGAAGGTCCTTCTTTGTTTAAGCCTTGAGTGAAATTGCCCCCATTGGACTGTTCAGAGCCTTCATGTGGATGTGGAAGTAGGTTGATAAAGAGTCACAGCCTTATTTTGGAGGATGACTTCTGAGAAACAGGAACCCATAAGGGTTTCTAGGAAAAATGATTCATGCAACCTCTCCTCCCCCAAGTTTTCATTTTTGAGGATGACCCACTAGTGCTAAACTTCATTGGAAAATAAGTTCATGATCTTTCTACACTAGACAGAAAAAAAAGAACCTTTTCTCTTCCCCTGATGGGAGGAATTGACAGCACAAGAGCAATGGCCATCTGATGGTACTTGCTACTCTTCACTGAGGGATAATTCTAGTGCAGTTTTGGCATGTGTTTTTGTTCATTTGTTTTTGTTTTCATTTGGACAAGGAGATCTATCAGATCTACCCAGATCTCTTTCAGATTCCTTCTGGGCATGGTTTCACAGTGTTGCACAGCAGCCTACCTTGAACTCAGCTGTATGAAGTATAAAATCATTGTGAAAACTGATTGGGCATCCGGAGGACATGAGCCTGACTTCTATTTCAGTCACTTAACCCTGTTTGCCTCAGTTTCTTCGCCTGTATAAAGCTTCCTGCTTCGTGACTTCAAGTGAATCACTTCACCTCTCTTAGGGTGAGGGTGAAATGGTGGTAACAGTTCCTGTGGAATTGACCTCACAGGACTGGATCAAGTGAGGCAATATATAGAAGGCTCTTTGCAGATTTGCCAGACATGATGATGATCATGATGAAGAGGATGCCATCTTTTTATGGGAATTATAATCCTAGGAAATATTTATTTAGGATTTTAAGCTAAGTAAAGTACTTTGCGTATGCTATCTTATTTGGTCTTCACAGTAACTCAGGGGGCTTGGTGCTATTACCGTTGTTGTGTTTGTCTTTTGTTTTCAAAGAAGACCATGACATCAGAGAAATGATGACATAACTTGCACTTGACTTTCTTTTGAGTAAGTGAGGGCTGCTATTGCCATATTCATTTAACAGAGAAGGAAACTGGGTCTGAGCAAGGTTATGTGACTTGCCCAAGATCAGGTAAATCTTTGGGGCATGATTAGAATGCAGGTCTCCAAGTCACTGTATCATTGTTTGAAAGATGTCCTTCCTTTCTTCTCTCCTTCCAGCCCTCCTTCTGTCCTCTCCCTCCTTCCTTTCTTCCCTCCCTTCATCCTTCCTGATTTCCTTCCCACTTTCCTTGCCCCTTTTCTCCCTCTGTCCTTGCTTACCTCTTTCTCTCCTCTACCTCCTTCTTTCCCTCTGTCCCTTATTCCCTCCCTCCCCTTCCCTCCTTTCTTCCCTTTTTCCTTGCCTCTTTTCTCTCCATTCCTCCTTCCTTCCCTCTTTCCTTGTTTTCTGTATCCCTCATTTCCTCCCCTCCTCTTTGCTTCCTACTTTCCTTCACTCTCTCCTCCTTTCTTTCCCTCTCTCCTTTCTTCCTTCCCCCATCCTTTCTATTTTTCCTTCATATTTGTAAAATGGAGGCAAATGCTGATAGTACAGTTGAGAGATTTAAGACCTTCTGCGTCATTCCACCCCTTTGTGGAGATGGGAGGTTCACATGTGTACATTTTAAGACTTTTTCAAAGTATCAATCAGTTGTATTGATTTTTTTCACTCTTAAAAATGCTATTTATTATGTGGGCTGTCTCTCAGAGAAGGGGAGGGGGAAGGACATTGGAGATAGTTATGAAGATATAAGAAAATAAATATCTATAAAACATATCAATCAAAACTTATTTTTAAAATGGAAACTGTCTAAACCATTATACCCCAAGATAAATGATTATGGGAACAGTTTCATCCCAGAGCAATGACTCTTCTTGTGTGTCACAAGCCTCCGTCCTTGTTTCTGTCCTTTTCAACACAATCATGAATGACTTAAGTGAAAACATGTCATACTTAACAAAATCGCAGCTGCCGCCACACTGGTAGGGATAGCTCATTCAGTCGATGACAGAATCGAGGTCAACAAAGAGATTTGGTGGATTAGAATTATTGACTGAATCGAAGATGAAATTTTCAAAGGACAACTATAATGACCCCCTTTCAGCTCTTAATCGATGAAGCTGTGATGTCCTGTACTTATGTGTCAAATAGATCTGTTTGGTAGCGTAATGAAGACTTGGTTTTAAAGGTTCATTTAGGGGAAATGGTGTGGTGAAAAATGGTGAATTTGGGGGCTCAAGGGAGATGGGTTAGAAATTTAGACTTTTGTGACTTTAGGCAAATCATTCCCCCTTTCTGAATTACAGCTTCCCCATTTGAAAAATAAAGAGGCTAACTTAAAAGGCCTCTCAAGTCCCCTCAAAGTCTAAATCTCTAGAGGGAAGGAAACATGCATGTATTAAGTACCTACCATGTGCTAGGTACTATACTGAGAGCTTTACAAACATACTTTCCTTTATTCTCACAATAACCCTCGTGAGATAGGCACTATTATCAGAATCATTTTACAGTAGAAGACATTGAGAGAGACAGAGGTTAAGTGACTTGCCCAAGATCATCCAGTACTGGAGACAGAGTTTGAACTCAGGTGTTTCTGATTCCAGGCTCAGTGCCACATCTGCTGCACCACCAGCTAGCTGCCTCTAGGCCTTTATAATCTGTACTGTTCAATGAAAGTTCCATGAGTTTACATTGTAAACTGTCCATCCAAAAAATTAAAAAAAGGGAGGGAGATCTTATGTTAATGCTTCAGTGGATCTCTCATCCCATCAGCATATGTGTTCACTTCATTGGTGCAGATTGCAATTCATTAAAAAGCATCCAACTGGGTGATGTGGGAGCCAGAAAAGCTCCTTTGAGCTGGGGCTGCATAGAGTAGGGTCTATTGTCTCCAGTGAGACTGTTCATCCTGCTTTCCTCTTCCTTGGTCTGATCACACCTGGAGAGGCACAGAGAACTTGTACACATGGGTATGGAGTTTCAAGTTCAGTTTTCTGGTTGCTCATCCAATGTCTCCATGTATACTGATTCAGTTGCATGCAATCAACAAATGGATCATTCATTAGGATTCAAAGAAAATGGAAGAACGTGTGGTATAACAGAGAAGGCACCTGGTATGCCGTCTAAAGGCTTGATATCCAATTCTCCCTCTGACAACCCATATTTTGTCCTGAGCAAACCACAAGCTGCCTGTGTTTAAGTTTTCTACTTCAAAAAATTCCGAGGATAGAGCCTGGAGGACATGAATTCAAATCTGGCCTCAGACACTTCCTAGCTGTGTGACCCTAGACAAGTCACGTAACCCCAAGTACCTCAAAAAAGAATGTGGGAATAAGGGTGTGTTTCATGGCCTCTGCCTTCTCTTTCAGCTCCAGATTTATGATAGTTTGTGGAATGAAAGAATTAATGACCCCTCCTGCAGAGACTATTAACATTGAAACCCTCCTATACATAAGGAGTCTATAAGAAGAATGAGAATTTAGAATCGACCCTAACTATCATTCCCCAGATACAGTTAACTATCCTGGTTGAAGGAGAGACAGAGACTATTGGAGACAAACATCTAATAACATGTATGTTCTGAAACATTGAATTTAACTGTTGTCTTGCAAAGGCAAATTAGGAGGAAACTATGAGAAATCGCTTGAACTGCCACTGGAAGAGTCCAATGTGAGGCTATGTTTTCAGACTTGAGGGCAGTTTATCATTAGAGTGGATTGGAATATGCTTTTCCCCTGTCATCATTACATATTGCCGAAATATATTTTTAAATTATTTGTTACATTGCTAGTAAATTAGCAACTTTGGTGTTTATTTAAGACTAGGAGACTGTGTGTAAATATATGCATCTTTATATACACATGTACACATATATAGTCACGTACATATACAGACTAGGAACAAAAATATGTGTGTGTGAATAATATACATATTAATGTACATATACATGTATAGATACACAAACTAGAAGTCTGGAAGTGTGAATATATACATATTAATATGCATATATAAATCTACATATTTTAATGTATACTATATATTGATAGCTATATAGTCATATTAATGTACATTAATACACATACATATTATCATATATATGTTGTTGTTCAGTCTTTTCAGTTGTGTCAGACTCTTTGTGAGTCTTTTTGGGGTTTCCTTGGTATAGATATTGGAGTGATTCACCATTTCCTTCTCCAGCTCATTTTACAGATGAAAAAACTAAAGCAGACAAGATTAAATGACTTGCCCAGGGTCACACTGCTATGAAGTGTCTGAGGCCAGATTTGAACTCAGGAAGATGAATCTTCCTGACTCCAGACCCAGCATTCTATCCATTGTAAATTGACTTGTATGGACAAATATGTGTGTATGCATGCATATGTCCATACGTACATTTACCTATACATACACAGAGCTAGTTGGTACAGTGGATAGAGTGTTGGACATAGATTGAGGAGGGAGTGAATTCATTCTTGGAAACTTACTAGCTTTATGACCCTGGGCAAGTCATTTGACCTCTGGCTCAGTCTCCTTATTGTTATGAGGACCAAATAAGAAATTACAGGGCATACCAAAAGTCTCAGAACAGGTCTGAGCTTATTAAAGCTTAGAACTTCCTTCACTAAGACTTTTGGGACATTGTATATTTTCAAAATGCTTTGCAAACACTGCAATGCTATAGAAATAGAATGATGATGATGATGATGAAAGGAAGAATGGTTTCTCTGTTTTAACATTTCATACATTGGACAGGAAGCTTTGAATTAATGAAAGAAATTGTGCATTTATATCTGTTTATGAGGGAATATCCAGATATCTCCTCTTGATTACCTTTAAACCGGGGATGGGAATTAATAATGTAATGAGTCAAGTATCCGATAGAGAGGAACTGCCCCACCTAGGTCTTTCCTATGTGGCGATCATTGTGCTGTGTGCTAGGGATACAGATAGAAAAATAAAATGGTTCATCCTCTCGAGAAGGTCACATTAAAATAGGGAGAAATAAAATATATGGGGATGGAGGAGTAGCAGTTCTTAGTCAGATAAAGGCATAATAAGCCTCCTCACTCCTTGGCAATCAGTGCCCAGACAGGTTGTGACCCATTCTCTTTAGTGTCATTAAAATTGCTAACACAATATGTGTTTCTGATTTTAAACCATTTCACAATGCTAAGGACTTAGGTGGTAAGAACTGTGTTTTCTGTGTCTTCAGGAACTGTGGCTGCTGAGGAAGTGGAGGTTTTAGCACCAGGAGAAGCAACTGCTTAATCAGTTCTTTCCAAGGATTACTTCCCTTGATTATGGTGGCAGGGACCAGGCTCAAAGTGGGATGTGTGGTGGGGATGGCCAGATGAGAACAGTATTCCCAGTATCTTGAGTATAGGGTCCTCTGTTGCTTCTTCTGGGATATGAAGGGACACGGTCACGTAGATGGTGATGATGCTTTGACTCCAGCAGTGTGTAGACCCACTTGACCCATGCCTCCTCCTCTCTCTCCCTCAATGGGGCATCATTGCTTTGGCCAGCCTGACTTGCCTGACCATTGGTAGCCTTTGTCTAATAAGCTGAGCCCTGAGGAAAGACAGATTCTGAGAAATGTGGGTAAAGGATGAGCCCAGGCCTGGTTTAGGGAACAACTTCCACAAATTCATAGGGATCAGTTCATTTTGGCTAGAAAATAGAGTTCACATTGGAGAATAATATGAAACAAGAATGGAAAGAGGGGTGGAAGTCTAATTATGGAGGTTTTAAATGCCTGCTTGAAAAGTATGTTTTTATACTTCGTTCAATGGGGAGTCATTGAGTCTGGTGAATTGTATAGAGTTAAGAATATCAAAAAAATATTCCACCATCTTTACACTGCATTCCTTTTCAAATCTTGGAGGCTACTTATGCGATGGAGAAGGAAAAATATTTTGGAGGGTATTCTTCATTGAATTTTCCACTTTCAGTGGTTTTGAATTGTAGACTTTGTAACATGACCTTCAAAAGATGTGGTATCTGTGGAAATATGTCTGGGAAGTTAATTAGTCAGTCAATAAATATTTATTAAAAACCTACTGTGTGCCAGGAGCCTTGCTAAGCTCTGGGGATACAAAAAGAGGCAAAAGATAGTCTCTGCTCTCAAGGGACTCACAAGCTAAAGGGAGAGTCAACAAGTGAAAAGAAATATTTTTGTTTGTCTGAATTTTCATGACCCCATTTTGGGGTTTTCTTACAGAGATACTAGAGTGGTTTTCCATTTCCTTCTCCAGCTCACTTTATAGATGAAGAACTAGGGCAAACAGGGTTAAATGACTTTTACAGGGTCACACAGCTAGTAAATATATGAGATCACATTTGAACTCATGAAAAAGATTCTTCCTCTGATTCCAAGTCCAGTGCTCTACCTGCAACTCCACCTTTTTGTCCTGTACAAATATGTATTCACAAACTCTATATAGGATATAGAGGCAATAATTAACAGGAGGAAGACACTGATCTCCAGAGGGGCTGCGAAAGGCTTCTTGTAGAGGATGGGACTTCAGTTGGGACTTGAAGGAAGTCAGGGAGGTCAATGGGAGGAGGTGAGGAGGGAAAGCATTTCCTGCATTCCAGGAGCTGAAAGATGGAATTTCTTGTTCTGGAATAGCCAGGAGACCAGCTACTGGATCAAAGAGTATGTAAGAAGACTGGAAGGGTAGGAGGGGACCAGGTTAGGAAGGGCTTTCAAGAGCCAACAGAGGTCTTCATATTTGATCCTGGAGGCAATAAAAGCCACTAGAACCTCTTCATTTTTGTGGGAGGTATGTGTGCAGGGGGAGGATCAGTATACTCATGAGTGATTACTGTGGTTTCTGTCCTGAATATCTACTATACCCCAAGAATCCCCATCATGCTAGGTTCCAGAAGATAAAGTCAACTAGGAGCTGGTCATAAAATGGCCACAAATTAGTGTAGGCACTGATAAAACTTTCTGGTTGAACTCAGCAGTAGCCACATTTCCTGCTTTCCAATTTTCTTCTATATCAGTCCTGGTACCTCCATTTCTTGCTTCTATGTCTTTGTATGGGCAATATTCTACTTCCCTTAAATGTAATCACTGCATCTTTTCCTGATAGAATTCTGAGCTTTCTTCCTTTGCTGCTAACCCCTTGTGTGTGTGTGTGTGTGTGTGTGTGTGTGTGTGTGTGTGTGTGTGTGAAATTACCTTGTATTATTTTGTATTTACTAGAGGAGGAGGAAGAGACCATAAAGGCCATGTGTTCCAAATCCCTCATTTTGCAAATGAGGAAACTGAAGCCCAGAATGGTTGAGAATTACCTAAGGAAACACAGGAATTCAATGGCAAAGCTAAGGTCAGAACCCCGAGCCTCTGAATTCAGAGCCAGCCCCTCACTACCTCTTGGCTCCTTACCTTTGTGCTTGTGACTTTACACAACTCTCCCTCACTTCAATCCAATTCACTTGGAGGTCATGACATCCTCCTCCTAATGTCCTTAGTCCTCTGAGAATGAAGGACACACAGCAGTTTGTATTTGTTGGCTTCTGCTAATAGAATATAAACCACTTGAGGACAGCTGGTCTTTGAATCCCTAGTGCCTAGCACAGTGCCTGGCATATAGTAGACTCATTATATATACTTGCTGAATAGATTGATTCATCCCTAACCCCTTTCAGAGCAAAGTTCAGGCATTTCCTCCTTTCTCATTCCAACCCAATTTTTATTTTTAATTTTTTGAACTCTCTTTTTCTTGAAATGACTTGGTATCTGCTTAACTGGCACCTCTTTCCCCACTAGGGGAAAGCAAGCTCCTAAGGGCAGGGAGTTAATGTTTATCTTTATCCACAATGCCTAGCAGAGAGTTGGCCGGGACACGTGCTTGCTATATTAAATTGTTTTATTTGGTTTGGATTTGAAATGCGTCCCATTGCGTTGGCATCCAACTGATTTTTGTTGTTTCCTTTAAACCGGGATTGGGGACATTATTGGAGAATACTTTAAAGCCCTGAAGAAATTGTAGGCAGCGAGGCTTTTGTTCCTCAGTCACTTAAAAGATTGCCTCTCCTTTTGCTGAATATGAAAAATTGTCAGCTTGTATCATTAGGCTGTGCCAAAAACCACATTCCCCAGGAAAGCGTGTCAGCTCTTATTATGGGGTAGATATTATTCTCTTTAGAAAATGGAGCTCTCCATATGCTTTCGAAATGCTCTTTAGCTCATTCATCTTTGGACTTTCTTTACTGTCCCAACTTTGCTGGGTCTGTGAGCCCTGGCAGCCCGTCTCCTCAAAAATTAATGGGTTCCAAATGCCCTTGAAGCACATTGGCCCCCTTCTTGGCTGGGGAGAAGTCTGATATTATACATAAATATTGAGATGGAGATCCTTTGGAGAGAGGTGTTTGGACTTTTAATTAACAGTGACAGCCCGTCTGCTTAGGCTTGGGATCCATTGCCGCCATGAAAAAAGTCAGCCAGGTCAGTATAGAAAGGGGAGGTGCTGTCACAGACGTGTTCCTGGCATCTGGCCATAGAGACATTGAACTCTGAGCCAACCATGAAGTCATTTGGAATTTAAGGAGTCTTGCTAATCCAAAGCAATGCATCTTAATTTGACAAAGTAGAGACTGCAGATAAGCAACCCTGTTGCAAGGACTATGAAACAGGGGGTGTAGGGGGTGGGATGATTTGAGGTGGAGGAGTGGTGTAAGTCTAGATGGTGCTGAAGAAATGGGACTGATAATTAAAAGAATAATCTTTTTTTCAGCCTTCATAGCCCTCACGTCCCTGCCGTCTTCCTTCTCCCTGCCTCCCCCTACCCCAGTCCCTCCCCTTTCCCTGCCTTGCCTTTCAACCCCCAAGCCCGAATGCAGGGCTGGCTCAGACCATCTCTATGGCTTGGGTTCTGCCATGGCTTGATGTGAAATTTGAGAAACATATGTAGTCTTCTATTTCAGGAAAGTGATCTCAGGGATTGGATGTGTTTGCTGTTGGCTGCGAAACTCTGAGCTTGCCCAGTGTGGTTTCTTGATGATGAGAATGCAGCTCTGAAGGGCCCTTTCTTTTTATTTTTTTTCTTTAAAAAAAATCCGAATTCATGTAATAAAATTTAAGTTCAGTTGCTTTATTCCGCCCTTTCCCAGAACACAATGTCATGTATTGTATCAAAACTTTAAAGAAATGTGCATTGTTCAGGATGTAATTTATCCATTCTGGCTCAACAAAGACCAGCCCTATGTCCATCCTCCAAAAGGCTATTTAAATATCTTTCAATGGAGGAGTGTGGTCTGCATACAGCTTCCCATAAAGGGAAACAGAACTATTTTGAAAGCCCCCTTTCTTTGCTTCTTTGTTTCCTCTTCTTTTTTCATCTTTAATGTACTTTGGGGGCTGACCATGCACCAAAATGCAGCAGGGGCCAAGCAGCACACTCCAGGAACAGTGAAAGCCAGAAGGGTAGGGACTGCTTTGTTTCTGGGCATTGGAGATGCCACCTACTTTAGTACAGAGTTGGGGAGAGGCCAGGGAGGTAGGTCAGCTTGGACCTTTGGCAATGGCTTTGTAGGTCAAGGATCAGACAAAAGTTTTGCTCCTTGTCATGTAGAACATGAGGGGGAAGCTAGGGGTTCTGCTCCAATGTCCTCGATTCCAGTCCAATAAACATGCCTGTCCAATACACATTTATGAAGTGTCTATAAAGTGTTTGTGTGTTTATTGACAATTTCTGAAGGTAGCCTAGTCATTAAAGGGCCATACTTGCCTTTGGGAAGAACAGGATTCAGATCTTGCAGATATACTTAGAATCTGGAAAATGCCTAGACTTGATAGCCTCTAAGGGCTGGGCCGTCTTGAAATCTACCATCCTGTGACCGATGGAAAGGAAGATATTAGAGATGGATGGGTGGAAGGAAAGGAACACACACTTACATAATGCCCACTCTGTGCCAAGTGCTTTACAAGTATTATCTTGTCTGAGCCTTGGAACTATCCTCTGAGGTAGGTGCTATTAAAATCTGATTTTACAGTTGAGGAAACTGAAAGAAACAGTTGTGAAGTGACTTGCCCAAGGTCACACAGCCAGTCTGAGGCTGCATTTGAACTCAGATCTTTCTGATGGCAGACCTGGTGCTTTACCTAGTCTATCCTGGTTGCCTCTAGGGATTTAAGAGGTGAGCTAGTTTAAGCTCCTTCTTGTACAGATTACTCTCCCAACAATAGTCAACTAGCATGCATTAGCTACCTTCTGTGTGCTTGATTCTGGCTGTCAGGTGCATGATGCCAGAATGGACAGGATTCCAGAAGGGTGAATTTAAAACTAAGTAAAGGACAATATGATAAACAATGTAATACAGGGGAAAAAACATTGAACCGAGCCCCAGGGGATGAAGGCTCAAATTCTGACCTTCCTACTTACTACCTATTGGCCTTATGCCTGTCACTTCCCTATCTGACCCTCAGATTCCCTCCTCAGGAAAGTGGGAGAGTTGGGCTAAATGCCTTCTGAAGTCCCTTGTAGTACTAAGTCTTTGATTCTCCAAGCTTCAGGAAGCCTCTTCAGATTTAAAATAAGAAAAGTAAAAACATGTTGTGTGTGTATGTATATGTATGTGTATGTGTGTGAGTTTGCATACACAGCCAGGCAAATCTTGAGTCCTCAGTTTTCAAACAATGTTTCCCCATTCTCCACTTTCCCTGAAATGAGGGCAAAACCAAAAAGTCAAATGGAATGAGTTAGAAGATGGGTTCTAGTTCTGTCTCAACCATGAACTACTTAATTGATATCAAGTAACTAACTTAAGGGGACATCTGGGTGGTACAGTGGATAGAGCACTTGACCTGGAGTCAGGAAGACCTGAGTTCAAATCTGATCTCAGACAGTTTACTAGCTGTGTAACCCTGGGCAAGTCAGTTAAACCTGTTTGCCTCAGTTTCATCTGGAAACATGAGCTGGAGAAGGAAATGGCAAACCATGCCAGTATCTTTGCCAAGAAAACAATCCATGATGCCACTGAATTGCCTCTAAAATGCCATATATTTATCATCACTTGGCAAGAGGGCACCTAGGTAGTACAGTGTAGGCCTTGGAATGAAAAGACCTGGATTCAAATTCAGCCTCAGAAACTTACTAGCCATATGTCCTTGGGCAAGTCACTCAGACTTTCTGTGCTTCTATTTCTTCAGCTGTAACAGGCAGAGAATCTGTCTCCCAAAGTTGTCATGAGGATCAAATGAGATATTTTACAATGCTTTTTATTATAATTAATAAAAATAATACATGGCTTGGGGAATTCTTGGGGGAAAGAAATCAAATGGAAGAGGCCAGAATGAGTAAGAAGACGACAGAATATCAGCGCAGACCCCAAAGATGGGACAGAACTGCCTTTTGTCCCTGGATTTGCATCATGATTAAGTCCCCAGTATCTCAGAAATGGGGGCGGCAGGGATGCAGAGTACCTCAGACACCATTTACTCCAACCCATGCTTGGACAAGGCCCTCCTCTGTAATTTCAAGATGACCATCCAGCCTCCGACTGACAGTGGCCAGGCCCGGGTCCCTCCTTAGTTCTCAGGCTGATTTTACACTGCTCTGAGGACCTGTCCCCACGTTGTCGGAGGATCCCACTGCCCCTGGCTCATCTAGAGCAGCTGTTCTCCATCGTGTTCTGGTCAGGCTGCTGGGGTTGTTATCACTCAGGAAGTCTCACTTTGTTCCCGGGTCTGCTCAGATTTTCAGTTTCTCGTATCAGACTAATATTTCACCTCGTAAATCAGAAACCTAACTCCAGGTCCTCCCCCTGCTGCCCCTCTCTGCCCCACTCTTGCTCCCAGCAGTCCCAGTAGCTGTAGGATGGAATACTGATGGAATTAAAGGAAGCTCAAGCAGACTCAAATATCAGAGAAATGCAGTAATTTGTCTTTATTAATAGGAGGTCAAATACCACATACCCTTGGCAGTTGCATCAATATTTTTACAGTCTTTATGCTTTAGCTTGCCGGAGGATTCGCCTTACATAGCTTTAAGTGAGCCAAAATAACACAAGTGGTAAATATCTCAAGACGTTGAAAAAAACAAGGAGATTGAGGAGGGAGACATTCAACCCAAGGCCTGGTTTTCTTTGGCACTTTGCTCCTTGGAGCAGGCAGCAAGCAGAATGTTGAAGTCGGTAAATGTGAAGTCGGAGTACCTTGGTTTGAAATACACTTCAGCCACTTTCTACCCTTAAGAACTTGGGTCTCAGTTTCCTCACCTATAAAATGAGTGGATTGGACCAGATGATGCCCAGATTCCTTCCAGCTCTAAATCCTATATTCACGTTAACAAATAGTTCTTTCACCCTCTCAGGATGCAGCCTGTATCACTTTTCTCATTGTCTACTTGACAGGGAATATGGTATAATGGAAAATGTATGGGTCTAGAGTTAAGGACCTGGGTTTGGAACTCTTTTTGGCCTATATGAATCTGGGAAAATCATTTAACCTGTCTCAGTTTCAATTACCACATGTACTAAAGGGGGGAAACAGTGAGTGTTCAATAAATGCTTATTCCCTTGCTTTTCCCTTTATATTCCCGAATTACAGAATGTCAGAGTTGGGAGAATACTCCAGGGACATTAAGTTCCTCCCATGTTTGAAGAAGTAAGTGCTTTACATATGACCACTGTGTGTATGTGAGCATTGCTGAGGGGAAACACATATATAGTATAAACATTCATGCACACATACATGCACATGCATATTGTATAACATGAACACACACAATTAGAATGTTAGCCACCATGTATTAAGTCGTTTTGGGTCAGGTACCATGTTAAGTGCCGGGAAAACAAAGACAAAAGCAGAAATTTGCAAATAACATTTATAGCTGCAATAAATCTCAGTTCAAGAGTGGGGAACCTTCAGTCTCCAGGCCACATGTGACCCTCTGTGTCCTTGAGTGTAGCCCTTTGACTGAATCCAAACTTCACAGAACAAATGCCTTAATAAAAGGATTTGTTATGTAAAATTTGGACTCAATTGAAAGGCTTCACCCAAGGACCTAGAAAGCCACATGTGGCCTGGAGACTGAAGGTTCCCCACACCTGGACCTTTAGGTAGACAATAGGCTTATTTTTCGATGGAGGAAACTGAGGCTACGAGCTCTTAACTTCACTTGTTGTTCAGTTGTTTCAGTCGTGTCTGTCTCTGATCCCATTTGAGGTTTTTTGGGCAGAGATCCTGGAGTGGCTTGTCATTTCTTTCTCTAATTCATTTTACAGATGAGGAAACTGAGGCAAACAGGGTGAAGTGACTTGCCCAGGGTCACACATCTAGTACGTGTCTGAGGCTGAATTTGAACTCAGGAAGGTGAATCTTTCTGACTCCAGGCCATACCTTCTATACTATGGCCCCATCTAGATGCCCCTTTGTTAGGCAAAATATCCTACCTCAGGATCTTACTGTCTTTGTGACCCAGGTAAGTCACTAGCTCTTTCATAGTTTCACATTTCCTCGTCTCAAATGGGAAAAATAATAGTACCTGCTTTGTAAGATTATTGGAAGGCACAAATAAGATAGATAAAATGCGTCTAAGCCATAACTGTATAAATACTCTTGTTCTCATCTCCATCATAGTTGACTCGCATGACCATCAACCAATCAATAAGCATTTATTAAATGGCTTCGGTGTGCAGACACATATGTGGGGTATTAAGGTTTATGTAACAATCGTTCTGTTTTCTGTAGCATTAAAATTTACAGAACATTTTATGAAATGATAGGAAAAGTCGATTCTGATTTCACTGTGATGGAGGAGCTCCTGAGGAGGAGGCTCCTTACAGTGTGGGTCAGCATCTTCTCTACCAATAATTGATCATCTGAGAGAGACACTTGCAATGTTGAGATGTTAAGGAACTTGTATAACCCCCAATTCCCCCTCCATCCATCGGACTTAGAGATAAGGTGTGAACAAAGGCCAGCTTGCCGGGTCCATGTACCACTCCACATCTCACTGACGACCAGCTCACATTTAGAGTGATCATTAACATTGGCAAAGCCCTTAATATTCATCTATTATATACCATGAACAAACATATAAGTGTCTGGCAAGTACCAGGGACCATGAGTGTTCTAAGGTTTACAAAGCGCTTTATATGATCGTCCTCACTCAAATATAAGGAGAGTTTTAAGTCTTTGGAAATGCTTTAAATCAGAAGAGTTAGTCAGGAAGCAGTGCACCCCCCTCCTGAGTGCTGGTGAAGAAGATTAAAGTGTGATTGGAAAATATTTAATGAAATAAATTAAAATTCAGTACAACAAAGAGGACATCACATTATAAATATCAGTATGTACCTGCAGGTATCTTCGTGTGTGAATTGATGTCTGTTCCTATGAGTTGGACACCATTGCTTTAAGAAGCAATAGTAGTTCACACAGACAGATATATAGTGCTTTAAAGTTAACACGTTCTAGCATCAGACTCCATCTTCACAAACCCTGTGAGACAGGTGCTCATCACTTTTAGAGATCTGAAAACTGAGACTCAGAGAGCATACAACTAGTAACTGTCTGGGATGGACTTAGATACCAGGTCTTCCTGACTCCAAGTCACTAGCACAAGAATCAAGTATGCTTTAATACAAGGGGGTACGACTGAGTAACCTCCAGCTGGTTAGGTCCCTTCCCTTTCTTTGCCTCTCCTCTCCCTATCCCTTCCCTCCTTTTCCCATTCCCTCCCCCTCCTCTCTTCTTTCCTTCTTTCTTTCCCTCTTTTTTCTCTCTTTTTCTCCATCTTTCTTTTCTTTCCTCCCTCTCTTCCCCTTTCTTTCTTTCTTTCTCTCTCTCTTTCTTTCTTTCTCACTTTCTTTCTTTCTCTCTCTCTTTCTTTCTTTAGCTGCTAATCCCAATCCTGTGATGAACTCAGTCTTTAAAGACAAATGATAAGTAGTAGATACCAGCAACATCCATTCTGCCAACTCCCTGACCTTAATTAAAGCACAGTCTCATGTCTGGCCTGTCAACTGCCTATAAAGATCTCCCCAGAATCAAGGACACAGGACTTTCAAGAACACAGCTGAATGAGAAGGGAGGTTCTTCTAATTCTGTGCCTTCATGTTGCAAGTGGATAAAACCATCTGCCACCTCTCTCTATCTTTAACAAAATGTAACTTTTGAGAGATTGTAAATGCCTCTCTGAGCCTTTGCTGTATCCCTTTGATTCTGTGTTACAAAAGTACAGCAGTTCAGATCAAATACTTGGACAGTCAGGTTCAATGTCAACTGATTCCTGTGTATCAGGGTCATTGGATGAGTCACATCAGAATGTCTTTCCCAAGCTCTCTCTTGGCAGGTGCTACCATGTTGACCTTTTTCCCAGCTCCCTCCCACATCTGTTCAAATGTGGCTCCTGAGACCACCGCTCTTGCTGTGTTTTCCAAGATCTTCAAACATCCTTCAACTTCTTCAAAGTGGAGGAAGAAGGAAGCTTTCATGGGGAGCAGGGTGAGGTGGGGAGAGCTAATTGGAGTCAGTCAGAAGCTGGGTAATGGGGTCAGAGCCACTGTCAGATTCCTGACCCCTCTTACTGGAGTCCTTGTTAATTAAGAGTAACGATAGCTCACACTTGCAAAATACCCCTCTTTTAGAGTTCACTAAACTCTTTTGGGGCAGATAGATGGCCCAATGCATACAGCACTGGCCCTGGAGGCAGGAGAACCTGAGTTCAAAATCTGGCCTCAGACATTTACTAGCCATGTGACCCTGGGCAAGTCACTTTACCCGGCTTGCCTCAGTTTCCTCACCTATTAAATAAACTGGAGAAGGAAATGGTAAACCCCTCCAGCGTCTTTGCCAAGAAAACCCCAGATAGGGTCACTATGGGCACAACTAATTGACAATAAATAAATAAAAATATTTTGTTTTTCATTTTTAGTCCCTTTGCTTCTCTAATATCTTTAAGATGTAGGTGGGAACAAAAACTTGGTTCCAAAACACAGAAGTATCTCTATAACAGGTCGCTGAATGTGGAGATTATTCAGTGGAGTGTTTAGCGGGGAGGGTAAAGCTTTCTTTGCACAAAACGTAAGTTAATAGAGTAACAGAAGGAATCTTAGAAGAAAAAGAACTCAAGCTGTTGGATGCTATAGGGTGGTATCAAATCCAAATAGAAAGGGGTCCTCCCTGTCCATATATTTCCTTGGAAAATCACAAATTGACATTGTCTACATCGTACTGTATTTTTATTTATTTTTGTTAAACCTTTCCCTATTACATTTTAATCTGGTTCAGGCCACACTTGAGAATTTTTTGTCACTTGACCCTGAGTTTGAAATCTCTGCCTTAGATCATAAAATGTTACAACTGGAAGCAAACTTAGAACAAAGAAATATCCAAATCGGGAAGGATTTTAAAACATAGAATATTAGAAAAGAAGAGACGTTGGACATAACACCAAAACTGGGAGGAAAATTTGAATCCAACATATCAGACCTGGGAGGCTAGAGAGCCTAGAGAGATTTATCCCAGCACAAAGAAAGAGTGTCCAAGTCAGAAGACCTGGCTTCTTATCTTTTCTACTGCTTTCCTGTTACAGGGAAGTGATTGGCCAAATCACTTAAACTCTCTCAGCCTCAGTTTCCTCCTTTGTAAATTAAGAAGGAAGGTCCCTTTAGGTTCTAGATAAATGATTTTGTAGAACTCAGAATGTGAGAGTTGGAAAAGTCCAGAGAACTTTGAATGTTAGACTACGTAATGTTATTCAGTTGTTTTAGTCTTGTTTGACTATTTGTGCCCCATTTGGGGTTTTCCTGGCAGAGATATTGGAGGGGTTTGCCATTTTCTTCTCCAGATCATTAGAAGGTGAACCTGAGACAGTGTTAAGTGGTTTGCCCAAGGTCACCCTACTGATAAGTATTTGAGGCTAGATTTGAACTCAGATCTTTTTGACTCTAGGGCTGGAGCTCCACTGTGCCACCTAGATACCCTTAGATTAAACAATATACAATGTTCAAACTTGAAGGGTTCTTAGAACAAAGCACTGGAAGTCAGAATAAAGATCACCTTATTGTTATATATCCTCAGTGTGCTGCCTTCCTCTTAAGGGACTTGATTCTTCCCACCTGAAAGTTCCCCCCCACACACTCCCGGAAGGATGCTGCATAAATGTGAAAGCAGTACTTCACAGGTCATAGAGAAACTGTAGCATGGTGGAAGGAACCCTGAAATTCAGCAATCATCAGCAATCATTCCTGACTTGAACCCATTTTTAGTCATGTGAGCGCATGAAAGTCACTCAAACTGCTCTGTGGCTCATCTCTCTTCTGGAAAATGGACACAACAGAATTAAACCAACGGACTCTTTGGGGCAGGAGAGAATATTATGTTAATTATAGGGGGCTGTGGTCATCTGGACCATTGTCGTTGTTAATGTAATTACGAGAATAAGCTTGTGTTCAGAATATGCCATGACTCATACTATGCGTGTATGTGTGTTGGGGTGAATACATCTGTACTTTTCCATGGGTGTGGATGCGTGTATGTACTCGATTAGCGGGCTGGTACCAAAGCAAAATCATTAATGATGAAAATCAGGGCCAAAACAAGAAAACTTCTTGGCCTGGGAGGTGTGTGCTTTCTTCTTGCTGGCTGTTCTGGAAACTATTAAGGAACGTGACCTGACTGAAGGAGAGTGTGCAGATGAGGGGGGTGGGATTTGGGTGAGTGCGTTTGGAAAGGTTGAGTGATTTCGGCATGGTACATGCGTCTCTGGCATCCAGAAAGTGAAGGAAATCCTTTAGATTAGGACTTATGAGTGTTATCTACCCCAGACTGATATAGTCAGTCAACAAGCATTTAGTAAGCACCTACTATGTATCAGGAACTGTGCTAAGTGCTAGGGATGGAAAAGCACAGATACTGCCTTGAGCAGAGTACATTTTCAAGAGGGAGAAAATATAGAAACAATTAGGCACATCTAAGGTCTAGACAGGCTAGTGAAGAGACTCTAACAGGGAGATAGCAGCAGAGAGAGCATGAATGGCCTCCTGCTTCTTGGACCTGGGCCTTGAAAAAAACCAAAGAAACTAAGACAGAGGGGAGGGGAAGAGCATTCTAGGCAGGAGGGATCACCAGTCTAAAAACACAGAGATGGGAGATAGAGTTCTGCATTTGAGGAATAGCATGTAGACCATTGTCACCGACACAGTGTCAGGGTATGCAGAGGTCACTGAGGTGTGAGAAAGCTAGATAGGCAGGAAAGGGCTGGGTTAGGTAGAGCTTTGAATGACAAACAGGGCAATATATTACACTGGATCCAGAAAACTTAGACAGTGTAATGTTGTCATTCAATTTTCTGTTCACATTTAGAAAGCCAGGGTTGGAAGAGAGACCTTAGAGGCCAACTCCAACAGGCACAAGAATCCCCATGATACAATACCTTTTAGGGAAAATCCAACCTTTCCCTGAGGAGCTCCCAGTGGAGGTGGAGCTCCCAAGGCATCCCATTCCACCTCAGGATAGCTAGAATTATGATCACGTGTTTTGTTTTTTCTTCCTCTCCATGCCAGACTTAAATACGCCTCTTTGCAATTTCTACTCATAGCTCTGCCTTCTGGGGTCAGACAGTATAAATCAAATCCCTTTGATCATCAAGTGTCTTACTGAAAGGAGATGGTATCTCATGAGCATCTCTAACAACTCTATCCTGCTCAGACCCACAGAACTGAACATAGACATCTACCATAAAGAGGGAGACTTGGGTCCATGATATGGTTATGTGCTATAATTGTAGTATTATTGTAAACACATTTCTATAATGTGTGACAGGCAGAATCATGGAAGATGGGGATTTCCATTTTTAATTCCATTTTTAAGATGTTGGATAAGCAAACAGAGATAATTCATTTTTCAAGCTGCTGAAATGTTATCCTGGCCTCTGGAATCAAAGGCATTCCACAAGTGTTTTCTTTATTACATGCTGTAGACTTTAATTAGAATTTAATTATAAGATGCTGAAGGCATGAGAAAGAGGAGCAGATGGAACCTTGAGAGTGGCTTAGCAAGGTAGGTCTGCAGATTACGAGATGCCCATTGATAACACAAGCGACGGACTGAAGGTGGAATTCCTGTTCCTTTGAGCTATTTCATTATCTTCTGGCCTCAAAATACTGTTTCATTTCTTGTTCCTAGCTTCAGAATCTCAATCCAGGGAGATTTTGTGGGCAGGGAACCCAGGCAGACTTGATAAAAAGGAAATAACCATGAGTTTGATGATTTTGATTGAGTCCGTCCCCATCTGGCTTCGCCATTCTTAGCTATTGCTAATGAATGTTGGATGCCCTGATGTTTTACCAACCGGACTATAGCAAGTTTTTTAAAGGTGGATGTACATTTTTTTAGTAAATATGTTGTAATATTAATAATAGAAATAATAATTCCCACTTTGTCAGGCTCAGTTTGCAAGATGCTCCCCCTCAAAACCCCGTGAGGTGGGTGGCGCAATGGGACAGGTAAGGGTCTTGAGTCCCAGGGAAATGTTTGATTTTCCCAGGATCAGAGAGAGCTGGGATTCTTCTGATGTCAAGCCAAGTTCTCCTTCCCCTACACCCCACTGTCTCCTTGGGTGCCTACATGGATATCAGAGGAAGCAAGAAAATTGGAGTGGAACCTTTAAATTTTATTACTAGTGGAAATCTGCCGCAAAAGGTAGTGAACCTTAGCCCTCATTGGTAAAATGAGGATTACCCACTATCTGTTGTGTACCTGCCTGAGAAGGCTAAGATTAAACGAAATAAGGTAGACAAAGTACTTTGCCAGTCTCTAAGTGTAATATAATGTGAGCTATTCACATGACTATTAAATATGTGATATTTATTAGATATTACACATACATATTACATATACATATTACACATGTATTTGTTATATATGTTACATATTATGTATCTATGGTATATAAATATATAATATTATAATGGGTAGAAAACCACCCTCAGAACCAGGATGTGTCCTGGATGTGGGTTCTAGTTCCATATCTTACATGTGTTGGCTGTAAGACCCTGGCCAAGTCACTCTCTGAAACCGCACTGAGTTGAAGAGAATGTACTGACCTCCACTGGTTGAGGGAGTTTCCTACATGGACAGACTCTTGGGTCTAGTTCCTATAACACTATAGGATAAGTGAATTAGAAGGTCAGCCGAAGACTTTGTGAAGGAAGAGAGAAGATGAGTGTTATTATATGAACAGAAGTTCAAGTACAGTGAGTGAAGTTAGCCCAAGCAATATGGATGTGGGAAAATTGTCATGATATTTGCAGGCTTACGTAGTTATTGGGAGGGTAGAAAGGAAAGTGAAGTACATTATTAAGTATGAAACAATGATACCCCCCTTGTATTTCTTTTAAAATCCTACTGTGGGTTTCATTTCTTATGCCAGAGTCATTTCCTGATCTATTCCTCAGGGACCCAGAATCTTCCGTTAAAACAAATAGGAATGGCGAAGCAAATGAACCAACCTCAAGTCAGACAGGCCATGTGGTATTCCATATCCTTAGGCCCCCACCTCTCCAGTGAGAGGAGGGAAGACTTTTCTCATCTGTTTCTGGGACCACGACTGGCACATCACAGTTATTTTGTGCCCAGCTGCTTTTTAGTACGTGTGTGTATGTGTGTATTGATGTGAATTATTACGGTAATTTAGTTTTCATGTATATATCACTGCCCTGAGTTTTTTCTTTGTTTTTGTATTGTTTTTTATTTATTTGTTTGTTTCTTTACCCAAACATGGCCCATTATTACTCAGACTTTTAGGGTTTTGCTTGGGCAAGCTGTTCATATTGTTTCCATTATATTATGGCTACTCTAGCTATTTCTTTATGATTTTTCCTACTCTTATTTGGACTCACACACCCATAGATCTGGAAGGACCATTAACAAATAATAACAGTTCACAATTTTAACCTCCCTGCCTTCAGGGAATATGTCTGTACCACTGACCCAGTGAAATTAAATATGTATGTATACATACACACACACACACACACACACACACACACACACACACACACACACGAACAAGAGAAGGGCTAACCAGACTGACTCTTCTTGACTACAAAGGGTAGACTTACTAAAGGAGTGATGGATGAAGGATGCAGGGAGTTAGTCAGTCATTAAGTACTTACTGGATACCTGGCAATATACTAGGGATACAGTGACAAAAATCAAACCATAACTTCTCCTAAAGGAGCTGATTGTCTAATGGTAGAGGCAACATGTTATACATAAACATATATAGAATATTATTATTATATGTAATAATATGTTTATGTATAAATAAAATATAATATATAAATATATGATATATCACAATAAGGGAAGGAGATGTATAATTAACTAAATATAAAAAAAGTTTTGTAAAAGCACAATGGGCTTCCTCAGGAGATGGTGATTAGCTATGTTATTGACAGGAATTTTGATCAGGTATGGATTGAATGAGATCTTCTCCAAGGATCTCTCAAATCCTTCGATTAGTGACCTTTCTTCATACAATTGAATTATCCAGTCTTTGACCACCTTGTCAGAGCAAATTACTGTGCCATATGTTATAGGAAGCTAAAAGATGAAAGGCTATAGAGAGATAACCTTGACATGATGATTAGAGCAAGGAACTTGGAGTCTAGGAGATCTGGATTCAAATCTCTTCTCAAATACTTATATATACTGACCTGTTATTTTATTTAATCTATTCATTTTAAAAACTAAGTTATTTTATGAACATTTTGTGAGGGTTTAGGACTTAATAACTTTTAAGGTCTCCATTTCATAATCTATGGTGTTAAGAACTATATTCCTTTCTGTGTCCTCAAGGAAATGTACTGAGGGCATATCATTCATAATTTATCAAAAAGTTGAGCCAGGAGGGGATGCTAAAGATTATTTAGTCCATGGCTCTCATTTTACAGGGGAGAAAACTGAGGTCTAGTATGGGGAAGGGACTCCTGCTAGGTCACAGAGAGTGTCCCCATAACTGTCCTTCTTGATTTCTAGAGCAGTGTTCTTTCAAAAGAGAAGCAGTAGTCAGGTTGTGGTTTTTTTTTTTTATTTTTGCTTTAACTTTGACATATTAAAAAAGACACCATAGTGTGGTGAATTTAGCTCTTGAATCCAGGCCCTTCCCCTCACTTGTGTGTGTGTGAACTTCCGTGTCTTGGTCTATTCCTCTGTAGAAGGAAAGTAGTTGGGCTGACTGACCTCGGATGTCCAGTTCATGTACCAATCTAGGATCCTCTGCTTCCACCCTGGTGCTGTGAGAACCAGAGATTTCTGATCCCACCCATTGGCAGGGTGGTTAGGGTGAGTTCTTCCAGTAAGTCAGACTGTGACACTTCATAGCTTGGTAGACCATCTTCACGAGTTTCTGTGGTTTAAAAAAAATAGCTTATTGCCCAGGAGTCAACCTTTTGTAAGGTGAGTAACTACTTTTATAACTAAGCTAGGCTCAGAAAAGAAATTCTCTATTTCAACAAATCTTTTCTTCATGTGTGTGTGTGTATGTGTGTGTGTGTGTGTTTTAACAAAGTTGAAGAAACTCTAAGCAAGGGGGTGGGCTACCTGATCTTGAAAATCCTCAGAAAGAAAAATCCAAACTCTTACCTGGTTCAGGCTCAGAGCTTTTACTAGCTTAGCATCATAAAAGATCCTTTGGATTGGTTATTGTTGTATCTAGACACACAGTGCAGGGTTTTGCACATAGCAGGTACTTACTAAGTTCTTCATGAATTGTTTTGAATTGGTATGCCCTACTGGAGTCTGTCTCCACTGGTAAAAGGGTCCAGTGACCCATGAATACCTGCTGGCCCATGAAGGCATTGGGGAAACCCATTTATGGGAGGAATCTGATAAACACAAGGGAGACACAGATGTGGAGGGATGAGGAAGGTGTGATTCAGTCCCTCAATATGGGAAACCCAATGAAAAGATTTGCTGAAACGGAGATGCCTCATGCAGATTAGGATGTGTCCTTGGGGCTTTTTCAGTAGGGATTTGGCAGCCAAACTGTGTGAGCTCAAAATCGTGAAGTGAGCAAGAGTTTTGTATGTTTGTGTTTAAAGCGTTACCTCTCTCCTTCCATCAAGCCATTGTAATTTAACTAAGTTTGATCCCATTCTCTCAATCACCCTGGGTCTTCTAATACAAGAAATAATAATAAATACTAAATAAATAACAATAACTAAATAAATATATAGATGATAATAAATAAATCATGAACCAATAATGAATGTTACGATACAGTTTTCTTGGACAGCTTGATGGTGCTGTAGGTAGAATGTTGTAGTTGGGGTCAGGAAGTTCTGAGTTTGAAGTGTGCCTCACATAACATACTGCATGACCCTGATTGAGTCACTTATGTTTTCCCAAACTCATTTTCCTCATCTGTATGACGAAGATAACAAAAACACCTTGTCAAAGGGTTGGCATGAAGGCCAAATGAGGTAACTTTGCAATCTTTAAAGCGTTATATAAATGCTAGTTCTTATTACTAGACTGCTCTAGTGGCAAAGGCTATGTGGAATAATAAACAGGGTCCTGCCTCTCGGGCCAGAGGACTTGGGTTTGAATTCTGTATTACTATCTGTATGATCTTTTGGAATTATTGACCTTAGCCAAATCACTTAAGCTCCATGGAAATAGGTTTGCTCATATTTAAAATGGGAGAAGTTAGATTCATGAATCTCTAAGGTTTCATCTAACTCCAAATCCTCAGATCCTAAGAAGGGATTTGGAAGGGGTAAATAGGAAGGTAGAGGACCAACTCATGTTTATTTCCTGACTGTGATACTCACTGTTACCTTGGGCAGAAAAAATATGGATCTGGATTTCATACTATGAGATGAACCTTCCTTTACAGAGAGCTTGGAAATTTCCTAGTAACTCTTCATCTTCCATCAGCGTTGCTGCTTAGTTTGGTTTCCATGGAATATTATGCTTTGCCCAGGATAAGATGATCATCTGAAATCTCACCACTATGCAGATAGATTCAGTTTTTGATAATCAACAGCCCTCTCACATGCCTCTCTTCTCTTATTGGAGGGTGGCAGGATGGAGGAATAAATCCCTCCCATAGCCTTCCTTTATAAAGAGATCAAACCTTTCCAAGTGACTATTCATTTTCCATCAGTGATTCCATAGAACATATGCTCCCACTTTTCACCTTTCTTTTGGGTACCATCTTCCCCCACTAGATTATAAGCACCATAAGGGCAAATACTGTCTTTCTTTTCTCTGGAAAGGAAAAAAAAATATGTGAAGGTTTGAGGAGGATTCTTGCTTGATACAGGTTAGCTGGTGAGAGGTGGCAAATAGCCTAGAGTACTATGGTTATTTATTACAATGTATTGTTTACCTATAGATTAGGTAATCCACCATTGTTTTAATTAGTTTTGAGGCTTACTACTTTGTGATATAGTTTGAAATCTTCCCCTACAAGACCATTGTCCTTTACATTTTTTCCCATTAATTTCCTTGATATTCTTGACCTTTTCTTCTTTAAGATGAATTTTGTTATTTAGTTTAATAAAATAAATTCTTTAGTAGTTTGATATATATGGCACTGAATAAGTAAATTAATTTAGGTAAAATTGTTAGTTTTATTACATTGATTCAGCATACCCATGAGCAATTAATATTACTACAATTGTTTAGATCTGTCTTGATTTGTGTGGAAAGTGTTTTGTAATTGTGTTCATAAAAACCTTGGGTTTGTCTTGGTAGGTAAACTCCCAAATATTTTATGTTGTCTACAGTTATTTTAAACGGAATTTGTCTTTCTATCTCTTTCTTCTGGGTTTTATTGGTAATATTTAGAAATGTTGAGGATTTATGTATGTTATTTTATATCCTGCAACTTCAAGCTTTTTGGTTGACTCCCCAGGGTCCTTTAAATATACCATGATATCATCCACAAGAGGGATACTTTTATTTCCTTATTGACTACTTTCTTTCTTTAATTTCTTTTCTCTTGTCTTATTGCTATAGCTATCATTTCTAGTAAAATGCTGAATGGTAATATATGCTAATAGCTAATGGTGTTAGAGGACATCCTCTCAGTACCTCTGGGCTTGTTGAGAAAGTGTCTAGTTCATTCCCATTATAAGTATTGCTTGCTCTTGGTTTTAGATAGATGCTACTTATTTTATGAAAGGCTCCATTTATCCCTATGTTCTCTATTGTTTTAAATATGAATCAGTTCCGTATTTTGTCAAAGGCTTTCTCTGCATCTGTTGGTAATGATTTCTCTTTCATGTTTACCTTTTTATATTTTCCTTGAGTCTTGTAGTTGCATGTCAGATTTTCTTTTCAGCTTTGGTCTTTTCATCAGGAATGCTTGAAATCCTCTCTTTCGTTAAATTTGTACATTTCCACTGGAAAGATTTTACTCGCTTTTGCTGGATAGGTTGTAATTCCAGCTGTTTTATCTTTTCAAATATAGCTTTCCAATCCATCTGCTTTTTCATGGTAGTTACTCAATCTGTGTGATCCTGACTATGGCTCCAAGGTATCTGAGTGGTTTATTTCTAGCTTCTTGAAGTATTTTCTCTTTGGGTTAGGAACTCTGGAATTTTAAATTTTTTGATCTCTTTCAGGTGGTGATTGGTGGATTCTTTCAAAGTCTATTTTATCTTCTGATATTAGAATATTGGGGCAGTTTTACTTGACAATTTCTTAAAATATATTTTGTTATTTCTTTGATTATGGCCTTCAATAGTCAAATGATTGTCAAATTACCTCTCCTCCATCTATTTTTCAGGTCAGTTCTTTTTATGATAAAATAGTTAACATTTTCTCTTTTTTTCAGTTATGTACTTCACTTTATTTTATTTCTCTGGTGGTATAATTTTCTCTGAATTGAATGCTCCCAAAGCTGTTGTTGCTTTTGTCACCACCACCTGGTCCCACCACTGGTGTTTCAACCAAGTGGGCTTCAGAATATCCTCCACCTCAGTGTCAAAGGTTCTGATTAGAATTTCAGAGTTGTTTTCATGTTAATTTCTCAAATTGCTAATGATTTGGATAATTTTTGTAGAGGAGAGGAGTGAAATGAATGAGACAGAATTTCTGAGGAGTTTATAATCAATTTAATTAGGTTAGCTGATAATCAATAAATTGAAGGTCAGTGATTTCTCTAGGTAACCAAAGACAAAACCATGTTGATCACAGAGCATAGGCCCACAGGATTTGGGCAATCTCACCTATCAGCAATATCCTTCATAGACTGACTGACTGACCTACAGAGGCTGGTCCATAAATGAAAAATTAGAAAGGAAAAACCTCAATCCTAATTTAACAAATGGTTATTAATGGAAAAGAAAAATAATCTTTTCCCTCAGGGTGATATGAACATAGATCAGCTGCATTTTTTCCCCTTGAGAACTGTCTCTTTGTAAACTTAGCTCATTTATCAATTAGGGAATGGCTCTCCTTCTCATAAATATGAATCAGTTGGAAAGGGGACCTTTACCAGAGAAACGAGCTATAAAGCATTTTCTCAGTTGTTTCCCTTTTGATCTCAGCACTGTTTTGTAGAAAATCTTTTGAAATTTTCCACAATCAAAAATTCTCATTTTATCCTCTGTACTTCTCTATAGCCCTTGTTTGCTGAAGAACATTCCTTTCATTCATGGATCTGTTGATAATTTTTTCTCCATTTTTATTTAATTTGTTTCTAATGTAATCTTTTATATCTAAGCCATATACCCATTTGAAACTCATCTATGCATAAATTGTGAAACACTGAGCTACATCTAATTTCTTCTGTACTGCTGTTCAATTTTCCCAGGAGTTTCTATCAAATAGTGACTCTTTACCCCCTTGCCTGAGTCTTAGTCTTTGTTAAATACTGGGAAGTAGAAACATTCGTTTATGTTGTATGCTTAATCTGTTACACTGATAAATCTCACAATTTTTTTAATCAATATCAAATTGTTTGGAGATTTATTCCTTTAGTGAACCGTTTGAGATCTGGCACTGCTAACCCCCCTTTATTTCAATGTCATTTAATAATTTCCCTTGAGATTCTCAACTTTTTTTGCCTCAATAATAATAATTTCATTATTATTTTTCTAGTTCTATAATGTGATCATTTGTAATTTGATTTATATGATATTGAATAAGATTAAATTAGATGGTATTTTAATTTTTTTAGAATTTTGACTCATCCTATTCATAAGCAATTCATATTTTCCCAGATATTTAAGCTTGTCTTTGTTTTCCTTAATAGCCTGTAGCTAGTTATAATTTTTATAGTATATATAGAAAGTAGAAGGTAGACTCTGAAATATTTCATACATTCTGCATATTTAAGTGGAATTTCTCTATCTTTTCCTGTTGAGATTTATTGGTGTTATGTAGAAATGCTGATGATTTGTGTGGATTGAGTTTATATTTTGCAAATCTGTGAAAGTGACTATTTTAATTAATTTTTAGAATTCTTGGGATTCTAATTTGGTGATTCTTTAAATATATTATCATGTCATCAACTAAAAGTGATACTTTTGCTTCTTCTTTTTTTTGAACCTATTCTTATTCCTTCAATTTCTTTCATTGTCTTATCATTACACTCAGAATTTTAGTGCTGTATCAGGCAGATAAATGGTGTGGTAGATAGAATACCAAACATGGAATCAAGGAGATTGGAATTCAAATCTATGCCACGTCAGTTAATTTCTATATCCCTCAATTTCTTCATCTATAAAATGAGTATAATAATGGCATCTAACTCTCAGGACTGTCGTGAGAAGCAAAGAAGATATTTGTAAAGTGTTTAGTTCAATGCCTGGCAAATATTAAGTATCATATAAATATTAGACTACATCATCTTCATCATCATCATTATTTTAAATAGGATGATGGGTATAGAATTTCATCATTGAATTTTTGGAAAGGATTCTAGATTATCTCTATTATATGTCCTGGTAATTCTTGATTTTAGATATGTCCTATTTATCCTTTTAAAAAAGATTCCTTTCTTCTTATGTTGCTAGGTTTTATAAAAAAACAAAATAGGAGCTATATTTTGACAAATGCTTTTTGTGAATCTGTTTATATAATTATATTTGCTGATTCTTGTTATTAATATGGTTGTTTGTGGTTTTCCTATTATTTAACCAACACTACATTCCTGGCACAAATTCAATTTGATCACAGTGTGTAATCTTTGTACTATGTATTTTAGCCTCTTTACTAATACTTTATTTGAAATTTTTGCCCATTTAGGGGTATTGGTCTACTTAATTTTCTTTTTCCTGTTTTGACTCTCCCTGGTTTATTTATTAAGATCATATCTTTGTTATAGAAGGAATGTGGTAGGATCCCTTCTTTTTCTATATTTGTAACCCATTTATGTAGTACTGGACTCTGCAAACCTTTTCCTTCTTTCCTCACTTTTATGCTTGGTCCTGGTCTCTGAGGTCTCTGAGGAGCAAGAACTCCCATACAGGAGTTTCAATTCACAGACTGCCCTCCCATCTGCGCCACCTGTGCTCGGCAGTGCCTCATAAAAGATGTATTTTCTCTGGGCCTCCCCACCTTACCCTGAAGCAGAGATGAACAGACATTTCAGAAGAACATATGTCCTGAGGAACATTAAATATTAATCACTGCTTCACATGTAAATTGTCCATTTCCTGATTTTGATATGCAGACAGTTAAGAAAAGAAAAGCATTGTGCCCAACAAATCTCCATGTCTATTTAGGACTGGGGTGGTGCGCAGTAACCCTTAATGAGGCTGGGATATTTGCCTTGTCTCAGGAAGGTGTGGAATTTGTCCTCAAAGTGCCGCTAGGAAATATTGCCTGGGTCCCTGGAATGTTTGTCAGCAAAACAATAATTCTGGGTCTTGTCTCATTTACTGCATGTGAAACTTTCCAAATCCTCACTAAAATACTGTTCATATGTGTACTGGCCCACAGCTCTCGGTTTCATTTTTACTTATTAGATGAGGCCAGAGCCTGGCCTGGGTTCTCTTCACTAAACTGCATTGAGGTTAGAGGCAACATGGAATAGCCGAGTCCCGTAGTTGAGTCAGAAATGCTTGGATTGAAATCCTGCATCCAGTTGTTTCCAGCGTGGCAGGTACATTGTCAAGAACTGGGGATGCTACAAGGAGCTCCTATTCCAATGGAGGAAGAAAACACATAAAGGGTCACATCTTTTATGCATCAAACAAGTCTTTCCTAAGAGTCAGATGTTTGTTGTCCAGTTGTGTCTGACTCTTCATGACTCCATTTGGGGTTTTCCTGGCAAGGATACTAGAGTAGTTTGCCATTTTCTTCTCCAGTTCATTTTACAGATGAGGAAGGAAACTGGGGCAAACATGGTAAAGTGACTTGCCCAGGGTCACACAGCTAGTAAGTTTCTGAGGCTAGATTTGAAGTCAGGGAGGTGAGTCTTCCTGACACCAAGCACAGCACTTGATTATTCACTGTGATATCTAGCTGAGTTCTAATTCTCGTTCTCCTATGCACAGCTTATGGGACTGAGCAAGCAATCCAGAAGTGGCTGGCTTAACAGTGTCAGTTTTGAAGTCAGAAAGTCTTGAGTTCAAATCCTGTTTCAGATACCTACAAGTTGTATGATCCTAGGCAAGTCATTAAACTTTGATCTGACTCAGTGGTAAAATAAGGTTAATAATTGCATCTAGCTCTCTGAATTAGCTTGAGGATCAAGTGATATAATAACTTACTTTTCAAGTCTAAAATTTGATATGAATATCCATAGTATTCATTTAATCAGCCTCCTGGATCCTGAAACCAGTCATTAGAACGATCCATTAAAGAAACTGAAGTCATTTATCCTAGAGAAGACTCAGGAATAACACAGTAGCTGCCACCTCTAATTCCTGGATACACACACACACACACACACACACATACACACAGTTTCACCAAAGTATATTGCGACTCATCTATGCTCAATATATCATATATTCAGTACATGCTGGTAGAAGGTTCAAACCCAGGTTTCCTGACTCCAAATCCAGTATTCTTTTTACAATATTATACTTTTACTTGAGAACACACTTATGGCTGAGTAACTTTGGTTTAAAATATAGGGCATCCCAAAACTTTTACTGCAGTTTTAAGCTCAAATCTGTGCTACATATGAATGCTCACATATATCTTTAAGAAATGTTAGTCTGATGTTTTATTTTCTTAATGTCTGACATTCTCATCATTTTTTTCCCCTTTTCACAACTGTTTATCTTCACTCCAGACTGAACCTTGGAAGGTGGCAGAAAAAGCAAACAGCCTGGCTGTTTGGGGGCAGTCTGCATTCCTTTTAACTTTCTGAGATCAGACTTCAGCGTTGGCTTTTAAGTTACTTGTCCTGGGGCTGACCACTTTGATTCCTGCTAGAAAATTAGTCTGTTGTTGAAGGGCTCAGAACTACCCCAAGGCATTGTTGGCTCCTCAAGTGGAGAGGTGAGGATTTTGATGGAAATGAAGTAACTTCAACTTGACTTTCCTTCCCATTTTTGACTTTGCTCCTGAAAACCTTAGCCTGGCTTTTTCCTAA
This sequence comes from Potorous gilbertii, assembly GCA_028658325.1. Taxonomy (NCBI): domain Eukaryota; kingdom Metazoa; phylum Chordata; class Mammalia; order Diprotodontia; family Potoroidae; genus Potorous; species Potorous gilbertii. The sequence continues at coordinate 679,288,841 of CM053770.1, forward strand.
TGTTCCCCACCCCTTTCCCCATATATACAGAGAGATTCCCAAACCTTACAGGGCGAAACCCTTAATTATCATTTAATAAATTAGTTTATCAGATCTTTATAACCTTAGGAAGGTTTGTTGCTTTGTTTGCTTTAATCTCATTTTGTAGTTAGGTTGTTTGGTGACACAAAACAACTCAAGAGAATGACCAGAAAAACCAAAATCATCAAATTCCTGGTAACGATTTAGAGACATCCCCAGTATCAGATCACGTACTGGGTTCCAACCCCAGCTCTTCTTGGTTTAAGGCTAACTTCTGACACGTCTTAACCCTGTGAACCTAGGCTGTCTCTGTCTACCTCAGTTTCCTCAATAGTAAAACGGGAATAACAACAACAGCTACTTTCCAGGGTTGTTGGGAGGATTTAGTGAAGTAACATATGAGGTGCGTTGGAAACCCCAAAGTCTTATAGCAATGTCAGTTAGAGAGCACTGGACAAGGCATGGGGTAAATTTGTAAATACAAAGTTTGGACAGTGGAATTTCCCTCATAATTGAATTTACAATCCAGACCAGGACTCCTAACATTTTCTTTGTGTCATGAGTCCTTTTGACAGTCTGCTGAAGCTCTGGACATCTTCTCAGAGCAATGTTTTTAAATGCGTAGTATACAATAATAAGTATATAAAGGAAAATAATTATATTGAAATACAGTTATATTTTTTTATTCACAGAATAATAAGTATCATTTATATGATGCTTTAAAGTTTGCAAAGTACTTTTGCAAATATTATCTCATTTAATCTGCACAAGACTGGGAGGCAAATACTCAGTTTTTAAATTAATATGGTTATAGATCATATATAATTAATACTATTAATAAATTATTATTATTAAACCACTTTTAAAAATCAGAAAACTGTGGCAGACAGAGGCTAAGAAACTTGCCCAGGTTCACCTTGCTAGTAAGTAAGGTGGAATTTGAACTCAAGTCTTCCTGATTCCAGAATTACCACTCTATCCATTGTACCACCCTGGGCTAGAAAAATGAATTTATGTCAAAATTTGGTATCCAAAACATACTTTTACAAATGTTTAGCTCCACAGCTTAGAATTCAGAAATAAACATGTTATTCTCAAAACTTTTGTACAGATTTAAAGGACCCTCAGGGTCTCATTTCCCAATTTACTCTTACTTTGCAGATAGTTTCAAAGGAATATGGTGACTTTATGTCGAAAAGCATGGGATTCAAAGAGCTGGAAATTAAAGAGAGAAAGAAGCGCTGACATAGGTCAATGACCTGACAATAGCTAGATATCAGGGCTGACAAACTGACATTAGAATGGAGGATGGTCCAGGGTAGGGACTGAGACCAATTCAGATCTGAGGATCTTCACTAAAATTCTCCTCCCATTTCCCAGTTAGGTACTCAGAACTTGGCTACATCTTCCATCTAGGGGCAGCTAGATGGTGCACCAGTGATAAAGCACCAGTGAAGGAGTCAGGAGGACCTGAGTTCAAATCTCACCTCAGATACTTGGCACACACTAGGTGTGTGACCTTGGGTTAGTCACTTAACCCCAATTATCTTATTCTGGGTCATCTCCAGTCATCCTGATGAATATCTGGTCACTGGATTCAGATGGCTCTGGAGGAGAAATGAGGCTGGTGACCTGCACAGCCCTCCCTCACTCAAAAACCAAAATCAAGTGCAAGTCATGTCATCATTTCTCTGATGGCATGGTCTTCTTTGGTAGTGAAGGACAACATACACACATCTTCCATTTATTACCCTAGAGCATTCTCAGGGTATCACTGAGGCATACATGTCCATTTTGTAATAGTAAAATATCAAATGGTCACTGGTATGCTTTTTTCCTACCAAATTATCAACTGAGTATAATTTCTTTTATTAATTAATTAATTTATTTATTTAACTTTTTACATTCATTTTCACAAAATTTTGGGTTCCAAATTTTCTCCCCATTTGTCCCTTCCCCCCACCCCAATACACTGAGCATTCTAATTTCCCCTATCACCAATTTGCCCTCTCT
>CM053770.1:679291374-679383995 GCA_028658325.1 Potorous gilbertii
CCTTTATCAAGATATTGACCCGTTTTTCATGCTTTTCTTGCATCTCTCTCATTTCTCTTCCCAGTTTTTCCTCCACCTGTCTAACTTAATTTTCAAAATCCTTTTTGAGCTCTTCCATGGCCTGAGCCCATTGGATATCTATTTTGCATGTTTAGGATACAGAGGCCTTGACTTCTATATCTTTACCTGATGGTAAGCATTGTTCTTTCTCATCAGAAAGGAAGGGGGGAACATCTGGTCATCAAGAAAGTAACCTTCTATGGTCTTATTTTTTTTTCCCTTTTCTGGGCATTTTCCCAGCCAGTTACTTGACTTCAGAGATTCCTCTCCACCCCTGCCTCATTATTGCGTGGGATCTGAGATTCAAATGCTGCTCCCCAGCCTCAGAGCCTTCAGCAGCAGGCGGGGCTGCTATTCAATGGGATTAAGTTCAGTTTCTCAGGTGGGGGCAGGGCTGCCTCACAGGGCTAAATTCCCTCAGGGCGTTTATGTGGAGACCTTCAGTAATGGACCCCAGCTCCTGCCTGCTCTGGGAGCCCCTGGATGTCAGTGCCTCTGCTGCTGCCTCCTGAGGGGGCCTGAGTTATGGAGACACCCTACTCCCCTTTTGGCCATCCCAGAAGTCTCTCTCACTGACCTGTAGTGCCTGTGGGTTGAGGGACCTTCGTGGCCACCAGAGAATCTGTCCCTGAAGCCTGCTCGGATCTGCTCCTCTTGGGGCCGTGCGGCCAAGGCAGGGCCGGGCTCTGCTCCATGTCTGGTGCGCGATGGACCTTTGGTGCTAGTTTTTCAGGGCTCTCTGGAACAGAAATTTCCTCTACCCCATTTCTGTGCAGCTTACATTGCTCCAGAATTTGTTGGGAGATCCTTTTTAAAGGTAATTCATGGGCTGTGCATTCGGAGCTAGCATGTGTGAGTCCTTCTACTCCTCCATCTTGGCTCCTCCCCCAACTGAGTATCATTTTATCAGACAACCTTAAGTAGTTTTAAAAAGAAATATTTACTAAGGTGGTATTGTGAGAATATTTAGTCTAAAATATCCTCCAAATATTGTGAGAGAGTGTCTAAGACACGTGGGAGCTACAGATTTCCTGAGACGAACAATGCTAGGTCACTAATGCCAAGGTAGAAGTTCAACATGCTCTACACTTTTCAAAGCTATAAAATACCTCCTCTAGGCAAAGTGAAAGGAGACTTGAAGGCTGAAATAAAGCTTCATTTTTCTCCTGAAGGTTTTCCTTCTACTCACCCAATAGGAATGAAATTATTGTTTTGAGTTATCTCACTTCATCAGTAACTGATGGACTGAGAAATAGGTTTGTCTAAGTAATGTAGTAAAGCTAAAATTATTAAGATGATTTTAATCTACACTTACAAAAATATATTGTCAGAATTCAGGATAGAGTAGTTGAGTCTTACATGGTAATGTTGATAATACAAAGGGAAAGGAGGAGATAAATACAGGAGAAAGAAATCACAGGATTTAGTAACAGAATATATATATATATATATATATATATATATATATACATACATATATATGTGTGTCTGTGTGTGTGTCTGTGTGTGTGTCTGTGTGTGTGTCTGTGTTGAATGAGTGGACTAGAGGGTACAAATCTAGGCAACTGGAAGGACGATGAATCCTTGAACAGTAAGAAGAAAATTGGGAAGATGGAAAAGTTTTGGAATGAATGATAATGAATTTTGTTTTAGACATCTTGAATTTAAGATGCCTTGGAGAAATCCAAGTCAAAATGTCCTATAGACATGTAACTCAGCAGAGAAACTGAACTAGATAGATCTGGATATGATGTCCTTCAAGATGGTAATTTAGTAATTTAACCTGGGGGGAATGATGAGGTCACTAAGCAAGAGAGTTTAAAGTAAAATCAGAAGAGGGGTGGGGAGAGAGCTTTGGGCCACCTGAATAGTTAAAGAAATATTTTAAAAGCAGCTCAGTGGTAAAGTCCATAAAGAGATGGACTTGTAGTTGGAAAGATCAGTTTTGACCTCAGACACTTACTGTGTGACCCTGGTCATGTGATTGAACTACTCCCAGTCTCAGTTTCCTCATCTTTGAAATATATGTAATAATATCACCATGATTATGAGGACAAAATGAATTACTATTTGGAAAACTCTTTGCAAAACTCAGTGTTATATACATTTTATATATAAATAAATATAAATTTTTATCAAATGTGTATTTATAAATACAAATATATAGATTAATTTTTATATATTTTTATTATTGTAAAAAATAAAAAAATGTGATAGTCAAAGGGGTATTTGTTTTCAGATATCCAGGTTTATTGCACAGATTAGATAAAAGAATAGTTTTACTTAACCCTGGTGAAATTTACAGAGGAACAGATTCTAAGCTAAGTAGGAGGGTTTGATCATTAAAACTATTCCCCATTCAAATGGGCTGCTTGGCAGACCCAGCATGTTGGTGCTGTCATTAAGAACAGAAGAAGTGGGGTCCCTGGTCAAACAGTTAGTATATAATATGAGTAGAAATGAGCAAAGGACCTTAGACTTCAGTTGCCTTTACTATTCGGCCATGCCTGAAGACAATTTATTGAGAATTTTGTAGAGAAAGCACTTCTTTGGGCTCAGATGGGGCTAGATGATGTCCAGGGTTCCTTCTAACACCAAGAGTCTCCTACATGATTCTAATGTTTTCTCCTCCTGTAAAATTTCAATTTCTAGGTTACATTTTTGGCCATTTTCCCTTTACACCAATCCCCTAAAGTTTAAACACTAAGCTAAAATTTTCAAGGTCTCACTAACTCCTCTGGGCTATTAGAGTTTTTAAAATATTTTTTTAATTTAATTTTTTAAATTAATTTAATTTTAATTTTTTAATTTATTTTTTTAATGTTAATTTTCACACACACATATACACAGACATGTGCATATATATAAATGCACACACACACACACACACACACACACACACATACCCTCCAACTACCTGAGAAAAGTGTTCTGAGTTGCAAATTCATCTTTCCATGTAGAAATGTAAACACTTCAACTTTAATAAGTCCCTTATGGTTTCTCTGTCCTGTTTATCTTATCATTCTTCCCTTGATTTTTATATTTGAAAGTCAAATTTTCTTTTCAGCTCTGGTTTTTTGAACAAGAATGCTTGAATGTCCTCTATTTCATTGAAGTTCCATTTTTTCCCCCTGAAGTATTATAGTCAGTTTTGCTGGATAGATAATTCTTGATTTCAATCCTAGTTCCTTTGACCTCTAGAATATCATATTCCAAGCCCTTTGATTCCTTAATGTAGAAGCTTTTCAATCTTGTATTATCCTGATTGTGTTTCCACAATACTTGAATTGTTTCTTTCTGGATCTTTACAATATTTTCTCCTTGACCTAGGAATTCTACAATTTGGCTACCATATTACTAGGAGTTTTCCTCTTGGGATCTCTAAAAGATATCTATAATCATATGAAAAAATGTTCTGAATCACTTTGGATTAGAGAGATGCAAATCAAAACAACTCTGAGGTACTACATACCAACCTATAAGATTGGCAAACATGACAGAAAAGGAAAATGATAAATGTTGGAGAGGATGTGGGAGAATTGGAACACTAATTCATTGCTGGTAGAGCTGTGAGCTCATCCAAACATTCTGGAGAGTAGTTTGGAACTATGTCCAAAGGCCTACAAAAATGTGCATACCCTTTGTCCCAGCAATAACACTGTATCCCCAAGAGATCATAAAAATGAGAAAGGGTTCCACATGTACAAAAATATTTATAGCAGCACTCTTTGTAGTTGCCAAAAACTGGAAATTAAGGGGATGACCCTCAGTTGGGGAATGACTGAATAAATTATGATATATGAATGTAACAAAATACTATTGCAACATAAGAAATGATAAACAAGAAGACTTCAGAGAGGCCTGGAAGGACTTATATGATCCTGATGCTAAGCGAAAGGAGTAGAACCAGGAGAACTTTATGCACAGCAACGACCACAGCAACTGGTAGACTTGGTACTTCGTAACAATGCAAGAACTTAAAAAAAAAATTCCCAATGGTCTTCTAAGGCAAAATGCCTTCCACACCCAGAGAAAGAACTATGGAATTCATTCGCAGAATGTAGCAGATCATGTTTGTGTGTGTGTGTATTATGTTTTGATTTATTATATGATTTCTTCCATTTATTTTAGTTCATCTACACAGCATGACTATAGTGAAAATATATTCAATAGGAAAGTGTATGTAGATCCTATATAGAATTGTGTGCCATCTTGGGGAGGAGGGGATGGTGGGGGGTAGGTAGAGGAGGAAATCTAAGTTTTATGGTAGTGATTGTAGAACATCAAATAAATAAATAAATGGATGGATGAATAAATAAATAAATGGATGGATGAATGAATGAATGAATAGATGAATAAATGGGTGGATGAATAAATAAGTAAACAAACAAGCAAAACAGATTAGCCCACTCATTCTGGAGAACAATTTGGAGCCATGCCCAGGAAGTTACCAAACTCTGTTGACTCAGCTATATCATTGCTAGTCTATACCTCCAAAGAAAGCAAAGGAAGGTCTAAATGTACAAAAATATTTATCGTTGTCTCTCTCTGTGCTAGACAAGACTGCAAAACTAAAGAGTTATCCTTCTATTGAAAAATAGGTAAACCAATTATGGTACATGAATGTGATGCAATATTATTGTGCCATGAGAAATGATGAAATAGACAACTTCAGAGGAAACTGGGAAGTCCTTTAAGAACTGATGTAGATGCTGTTGAATAAAATGGGATGGACATGTATGTTTACAATGATAGCCACCTTTAGAGAAAAACAACTGACATACTTGAGAATTCTGTCCAATGAAACAAGGAACTTTCAATCCAAAGGAATGAAGACAAAACATAACTCTCAGCTTCTAGTAGCAGGAAGATTAACTTAATGCTTAACATAGTTCCTTGCACATAGTAGGCACTTAAGAAATATTGATTGATTAAAATGCAGAAAGAGACATTTTCAGATAAGTCTAATATGGAAATTTGTGTTTTTTCAGACTATGTATTGCTGTATTCAGTAATTTGTTTTTTGTTTTTGTTTCTTTTCAAAATTTGATTGGTAGTGGAGGATAATGGGAGGGATGTTTTTTTTAAATACCTCTTATTTTAAAACAATTTTTAAGGAGGAAAAATCATGTAATGTGTCGGCCAGGGGAAAGGGAAATTTGAAAAAGTCTGTCTTTGATCAGTATATATGGATTATAAAACCATAGGGATAGTGGACAGTAAAGGCACTGGTAATGAAATATAGCTCTATGTATCTGAGGTCAGGCACATTTTTCTCCACTTTTAAGCCAAGGTTTCTGTACTTTTGAGAGAAATTATTATTATACTATTATATTAATAGTTCATTATTCAATTGAGATCCAAGTTTTTCTCCTTGATTTCTCTTTAAGGCCAAATTCTTGTTAAAATCAGTCTCAAAGGACAAGACTGTTGAGATTACTTTTAGCCCTCCAAGAACATGCTCTTCAGTCTTGGTCTGGACCCCACCCAACTAGGAGACCTAACTTTTATTTAGTGTATAAACAGCTAGGAGACCTATTTAGGGTATAAAGAGTGCAGTCTGTGTGAGTACTTACCTTAAGGAAAGGAGCTCCTATCCTTGTACCCTTTCATTAGAGTTTGGGTTAACCCAACTTACGAAGGAGAAAATCAAGCAGAGTGGTCTGGGTGAAGATGAATTCCCCTGTCCAGGGAGCTGGAAGCAGCTGAGTATTGTGATCAAGTCATGTTCTCAGCAGAAGGAGCAGACAAATTTTAGCCCCCTTCTCTTTAAGCATCCACCTATTACAATTAATTTCCACTTATTAAGGGAATTCCCTTCCAGAAGGATTATTTAAGGCTTTCAGGGTCTTCACTGGGTATTTTTGGTTACCAAGAAAAACCACTAATCAGAAATTTATTGAAAGCCTAATTAATAAACTGATTATTAATCACCCAAAAACCTTTTTAGGTAAATTCTTGGTGGATGGGAAAAACAACTAGTATTACAAAATCCCTAACTTGTGAGACATCAGGAGAATATTTGGAAAATATTCCTTGGTCGATGTCTGGACAAAAATCCACACCCTTATTGTTGTAAGACATATAACTTCTAGGACCAGTGGTTGAAATTAAAAACAAATTAGAAGAAAAAACAAAGATGAGAAGATATGCTATGAAATTCACAAAGTTCTGTCCTTACTGTTTTTTGTTGTTATTGACATCAAAGTAGGAAAATTTGTTCATCCATTGGATAAAGGAAAAGACATTTTAATGGTCTATGGCCCTTTCTCATGGAAATTTTTCTGATGCCACGTAATTGAAAATACAAGGAGGCCCAAGAATCTAGAAAGTGCCTTACCTGGAAAAAACTTTATGTATTGCACTGGAAGGATGTCCTGAATTTGAATCCTAGGTCAGCTCCTTGCTACCTATGTGATTGTGAGACAAGTCCAGTATCCTTCCCAGATATCTATTTCCTTTATGGAAGAAAGTATCTTGAAAAGACCCCTGAGTCCCTCCTAGCTCTAAATCTTTTCCAATTCTAATGATCCACGAAGGGAGTTAAAACAGTCCAGGACAATAAGAACTTAATTAATAAACTTTTATTAAGCACCTACTATGTACCGTCAGTCACTGTACTAAGTGATGGGGATACAAAAAGAGGCATAAAGCCCTAAAAGGGGTTATAATCTAATGGGGAACACAACACACAAACAGATACATTCAAAACTAGCTATATACAGGATGAATAGGAAATACTTAACAGAGGGAAGATGCTGAAAATTAGAGGAGTTGAGGGAAAGCTTCCTGTAGAAGGCTGGAGTTTAGTTGGGACTCAAAAGATTCCAGGGAAGCCAGTGGAAAGAGTGGAGGAGGTAGAACATGCTAGGCTTGTGCATGGCCAGAGAAAATGCCCAGGGAGCAGAGATGGAGGGTCTTGTTGGTAAAAAACAAACAAAGATAAAATCACCACCACAACAAAACCAGGAGGCCAGTGGCACTAGATCAAAGGCAGTAAAATGTCAAAAGACTGGAAAGGTAGGAGGTGGCTAGGTTATGAAGAGTTTTGAATGCTAAACTGAAGGCAGTAGGGAGCCACTAGAGTTTACTGAGTGGGTGGTGGTGGTGATGACACAATCAGACTTGTGCTTTAGGAAACCTAATTTAGGAAGATGGTTTGAGGAAGATTACCATTTGAAAGAAGAAGCAATCAAGGAAACATCAGTTTGCGGAAAGTTTCAGAAGAGACACAGTTGAGTTGGATAGTCTAAAAAGGCTTAAAGATGGCACAAGGGGCAGGAGGAACGGGTGGAAAATGGAATTGACCTGTCAATATTTCTATAACTTATTAACTCATAACAATGGGATGAAAATGTGTCAACCCTCAAGTCTCAGTCCTCGATTAATTGTATGAGGAAGTGGAAAGGTCAGGAAGGAACACAAATATGGAAAGAATAACTGGTACAACTCAAGTTGATGGAAACCCCACATAGATGGGAGACTGGGGCAAGGTCAAAAGTTGCAATTGCAGAGAATTTCAAGGCATTCATGGCTGTCAGAAGGACTCGCCTTTCAGGAGATCTCAAATTCATCCAAGTATGGAAGTAGCTTTTTTCTCATCATGCTCAGGAACCTGGTGACAAAGACACTGGTTGTAAGATGCAAAACAATGCTATTGAAAACTGCCTTTTATTTCATGCTCTACATGATCATGCACATACTCTGTGTATAACATGTTATTTGAAATCAAAATCTGACTTTTAATCATTTCTTCCCAATACTACCTAGGTAGTCATAGGAAAGTCATTAATCTCTTACTAGACTACAGTACTAGTACTGTCCTCCTATCTATAAAGTGAAGTGAGTGGATCAGACAACCTTAAAGGACCCTTTCAGCACAAAAATCTGTGATGCTATGAACTCAGATGGTTTGGCTTTCAGCAGAGATCAGTCTGTGTACCTTGAAATCCACCTTCAATTATTTGGAGAGAAATCAGTTTTGTGATGCTTAGGCTCAAGGTCATACCTAGGGGCAATGCATGGAACACAGAAACAGGAAGAGTTAGCCTTGGTATATGGGAGGAAGCCCAGAGAGGCTTTTTTGTGTTCCTAGTCTTTCAATCTTCCACCATATAAGATCTGCATTGGTTCAATTTAGACAAATGCTTGTTACCTCTTACAAACACTCCTCCAATGTGTGACTGAAGGCCTCACTAACTTCCTTCTGGGAAAGCTCATTTCACTCTGGGATAGGGGTACTGGTGAGGGAGTTTATTGGCTTTTTATTCCAATAATAACTTAATTTATTCACCTTCAGTATCTTTAATTTCATTGGAAAGGAAAATTGCTGGCATCCCTATGCCCTAGCCTGATGTAGATCTTGACTTCTGTGAAACTAACTAATTGAAAGAATTACATGCACTAATTTAATCACTGGAAAAGAGCCCATGGATGTCAGAAGCAGGTTTTGGACCCAGGTCCTCCTGAATTCAAGGCTGACCTTTCTGCACTAAATATTATCTGCCCATGAGCAACCTCATGGTTGATATTTTTGAGGACCATGCCATCCAAGCTAAGACTGATACCATGGGCATTTCTTCATCCTCTTTATTCATTCACCACCCCTTGACGAATTGATGAGAGTGGCTTGGGAGCTATTCTGAATGATTAAATTCCAACCAGAATCTTAGATAGATTATGGAATTATAAGTCTATGATGCTTTCCCTGAGCTCTTTTGCTCTTTACCTTGCCTAGCCAATTTTGTTTCCCCACTTGCAAATTCTCCCCCATTCCCCTCTTGCTTTAGAAACAGGAATTAAATACACAATAATCATATACTATTGCTAATTCTTCAGGGACAAAACATGGTCAGTAGCTGGATCGGTGAGGTTGAGCTGCTGAGAGACCAGCTTGGAAATGGGACACTAATCCCTGAAATTGCAGGTGTAGATGTAAAAAATAAAACATCAATGAAATGGTGGAAATGATTGACTTGCCTATTTAGTTTGCAGCTGAAACTAAACTGGTATCCATAATCAACAAATCAGAGAGCAATAACTAAATCTCAAAATATCAGCATCCAATTAGATTACATATAATAGGAGATGTAACTAAGTGGCTCAGTGGATGGACCTGGATCTAGAGTCCAAAAGAGCTAAGATCAAATCCAGTCTCAGACTCTTAGAAACTGTGTGACCCTGGACAAGTCACTTACTCCTGTTTGTCTCATTTTCCTCTTCTGTAAAACAAGGATAAGTATGGCACCTATCTCCCAGGGCTGTTGTGAGGATTGAATGGAATAATAGTTGTAAAGTACTTAGCACAGGGTCTAGCACATAGTAGGTATGGTATAAATGGCAGTTATTATTAATGATTGTTGACAGGATATCCAAACATCTTCCGTAGAAATAAAGGATGGCTGGGTTGTGAATTTACAGCTATTCCTCTGCAGCAAGTTCTGAGGTTTTTTGTGCGCTGCAGTCTCAGGCATCTTATTTTGGGGAGAACACTGCTAAACTGAAGATCTTCCCAGGGACAACATCAGGTTAGAAAAATTATAGCAGACAATGTCAAATTATAATTATTTGAAGGAATTATGGAAGCTGAACTTAGAGGAAAAAAAGGCATGAGGAGGCATGGTAACTGACCCCAAACAGTGTTGATTTCCATCTCTTCAGAACTGGAAAAATCCTTAGAGGTCATGAATTTCATCGTGCCCCCCCACACCCCTCCATTATTTTATAGACGAGAGAATTTAGACACAGGAAAGGGATTTGTCCACAGTTACAGTGGGATATATGAACAGCTAGGAGTTGACTGCTTCAATAAGTTTTCAGTCATGTCCAACTCTGTGACCCCATTGGAATTCTCTCAGTAAAGATACTAGAGTAATTGCCATTTTCTTCTCCAGATCATTTTATAGATGAGGGAATTGAAGCAAACAGCGTTCAGTGATTTGCCCAGAGTCAAACAGCTAGTATCTGCTAATGTTTTAACTCAGGAAGATGAGTCTTCCTGATTTCATGTCCCACACTCTGTCCATTGTGTCACCTAGCTGCCCCAAGGATTTGACTAATACCATCTAAACCTTTCAGACCCTCTGCCCTTTCCATTCTACTGTGATGCCTCCTTGGAAAAAAAAATAAGATATGAAAGAGCAGTTTTGCTCAATCTAGTTTATTATCTTCTGTTAATCCTATTAAGAATTATTCTCATCCTCCAAAAATTGATAGTCCATGTGATAACATATAGAAGAGCACTCAATTTTTTTCAAAAGAAAAATTACATGCTATGATCCACCATGGTTACAAATCACTAATGAGAGAAATGAAAAATTAAAAGAACAAAATCTGCATGATCTCATGGCTTATAAGTCCTCTAACTCACCTGTGAGACATGATTGCTAAATTTGCCATGTAACTATTTACATGTCAGCAATTAGCCAGCCCTACAAATCAGGACTTGGGTTATTGTTTTGATGATTATATGGGCTTAAGAAACATCCATGATACAGATTGAATTTAAAGGTGTCTGCATCCTTTTCCCCCCTAAGAGAGTCTTAAGTGTTAACCATTTACCAGCACACTCCTATATGCTTTATAAGCAATGTTTGTGTTCAGTATGTGTGGAATAGAAATCTTTGGAATGAAGTCATCTCAAGGTTGGGGGCTGCTGCTGCTAAAAATAATATAAAAACAATAGGCATTTTTATAGCCCCAAAGACTTTCCATTCATTCCCTCATTGGAGACTCACGATGCTCCTATCTCATACTCAGCAAATTGTCACAGGTGACAATAGGTGGAAATAAGCTTGGGGGAGCGGGACTGCAGGAATTTATTCAACCAATATGTTTGTGGTGGGGCTTTGGTTCATCTAGTCATTATGGAAAATAATTTTGAATTATTCCAAGATAATCACTAAAATATCTACACTATTTGACCCAAATTTCACTTCTTGGTATACATATGTTTTAAGGAAGTCAACAATTGAACAAAAAATTGAAAATTATTGAGGGCAACAATTTTTTTTTTGTAGTAGTAAAACCTGGAAACCAAGCCAATACCCAGCAATCAGGGAACAGCCAAGAAAGATGTGATACAAGAATATAATAGGAATTTTATTGTTTGGTAAGAAATAACTAGGCCTGGAGTTAGGAAACCTCATCTTCAAGAGTTCAAAACCAGCCTCAGACACTATCTGTGTAACTCTGAGCGAGTCACTTCACCCTCAGTTCCTCGTTCATACAAATGGCAAACCACTCCAGTATCTCTGCCAAGAAAATCCAAATGGGGTCACAGAAGGTCGGACATGACTAAAAAACTGAACAACCACAAAGAAACAGTGAATGTAGATATTTCCAAAAATGTGGAAGAGGGGGAAATACAGTTAGACTTGACTATTAGGATCAATACTCTTAATCCTTGGGAAGGGTTGAACGAATACACCTCTTTTCCCTTCTTTGTAGAGTTAAGAACAGTGGCATATACTGTTGGTCTTGGTGGATGGGTTAATTGGTTTTCCTGAGATACTTCTATTTTTAATCCTTTGTTAAAAGAGATAATTAATTGGAGGATAATTAAGTGGAGGATGATATCTGTAATTATATACATACACGTGTTCCCACTGAAAGTTCCTTCTGCCAATATGACTCCCAAATGTGGTCTGATAAGCACAGCATTCCTTGTCCTTGCTTAAATTCAGTTCATTCTGTTCTTGCTTCAGTGTATTTCTTCAGACCCCATTTCCTTAGATCCCTTATGTTTACTCCAAGTGCTTGTCACAGGGTTGGGCCCATAGAAGTACTTAATCAATCCATCTTGATGCACTGACTGGCCTGAAATGCTTCTCCCTCTTCTTTTTGTCTAAATCTGACCTTTCTTCAAGGCTTAGGTCAAGTGCCACCTTTCCATATAATTGTCCTTGACTCCTCCAGCCCTCAGAGTTTCCTTCCTCATAAAAGACTGATATTTTTATTTATTCACTGGGGCAAAGGTGGAAGTATGTCATTATCTGTCTTCCTGGAGAGATGAGAACCTCTGCTAAGAAAGATTACTATTGACTGATTTGTTTGATCTTCCACCTGTGCTCACATCATGGACAATTGGAGAGACCACTTGTTGTATACATTGTGGTGGGGAATCCTTACTGGAGGTCAGTTGGATAGACAGCCACCAAGGTTTCCTCCAACTCTCCCCATTTTGGAATATCATTATGTGTCCCTCCAGAACAATAAGGAGAAACACTTATTGGCATCATTTTTCTACTAGAAACTTGCATTATATCCAGTACAGAGTCAATCTTAAATTCTTTTATATTGCTGTGTTTTTCTATTTTTAAAATGTAGAACCTGAAAAACAAAGAACATTTCCATAAACAAAGCAGAAGAGTAAAGGATTCCATGTGAAATTTTGAATCTCGGTTTCATACATGACAATATACTAATCAGACTCTCATAGGGATGTATTCATAAATGCAAAAATAATAAAATTCAATCAAGGGAAATAGAATGAAAACATAGAAAGGGAGAAAACATTTTCAGACCTTAAATTATACATAAGAAAAAACAAATCATCAAAATCCATGGTTACTGCTTTAAAAAAAAATAGAGAAGTAGATCAATAGAGCAGACTAAAGAAGGAAAAATGAGAAACAATGGTACTCAGTAATCCAATGCTTGATAAACTGAAAAACTTGAATTGATTTGAAAGAATTGTTATTTTTTTTAAATCTCCGAGGAAAACTAGAAAACAGTCTGTCAGAACATATTACACCTACCTTATCTTCAATAGTAAAATTTTTTAAGAAAATATCTCTTTCATAGATATTGGGAGAAAAATGGAAAGTCTTGGTCAAAGTCGAGAAAGGCAAGCGTGAAAACTTGAATAAATAATTGTGATTGCGCAAAATTAACGCATTTAGGATGATTAGAGACGTGCCTAATTGGGGGAGAAACTTTGTTTATATCCAGTTTCTGAAAGAAGAGTTTACCAATCAAGATCTATAGACAAGTAACACATGGGCATATGTGTGTTAATGTGTGTGCTATGTACATATTTACATAAATATGTTATTATAGGTTATACATAAGCTGTTTTCTAATAGAAAAATGTTTTAAAAAATGAATTATAGATTTTGAGTAGAACTTGGGTGAGGTATTGAAAAGGAACCTAAGTACTCAAAGTTCACAAGGCAGGCAGTTTTATTACTCACAGACACATTTCTATATCCTGTGGGCAAACATTGGTGGTGGTCCATGGTTCGTGGTTCGATCTTCTGGTAGTCTCCAGTTGAGAACCCAGAAGTCAAGGATCTCTGCCCTTGTATCTGACTATTGTTGCTGAACAGATTTCCAGGGACCAAGTAGAAGAGGAACTTCAGCACCTCAACTACCAGCTCCCTATTTGACACAAGGGCACTGAGAGTGGGGAAGTTTGCTAAACTGATTATGATCAGGAAAGCCTTGCATACTTAGCATATGTGGCTCCGATGAAGCTGGCTAAACCAGTTATTGGGTGCATAGGAACTTCCTTGTACATAGGTGGGTCAATCACTGAGTCAATATGGAGTCAGTTAGGGGCCAACAAGAGGCTACCACTCAGAGAAGTCAATCATATGCCTTTATAACTATGGAAAGATGTAAAATTCTTAACCAAATATTGATAGAAGAAAGTATAATAGAAAAGATTATTTTGATTATGTGAAATTGAAAGCTTCCTCCCTCCCAAATTAATGTATTTAGGATAAGTAGGGAAGCATTCAAATTGGGAAACAAATTTTTATATATAATTTCTTAGAGAAGAGCTTGGTGTCCAAGATGTGTGGATAAGAAACACACATACACACACACACGTGAGCGTGTTATGTCTATGGGTCTATGTATATATTTAAATAACTACATATGCATATATATTCTTATATGTATATATACATATATATGTATATAAAGTATGTATATATAGCTAACAACCATTCTCCAATAGATAAATGATTAAAGGACATGAATAGTTTTTTTAAAGAACTGCTAACTATTAATACCATAAAAATAATATACTAAATCACTAATATGTCAATATAAAAGGGAAATATAAATTAAAACAGACACACCGATGTGTTATTGATTAAGTTTTTTTTAAAGGAAAACACTTTGGAATTGTAAGGTTTAAGAAGACTGGGAACTTAAGGAGGGAGCAGGTTATGAAAATCTTTGAATTCCACTAAGATCTAATAAACTATGAGTGTTCCAGCCCTCTAACATGCCAAGCTGCCTGGGAGGAGAACTTGTCTCACAGGGTTTGGGTAAGGATCAAGCAAGATTTGCTATAAATATATAGCAGGTGTAATCTCAGTTTTAATGTGCTATGACTGTTGTTATTCATGATATTAATAACCAAACTTTAACAGAGTTCTTGCACAAAAGTTTTAAGAAATGCATGTTGCAAATGATAGCAAATAGCATTACTCATGAAATCTTATCGCTATTTTCAGAATAGTTTTATCCCCAAATCTAGTAATGCTACAAACACTTTAGCAAGGGTGTAACTTTTTGATGTAAATCAGATTTGATTCACATTTGAAAATTGATGAAAATCCAAGATAATTGTAGAAATAGTGTAAGGACATGTTGCTGTCCTCAATGAGTTCAATTCACCAGGTCAAGAAGAACTACAGACCAGGGTGATTTAAGAAAAAAAAGGTAGGTATATTTCTTTATTCACTAACAGAAACATAATTTTAAAAATTATGAAGGATGGAACAAGGTCTATAGGTCTGTGAATTGACAAATGTTATCCAGATTTTCAAAAAGAAGGAAAAACTGGTTCTTTCTGATTATAGCCTGCTATCCTTGGATTGTATGATTGTCACAATTACAAGATTATTACAGGGATGGTTCATATGCAGTTAGAAAGGGAACCAGTGATTGTTAGGAGCCAGCACAGGTTCATCATGAAAAATTAACCTTTATTGACAAGATTACTGAATGGAAAGATTAGAGGAATTCTGTGGATAAAGTAAGTTCACTTTACAGTGAGGTGTTTAATAAAGTCTCCCATGAGATCCTTGTGACATCATGGTGATCTATGGGATGGATGCGTTCAGTCAGGTACATTTGGAATGCTCCTTGTATGATGATCAGTGAATGAATGCCCATCAGGGACTATGACCTTAGCATTGTTCTGTTTAATATATTTACCAATGAAGATAGAAATGGCATTCTGATTAGTCAGTCAATAAACATTTATTAAGTTCTTACTATATGCCAGGAACTAATACTAAGCATTGGGGACACAAAGAAAGGTGAAGGAGAATTCTTGCTCTAGAGAAGGTTAAAATCTAATGGAAGAGACAACGTATAAATAACTACATACAGACACCCACACCCACACAAATTGGAAGCAATGGAAAGAGGGTATTATTGTTAAAAGGCATTGGAAAGGTCTATTAAATTTGCATTTGGAAATGAAGAAAAAACTTGCATCTCAAAACATTATTTCAGGCTAGAATAATGTTCTGGATAGAACTAAATAAAAATCCACAGGGATAGATGCAAAGTTCTAACCTTGGGTTCAGGAAGTTATCTGTACAACTATGGGATGGAAGAGATAGGTCTAAGGGGTAGAATATGTGGAGAAGAGCTGGAAATTTAATGAATTGTAAGCTCAATATACATGAACAATTTTACACAGCAACCCCCAAAAGAAATAGCATTGTTAATACTTCAATGATTCAGTGAATTAATGAATTTATTAAAGAGCATTTATAAAGAGCTATGTGCTATGGATTCAGAGATATAAATGAAACTTTCCCTGCCCTCAAGGAGCTTATATTCTATCAGGGGAAGTGATATGTCCACATGTATAAGAGTGTCTAGAATAGATAGAAAAGAAATAGGAGATAATTCCCAAGTAAGAAGAAGCACTAATAGCCAGGGGCATCTGGAAAGGCCATGTTTGTGCACAAAGGCCAGCTGAGTGAGAGAACATCTGGCTTTCTTACTGATATTTTTCTCTTCTTTTGAAAGGATCTTTGGTTATTCCTAGCTGCTAGAAGGGACAGAGGACAGGCTAGACTTTTCAGGAGTGTTTCCCACCCCTGCCTGGCCACTTAAGAGAACACTGTTTCCTTGCTTTTAAGAGAGCTTTGAAAAAAGCCCAGGCTGGTGTCTGTAGCTGAGGTGATCTTGGTTGTCTGGGGGCGGGGTGGCCCAGAGCCTGAAACATCATGCCTGCTGCCCTCCTCCTCACTGTCAGTTGTCAGGAAGGGTGCCAGCTGAGGAAATGGAGAAGAGAGAAAACCTAGGGAAAAAAAGCAAGCCTCAGAACCACTTCTCTGTACTCTCCCCCCACCCACACAGGAGAGTCCTCTGTAGGATCCAGCTGTCCGGCCAGATGTTTACCACAAAGGCAAGGCAAAGGAATCAATGTTCACCATCACAGGAAAACTGGTGCTTAATGAGCATGACATTCAGAGGATTCAGGAGTAGGCAATTAGACTAAGGTTCCTACCCTCCATTTATCCACTTTTTCAGTGCTCCTAGTTTATTTTCCACTTTTATTTGTTCAATGGGCATTTAAAACAGAGTGAGGCATGCGATTCAGACTTGGTGTGTGTGTGTGTGTGTGTGTGTGTGTGTGTGTGTGTGTGTACACGAAGACACATAAGACAATGTATCTTCCTTTGAAGAGATTAGACTCTATTAGGGGAGATATTCCATGTGCACACATGACTATAATTCAAAATAGAACATGGTAAGTTAGGGATGAATTTCTGAAGGAATTGTTAGGCGTGAACCAAGGAAAGAGAATGAAAAGAGAGGCCACTTCTATCTTAGTGAATCAAGGAAGATTTTTGAACTACAGCTTTTGGAGAAGATTTTTAAGAGTATATATTACTTCAATAGTCAAAGATTGGGAGGGGGGAGTATTAAGCTGGCCTGGTAGTGATTAGTACTTATTAATGTACTAATTTGTGATTATTTTATTAAGCAACTATTATGCACCAGATACTTTGCTAAATACTGCAGAGATTTTTAATTTGGGGTACAAGAACTTTAGAAAAGAAATTGATAACCATATTTCAATATAATTGATTTCCTTTGTAATGCTATATGCTTTCTTATTTGCATTAAGAAAAATTATCATGAGAAGGGTTTCATAGTTTTCACCAGATTGCCAAAAGGATCTATGATACTGAATACCTTCAGAACCCCTGCACTATGTAAGGAAAGAGTTTTTTTTTTTTTTTTTGCGCTATTTTGATTAGTCTTTTAGTTTAATTCTTGCATTCAAGGACCTTCGATTCTAATGCAATGGAGAAGAAATTGAATTACTCAAAGAGTGCCTGCCATGGTATAATACTGTGCTAAGTGGTTTTACAAGGAAGGAAGGAAAGAAGGAAGGAAGGAAGGGAGGGAGGAAGGGAGGAAGGGAGGGAAGGAAGGAAGAAGGGAGGGGCAAGTGGCTAGAGAGCTGGACTTGGAATCAGAAAGAACTGTGTTCAAACTCTGTCTCAGATATTTACTAGCTGTGTGATCCTGACCACAAGGTCTATCTCCATCCCTCAGATTCTAATCTATAAAGAAAGAGGGTTGTACTAAATGGTTTCTACATTCCTTCCTAGCATCAAAACTGTGAATGAAGCGTGTTTTGTTTTTTTAATAGATAGACAGCAATGTGGTAAAGTAGATAGAGAGATGGGAATGGGAAGGAAGGGGATAAGCACTTAGAAGCACCTACTATGTGCCAGGTACTTTACAAATAGTAGCTCATATAATCTTCACAACAACCCTGTGGGGCCGGTGCTATTGTTATTTCCATTGTCCAGTTGAGGAAACTGAACAATCGATGATTTGCTCCTCCTCACGCAGCTCATTAGTGGCTTAGGCTGAACTGGATCTTGAGTTTTCTTGGTTCTAGGCCCCACTTGTGCCATCAATTGCCTCAAGAAGACTTGATTATAAATCCTGCCTCATATACTTATTAGCTGTATGACCTTGGGGAAGCCACGTAACCTTTCTCAGCCTCAGTTTCTCCTTCTGTAAAATAAAGATCATAATCACACCTCCTTCAAAGGTTTATTTTGAGGACCTAATGAAGTGCCTCTTTGGAAAATTTAGATTTATGTGCTATTATTACTTCTTAAGCATATATTATAACCACTGAATAAGCTGATGGACATACTAATACAAAAACGAATCAGTCCCTGCTTTCAAGAAGTTTAGGATCCAGCAGCCCACCCCTGCAAGTATTCAGCTCTCCAAACTTTTATTAAGTGCCTCCTATGATATATTGTGGCAACAACAAGGAACAAAATGTCATCCCTGACCTAGATTCTCCTGGACATGTTCAAGGGTTATGATCCTTGTTGGTGAAGGAAAGTCACCAAGTCTGTGAAAAATCAGTGAATGTTCTTTGGAACATTGAATTTTTTTAAATTAAAATATTGGGGCAGCTCAGTGGTGCAGTGGATAGAGCACCAGCCCTGGAGTCAGGGGTACCTGAGTTCAAATATGGCCTCAGACACTTGACACTTACTAGCTCTGTGACCTTGAGCCAAGTCATTTAACCCCAATTGCTTTGCCTTCCCCCCTCTCCCCAAAAAACCAGAAATTAAAATGTTATTTCTGCATGACTTTGAAGCATTTTATATTTTATTTAAAGCATTTAATGCTTAAAAAGCATTTTATCCTCTCAAACTGATCTAAATATTTCCTTGTGAGATTATGGAGCCACTTAATTATGAAGAAAAGGGTTTGTTAAGGAAGTGCAAGGTTCTTAAACAATTATGGATCATTAATTGTGAATATTAATCCAGTACAGAAAAATCCAAACTTATGATATTTGGAAAATATGTTGATTTAATTCAGGACTTCTGACATCAAATCTTATCAACTACTCCTCTACCAACGGAAGAAATCCCCAGTCTTCCAGTTTCATATTTAGTTTTTGATCTTGAGAGGTCATCTCTTCCATCTGGCAAATTTTTCTTAAGCCTTTCCCAACAGATTGGCTCTCCCCAAAGAGATCTCTAGGAAGATTCCTGACCTCTTCCAGCAACCCTTTCCTGGGTTTCCTTGGAAAGACTTCTGACAGCTGAGACTTGATGATATGAGGGTCCATCATTAGCCAGGGTCATTATCCTAATCCCTGATGTTTGGCAATTTTTATTTGGGAAAATTCATGAATTCACATAATCACAAAGTTAGAAGAGACCTCAGAGGGCAGCTAGTCCAAGTCTCACTCAACCAACAATCAGCTCTATTTCAGCCCCAAAGCATGGTCATCCAATCTCTTCTTGAAGACCTCTGGGAGGTAGGGGAAGGTGCTACAATTTTGCTTCTTTGAAACTCATTGTTTTGGGCCAAAATAAAGAAGTCAAATCCCTCTTCCATGTAATAATTCTACAACCAACTTTATTAAGCATTAATGAGTGCCTATTCATTAGTGGGAGTGGAGGGCATCCAAAGCTATATTAAAAAAAAGAAATAGTGCTATCTCTCAAGGAACTTAGATTTAGGCAACCTTAGATCTGGAGGTGTTATAAACATAACAGTTCTGGCAAGGCAGCCACTCCAAGCTTTAACAAAAAGATTTATTTGAAGACACTGACTGGGGAAAAGAAGAGTGGGGAAAGAGGGCACCATGGCCCCAAACTGGGAAACATATGAACTGGTTATCAGAAAACTTTTACTGAGAATCAGAAAGAAGAGGCAGGAAGAGAGAGGAACTATCTGACCTTGGCCTCATCTTCAGATCTGCTTACAGGTGAAACAGGCTTAGAGATGCCACATCTGTTTCTTTGCTGACTTTCACTTCAATCTGCTAATTATTGATCAGCAGCAGCTGAGAAAGTATTTGGAGAGAAGGTGGAGCTCTTGCTATGAATAAATAAAAGCTTGGCCAGGATCCCCTGCTCTTCCCTAGCTGCTTTACACTCCCATAACTGAGTCCACAGAACTGGCTGGGTATGGCCAATGGGTATTTTGGACTATTATGAGAATCCAGTGGCAGTTTGGCCAGTTATTAGAGAGTTGTCCACAAACCTCAACAACAGGAATAACAAAGGGCTGACAATGTCAATATCAAGAAACCTACAAGCATTTATTGAATACTTCTCAGGTATCTGACGTGATAACAAGAGTTGGGCATACGAGGATAAGAGCAAATAGAAGCTTACATTCTAAAGGAAAGAGGATATACACTTACACAGACCTTGTGTGGGCATGCTACAGTAGGCATGAGGAAGTGCAATGTTGTTGTTGAGTCATTTAGTCATGTCTAACCCTTCATGACCCCATGGACCATAGTACATCAAGCCCTTCTAGCCTCCTCTATTTCTTTATGTCTTTCAAAGCTCCTGTTTGTTGCCATGACACCATCTATCCATCTTATCTTCTGCCGTCCCCTTTTCCTTTTACCTTCAATCTTTCCCAACATCAAGGTCTTTTCCAAACAGTCCTATCTTCTGATTATGTGGCCAAAGTGTTTAAGTTTCATCTTCAATGTTTGACCTTCCAGTGAATAGCCTGAATTAATGTCTTTAAGTATTAACTGGTTTGATCTCCTTGAGATCAAAGGGATGCTCAAAAACCTTCTCCAGCTGCATACTTCAAAAGCATCAGTTCTGCAACACTCAGCTTTTCTTATAATCCAGCTCTTACAGTCATACATTGCTACTATATGGACCTTTGTTGGCAAGGTGAGGTCTGTGCTTTTTAGTCTGTTGTCCAGATTTGCCATAGCTTTCCTTCTGAAAAGCAAGTGTCTTTAACTTCATGGCTACAGTCACTGTCTGTAGCGATCTTTGAGCCCAAGAATATGAAATCTGACAGTGTTTCTATTTCTTCTCTATTTGCCAGAAAATGATGGGACCAATTTCCAATATCTTAGTTTTTTGGATATTAAGATTCAAGCCAGTTTTTATACTCTCTCATTTCACCCTCATCAAGGGGCTTCTTATTTCCTCTTCCCTTTCTCTTGTAAGAGTGGTGTCCTCTGTATATCTGAGATTATTGATATTTCTCCTGGCAATCTCAATTGTGGTTTCTGATTTCACATGATGTATTCTGTATATAAGTTAAATAAATAAGGTGACAATATATCACCTCATACTCCTTTTCCAATCTTAAACCAATCAGTTTTCCCATATTTCATTCTAACTGTTGCTTCTTGGCCCATATGCAGTTTCCCCAGGAGACAAGAAAGATGATCTTGTCCCCCCATCTCTGAAGACTTGCACATTTTGTTGTGATCCACACAATCAAAGGTTTTGGTATAGCCCATGAAGCAGAAGTAGATGTATTTCTGTAGCTCCCTTGCTTTCTCTATAATCCATTATATGTTGGCAATTTGGTCCCTTGTTCATCTACTTCTTTGAAAACTAATCTCTATTCTTCTGGTAATTCTCAATTCATGCACTGTTGAAGGCTACCTTGCAGAATCTTAAGCAATCTTGCTGACATGTGAAATGAATGCAAATTCATTATCTAGATTATGCTTTTTTCTTTTAAAATAGCAAGTGATATTTATTTTCTTTTTAAAGTATTTAGATTCATATACTTGGAGGAGCAAGGAAGCTCAGAAGCTACAATTTTATAGATGGAGAAGCTGAGACCCAGAGAGGTGAACTGATTTAACCAAGGTCACACAAGTAGTAAGTGGCCAAGGCCAGGTCCTCTCATTCCAGAGTTAATGCTTTTCCTGTTATATGCCAGAGTCATGACAAGAGTTGGAAGATAAATACAAATAATTCATTGAAAAAAAGGAGACCATTGATCATTTGGGACTATTTCATAGGTTTGGTGTTCTTACTATCAACTCAAGTCAACAAGCACATATTAAGTGTTTACTATGCACTGGACCCCGTGCTAAGTATTAGGAATATAAAAAGAAACAAACAAATAAAAAGACTTCCCTTGCCCTTACAGAGCTTAAATTCTAATTCTAATCTAATATATAGAAGTATCTGGAAAGGGAAGAAGCAAAGGAGAAATTAATAAGTTGAGAGAGGCAGGAGTAGAGACCAAAGAAGAAGGAATGTGCGTAGTTTGATCCCTCCTCAGGGGTGGCAGAATCTTCCATGGTGGGAAGGATAATAGGACACGGTGGAGAAAGAAGTACAGAGAGTCAGGTCTGGAGGCTAAGAGGTGAAGGTGAAACCTCCAAAGGAGGCTACTTTGTGTGTCCTATGAAGTGAAGATATGGATCCACTAAGTCACCATCCATTAATATCAGAGGAAGGGAGAACACTGACAGTAGTTGGTGATTCCCCTTTGAGGATTAGGGAAGCAGTCATTTATGATTATGATTATGTAGATATGCTGTCTTTCTTGAACATGTTTCTGGCATATGATTGACAGAAAGTTTCTGCCTTCCCAGGAAGGGTATCTGAGATACGATGAGAGACCCTTATAAGACATTTCTAAAGAATTTCTTTTAAAAAATAAATTTATCAATAAGCTTTGTACTACATCACTGTCTCTTTTTCCCACCATTGAACTTCCCTTGTGATAAAGAAAAAAAAATAAAATGATTAATGGGAAAATACCAGACAGAGAGATTATATCTGATAATTTATGCATGTTCTCCCCTAGTAATGCCCTACCACACTGTTGGGCAGTAGTGCTGTGTTTCATTATCTCCTCTCACTTTCCAAGACTTCCCAAACCTGAAGTCCATTCCTTATGATTTGGCTAGGGACAAAAGATAAGGCTAGAAGGAGCCTAAAATAGGATACATACCATTGCAAAAGTCCTGGGAAAGAAAATGAAGGCATTATGGGTCCAGGTGGTGTTTTCATCAATGTTTCCAACTAAAAGTTTAGGAGAGAAAGCTGGATCTGAGAAATGAACAGCTGGTTATGAAGTTGGTGTCTGAGAAGAGGATTTGGCTTTCTTATACTATGGTATAAAATATAGTATTGATGGACTCTTGGGTAAGGATAGAGTGCACCTAACAAGGAACAATAAAAATATTTTTTTATGGAGTCTTGAGAATCTAATCCAGATGGTTTTATATTTTAAGGAAAGTTTGGGGAAAAAAAACTGCCCACATGCATCTTTCAAGGCATCTAATTTCCACAGGGAAGCAAGTACAGTATAGGAAGAATATCAGTGGAGTAGCCCAGTGATTCACAAGAGTTGATTTTTTCTTTTAATAAAAGACATCAATTATCTTGTGACAAATGCATGAATTAGAGATACAAATCAAAGGAGGGAATTTGACTTTATAGGTATACCTGATACTTGGTAGGTTTGCACATTTGGCTGAAATTTGGTTTTAAAAGGGAATTCTGATCAATAACAAAAAATGGCTGAAAGAGAAATGAGAGGAAATCTTGTTGGGGAGAAGGAGGGGTGAGCACCTGATTTTAGAGCTAATGAAATAGGAGATGAAAGCCATGTATAATATTTCCTTTACCCTGAACTATTTTTGGGGGGGATAGGGTGGGGGAGTGTAGATTTCAAAGGACTCACATAAAAGAACTGTAGTGTAATACTCCTAAATTCTTTCCTCGGTCCTGTTAAAATTAACATTTTTCAAAGACTTTAATGAAGACATAGATGTTTAACTTATTAAATATGAAATATCCCAAATATGTAAGTGATAATACTTTGAAGCAACCAGCCGAAAACTGTTTTTGACTACAAATGGAAGTTTCAAAAAAGTTGATTAAATCTTTTATAAAGGTAGGTTTGTCATAAACTCATAAATTTTGGTTTAGAGAGGATCTCAAAGGTCCTTATTCCAACATTTATCCAAGGGGGGAAAAATGCCAATAATTAAGGCTACTCAAAAGAGAAATGGGCTGCTAAGTGGTTTTCTTCCTTCTGTCAAGTTGAATTAAACAGAAAAGAATATTAACTATCAAAATAGTAATTGTAGTAATATCTTCTCGTTACCTAGTTCTTTAAAGTTCCCTTTTCTCACAGTATTTACTGAGGTAGGTTTATTGTCCCCATTTAAAGATGAAGAAAAGACAGTAATGTTTGGACTTGAACTGATTTGTTCCAGCTGACAACATCAAGCTAGCTTACTTCAAGTCCATCACTCATTCTACTATGGCATCTTGCATTTCTCCAATGCATGGCACTCTCATACACATACACAATGTTGGAATGTCCTACTCTCAAGGAGTGTGGAAGTCAGTTAGGGAGAAAAGTCATAAACAGGTAGCAGTTAGTTAAAAATAGAATAGTAAGATGACAATGTGTGGTTAACGCCCATATGGATGTTATTGATGGTAATTCCTGGGGAAGTTGAATGTAGGGAGAAGTGAGAGGTAAGGGCGATCTTCATGGAGGAAGCTAAGGCTTGAAGGATGCAGCACATTTGCACACATGTGGTGGATACTTCAGGCAGGAAAAATATGAAAACAGACAAGATCACATTTGTGAGCAGTTAAGACCCTGACTGCCCTGGGCATACTTTCCTCATTTTACCAGTGAACAAACTGAGACCTAGAGAGGTTAAGTAATTTGCCCAGTGTCAAATAGGTAGTAAGTCAGAGCGGTGGGATTTGAACCAAGGTTCTCTGACTCTATATCCAGTGCTCTCACCAATGTATCTTGATGCTGTTAGTCAGTAATTTATTTGTGTCCTACTCTTTCACATTCAGAGATTTCTTGACTTAGTCGTTCGCCGTTTCCTTCTCCCATTCATTTTTACAGATGAGGAAACTGAGGCAAACAGGGTTAAATGACTTGCCTCGTGTCACATAGCTAGCAAGTGAGGTCACATTTGAACTCAGGTTCTCCGTACTCCAGCTTCAGAACTCTATCCATTGTACCAGCTTATGTTCCTTGATGCCTGATAAATATCTTTTGGTGATTTCCACTCTGCTTCTGGTTCTTCTAAAGGCCACAAAGCCTATGCCCTGAATTACGTGGTTACACTTTGGATACTTAAAGACAGCCCTCACATCTCCCTCTGAGTATCCTTTTTCTAGGCTAAATGTTCCTCTTCATTCCTTGGTTCATCATTTTAGGGTGGGGTTTTAGACCCTCGGCACCTTGTCCTCCTGCTTTCTGGATGTACTTTAGCTTATTAGCATCCCTTCTAAAATGTGATACACAGCAAGCAGAACTCTATGCTCCAGATGTGGTCTGATAACAGAAACTGCTTTCTTAGCCAAGCAAGATTTTTGAAATACATTTTTAAAGTTCTTGTCTTTAAAAAAAATGATAGCTTGTCTCATTCTCACCATCATCTAGTGAGTTATAGAAGCTTCTCCACCGCCATCTTTACCTTGCAGGGATCTCACTGAAACTTCTTTCATTCTCAAGCTTTTAAAGGATGCTCTTGAGTTCAGAATAAATCCAGCTGGCTTGATGTTGTTCTAGTCAATTTTGAGCTGTTTTATTTTCCTCTATCTCTTTTTTTTAAAAAGAAAAGTTCCAGAAATGAGAGACAGATATGATCCTCCAGATAAATGACCCTTGGAGAAAATCCTTTTGAAAATGAGAAACTGCCAAAGTGACCCATAATAGTGGCTTTTTTTTCTTATCATAGCATGCTTGATTTTCTTTTCATGGAGATGTTTTGACACTTGTCTTTACCAATTAAGGGAAAAAGGAAACTAAATTTGACAGCTTTCAACTGCTAAAACAAATTTGTGTCTTTTTTTTTGTCTGTAGGAAGTAACAAGCTTTTGGTGCTCATTTGAATGCCAAGGGGCATGGGTACCAAGTGACCAGCACAATCAACCCTCTTGACTATGTTGTTCTCCTCAAATATTTTAATATCCAAATTCCTTGAAATCAATTCCTTGTCTTAGGACCTTGTATCCATTTTAGGTATTTCACAGAACCCTATCCTAACTCGATGAAGGAGAACTTACCTTTGGCCTATGGAAGATAGACCTCCTTAGCATCTTTGTGACTGAAGGAGATAGATGCAGTTTTGAATCATGAGAACCCAAGAATAAAAACTGAACGTGGAGTATAGAAGTAGGAGGAAAATGTAGTTATTGAGGATAAGGGGCTGGTGGCATCAGAATTGGACAGTCTTTATGGAGCATTCTCCTTCCAAAACAATCTTTCTGAAACGCAAGTCTAATTGTCACCTCTGTTCAAAAACATTCAGTGGTCATGACCTTCCATTTCCCATAACCATGCCTTTATCCAGCTCTCCTTGAAATACACTCTCTCCCCATCACTACTTCCAACAAGCCTTAATTTCTTTCCAGGCTCAACTTAAGTGCTCTCTTCTGATCACGCTTGTTTTTAAAACTCTCTCAAATTATTTTACTATTTACTTGACTATGCATATGTTGTATAATAGGGAAAAGATGAGCACATTGAGGGCAGATTTTATCTTTGTATACTTAGAGCTTAGTACATAACAGATTCCTGATAAATGCTTATTTGGATTGGATTGAATTGGTATCATTCTCTTCTCTTCTTCCCCCAAAGATCTCCTCCAGTTTTGCATGGGGCCTGAAATATTCACCTTCAGTCAATCCTTTAGGAGCAATGAAGTGACTGTCAGACCAACCATAACACTGGAGCTTCATGGGACCTGCTTTGTCTAAACTAAAGCTTTTTTCTTAATTAATAGCCATAACTTCAATCATTGGAATTCTACCTAGCACCTGTTTTAGAGGCTCATCTCTATGCCTTTCTCTTCATAGATAACCCAATATGTTCTTTACAAAAGTCCAATATTAAGTTATATGTGCTAGGTGCTAGGTTTATGTTCTTCTGCAACCTGAAACCAAGAATTCCCCACCAAACATCACCCTACCCAACTGAGAGAGTTATACCAAACTTCCTCTTGATGGAAATTCTCTGGTAGTCATCTCCACACATTCTCATCCTAGTGATAACTGATGCTCAGAATGCTTATGATGAAACACTATAAGATCCTAAAGAACCTCAAGGATCATCTACCAAAAAAAAGACAGATTAAATTATGTTATTATAGTCCTGGTGTTAAGTAGACAAACATGTCAATACTCTACGAAGCTGGGAAATTCATCTTGATTATAGATTCAACATTATAATTCTTAATTTCTCTCCTCCCCTATATGGTACAGTGGAAATATGTCTGGCTGTGCAGTTGAGGACCATGGTTAGAATTTCACCTCTATTATCTACTAATTAATGACCCTGGCCAAAGTCACCTAAACTGCCTGGGCCTCAGTTTCTTCCTTTGTAAAATGAGAGAGTTGGACAAGATCAGGAGTTCTCAACCTGGAGTCTTTTGATGGTACTTTGTGGTAATTGGTTTCCTTTGTAATCCTGCATGACATCATTGTGAGAAGTGTTCTAGCCTGCAGACTTCACCAGGCTGACTGCCAAAGGGATCCATGACCCCCAAGAAGGTTAAGACCTCCTGGACTATATTCTCAATTTCTAAATCTGTTATCTGATTCATCTGAATGCTGCATGGTCTGACTATACTGGGAAAGGGCAATATATTTCAAAGAACATGATTACATGATACCACTACATGATAACAGGATTAACCATAAACTTGGCAGTTAACTGTTTAATTGAATCTACATCTAGACAGGAAAAGTAAATAATTCTGGTCTCAAACTTTGAGTTTTATAGAAATTGCCATAGAAGAGTGAAATGATATTGAACAGTTCTGTCACTCAGTTCAATTCAGCTCAGCAAACAGATTCTATGCAAGACACTGGGCTAGGTTGGGGATACAAAAAGTAATCAAATAATAAGTCTTTTTCTCAAGGTGCTTATATTCTGCTGAGGGGTTACAACAATAAAGGCAAGTCAACATTTCATAGATACAAGATAATTTCAAATGGAAGAAAGCCGTAAGTACGCTTTTTTCACATCCCACAATATCAACCTTGTAAATTTTGTCAATCAGTATAGAATATAAATAAAAAGTACACATCAAATTAAATACCACAAGTACTTATTAAAGACCTACCATATTTCAGGCATTGTATCAGACACTAAAAATATAAGGACAAAAATGAATAGGGCCTGTCCTCAAGAAGTTTCCCTTCTATTGGATTCTTATGACAAGAACTGCTGATAAGCTGCATGAGACTAGAGAAGTCACTGTTGGCTTGGGGCACAGGTGATTGGTAGATGATATTGCCTTATAGTATTTTTTTTTCTTTTCTATTTTTCTAGAGCAACCCTGTGAGAGGGAAAAAGCAATCCTAGCAAACTCCAATATGTGAAGGGAGGTAGTGTGTAGAGTGAGGTGGATGTTTCCTGGGGAGGGACTGCCAGGGGCCAAGATTAATTATACCTGTGGGGACAGAAAATTGCAAATGCAAATTATATTTTAGGCAGTATAATCCTAGCCTGTCACTAACCAGCATGTTTTCATAGAACATTACACAGAGGGAGTAAAAAGGGCTATACAGTAAAAGGCAGAGTGGGCTGCTGAGTATTTGATTAATTGGGTTTCTCTTTTGGAAACCCGATTCTCAGGAATCCAAGGACCAGAAAGTTGCCACTGAAGTAGAGCCAAGTCCTTGGTGACTCATTTCTTTTGACCATTGGCAATGTCTACCTCTTGCTGATATTTCTGAAGAACAAAGCTTGGCTTCATCTCTAGTTCTTCCCCACCGACTTTACCTCCACTACTTTAAGACTTTAATAGCTCTTTCTAAAGTACAGATCTGGTCATGTCACTCTTGCTCAAATACCCCTAGGAGCTCCTTATTGCCTTTAGGATCATATGCAAATTCCCCTTA
Source organism: Potorous gilbertii (assembly GCA_028658325.1). Lineage (NCBI taxonomy): Eukaryota > Metazoa > Chordata > Mammalia > Diprotodontia > Potoroidae > Potorous > Potorous gilbertii. Next base: position 679,320,093 of record CM053770.1, read on the forward strand.
CTTGACAATGAAAGTTTTAAAAAATGGTTTTATAATGTTGCATCTCAAATCTTCCACACTCTAACTGAACTGGCTTGTTTGTTATTCCAGGAATGTGACATTTCATCTCCTTTCTATCCCTCTCTCACCTTTTGCATAGGCTAAATCCCATGTCTGTAATGTCTTTCTTCCTCATCTCTAGCTCACAGTAGCTCCTAGTTCCCTTAAAAATGAGTTTAAATTCAGCCTCAGATACGTACTAGTTGTGGTACCATGGGCAAATTATTGTTTTCCTCAGTTTCCAGAGACAGTTACCAGAGAGAGAAGCACCAACATCTGGATTTTCAAAGCTGAGGGGCTACCTAATGACTTTCCAGAGTCTCATCTGGCCAAACAAACCATCTTCCAAAAACTCACCTCGGAGTGAGCCAGAGGGCAGGACCTCTCACCTACTGCCTCAGTAGAAATTAACAAAAGGTATTGAGGTGTGTTAATGGGCAGGGGAGATCTTTAACTCTTCCCCTCACTCACCATTAACCTTAAATTACCATTGCCCTCCCCTTCCTCCAGGGCAGGAGATCAAGCTCGAGACCTGACCAGGTAGAATATCAATTTCTTGCTATACCCCAAAGACGGAGGAATAGTGTTTCTCCTCTTTCTGCAGGAGACAGGAGACAAGGCAGGAGAAATAGCTGGCACTATTATTATTCTGATTTTATAGATCAATGCTCATGTCTTATGTCTGACACAGCCCTAGGCTGTGGGATTCAGGGTAAGTCATTTACCTCAATGTTTCAGGCAGTTTTCTGGGACTGAGTCGCAAAGTCAGTCCCAATGTCCATTAGTAGAGGAAATTTCCTCACAGAAGTTCCCTAAGTCAATGATATCATGGGACTGCTTTGGATAGATAGCACACATTTGCCTATGTATATGTTGGCTTTACTCTAATAGAATTTCAGCTTCCTGGGGGCAATGCCAGTTTTTGTCTTTGTAGCCTTAGCTCTAGGCAAATGACTGGGTGGAAAGTCAATGAAGGCTTGTTGGAATGAACTACAGCACAAATTCATGGCCCAAAGTGCCTTTGGTTGGCCACAAGAAGATTGTGACAGCTTGGACAAGACAGTATAGTTCAGCTGACAAGGCAGAGGATTGAACCCAATATCAGCCTTTACTGTCCAAGTGATCTTCTCTGTGGATTTGTTTCCTTATTTGTCAAATAAAGAGGTTATATTCATTGGTCTCTGGGGTCTCTTTACTGTCTAGATCCATGGTCCTATCTATGATCCTAAGACCTAGGTTCAATTCTCCCTTCAGTCATTAACTTGAACAAATCATTTAACTCTTCTAAGCCTTCAATTTCCTCATCTGTAAAATGGAGAGGCAATGGGACTCAATGGCATCTGAGTTCCATTTCACATCTTTCTGTAGAACCCTGGGATGAAATGCCCTGGAGATGTCAAATAGAGCATAGTGAATGGTGTAAGGAGGGCCTGATCATATATCCAGTAGGGTTAGTGAAGACCTCTTCCAGGCAGCAGCACGTGCATTGACTAAATCTTGAAGGATTTAAGAAGTGGAAAGGGATGTGGTGAATGAATGCCCATTCAGATCAAGGGCAGGAAGGCAAGCAACTCAGGAAGAGACCAAGGAATAGAGTGAGTAGTCCAATTTGACTTGAGCTTAGAGTGTGTAAATGGAAATTATTTGAAAAAAGGTCTGGGAAGGTAGGATGAAGTGATTAACGTAAGCCTTGAATGCCGGGCTAAGTTTGTCCCTTTTTTCCCCCAAAAGCAGAAAAGAGCCGTTGAATTTTATAGAACTGATAGCTACTTAAAATTCAAAGAATGATATTTTAATGAAGCATAATTTTGTAAAGTATTTGTGTCCTGGAGTTTTGTATGTGTGAATTTAAATGGCTCATGTCTTGATGGTTGTTCTTCTAAGGTGTAGTGAGAGGAATAAGGAAACATCACTCCTTTCTATGTCCAGTGTATTTGAACAGAAGGGACTGGCTGAATTTAGGGCATTTGGAGTTCATTGATCATGTCAAATACCTCTTTCAATGTGTCAATTTAAAGACATTCCCCAAGTGGGTTTTGCCAACTGCTTGTGCTCCCATCTTGCACACCCTTGGCCATGATGGGAAATGTATTCCGTATGTTTCTGATTCCTCTGCCCTGAACTCATCAGAATCTTGTTTATAAAAGTTCTTTGAAGTCCAGAAAGACCTTTCAAGTTTTTCAGATTTTCCTTAAGGAGACATGAGAAGAGACAGGCAATCTTACCCATGTGATGGGTTCCACGGGTGTCCCAAACTCATTTGAAAACATTTTGCCCCGAAATTCAGATACACTTTCCCCTTTCTCAAACTTGGGCCATCTGTTGTTTCAGGGCAGTGAAAGGCACATGTTTTTGATTTGCTCTACACTGAAGTAATCACAGTACTTTCAAAAAATGGACTTTGTTGTTCCACAAGCTGGTGAAACATTTGTTTAACAAGGTTTCATAGGTCCTTTTCTTAAAATTGGGGAATCTTGTCTTCACCAAAAGTAAATAAACGCTAACATCAAAAGCCAGATCATAGGCTCTGAAAGCCTGGGTTTACACTGACTTTTCAATTTCTCCAAATTCATTTCCCACTCAGTATCCTTTCCCCTTCATGGAGATATATTTTTTCCTGATCTTACATCTATTTGATTGACAGGTAAGGAAGGAACCTTTTTCTTTTAAATCATACCATGAGGCAAGATACCCTAGTGGAAGGAAAATTTGACTTGTTAATAAATAAGGTGATGTGGGTTGGACTTTAACACTAGCTATGTGACGTAGGGCATGTCCAGAAAAGAGATGGCCTGGATTCAGTGCTCCCTTGGGGCCCTTCCAGCTTGAAATACTTGATTTTAGAATCTAATCCACCCTGCCCTTTAATAAAGGAGGAAACTGGGGACAGAGAGGCAAAGTGATCTGCCCAGTGTCATGCAGAAGGGAAACGGGAATTCAAATCGAGTACCCTATGACTTCTAACTAGCCCCCTCAATACCTGCATGAGCTTGGGAAAGTCTCTGCTCCCCTCAAGAACTTAGTTCCATCATCTGTAAAAATAAATATGTTTGCATTGATGAAGTCACTTTGCCTCTCTGTGCCTGTTTCCTCATCTGTCAGATCGGATGGTAGGAGCACTTACTTCATGATGTCATCATGAAGGTCCAGTGGGACATGTGCAAAACATCTCCCAAACCTTAAAGTGCTATATAAATGCTACTATTATGGCATTGTTACTGTTTTCTCTGAAGTCCTCGTGGACTTCGAGTTTTCCTTTGGACATTGACCTGGAGTTGATAGTGTAGATCTTTGCTATTTCTCAAGGAAGAGTTCTCCATAAAACTGAACAGTCTAATAATAAGTGACTATAGATTTAGACACGAAAAGATCAATTAGCCCAAATTCATTCTTCATTTTACATAGAAGGAAACTGAGGTCCATTTAAACAAATTGCACCTGGGCAGAGAGGAAAGGATTCCTAAAGACCGCATTTGAATCCAGGTGCTCTAACTCTAAACTGAGTATTTTCTCCCCCATAGCACACTCCCCCTAGTAGAGCCAGTATTTAAAATCAGGTCACTGACCACCAAATCTAGTATTCAGTGTAGGATACGCAAGGGCTAATTGGATTTGGGCAAGCTGGAAGGTCACTTTTAAGTGAGAAAAACAAAGTAGCCAGGCTCCCCTTTCCTTTCTCTTTGGTCTTCATAAACCTTGAGTTTTAGAGAAAGTGTTTTTTTAAAACCTCTTTAGGGGTAATGTACACCTGTAACCATCTAGTATAGCTTATGGAACCCTTCTCAGAACCATTTTTGTAAATGTATAAAATAGAAATATATAATATTATCATAGAAATTAAATTTATAGGAATAGTCGGTTTTGTTAAAGTCCATGGACCCCAGATTGTCCTTCAAAGGCAAACTTTCAATTCATTCCCTCTCCCAGATTGAATGAACAAATGAAAAACAATTTATTGAATAATTACTATGGACTAAGCACTCTGCTAAACACTAGGTGTACAAACAGAAAAATTGGGACAGTCGGTCTCAAGAAGTTCACACTCTAGTCTGGAAAAAATATTAGTAAACTCTCTCTCAGACAGGGGTTACATGGAGGAGATTGTGGCAAAGTCAGAGACTTAGAAACATAGCTACCTCAATAAGTACAAGAAGTCCCATTGTCACAGAAGTCCTGTGGTCATGAAGTTAGATGGGTAATAGCTTTGACTATGATGGTGCTGAACTGGAGCCACCTGATCACTAACAAGATACTTTCTGTACACCAATGGCTGTCAGAGCCTCCTAGTCAAATAAACAGTAAATAAGAAAGAAAAGAAACAAAACATAGTGCTTACTGGCACCCTAGAAATGATGCTGCTCAGGACCATCCAGCACTAAATGTGTCTGTGCTGTGAGGAGAAGGTTCAGAGAAGCCTATCATGTGCATATTTCTTCACTGTTTGATTGCACATTAACTTGATTAGCACGGTAAAGCTGAGTGCATAGTATGTCCTTTCATTCCATTTAAGCTTCTTGAGTGTTTTCTTTAAATGTCTGTAGAGTTGCTCCCCTTATCTTGTGCTACGCGGATACTGCAGTCTTTCTGAATCTCAGTGTAAATTAGAGCTCACAAGCTGTAAATTTAAAGGGAACTCACAAGGTCTGGTTGGCATATGTGATGAGTGTTAAGAAACCATCTTGCAGTAGAATCAGACTCATTTTTCTCCCTTTTTGAAAGATCTTTCTTTTTGATGCCACTTTCCTTCCATATTTATACAAGTTTATCAGTTTGAAAGGAAAAAAATAATATTCCTTTTCAAAATGGCAGAAAAGTTTGAAAGTCTCAAGAACATTCATGATTTTGATCTGGGCTTTCAAAAACATTGAGTTGCAGTGGCAACTGTTTAGTTTTTTTCTATTTCCAATAATGACTGACAAAAGAGTGGCTGTCAAGAAAATTGTTCTTACACATCCCCAAAGTGTTAAACATGCTTTATGCAAAATCAAAATTATTAGAAGATCTGACCATGATAACACTCTGTAAGTATTTGAAAATCTTGGTCTCACTGGAAGCCAGTTAACAGATGATGTGGGCTCTCTGACAGAATTGAACAGTGTTTACATTGTTCAGGAGTACATGGAGACAGACTTGGCTAATCTGCTAGAGCAGGGACCTTTATTGGAAGACCGTGCCAGGCTTTTCATGTATCAGCTGCTCCGTGGGCTCAAGTATATTCATTCTGCAAATGCACTGCACAGAGATCTCCAACTAGTCAATCTTTTTATAAATACCAAAGACTTGATGTTAAAGATAGGTGGCTTCAGTCTTGCCCAGATCAAGGATCTCATGGGAAAACTATCTTTTCTGGTGCACATGAACTTGAACAGATGTAGCTGATTTTAGAATCTATTTCTGTTGTTCATGAGGAAGATAGGAGATTCTCAATGTAGTCCCCCTTCACAAAATATAATTCAGCTGCTTCCAGGAATTAGTCGTGAAATGCTGGACTTCTTGGAGCAAATTTTGACATTTAGTTGAATGGATCGATTGATAGCTAAAGAAAGTCTATCCCATCCTTATATGACCATTTATTCTTTTCTAATGAATGAACCCATTTCAAGCCATCACTTTTCACTGAAGATGAAGTTAATGATCTTTTGCTCATGGATGGAGCTCATAGTCACATTTATGATTGGAAAAAGTACTATAATTATCAGTTTTCAGACCATCACTGATCTACACACAATAATGTTGAGACTAAAGAAGTCCAGTGTGACCCAAAAGCTCTTGATGACGTCCTTGATATAAAGGAAGTACAAGGAGATTCTCAAAAATACTTGGATGAAGATTGTGGAAAGTATCTGAAGGATCCCGCCTTTGATGCCCATCTCTCTACTGAGCTTTGTTGATAGTGTCCAGATCATCATGAATATAATAAATCTTGTGATCTAGAATGCAGTCACACTTGTAATTGCAAAATGAGGTCATCATCTTAATTACATGACATAGTTTGGAGAAAGAATGAAGTTAACCAATAACCCAAAGTTATTATAGATCTTTCTAACTGGAAACAACAAGTACAGAAAAATTTGATAAGAAAGGCAAGTCAAAATGCAGTTAAAACTCAAATAACTCTCGAAGAAGCATCAGAGCAATTGGTTGAAAAAGAAAAGGAAAATAGTCAAGGATTTGACTTTGATTCCTTTATTGCAGGAACGATTCAACTTAGTTCACAACATGAGTCTATATGATGTTTCTGATAAATTAAATGACTTGAATAGCTCAGTGTCCTAATTAGAATTGATAAGTTTGATATTGAAGTCAGTAAGCCAGGAAAAACAGAAAAAAGGAACAACGAATTTGACTCAGTAGCTTTGTAGCAATCTTCTTGGGGTAGCCAGTTTGTAAGTGGTGAGGAGGAATGTTTTCTCAAAGATCAGTTTTGTTGTGAAGTAAGAAGGGATGAACAGATGAAGAAGGAAAACACTTATGCCAGTTGGTTGGACATGTTCTTTCACAGGAATGGAGGTCCCGAAATGCTAGAGACTCAGTCAGTGGAGGATAGCAAGTTTGAGGCAAGAGAAAGTGAGGATTTTCTTAACAATAGTAGGGAGTACCTCTTTAGCAAGTCACTTGAGTCTATAGGTATTCCACAGTTTCATAGTCCAGTTGGTTCACCACTTAAATCAAGATGGGCCACATGAAGACCTTCTGCTATGAAATTTCCTCTCCGCCCAGATTCCCCATAAAACATAGAGCCGTATTCTGAAATATCTGAACTAAAACACTTGGTAGACAGTTCTTTTTGTATTCATGCAATGTGTTTTCTCTTTTTATTGCTAGTATAAGTCATTTTTACTTGAATCAGACAGCATCATTTTAGTATGGATTTCATTCACTCTTGGTTCTTAAAATCCAGAATTACTTCTTATATATGCAATAGTTTTCATTTTAAAAGGGAACGTTGGTTGCACAAAAAAAATGAAAGAAAGGGGCATAATAATGCAATGCAGGAAAAAACAAAATAATTGTACCCAGTCAAGTGAAAATATTATCTCCATAAAGTGGTTATCCGTTTTACAGAAAAAAACCCAACAATCTAACCTTGAAATTTACACAATAAGACTGTACAAAATTGTATGAAGAAATCTATTTTTTCTAAAATGTTTTTATTCATGAGTATTTCCAAGTTTTTCATTATACACATTTCTTAAAACACGATATCAGAAGAACTGAACATCAATGCTGAATTTGGTACACGAGTGTTAGCAACCTCAAGGTAACAGAGGTATGTGACAACATGTGTACCACACATAGTGCTTTCCATTATGCACTTTTATTTAGTCATCGTTATTATAGTAGCTTCTTAATAAGAATCATTCATTGTTTGTAAGTGCTCTGATACACATTCTTTTAACACACCACACATTTATTTTAGCAAATTAGTGTATTTTTTGTATTTAATTATAGAAAATAAACTTCATTTTTTGAAATTTATTTGCAAATGAAGTTTTTCCTTTTGGCACCATTCCTGCCTAGAGACTGTCCACACACTCCATTTACTGAAATGTTCATTTTAAGTAAAGCACTCTCTATCTACAGGAATTTGTATTTTGGAGGTGCTTTATCTATAAAGAAAAACTAGGAATTATTTTATTATAAATTCCTCCTAGATGTCTTAATTGTGTTTAGTTTTTAATTGTAATGTTAAACTTGTGTCCACAAATGCAATGAAGGTACATTAATATAGGCTATAAGTTGTAAGACAGATTTTAGTTTTATTTTATCTTTTTACTACACAATCTATTCCCCATCCCAAAGCAAGCATGAAGAAAATTAAGCTAAATGTTTAAAAAAAGGAAGAAAGATAAAAGATGAATAAAAAAAAGGTGTGCTCCACAGCAAATGGAAAGGTCAAGAAATCCCAGGGGTGCTACAGCAGACTGGAAGATAAAGCCCAAGGTCCTTGGGTTCCATGTATAGGTCTAATGACAGTGCTGGAGGAATGCAAAATTAGAGTGCCCTTGGGAGTAGCAGAGAAATGGTCTGTCCTTGTATTCTCTCCTGTTATCAGAGGGTACAGAGTTTTGGATTCACATCTCATCTAAGCTATACAAGCAAAGTGGGTGGTCTGTAGTGGTGGCATATCTTTCAAGCTCTCCCGAGTGGGTTTTGAGAGTGCAAAGGTTTAGAGAATTAAGGGAAGATAAGGAGAAAAGGGAGCCTTGGATGGTGGTGGGTGAGATTCCTCAGCCTGGAGACCCTGGAACAGAGTAGGAGAGAAGATGCTATTGTGGTAGGTTATATAAAGGTTATATATATAGGTTATATAAAGAAGTAGCTAGAACTATGGAAAGACTGAGCTCTAGATCCCATTATCCCTAATTAGGCGTGTGGTCATGACCAAGCCAAACCCCTCTGAGCCTCATGGTCCTCACTAGTGGAGTGGGGATGAGAGCCCTTGGCATTCCCCTGGATGTCCCATTTTAGGAGAAGGGACATTGGCATGTGCCATGGTGTCTCGAGGAAGCCAGCTTGAATGGTGAAGGGACTTACAGTGGATGTCTTACAATAATTGATGAAAGATAGTGGGTTTATTTGGCTGAGAGAATAGGGGAGGGGAGTGGGAAAGAACAAGAGAAGTTAGCTATCTGAAGGGCTGGTGGATCAGCCTTCTTTGATGAGCCCCAGGGGGCAGAACCAGGAATAATGGGTGGTTGTTGCAAACTGGCCACTTTACTTAAGGACAAATTTCCTAACAATGAAGACTGTTCAGAAGATGAAAAGGCTTTTTTGGGAAGCCATAGAATTTAGGAGATGGAGGGGGTGTTGGAGACCATCTAGCCCAACCCATTCACCAAAGGAATCTCCACTGAAACATCCCTGACAAGAAATCCTCCTTTCTCTTTTTGAAGACTTTCAAGGAAGCTGGACCACAACATCTCATGGCATCCCATCACACTTTAGGATGGTTCTCACTGATAGCAAAGTTTTCCTGTCATCAAGCCTCTATGTTTTTCTTTATATCCTCTCCCCACTGCTCTTTGTTGTACCTTCTGGGGTCAGAGAGAACAGAATTCCTCTTCCTAGGAACAGTCTTTTCAACACTTGGAACTTCAAACAAACCTATCATGATCTCTCTAAGGTCTCTCCTCTCTTCATTGGGATAAACATGCCCAGTTACTTCAAAGCTTGTTGCCATTTTGCTTGTTCCCCTTGGAACTTCTCTGCCTTCCCTCTGTCTTATGGTGCTCAGAACTATGCACAGTACTCTCTCAGTGTGGTCTGACCTGGGCTGAGCACCGTGGCAGCATCACTTCCTGATTCCTGGTAGCCAGGCCTCTCTTGTATTGCAGCAGCAGACACCAGTGGAAGTCCTCCTATGGAGGCTGGATGATTGCTTATGGGCTATGTTAGAGTGTGATTCTATTTCATGTTTGGGCAGGTGTAGACAGCTGCTGATAGCCTGTCCAGGTCTGGAATTCTGTGATTCTGGTTCTGATTGGGGCGAGGAAAGCCCTTTGTGAACTTTTGTAGTAGATTAGGAAGTGAGCTGCTCCAACTTTTAAAAATATCTTTGTTTTAAGAAATAAATAACTTCAAATTTCCAGCCTCTTGGGTTTCAACTGAATTAGTTGGAGCACATGTCTCAGCAACGGGAGACATGGTGGTGGTCAAAGTCCAACAGGGTCTTTCTTCACGAGCTATTCTTATCCTTGCTGCCCAGTGAGTGGACAGCTCCTGTGGGCCAGTGTGGTTTTCTTGGGTCTGGTGATTCTTGGGAAAGTTATTTGCAAGGCTCCACGAAGGGTAACTCACACCCCACCCCACCTCCACACACCCTGGGTGCCTTGTATAATCTAGGGGTGTCAATAACTTGGAACAGATGGTGCCACCTGATGAGGGTGGTTCCTTGCCTCCTTCCCAGCCCAGAGATCTTGATGGAGACCATACAGAAGGCTCATTTGAGGATCTGATTCAGCAGAGAAGCACACTGACCTGACCACACTGGCAGCTGGGAGCTCTGGCTCCAAGACAGACCGAACTTTTCAAGCTCAAAGTTGAGGCAGTAGACGCCTTCTTGTCTGGACATGGCAGCAGGTGAGGGGTTCTATGCCAAACTTCTTCACCCAACAAAATCCGGCATGGTGACCAATGCATACCCAGGCTCTCTGTGCCAGGCAGTAACAGATGTCCTTATGTGGTACCCCTGCCGATCTGTTTGTGAACAGCTCTCTAGATGCCTTGGCTTCATTAATGACAAGTTGGAAAAGGAGTTGGTGGAAATTCTAGGAGGCATCTTAGGGGAAGGAGGTGATCTGACAGCTAAAAATGTAGCTTTCAGGGAATCTTAAGTTTCACGTACTCCAAGTTCCCTTGACTTTCTTTCTTTCTCTCCCTCCCTCTCCCTCCCTCCACCTCCTCCTCAGCTTTTGGCCAGGAACTTTTCCCTGTCCCCACATCTTAAATCAAAAGGAAGTCCTTTGAAATATACACTCACCAATTTCAGCTTCCCATCGAACTCACCTTGTAGCAGAGGAGAGGGGCTGTCAGGGTTGCATTAGGAGCCAGCTCCTAAGAGAAGCAACCTGTCTAAATAGAGCAGAGTCCAAAGAAGGTGAGGTCCTAGGGGAGAGCTCTCTTACAACATCCCATGATCATTGAGTTGGAAGCATTTCCAGCCCATCTAGTGGAGGCTTCCTGCTTCCAGATTCAGTGCTCCAGCAATGGCCTCTGAATTCCCCCTAGCTCTAGCACTATGACTCCATGAAGACAAATGTCCTGCCATTCTGAACTTACAAGTAGGGGAAGTACAACAGGGAGGCATAGTATTGTCATAAAAAATGTGACAGAATTTGTGTGCAAGAGATATAAAGTGCTAGGTGAGGTTTCAAGTCAGAAATATAATTTTGGATTGTGGAAGAGAAGGCAGGGAAAGGAGGAAAAAATTTAGAGAAGTGGAATTTCTTAGATGCAGAGCTGAAGGGCACCTCAGAAGTCATTTTTTCTTGCCCCTGCCTTAGACAAACAAGAAAACTCAGCTCCTCTTTGCCTCCTATCCCACGAGTGACCTAGATTGCAACTCTGAGTCCAAGTCCAGAGTTCTTTCCACGGCCTGATACTGCTCCATAAATGTCTGTGAGCTTAAATTGAATACGTCTTAAAAGCAGCTGTAGCATTTCTCTGTGATCAAGGTGAGCTCAAGGAGGTTCAGTGATGGCCAAGATCATATAGATTGGATCATCTGATCAGACCTAGATTATCTGATCTGATTGGAAAGGGCCTCAAGGAACAAAATAGGACCTTCAGTTCTCTAAAGAAAGCGTACATCTTCCATGTTGCAGATAAGGAAACTGAGGCACAGAGAGGTTGTGACTTGCCTAGAGACACATAGATAGGAGCCATTTAAACCAGGATTTAAACCCAGTCTTCTCTGCTCCAAAGACAGCTCCATCCACTGTGGCACACTACCTCTATCTCAACTAAAATAAGGGTAAAGAAAAGGAAGGTAGAGTTTCAGTGGAATGTTCCCCCTCAAACTGATAAAATTTTATTTATTATAGTAAGGAAGAAAGAAGACTAAGCACTGTTTGTGATTCTTTATTTTTATCTTCACTTATTTATTCACTTACTTATCTATTTACTCCCAGCAGCAAAGTGGTACAGTGGAGTTCAAATTTGCCTCCAGGCACTTACTAGCTGTTTGCCTCATTTTCCTAATCTGTAAAATGAACTCCAGTATCTTTGCCAAGAAAACCCCTAATGGGGTCATAAAGAATCAGATATAACTGAACAATAACATTTATTTATTCATCCATTCATCTATTCATTTGTTCAATCATTTATTTGTTTATTCATTTTTGATTGGGGGAGGAGGCATTTGGGGGTGGAAATGATCTATGAACTTGGTAAAACTGGCTAGTCTCAGGCCTGGACTTACTTTAATGCTACACAGTCCACAGCTCCTTGCTAGCCACCATCCCACCCTTTCAAAAAGAAATAAAAACATAAAAAGATACAATTTATTACTGTACCAGGTAAGAAAGATTTTAGAAACCTGAAAATAAATATGTATCTATACACATACACACATATGTAGAGGTCGCTTTATGAAAAGCAGCTCCTGTTGGGTCTGCTAAAGTTAATTCCAATAATTTTGTACTTTCTTTCCTATAGCTTTTTTGACTTTAGAATTTTACGAAAGGGAGGGGGGATTCTGGGAATTATACAGAGATCCCCAAAGGATGCCAAGCTGTTTTTTCATTCTTGGTTTTTCACTCTGTCTGGTTAGCATCCATCCGGTGAGGGAAACCTACAAAGGTAATTATCTATTGATTAAAACTGTAAAATCAGGGTAGGGGTTGATGTTGAAAAGGAACTTGGAGGAAAAAAAGAAACAGCCCTCAAATTTTAAGTATTTGGAAATCAGAGACTTTCAATTTCTGGGCTGAAATTACAGCTGTTGGCAGAACTTGATTTTTTTTTTTAACTTTTCAAGTTACAACGAGCAAGTTGCCAATAGTTGGAATTGTCAGGGGGAGGTCCTGGCCCCTCTGGTTTAAATCTAATCTGCCTGAGAGATCTGACAACAGGTGCAGATATTCTTACAATTCTCTGCCCTGACTTTGATTGTTTTCACCCAACACCCTGCCTGGATTGTGTCTCATCATTTTAATAACAACGTGATACTGTTACAGGGCTAAAAGACAAGAAGCCAGACTTTTCTTTCCCCTTGGCTTCATGAGAGTCAAAACATCAGGCTTCTTCTGTCTCTCTTGCCTAGCCCTTTTTGGGGATCAGGGTGGGGGGAAGGACGAATGAGTCCTGTCATAGCTAATTGACTCTCGGGGTGCCAAGAACTACTATGTCAGGTTGTGCTGAAGTAATGCACGTGTGTGGCTAATTATCTGGTCCCAACTCAGGAAGAGTCTTGAATCAACATGCACAGCACCCACCATGAGGACAGGGAAAATAATTACATGATTTCTTTTTGTCATGTGATAACTTGAGGCATGGGTGGATTTTTGCTGGTACCAACGCCTCATTCTATTTAAAATAAAACCTTACTGAGGTGGAGGTTGGGACAGGGGAAGGATCATGAGGAATCACATCTGAATTTTCCCCGTGGTACATTTTTGCACAAACCACCCTGGCTGTTTGGACTGGAAAGTGATCACCACTAGAGGTTTTGTTTTTTCTCTGGGTTCTCAGATAACCCACAAGGTGAATGTCTTTTACAGGTGTCAGAATGTGGAGACATCCCTATTGGACTAGGAGATTCTTTAAAGCAAGAATTATCTTTTCCTCTTCTCTCTGTATCCTCAGTGCTAAGTGCAATGCCTGGCACATAGTAGGTCCTTAATAAATGCCCCATGCCCATATTAGACATAGATTGAAGCCCAGGTCCTGAGTTAAGGTTCTTACTCAGGACCTGGGCTCTAGTTAGAGCCTAACTCAGAGCCATTTATGATGTAGAAAAAAAATAGTTTTAATAGGGACATCAAGGGCTGTGTTGAGATACTTGAGTTTATGTTAGGAAGCTAACCAAGGTGCTTCCTATGGCCCATAATCTGGAAAGGTAACAAAAGTTTTCTTTCTCTTTTTTCCCTCTATTCTGCCTTTGAAGTGACTTCATGAGAATGACAAGGGTTCTCTAAGACAGATAAACCCAGCACACAGGAGGACTGCTAGCACAGGTTCATTCTTGATTTGGTCAGACAGGGATGTCTGAGAAGGGGTTAATGATCTTGCTTTACTCTAGTCTAGTTTTCTCAGAAGAGGTTGCTGAAATGAGAGCACAAGCTCCTGCAGTATTCTCTAATCACCCTTCTCACAGGGGCCAGTGAAAAGGCGGGGCACCTATCCCTACGTCTCCATGGGGTAAATGGAGACAGGCACCACGTGTGTTTCCCCTAAATTCCCTCAAGCCTAGATGAGGGCCAGTTGAGGCAAATGCAGATTCCCCCTTGCCTTGATTGGGGCTAATCAAGACGTGCACAGCATTACAGTTTGTGCGCTCAACCCTAAGGTATTCCCTAAGGTTTCCCATTCACTGACCAGTAACCACCTGCTTTATAGACCAAAAGAAGGAATATTTCCAGCAATAGCCACCCAAGTTTACATCACCTCATCCCTGTATCTCACTGTGCAGTCACAGTGGATGCTTATATTATTTGTCAGTATAGAATAGTGTGTAAGTATGGTGGAGATGTTTGGAACCACAACGGTAGGAACTCATATCTAGATCGTTACGGCTCTGGATCCTGGGAAACTGAACTCAGAGAAATAACGACAGAAATTCACTTTATACACACTAAAATCCAATACCTTACATACAGATTCCAATATCAATCTAACCCTAGGAGAACTTTACCTAGGATGAAAAAATGGGGACTTGAAAAATCAATTCAATTCACATTTTGTGATCTTGGGCAAGTCCCTTTCTCCTCTTTGGGCTTCTGTTTCTTCTTTTGAAAAAGGAGGGAGTTGGATTAGATGATCTCTAAGGTACTTTCAAGTTCTAAATCTATAAACCCAATTGTCCCTGTTAAGGACTGTATATACTATCCAGAGGGAATTTCACAACTCAGTTCAACAAGAATTTTTCTTTTTCTTTTTTTTTTTGAAATCCAATAGCAATATCTTCTTTATTAATATATGAAAGTGTATTAATGTCCTAAACCTTCAGGTAAGTCATAATTGAGTCTTCCTTCAGCCTAATGGGAGAGTATGGTCACTTAGTTCTTTGGTGGAGGGGTGAATGCATAGCATGCGCCCCTTTACTAAAGTCTTACTGAGCAGGCAGAAGAATGGCCAACAGTTTTCACTTTGGGATTGTAACCATCCTAATCCTGATGGGATGCTGGGATTCAGTGCCAGCACTGCCACACATCATCTCTCTTTGACTTCTGATCTCTTCTTTCCACTCCTCTCTTTGTCCCTCTACAACATCACAGTGTGACTTTCTCAGCTCCATTTCCAACCCTCCTATTGACCAACCTCATCACCTAGTCAGTCTTTGTCTGGTGATGCCAGAACATTGGAGGTTCACACTCAGTCTTTTGGGTAATATTTTCTACAGATTTTTCCGCCACTGAGTGAAGCTCTCCCAGACCATTGCATGTTGGAAATAGAGTCCATGGACATGTCCTCTACACTTATTGCAAAGAATTTTTCAGAGTTCTATTATGTGCCCAACACTGTATTGGTGCTAGAAATAGGAGGACAAAATGAGCCAAGGAGCTCTCAGGGTGCTGATGTTCCATCCCAGTAGGCTCCTTTACCTGTAATACACTCCCTCCTCATGCCCAACTCATAGAATCCTTGGCTTATTTCAGACTTCAACCACCTTTTTGGAAAACCTATTCTGATGTCTTCCATTGATACACTCGACCCTTTGGAATTTTATGGTTGCTATTTTAGTTGGACTGCTGATTTCCTTGCCATAGGGAGTTTCTAGTGAGAAGCTACCTCAACCAATGTAAATCAGTACCCACTCCTCAAATTAGAACTTACAATGTTTTTTGAGGTAACATTTAAAGTTGAATGCCTTGCTCAGCATCACATAGCAAATATATGTCTTGACCAGCTCTCTACTCATCATACCAGGTTGGGTCTCCCCGAGAGATTTGTCTTTGGGTATATAGCTATAATGAAAGTTAAAGATTTTCTCCCACCATTAATGGGCCCTAGGTGAAGCCCATTAAGGGAAGCTTAATGATTAGCATGATAGGTAAAACAGTGATCTGAAATGAAGTTGGGAGGCTCTGAGTTCAAATTTCACCTCAGATACTAACTTGTCATTCTGGAAATGTTGCTTAACCTCTCTTTGCCTCAGTTTCCTCATCTGTAGAAGGGGAAAATAGCACTCACTTGCCAAAGTGATTATGAGATTCAAATGAGATAATATTTGTCAGGCTAGGGGAGGCTTGTTTTGTAGGAAGGTCCACACCTTTTGTTAATTGATGAGGCACTGGGTCATAAGGGTTGTGATGTCCTTGGCTCTGAAAAGTGTATGTATATTAAATGAGGTGAAGTTTTGCTTTGGGGGGGCTTATTCTTCAGAAGAAGGTTTGTGTGATGTGGCCAGATGAAACTCTGGGTAGCTATTAAGAAGCACACACACACAGAGACACACACACACCATTACTCCCTGGCTTTGAAAACCCAGATGTTGGTGCTTCTCTCTGGCAACTATGTATGTATGTAATGCCCAGGCAGTTAGACCTCTCTGTTGATCTGTGATGTATGTATTGTTTATGGTCTGACAGAAGCCGAGTTGGTCTTTATTTCTCTCCTTTTACCTTCTCTGTTGGTAGATGTGATTAAAGTAGATTACTAGTCCCTCAAAAGTTGCTTTCCTTCTAGAAAAGCAGATCTAAGAACCTGTACTAGCAGGCCATCCTGGATGTGTCAGGGTGTTTGTTGCTGCAATAGCTAATAATAGGAGACAGCATTTACTATGTGCCAGGCACTGTGCTAAGTGGTGACAAATATTATCTCATTTGAATCTCATAATCACTTTGGCAGGTGAGTGCTATTTCCCCCCTTTTACCGATGAGGAAACTGAGGAAAAGAGAGGTTAAGCAACATTCCCAGAATGACAAGGTAGTATCTGAGGTGAGATTTGAACTCAGAGCTTCCTGACTTCATTTCAGATCACTGTTTTACCTATCGTTTGTGTGTGTGTCTGTGTGTGTGTGTTTGCATGTAACTGAATGCCTGTTACACATTTGGTTTCCCTAAAAGAAGTTATTGAGGGCAAGACAGCATTATTTGGTGTGTTTTATATTCTTTGTCTATAGCACGATACCTGGCAAAGAGCAGGGGTTTGAAGCAAGTTTTCTGAATGGAATGGGATGTTGAATAACCTCATTAGATTAGAAGTTTTCTGAGGGCCAGGGTTGTTTCACTTTTGCTGTGGTTTCTGCATTGTCTAGAAAACTCCATGGTGACAGAAGATATTGGGCAAAGGCTTGTTGAATAAATAAATTCTACTAGGGAAATAATTGTATGCTGGGGTATGTAATACTAATAGATAAATATGAAAGAAGCATCTGGCATAAGAGAAAAGTGGGCTCACAGTCAGGAAAGCCTGGGTTCAAGCCCTGCCTCTAGCGCATACCAGATGATCTCTCAATGACCTGGGAATCTCTGTAGGACAGTGTTATAGAGGAGATGCTGCCCTGTTTTTGTAAATAATGTTTTCCCATTTTGGAGTTCCCAAAATTATCAGTGAAACCATAGGTCCCACCCTATTGGGGCAAAGTGTAACACAAAGCAAAATAAACTCAGGGGTCCTTTGGATGCCATGATACACTTGGCATCAGAGAGACTCACTTTTCTTAGTTCAAATCTGGTCTCAGACTCTTACAAAATATGTGACCCTGGGCAAGTCATTTAACCCTGTTTACCTCAGTTTCCTCTTCTGTCGAAAGAACTGAAGAAGGAAATGGACAACCACTCCAGTATTTCTGCCCAGGAAATCCCAGATAGGATGACAGATGGATAGACGTGACTGAAATGACTGAACAACCACACAATATCAAGATCAGTTTGCTATATGGAGGAACTGGGGAAACTTGAAAATGCCTTGTGGAGTTCTTCATGTCTTTTGTATTCTGGACCCCTTGGGTGATCAGTTTGATGAAGTTTATGGATCTCTTCTTGGAATTCTGTTTTTAAATGCAACAAATACAATATATAAGATTACCAAGAAAACCAATTATATTGATATAGTTATCAAAATATTAAAATAAAATAATTCCACAAAGCTCAGATTAAAGAGCCTTGATTAAGAAGGTGGCCCCTGAGCTATGCTTTGAAGGAAACTGTGTAAACTAGTCTATCTTTATGTAAAATGTAATTCCTAATATGAATGGAGCAATTTCAGGTTGCAAAGGTCTGCCAGTACAAGATCGTTTCCCTGAAGGCTTTCTTTTGTGCAGACCAAGTGCTCAGGACCCCCATTTGAATGCAGAGATGGGGATGATCTCACCGGTTGTGCATGATGGTTCAGGGAAGATGAGAAAGACTCACTGAGCAGTCCATTATAAGCCTAGCAGAGGAATCAGTTACCAAGCCCAGGACCACACCACAAACACTCGCAGTCATGACCAAAAATGTCTTGCATCCTGTTCACTATTTGTGGTCTTTCATCTTGGGGACTTGTGTGTGATCCGTGGTTGAAACACAAACCCAAGAGGATAAAGTTTGAAACAGAAGTCACTGACCCTGCAGCAACTTTGCCAAAGCCTTCCTGACCCAGGGAAGTGCTACTCTATATTGGAATCCCATTTATTGTTTCACAGGAGAGTATATGTGTTCAAATGAGTAGTCAAAAAAACTGGCTGGGGTAGTTGATAGAGTTCTGGATTGGAGTCATGTTCAAATTTTAATACTACTCACACTCAGTAGGTGAATTATCACAAGAAAGTTATTGATCCTCTCTGAATCTCAGTTCCTTTATCTAGAAAATGGGAATGAAAAGATCTGAAGTATAGGCATTTACGTCACAGG
Organism: Potorous gilbertii; assembly: GCA_028658325.1. NCBI lineage: Eukaryota > Metazoa > Chordata > Mammalia > Diprotodontia > Potoroidae > Potorous > Potorous gilbertii. The sequence continues at coordinate 679,338,633 of CM053770.1, forward strand.
GTTGCTATGAGCCTCAAATGAGTATGTATATGTCACTGTTGGCACTGTTGGTGCTGATTAGTATCTTGGTGAAATGGGAAATCCTTTAACATTGCGTCTGAAACACAACTGGTCCATGATTATTTGGAGTCTCTTCGTTATGAAACTTGCTTACATGAAAGATGTTCCCCAGATAGCTCTCAGTGGAGAAGCAGGATCCAAGTATCTTCGGTGCTGCTGGTACTGGGCCATTTTGCAGCCGTGTGAATGGGATGTCAGTTTCCCTGGGCATTCTAGGGAAATCACATTCAGTTACTATGACTAAAGTATGGTGTTATTTCTATATGAGAGAAATATATCTCCCACCCTTTTAAGTGCTCTCCATCAGTCTGGGGTCTTCACAGAGCAATTTTGTTATTGTTTCGTCTTGTCTGACTCTTCATGATTCCCTTAGTTTTTATTTGTCTGCTTGTTTTGGCAAAGATATTAATAGGGTAGGCCATTTCCTTCCTCAACTCATTCTGTAGATGAGGAAACTGAGGCAAACAGAGTTAACTGACTTGCCCAGGATCACACATCTAGTAAGTGTCTGAGGCCAGATTTGTATTCAGTTTGTTTTGACTCTAACCCCAGAACTGCATCCACTGAACGACCTAGCTGTCCAAATTGTTTCAGAAATCTCAAAAATAGCTACTTGGTTGTATTACTCAAATTATCCTATACCATACCTAAAGTAGGGGGAGTGGTTGAAAGGCAGTATCTCACACACACACACACACATACACACACTCACCCATAATCTCCTCAGATGTGAGATCACTTCAGAGGCAACATGTCTATACCAGGGACAGAGAAGGCACGGGTAAGGTCCTGGAGAGATGGTGCTTCCTCAGGGACCTCATTCAAACTCCTTGGTAGAGACTGAGCCCAGGGCTTCTCATCTTCTGTTATAAATGTTCAAGGGGAAGAGCCTGGAGAGATTCTAGTTGGGTAATTAGTTCATTGAGGGCGATCTTTGGCTCAGAGGAGGATCATCAGGGAGAACCCTGAGCATGGCACAGGTATCTCTTTTTTTAAATTTTTATTTATTTTTAATTCATGGGACAAACCAAGAATAAGAACATATTATAAAAAAAAAAAGATGATTGCCCATGAAACTGCAGATCTATTATGCAAAGTTGTTATTCCTTCTAAATATGTGATAAAGTTATCATGTAAATTTCTTTTTCTTTTCTGTCCCCTTCCCTCTTCTAGAAATGACTACAATTAGATATACATATGTGTGTGATGTACATATATACACATACACATACATGTAAAACCACTCTATATATAGTTCCTTTTATCAATTCTTTAGCTCAGCTAAGCCTTCACATATTAATATAATAAGCTTCTACTCACTATTGGACCCCACAAAACTAAAATTGAGGAGGTCCCATAAGCTTTTTTACTAAACTTTTTTTTTAAGAGAAAGCCTTAATGAGTCACATAATCATGCAATCCCCAGATGTACCTATATTTTTTTCATGTTTTTTTTTTCATTTTATAACATTTCTCACTTCTAAGGCCAAATTCCTGTGGCAATAGGGAGCCATTGGAGTTTTGGAGCAGGAGAGGGACATAGCCAAAGCTGAGCTTTTGGAAAATCACTTTGGCAGCAAAAAGGAAAATTGATTGGAGCCAGGAGTGACTGAAAGCAGGAAGGTGAGTGAGGAGGCCACTGCTATAGTTCAAGTGAGATGAGATGAGGTCCTGTTCTGACAGAGCCAAGAGCCTGCTCTCAAGGAATTTCTCATCTAATTGGGGGAAAAAATATGCGCAGCTCTGCTTCTTTGGCCTAATTACATGTGAGTTATTCCCCACTCCCTTATGCTAAGGGCGTTCACTTCAGTTCCCTGATCTACATTTCCTTTATATGGCTGGTGGTACTGGAGAAAGGGAAGGATAGAAAGGATAAGCTAGAATCCAGAGTCCTTTCCTCTTCCAAATGCACATCTGGAATTTCAGCATCTGTTTCACAGCCTCTCACTTGGATTTGTCAATGAGTCCTTTGGGCGACGTTTCCAAGGATATGGTAAGTTAGCTGCTAGATTTGGGGCTCCATGCTTGCACTGAATGATCTTTTCAGAATCCCAGGATGCTGGAGTTGCCAGAGAATTGGCAGGTTGTCTGTCCCAGCACCTTCGTTTTTGCAGATGAAAAACCTGAGTCTTAGACAATTTGCTCCCATAGAAAACAAGTGTTGAAACAAAAAATTATAAAACAAACAGGTCTGGATTTGGAATCCAGGGCTCTGATGGCGGGGCTTGGGATCCCGCCTCTCCTCAGCTACTTACAATTTATATAATTTGCAATGTGACACTTTGCTTTTCTGGGCCTCAGTTTCCTCATCTGTAAAGTAAAAGGATTGAGTGCTCCCTTCCAGTGATTAATAGAAGTTCTTGATTACCACCATTGTTCCTAATGAGCCTAGGAATTATGTTAATAGTAGCAGTTTATGCTTATTTAACATGAAGATTTTCATTAGCACTTTACATGTATTATCTTATTTGACTTATAACCTATGGCTCATACGACCCAGTAAATAGGGAAGGAAGCTCTATTGCTATCCTCATTTTATAGATGGAGAAATTTAGGGTCGGAGAGATTAAGCTCCTTGCCCACACCACAATGGCATCTGAGGTTTTCATCAAACATGGCACATTCTAGCGTTTGGAGTCAGAGCATCCAAGTTCTAATTCTGGCCAAATAACTTAATCCTGCAGTAACCTTATACAATTCCCTTTTCCTTTAGGTGCTTTGAGTTCCTTCCCTAGAAAATGAACTTGTGAGTATACTGTGAATTTGAAATACATAATGTTGGTCCTAGAGCAGAGATGACAGAACATGCCCCTTTCATTAGCCATGTGGGCAACATTGTCTGTAAAGGCTACACATGTGAAGAGCTGCCTCTGTGTTGGTTGGATTTGCTTCACTGTTTGTTATAAGGAAAAGCCCACTCAGTTGAAGGTGAGGGGTAAGGAGTGATTTTCTCAAATGACTGATGAAAAAACAAAAATAACAAAAAATACATTTTTTTCAAATAGGAAAAGAAAAGAAAATGAGAAGATTGGATTAAATTACCTTGTAGTTCCCCGCAAGCTATAAACCTAGGGAATGTTGAGGGATTAAAACTATAGATAATGGAAATTATTTACTGGCAGTCTTCCACTGATATTTTTTCCCTTTTACTAAACATTATCTATTACATGAGTATTGATTTTGTTATGAACTATAAATGTTTGTGAAACAATGATGGCATATGGAGATTCTTTGTTTTTTATATGTGAGGGACAGGCTATGAGGACTGGATAGATCTATTGTTTCATTCATATAGGGGAATAAGGGAACTTCCAGATAGAAAAAGTTCATCTACTAATACAAAGGGCACCTTTTCTGCTTTCCCTCTCTGCCTCTTATAAAGTAGGAATTATGTTGATACATCCACATGTAGATGTGTGTGTGTGTGTGTACATTTATATATGTACATGTACATATCTCCCAAGACTCCCTGTGCTGCTTTTGGGCAGTTCTTAAGCCAGTTTTTCAACACATTGATCCAAAATCTTTCCCTGTGAAAATCCTCCCCCCTCCTTAGGGGAACTAGAAAGTTCTGCCCTGCACATCAGTGCCATCCCTCTTTCCCATGACAAGTATTCATTTATAAAGTGCTTATGATGACCACAGCATTGTTCCAGGCACAGAAGAGATCCAAAGTTTAGATAAACCTTACTTTGTTTTCATGGAGCCTTTGGTCTCATAAGTACCTCCAAACCTTACAAAAAGTAGAAGGTATAATCTGTTATCTTTAATTTCTTCACAGTTCTGCTAGACTTTCAGATATACATTTAGCTAGTCATCTTGGTTATGAATTATTTGGAGGAAGGAGGGGAATCCCAATAGTTTTTAGCTGTCAACAATAGGCATTGAACCCTAAAGACAGAAGTCAACCAAATCTTACCAAAAATACTGGGACTCTATACATATGCCCAACCCATGGACACCCTAGAACCCATCTCCAGCCAGCTACAATGGCATTTCTCCCACTCCCCCCCCTTTCCTCTTTAATTCACTTCACCTGGCCTAATATGGTGAGTGAGGAGAGAAGGAAAATGGAACTTATTCTCTTCCGTTGCTCTCTTAATCAATCAATCAATCAATCAACAAGCATTTATTAAGTGCCAATCCATAAGACAAACCATCACCCTCCTCCCAAGATGTCTCTTCTTGTTTTGTAGAGAAAAGAACTGAGTGGGCGCTTGAGTTTTCCAAAAGACAAGTCACAATGTTTCTGGAACTCAGTTTCTCATCTGTAAAAATGAAGTGTTAGGGCTGTTTGATATCTAAGGAATTCTCATATTCCATGCTTTTTCTGATTCAGGGAAAGAGGAAAAAACCCAAATTGTCAATCCATTTATGCCTCCTCATCCTGTCCATGAGCTCCTCTATATCTGCTGAAGGGAATCCATGCAGTGGGCTGGGTGCCAGCCTCCAGTTCTCTTCCCACCACATGGTTTCCAGTCAGTGGGCATGCAGGCTGTCTTGCCATCTTCCTCATTTCTGCTATTTCATTGCCCCAATGCCTTTTCTGTTCATGCATCCCTCAGGTGACATCTTTTACTTTGCTTTTCCCATGGAATTCTCCACTGGTAACATGTGGTGGCTGTTCCACTGGCCTTTCACGAACTCACAACTTTAGTTCTGTGACTCAAAGCCATGTAGGTTCAGGCGAGGAGCTCTGAAGTACTCCAGAGGGTCTGGGATCTTACTGGTTAGAATGTGGACCACAGCCCCACCAAGTCTGTGCATCCTGTGTCATTCCTATCCATGTCTATTCCTGAGTTCCCCACAGGGGCCTACCCACCATGCCTGAAGCTGGCTTTCTTTCTCAACATCATTAGAGTACCATGAAAGCCCTTTGTTCATCAACCTGTCATTCCTCACTCTCTCAAGTCAACAAGCATTTATTGGGGAATAATTTAACTTTTATTTTGTTTTTAGCTCCAAATTCACTCCCTATCACCTTTCCTCCCCGCCCCTACCCCTGTAAGGAAACAAGAAAACCAGAGCTCATTATGAAAATGTAGACAAGCAAAACAGGCTCTTTCATTAGCCATGCCTCCCCCCAAAAAAGTTTCAATCCACACTCAGAACCCATCAGCTTTCTATTAGAGGAGAGTGGCATGCTTCATCCTCAGTCCTCTGGAATCACGTCACTACTTGTTCAAGTATTTTTCAAGTGTCATGCTTGTATAATTCTCTTTAATCACCTGCCTTGTTCTAGGCACTGTGCTAATCCCTGGGATACAAAAAAAGGCAGAAGACAATTATTGCCTTCGGGAGCTCACAAACAAATGGAGGAGACAACATGCTTATAGCTTAGTACAGACAAGGTATAGGCAGGATATGTTGGAGATGATCATTCAGGGAAGGCATTAACATTGCTAGGTACTAGATGGAGTTTTAGCAGAGACTTGAAGGAGGCCTAGGAAGCCAAGAGGCAGAGATGAGGCTGGAGAGGATCCTGGGAATGGGACACAATGAGGAGCAACATGGAGGCCGACTTCATTGGATCAGAGCACACGGATGGAAATTAAGAGTAGAAGACCAGGAGTCAGAGGCCAGGGGACAGAAGACTGGAAGAGCCAATGGAAGATGTGATTGCATTTGTTCCATGAGGACATTTTAGTATTTTATTCTTCCAAATTCCCTATTGGTCATGGGGCACAGCCTGCTTACTCTCACTGTATGTTACCCTCTATGGGAAATTCCTTTTCAATTTGAAGCCTATGTGTTTTATGCCTGGCTGTGATACAGGATTAACTTTAGAATGCTGGTATTAAATACAGTATTTGAGCCTCTGTTCAAGAGAAGCTTGGGTCCGCTATAGAACACCCCTAAGGTAATCAGGTCTTCTCTCCTCTTCCTGTTCATTACTAGCCCCATTCATTGGTCATCCTCAGAGTCCTTCTAAAATATATACACTGAATCAACAGCCATATCAGTTTCTATTTAAGTGCCTATCCAAGCAGACTGTCTTGACTTGGTTGGTGTTTACTGTGTGAATAATTAGGACAAATGATTTTTGGATGATCATGGATTCCATGTCTGAGACTCTTCCATGTTCTGGGTCTTAATTAATTCAGCACAAGGCCATTCTAACCCATACGATGGCAAATATGAAAGACAATATTTAACTAACCCTCCAGATATTATATGTAAGTACCTAGATTTGAGAAAGCTGTTGTGGTACAGTAGAACGAATGCTGGCTCACAAATTCAAACCTTGCCTCTGACAAATCCCTACATCTTTAGACAAGTTAATTTACTTTTCTAAGCTTCAGTTTTCCCATTTATAAAATGGACCTCTGATGTATTAGATAGCACTTCTGTAGCATTTTAAAATTGGTAAAACACTTTATCTTTCTCACCACAATTGAGGAGGATAGGTATTTTATGATTCCTATTTTACACATAAGGAAACTGAGGCAAGCAGAGGTTAACTGACTTTCTCAGACTCACTCAGCTAGAAAGTGTCTGAGGCCAGGTTTGAACTGAAGTCTTCCTGCCTCCTGGACTAGCTCTTAATCTACTATGTCAGTTCAAAATCTGCACTCCTATAATCTTACTTGTTTAATGTTGGGCAGATTGCTTTTCATTTCTGGGGCTCCATTTCATCATTTAATGGAGGGCGCAACCACATGGACTCCGGGTGTCTTTCCTAGTATTCATTCTCCTATGATTCTACCAGTATGAATCTGAGCAAGTCACTTAACTTCTGTCTTTCTCAGTGTCTTTATCTGTAAAATGAAGGAGTTGGACACAGTGGCCTCTGGTGATACTTCTAGTTCTAGACTGATGAGAGATATGAAATGATTGAATATTTTGGGTTTGGGACTTTCCAATATATACTTTTAAAAACATAAATGCTTTTGGCCCTTCCCTAAACTCGGTACAAAATGAGGTTTAGGGATAGGAACCTGGTGAAACAACTCCAGTCCTGAGTTTTATTGCAAGCCTATAATTAAGTCTGGCTTTGCTCTACCTTCTAGGCCAGAGATTGAGTTCCAAGGGAATAGTGTTTCAGGGGAATTGGAGCTGATTTACAGGGTTGGCAAGAGAATGTGTAAAATTGTGTGTCAAACCCAGTCTTTCCACATGGCTTCAGCCTGAGCCAAGGAGAGGACCCTGGGGTTTCACACAAACTCTAAGTTGAGTGTGGAAGTTACTTGGAGAGAAAAACTTACAGGGAGAATCTGTTTTATCCTTTTTTTTCTAGAAGATTATATACAGATGGGGCCAATGTGATGAGTAAAACTGATGAAATATTCATTTTGTCTACATGAGAGATTGATAGACAGTCATTTCAGGGGCCCCCTAGCCCCCCACATACACCGTGACTCATTCCATAGAATTGAGTGCTTACAAAAATTTTAGGAAAGATAACATCTAAGGTAGCAGTTAAACTCAACTCAAAATACATTAAATTCCTCTTATATATTTCAGGGACAAAAGCCAAACCATCCTTATCCTCCTTTTTCCTTACCCTTGACGGGTGGCCTTTAAGAATTGTACCCCTGTTTGTACATGGCTGCTGCATGTTATCTCTTAATACCTTCTCCCTCACCCCCATTAGATTGTGAATTTCTTAAAGAGATTGGTTTTGCCTCTCTTTGTATTCTACTAAACTCTTAACATATGTAGCATGTAGTAAGTGCTTAATTAATGCTTGCATGACTTGCCTTGACTTACCTCCCAGCTCCCAGGTGATGGTTCTAGACAGCTTAATTAATCCTTTTATCTGAAGGTATATTTTGAAAAGGGCGGTTAGAATGAGTCTAATATGGGTCTCTAACAATGAGTTCAAACCCAATAGAAATGGACCCCTGCTGGCCACATATTGACTTAGAAAACCACAAGTTAACATTAATTAAGTTGTATTGTACTTTTATTTGTTTTGTTGAACATCTCCATTACATGTAGGTTTAGATCTGGAAGAACTTCAGATATCATTCAGTCTAACCCCTCTCCTATGGAACTGGGGCTCTCCAGAGGTTATGTGTTTGGTCCATGGTCACACAGGTGATAAGACAGAGGAGAAAGATGAATTCATGTTCTCTGCCTCCAATTCCAATTTTCTGCTATAATGATACACAGGGCAGGAGGAACAAGTCCTATATACTGTCCTTTAATTCCCAAAGTAGGAAGGAGTTGAACAGAAAAAGGTAAAAAAATTAACAAAACCCATAAAACTGCCACTGAATACGAGTGAGGGGACTGCATTCATAAAATGTTAGAGTGAGAATAAACCTCAGAGTTCAACAAGTCCAACCAAGATCAATCAGTTAATAAACATATTAAGATGTGCCAGGCATTGTGCTAAGTGCTGGAGATACACAAAGAAGTAAAAGACAGCCCCTGCCTTCAACTAAGGGAAAAAACAAGCAAAAAAATATGTAGAAAGCAAACTATCTATCTATCTCTGTCTGTCTGTCTGTATGTATGTATGTCTGTATGTCTATCTGATAAATAGGAGAAAATGAATAGAGAAAAAGCCTGCAGAAGGAAGAAGGATTTGGGGAAAGCCTCCTGCAGGAAGTGGGATGTTATTTGGAACTTAAAGGAAACCAGGGAGGATGTAAGCAGAAATGCCTGGGTTCTGTTACTAGCCACCGATGTGACCAGGACAAGTTAACGCCTCTGGGCTTTGCTTTCCTTACCTAGGAAATGAGGAGATTTGAATCAGTGACTCTCAAGTCTCTTTCTCATTTTTAATTTATAACCTACAAATGTGACAGAAAGTGATGATGCATTCTTTTGTTGAAGAGGCACCACTGGAGGAAGGGGGATAGGAAATGGTTATTATTAGGAAAGTACAGGAAAAAGAGCACTGGCTTTAACACTAGTGGACCTGAATTCGAATCCTGTCTCTGTAGCTTACAAACCCGTTTGACTTTGGGCAAGTAACTAACTGTTTTGGGTTTCCATTTTCTTATTTCTAAGATAAGGGTGAATATTGAGATTCATGTACTCCAGAGTAGCACATCCCATCATTGGATGGGTTTGACTTTTAGAAATTTAATACCAGATAAAATCAAAGATCTATTTTCTTTGCATTTAACCAAAATCTAAGTAATCCTACCTTTGATTCAGAAGGTTTTAAAATAGGAGAGAGAGAGAGAGAGAGAGATCTATATAGTTATGCACACAAACATAAACTCTAGAGAGACAGAAAGAGAGATGAACTGAGACAGAGATACAGACAGGACAGAGAAACAGAGATACAGAGAGACAAAAACAGAGATGAAAAGATTATTTATCTATAATTATTTATCTATCTTTATTTATTTATAATGAACTTGTATCTTTGTACTAATTTTCTGAGATGTCTGCTTTATTCTGTCCTTTTATTTCATCTTTGCTTCATCTCATAAATATTATTTGATTTATCCTGTCTCCACTGGGCAAGATCTCTTTTGGAAAAGAGTTCTTCATTGAACCTGACAATCTAGGGAATTGTGGGGAGCTTAGAAGAACCAAGGGTAGCCAGGTTATGGTAGCTAGCTCATGACTTGTGTGATGGCTAAAAAGTTTGAGAGAGAGAGATTGATTCCTGGGTAATAAATCATTTTATTAGAATGCTATGATTTTGCTAATCAATGGAATGATCATTTGATCACCTCTTTCTTGAATCAAAGAAGAATCAGGGTGGTGGGCTCACAGCTTATATGCCTTTGGCAGAATGGGTGTTCCTGAGAGTGGTAATCAACTCTGATTGGTTAATAAGTAATGAGAAGAACAAATATTACAATGAGAGTTGGAACTATTCTAATGAAGGGCTGGGGGATATAACTTTATGTCATTTCCTTCTAAACTGCCCAGCCTGGGTCAATCTAATAAAATAATTTACCCCCACCTAAACCCACGTGGAGCACCATGACTTCCTCGCCTTATATTAAATTCCATATAGGTGGGACCTGATCAAGATTGAGGAGAGTTAATTCCATTTCACTATTGGTAATGAACTTCAAAGATTGAACTTTAAAATGAGGACTGTAGAAAAAGTATAAACTGTGGATCTCTCCAAATAATTGGCTATTAATAATCATTTCTCTCCCCTCCCCCCACTTTCCTCAACAAAACAAGATGGGTTGCAGGCTTTTCTCAAATTCAAGCCTCAGAAAGTATTTCTGGGTTTTGGTTGACGGTGCCAATAATTGTTTCATCTGCTAAACACATTTTTCTTCCCTGTCCAAAACTAGAATAAGGCTTGATAATCTGTTGGATGAATGAACTCCTCCATCCATGTGCCATCTTAATATGGCAGGGACTCTAAGTTTCTGAAGACTAGATTAATCAATTAACATTTATGAATGACTAGCGTGTGGCAGACACTGTGCTAAGTGCTGGAGAGACAAAGAGAGACCAAAGATAGTTCCTGGTCTCGAGGTGCTCACAATCTAATGGGGGAGCCAGCAAGCAGATATCTATGTACAAGCAAGATCTATGCCAAGTAAGCTCCATATAATGGTAGAGGAAAGGCAGTGAAATGAAGGTGGAATGGGAAAGGTATCCTGTAGGACATGGGATTGTATCTGCGATAAGGGAAGTCAGGAGGCAGAGGTGAGGAAGGAAAACGTACCAGGCATGAGGAACAGCCATGGAAAATATTCAGTTAGGAAATGGAACATCTTGTTCAAAGAATGGCAAGGTGGCTGTGTCACTCAGTTGGAATGTGTTGGAAAGGGGACAGGAGGCTGTGAAGTAAGAGAAGATTGGAAAGGTGACAGGGTGAATTAATAGCAAAGAGACGATTTTATGTTTGCTCCTGGAGGTGATAGGGAGTCACTGGAGTCTATATTGAGTAAGAGGATAATGATGAAAGAAATCACGTTGGTGCCTGAATGGAGGATGGATTGGAGTGGGGAAGACTTGCAACTGGCAGACTCCCAGAAAGCTGGTGCAATAGCCCAGATATGAGGTGATCAGGCCTGGTGCTAGATTGGTGGTCAGATCAGAGGAGAGATGGTGGGGAGGGAGTATATTTGGGAGATATTGTGAAGGTAAAATGACAAGCTTTGCTAGCAGCTTGGGTTTGGGATGGGGTGAGATACAGTGGAACCAGAATAACAACTAGGTTATAAGCCTAGGTAACCAGGTAGATGGCGATACCCTCTACAGAAATAAGGAAGTTCAGAATGGAGGAATATTTGCGGATAAAGATTGAGTTTAGTTTTGGACATGTTGGGTTTAAGGACATTCAATTAGAGATGCCCAAAAGACAGTTGGAATTGTGAAATTGGAGGTCAGAAGAGGGGTTAGAGCTAGAAAAATAGATTTCAGAATTATTAACATACAGATAATAACTGAATCTACAAGGATTAATGAAATCTCCAAGTGAAAAAGCGTAGAGAGAGAAGAGGACCAAGGACAGAGCACTGTAGGACAACCACTGTTAGGGATTGTGCCTTGGGTAAAGATTTAGCAAAGGAAACTGAGAAGTACTTAGCTAAGTAGAACTGGGAGAAAGTAGAGTTCCAAAAGCTAGAGAAGAGGGCATCAAGGAGAATAGGACTATCAACAGTATCAAAGGCTGAAGCCAAGAAGGAGGAGGATGATGAAAAAGCCAGTGAACCTGGAAATAACACATTGTCATTTTGGAGGAAGCCATTTCCGTTGAATGATGTGGTCAGAAGTCTGACTGCAGAAAGTAATGGTCCTTAGAAAAGGACCACCCCCCCTACCCCAAAAGAAATAAGCGCTCTGGTCAAGTCTATAAAACTACAACGACTTTTTGAATGTGAGCTTGGAGGTGAATTATGTGTCTGTCTTTTGAAATCTGACCTAAGTTCAAGGAAGATCCTCCCTGGAAAGTGGGCCACCAGGTACTGAATTTATTTTTTGGCCATAGAAATGTAAGAAAAAATGCAGGTGCTGCAATAGTAACAGCAGCAGTATTAGCACTAGTAAACATTTATATGGTGCTCTAAGTGGTTTTACGTAATAACGAGTATAGAAATAACAATATTTATGTCATGCTTTAAATTTCTTCAAGTGTATGTGTGTAGATAGACATAAACTCCTTTGAACTCTATAGTGCCCCTGTTAGTTTGTTATCCTCATTTTACCATTTTACCAATGGATTTTACAGATGCAGAAACTGAGGCTGTAAAACATTAACTAGATTATATGGCTATTGGCTTAAAAGTAGAATCTGAAATACAGCACTTTATCTACCATGCTCCTAGTTTCCTAATGTGGACATGGGTTATGGCCTCAATTGTTGGTGACAGTCCTTGCTTTTAATGCTTTCCCCCTTGGCATTTTTTTACATTTAATATATGTGTATATACATATATATATATATATGTGTGTGTGTGTGTGTGTGTGTGTGTGTGTACATGTGTATGTATAGATGTATGTGTATACACATAAACATGTATGTATATGTATGTCTGTATATTTATATAAACATACACATACACACATACAGACATCCATAGAATGTTCCCTAAGTAGAACAAAAGCTACTTGAGGGTAGGAGGTATGGATTTTTGTTTATTTCTTTCTTTGTATCCCTAGCATACAGCAGTAGCTTAATAAAAGCTTGCTGCTTGAATGAATGAAGTAACCACATTGATGGAACTCTGGTTCCTCTGAAACATTACCAAAGATAGATGTGATGTCTTTGGCTTTCTTCACAGTAGACAACCTTGCACCATATTGTTTCCTTATGCCTGGATTTGCAATGACGTGAAGCCTAAAGGTTTGCATCTGTTTGGCAGCTGCCAATGGCTGTGTTAACCATTCAGAACTGGAACATTTCTAAAAAAGTCACAAAGGATTGAGTCTGGCTTATTGATGCTGGGGAAAAAGCTATTAAGAAATGAAACCATTTTGATTTGTTATAGGAGCTCAAAGAAGATTTCCTCAAATGGTAAAAATATTCTGGATTCTGGAACCAAAAGAGCACCCTGGTGTGTTTTCTATTTAAATGGGAACCATGAGTAGATCATGCTATGTGCTTGAGGGTGCTCTGGCCCAAGCTTAAAATTCCCAGAAATTATTTAACCCTCAACATGATTAACTTGAATCTGGGAGAGAAGATTGTTCTGTTCACTACAAATGAAAGTATAGAATTGTAGCCCACAAAAACCTCTAGAAGTCACCTATCCACGAGAGGCAATATGTAGAGTAGTAGAGACCATGTTGTACTGAAATCCAAGAAGACCTGGGTTTAATCTTCCTATGTGACTGAGGCTATGTCATTTAAGCTCTTTGAGACTGTCTTTCTCACATCTGGAAAATAAGAATATTAAAACCTATAGCATGTCCTCTGCAGAATGACAGTGATGCTCCAATTCCTCTGCAGAATGATGGTGATCCTCCAATAAGATATTTTATGAGATTTTGTTTTTTGAATCTTAAGGTATTGTATAAATGTCTGCTATCATCATGATTTCTTTACCTCTGAGTTTGACATTTGTGGTAGCAGTTTTAGGCAGATAGATCTGTACCATTTTTTTGAATGGGGGAGGCAATTAGGGTTAATTAACTCACCCAGGGTCACATAGCAAACGTCTAGGCTCATATTTGATCTCGAGTCTTCAATTAGTTGGCTTCATAAATAGAGCATTGGTCTTGAAGTTCGGAAGACATGAGTTTGAATCCTACTTCAGACTCTTACTAGCTGTGTGATCCTAAGTCACTTAACCTCTGTCTGACTCAGTTTTTTCACTTGTAAAATGGGGATATTAGGGGTATCTACTTCCTAAGGTTGTTGTTGGATTAAATGAGATATTTTTAAAGCCCTTAGCATAGTTCCTGGTACATAGTAAATGTTTAATAAATGTTTACTTCCTTTTCTATTTTTCCCCTTTCCTTCATTCCTTACTCCCCAAAATCTGTGTACTCCAGGAGTTCTTAACCTTTCTTGCATCATGGACTCCTTGGCAGTCTGGTGAAACCTGTGAACCTCTTCTCAGAAAAATAATTTTAAATCCGTAAAATAGGACATAGGACTCCAAAGGAAACCAATAATATTGAAGTGGTTATCAAAATATAAAATGAAAACTAATTTAAGAACCCTTAGGTTGTGAACCCTTGGTCTCATAGAACTTCCCACCCACTTCAATATCTTGATGTGTGCTTTCATCCAGTCACTTACAGCAATGAGGAGCTCACTACTTCACACGTCAGTACATTATATTTTTAGATAGTTCTGTTAGAGAAAAAAAAGTCAAGTATAGTGGTTAGTGTGCTAGCCTTGAAGTTACTGAGATCAAGGTTTAAGTCTTTCCTCTGATGTATAGAGCACCAGTGCAGGAGTCAGGAGGACCTGAGTTCAAATCTCACCTCAGACACTTGACACTAGCTGTGTGACCTTGGACAAGTCACTTAACCCCATTGCCTCATTCTGGGTCATGTCCAATCATCCTGATGAATATCTGGTCCCTGGATCCAGATACAGCCCTCCCTCACTCAAAACAAAGTCAAGTGCGAGTCATGTCATTACCCTGATGGTGTGGTCTTCTCCGGCAATAAAGAAGGAACACACAGTTTTGTGTTACTGAGAAAGTGATTTGACCTCTCAGGACCCAAAGCAATCCTAAGACTAAATTAAAGGCCAGTTGTGGATTTATACGGGTGAAAGGATTTTCCGTATGGATAAAATCACAGCTCCCTAGGAAAGAGAAATAATAGTCTTCCTAACATTGGACTCAAATCAGCCTCTTTATTGCTTCAGATCACTGCTAGTCCCTTCGTAGAAATGAATTTCACCATTTAAAACGTTCCAAATCCTTTCTGCTTTTCAAAATCTTTACTCTATTATCCCAAGAACAAAAAACGCCCAAAGAGAAACAGGAACTTTGCAATCCTTCCTCTCTGTCTTCTTGCCCCAAGACTTCTCTTCTCTATACCTAAGAGCCAGTCCCTCAGAACCGCATTCACAGCTCTCCCTTTCTCACCCACCTACATCTTCCCTTTCCATCTTTTGGTGCTCTTATTAATAAAGCACAGCCTTGAGATGATGAGCAAACTACCTTTTGTCCCAGAGCCTACCTAGAAATGTCTCCCACTGTTAACATCAGTCCATCCCAGCAGCCAGGAGCCTCATGGGTGGTGAGACCAATGTTGCCCTCATTAAGGCATCTCTCAGCCTAAGCCTCTGGCCATTCTGCATTCTTTCTCAGAGCCTTGATTCTTCCAGTCTTGATTTATTTCTTGTAAACTGCATTTCAGGCTTAGAAAGAAACAGACACAATGCACAGGGGAGCGAGAACTGAATTTAGGGCAGGCAGTTATATTTTTTCCCTTTGCAGATCCGGTTTATAAATAAGCCTGGAGAGCACTCACGATTAGAAAAACACATGTTATTTCTGAAGAAAGGAAAACAAAAAGTAACATGATAGACTTCCAATGCACTTTGACCTTTCTGCTTAACTTCTCACTTCCTGAACCCCTTCAAAATTCTGAGTGCCAAGCAGAGGAGTCTTAAAGCCAAGACGGCCTTCCTGGGCTCATCGACTTGGCCAGGGAAGTGAATGACATATGAGCAGGGGAGTGGGGGTCTCCATGTTGATTTCCAATGGTAACAGCCCTAAATGACTGCAACCCAGGCTGAACTCCCCGGAAGAGGGTCAGGACCAGCCTCAAAGAAGACCTCTGGCCATAAGGGTCTAATGGAAAAGGTTTGAGGACAGAGATAGGAAGATAGAGGGATGCTTCCAGGCCAATAAGTTCAACCGTCTTCATTTTACATGTGAGATAACTGGACCCCAAATAGAAGGAAAGACCACAGAGCTGAGATTTGTTTCTCAAATTCCAAATCCAGTAATCTATTTCTTTCATTTTCATTTCCCTTCCCAACACCTACCAGAGTGTCTGTCATACAGTAGGCAGACGTTTGTAAATTAATTGATTTGTGTCCCTGATGCCTGGCACAGAGTAGGCACTTAATAGATGGATTAATTAATTTGCATTCTCAGTACCTGGCACATTTAATAAATGCTTGAGGAGTGATAAGGTATTTTGAATACTCAAAGAATGTGTGCCACAGAGTAGGCACTTAATAATTGCTTGTAAATGAATTGATTTATATCCCCAATGCCTGGCACAGAGTAGGTTTTTAATAAATGTTTGAAGATTGCTGAATCAATTTGAATCTCCAGTTCCTGGAAGAGAAGGAGTTTAATAAATGCTTATGAACTGATCACCTTGTATCCCCAGGTATTGAATGCAAATGCTTGGCACATAGTAGGTACTTAATTCATGCTCGTTGATTGGTAGTGGACTGATCGATCAATTGATAACCTGGTTGGTGGTAGAAAGAAGATCAAGAAATATATCAATTATTTTAATTTAGAATCCTAGAGTGCACTGATGATGGGATTTTGATTAGAAGGAGAACTAAGTGCCCACTGATTCTATCCACCACCTGTAAGTGAACTCCCTGCAAATTCCTCTTCAAATGGTCATTGAGCTGCAATTTGCTTTCCTCCAGGTTTGAGGAGCTCACTCACTGCCAAACAAGACATCTGGTTGCAACCATGAGTAAAGGCAGGCAAAATTTGGTGTAGGCCAAAGGACTCAGATTAGCTGTCAGAAGACCTGGCTTCCACTGCCAATTCTGCCTTCTAGGAGTAAGGTGGCAGACACGTTTCTGCATTCCACTTTAGTATTTATTCTCACGTGGTTATGCTTAATAGTGGATGCTTATTACATGAATAAATGGAGAAGAGAAGACTGGCCAAGACTAGGGTACAATAATTGTCTTTGAAGGATTCTCCTGAGGAAGGATTCTGTTATTGGATTGTTTCAGCCATGTCTGACTCTTCATGACCCCATTTGGAGTTTTCTTGGTAGAGATACTGGAATGCTTTGCCATTTACTTCTCCAGGTCATTTTAAAAATGAGGAAACTTAGGCAAACATGGTTAACTGAGTTGCCCCAGGAACACACAAGGTTAGACTTGTTCTGTTTGACCCCTCAGGGCAGTTGAAAGAGGCAAAATAGTCCTGATGTCTGGAAGAAGTTCCTAGTAAGAACGGCCCTATAGTGGAATGAGCTTTCCCAAGAGATGGTGAGTTCCCACTCCTCAGAGGTCTTTGGATGCTAGATGATCCCTTGGGAATATTATAGTGGAGATTCCTTTTAGGCATCAGTTAAACGATATGCTCCATTGAGATGCCTTTAAACTCTCAAATTCCATGACTGTTTAATCGTTGCTTTTAGAAATTTATGAATGTATTGATTGATGATTGAAGTGACTTACCCTCATCTCAGTCTTGGATCAGAAGGGACCTCAGTAACTATCTCATCCAATCCATACCTGACAAGGTAGTCCCTCTGTAATAACCCTGACAAAAGGCCATTTATTGAAGACCTGCAGAAAAGGGGGAATTCATGGCCTCCAAAGCAGTTCATTCCACTTTGGAACATCTCTAGTAAGATTTAGACAGATTTAAAGCCTTCTTGATATTTTCTGATAAATCTGCTTAAGGAAGAAGCTATGGAGGGAAGAATGACTGGTCACTCAGGTAGTATACGGTGAAAGCAGGAAGAGGACTTAGCCTTCTTTGTTCCATGGCTGACCTTTTATGTCATCAAGAGGTGAAATCTAGAACTGAGAGATTCCAGGCTAAATCCCAATAAAACTGTTTATAGAAAGCAGTGTTTATATTAAAACTGCCTCCAAAATTCTGCCAAGAAAGGCTTCTTGAAAAACAAAACCACACTAGTGGGCTTTGTTTCATGATTGTTATTGGAACTGTGTAAAAAGGGATCCAAGGGTTCCATCCATCTTGGTTCTTTCTCCAGATGCTTTGAAGCAGACACATTCTCTCATTTTGAGCTAAGAGTGTGGAGTATTTATCCACAGTGCCCTTGGAATCTCTGCCAATATCATCAGTTACAGAAGAATTGAAAATCTCCATTGGTAAAAACCTAGAATCAGAAATTAGATCTCTAGATAAAAAAATCATAAGAGCTTTAGGTGCCACTGATGGGGAGCAATGAGTTTATTCTGCATCAGTTCACTGAAGCTTTATCAGGCTATTCTGTAATTGTCAGTTTCATCTTTTCCTTAATTCAGTAATACTCCATGTCATTCATGTACCGTACTGTTTAGCTGTGACTTTTGACAATGTCTCTCTGTGTCTTTGTAGAGATTGGGACCAAATGGATTCTTTTATGGATCCAGGATCTCATGAGGACAAGCCCCTCTACTATATCATAACTCCTTCATGCAGTCCCATCTGACCTGATTCTTTTATATGCCTGTCTACACATACTCCACAGAGGATCTATCCAATGAATTGGAGGTCTGCCATCATTTCTAATTAAGAAAAAAAATCACCTCTGTTTTGAAACCAGGAAGGTGTGGGTTCAAGTACCAAATCTGACACATATTGGTTGTGTGACTTAGCAAGTCATTTCTACTCAGAGTACCTCAGTGGCAGACTGATTGCTGAACTCCATGGGTAGAGGGATTTCCTTCACCAGGAGTTCCCTTTGCTGATGAAATTGCTCCTATAAGACAAATATAAAATTCTGCATGCAGTCAGTCTAACAAAAATTTATAAAGTAATTTCAATGTGATAGACACTGTGCTGAGCTCTAGGGGTACAATGAAAACCCCAAATATACCCCTGCCCTCATAGCATACATTCAACTGGAGGAGACAATCACTACATACATTATATTCATTGTGTGTGTGTATATATGTGTGTATACATATATACATGTGTACATATATGTATATCTACATATACATACACACATATTCAATGGAGGACAATCTTGACTGGAGGAATCATTAGTTGTGGGTGGAAGGCAGAAAAGGCTTTTTTGTGAAATGTGGAATTTAAGTGAAGTCTTGAGTCAAGGAAGCTGAGTTGGGGAGGGAGAAGTTTCCAAGTATGGGAGATGGCCAGAAAAAGGCACAGACTTGGGATATGGCACATCCTGTATAAGAAAGCGTATGTGGAGTAAAGGATTAAGACTAGAATGGGAGAAAGGGCTGTATAGTAAAGGGCTTTACATCTAAATTTATATTTAATTCCGAAGGTAATAGATAGCTGCTAGAATTGGTTGAGTAGAGGGATAATATGGTCAACCTTGCGCTTCAGGAAAACCACTTTGGCTGCTGAGTGGAGGATGTATGTGAGGAGAGATTTGAGAAAATATATCAGGCTATTGTAGCCTTCCAGATGAGAAACTGTAAAGTGATAGGATGGTCATTAGGAGAATAGAAAAAGGGAAAGGGAGACAAGAGATATGAAGTGAGAAATGATGAGGTTAACAACAGCTTAGATGTGCGGGGTGCATGAGAATGGAGAGTCAAGAAGAAGGCTGTGACCCCAGGAGACTGAGGACATAGGAGTACCTTCGATAGTAATATGACGGTTCTAAAGTGGGGAGGAAAGATGGAAGAGAAAGATGAAGAAGAAGAGGAGGACATAGAAGATAAGGACTTCTGTTTTGGACATGTTGAGTTGCTCATATCACATTAGATAAGTGATATCTAGTTTGAGATTTCTGAGAAGCAATTGAAGATGCAAGACAGGCACTCAGAAGTTGAACTAAAGTTGGACATGTATATAATATGTTATATACACATATATTACATACACATGTATATACGTATGTGTGTACGTATGCATGTACATATGTATGTATACTGTGAAGCTCTTGGGCTGTCCTATTCTTAGGATGATAGAACTCTAGAAGAGACCTCAGAAGCCATAGGGTCACATCCCTTCATTTCATAGGGAAGGAAACTGAAACTCAGAGAATTTTGATGACTTCTCCAGATCACATAGATATAGTGTCAACAGTGGGATTTGAATACAAATCTTGCTGACTCTAGCTCTAACTGGTCACCCACTCTACCATGTTGATTCTCAGCATTCTTTGCTCCAGGTCGAGATTTCAGGGAACCTTCTTCTCCACTCATACAAGTCCTTAATTTTATACCAGTTCATCTAAACACGGATTCATTATTCACCTGCTTTGTACCAGACACTGTGTGTGTCTGCCCTCAAGGAATTTATAGTCTATTGGGGGAATGTCATATGTATGGATATAGTTAACTCCAATTCTTTACTAAGCAAATAGGATGGAGGTGCCATGGCAGTCCTCACTTGCAAAGCACATAGATGATCAGAAAATAATCACACAAAATCATCAGAATGGAAAAGCCCTTTGCAAGAGCAGATGCCCATTTTCTCTGCCTTTAGATAGCACCACACCTGACCTCTGTCCCTTTATATGAGCATCTAGGCCAGAAAATGAAAATAACCCAGGCAAAGGAATCTATATAATCCAACCACCTATTCTAATGTTTAAACACCTTAACAATCACAAGGAGTCTGACAAGGCATTATCCAGTACCTCTTATGTGACAGCTACTCTACCCTGGGAATACAAAGAAAAAAAGAAAAACATCCCTTGTCCTCAGGGAGCTTAAATTCCCTTCTCTTGGGGGAAAGAATTACATACAAAATTCTATATAAAATACATATTAAATAAGTTATATATATACACACATGTATCCATCTATACATGTATGTACACACACATATATGTATAAGTATGCGTACACACATGTGCATGTACATTACATATGTGTGCATGTGTATATGTGTTATATGCCATACATGGTGTATAATATACATGTGAATATGGAATTTGAGAATTTCCATATATCCAACCTTTTCCACACTCATATGCACGCACATATGTATGTATACATATGTGTAATGCATATGTAGTGTGTGTACACATATGTATACAAATGAACACAAGTATAGGGCAGCTAGGTGGGACAGTGGACTGGATTGGGCTGGAATCATGAAAGTCTGTGTTCAAATTCAACCCTGCATACTTACTAGCTATGTGGTCCTGGGTAAGTCATTTAATCAAGTTTGTGTCAGTTTCCTCATCTGTAACATGAGCTGGGCAAGAAAATAGCAAACCATTCCAGTATCTCTGCCAAGAAAACTCTACTTGGGGTCACAATGAGTTGGACATAAATGAGAAATGATTAAACAGCCATTATAGTATTAACCCACTAATTACCAGGAGGCTCAGGAAGGACTTCCAATAGAATATAGCAGTTGAACTGGTTTGGGAGTAGAAAGTCTCAGCGGTCAAAGTGTGGATGGAAAACATAAGGGGCAGTAGCAATGGCTGAAAGGCACTTAGGAAGAGCTTAATGCTTCATGAATTTAAATTGAACTTGG
Organism: Potorous gilbertii; assembly: GCA_028658325.1. Classification (NCBI taxonomy): domain Eukaryota; kingdom Metazoa; phylum Chordata; class Mammalia; order Diprotodontia; family Potoroidae; genus Potorous; species Potorous gilbertii. Next base: position 679,359,896 of record CM053770.1, read on the forward strand.
TATCCTACACCACATGCCCCTGGTTTGTTTCCCTGATATTTCTTATCACTGGGTAAGAACACTAGCATCTTCCCTTAGACTGAACCTCCAAAGACAGCAAGGATCATAGTATTATGGATTTAAATCTGAGAGAGCCTTTAAAGGTCATCTGCTCTTGCCTTTTTATTATGTGGATGAGCAAAGTGAGACCCCATAAAGGGAAATTGCGGTCCCATAGATGTTAAGAGGAAGCACTGGAATTTAAACATAGTTGATAGGTCTCCAATGTGGGGTGGGGGTGGGGCAGAGAGAGTTCACCCTGGTCTACTTGGAACTAGGTTATCATGCCATTTCTTGGCCATTTTAAATTATACTCCTTCTACCCTCCTTTCCAACTCTAGTTGTCCTTGTTATGTCACCTTCCTAATACAATGTGAACTCCAACAAGGATCAGTTGCACTCAATAAACTTGAAGACATATTTCTTAGAAAATAACTCCTTATTTGATAAGAACTACTAGGGAAAAAAAAAACAAAACTATAAAACATTCTGGCAGAAACTGGGTTTAGACCAGCATTTCATACTATATTTCACAATTACTCCAAAATGGACTAATAATATGAATATTAAAGATCATATCATTAAAAAGGAGAGTATGGAGGAGGGGTGAATTTTCAACGAAACAAGGGATAGAAATAATTAAAGAAAAGAGTCTTTAACAGAACATCATTAATGCATCTAGAATGAATAATGAAATTTATATCAAATATCTCTTATGTGGATCCTATATCCATCATTTTTAGAAGCTGACAGAAACATATTAGACCAAAAATCATTCACCAAGAGTGGCTACAGGATATAAAATCAGCTGTTAAAATGCAAATGATTAATAACTATTTGATAGAATGTTCCAAAACATTAATAATAAGAGAAATGCAAAGCAAGACACACTTCATACCCAGAATATTGACAAAAAAGGTGACAAAATATGGGAATATTTAGTTGTGTAGGGGTTATAGTAATACAGGCTAAGTAATGAATTGTTGGTGGAGCTGTGAATTGTAATTTAATTTTAAAATTCTGGAATTTGGAATTATGCAAAGAACATGACAAAAGTATCCATGCCCACTGACCCAGAGATTCAACTGCCAGACATAGGAGAAGGTCAATGGCCAAAGAAAGACTATATGTAAAAAAAAATTTTATTACAACAAATTTTGCAGTTAAAACAAAAAGACTTAGAAACAGAACTGACGCCCATTCATTGGGAAATGACTGGACAAATTGCAGCACATGAATGAAATAGAATATGAATGAAAAATAAGAAAAGATTAATATGACGAATACATAGAATCAGAGAAAGAATTTTGTGAACTGATCCAATGTGAAGTAAAAATGATATATACAATGACTACAACAAAATAAATCAAGAAAACGATAATCACAAAAATTGATAGCAAAAAAACAAAAAAGAGCTGCTCGTATATGCTACAAATTACTAGGGTCAAGCTCAGCCCCAAAGAAGTATGACAAGATACCTTCCTCAATTCTTTTGCCAAAGGGGTGGAGCTGATGATAGAGCACTGCATATAATATCAGAATTTTTCAGAATATAATCAGAATTTTTCCACAAGATTAGATTTTTTCTACTTTTTCTCTTTTTTCTTTTTCATCTTTACTATTTGTAAAGATGTATTTGTATCATTTTTTAGATTCTTTGTGATCCCATTTGGAATGTTCTTGGTAAAGATACTGTAATTCTTCATTGTTTCCTTTCTAGCTCATTTTACATATGAGGAAACTAAGGCAAAGAGAGTGAAGTGATTTGTTGAGGTTCATGCAGACAGTAAGTGTCTGAGGATGGATTTGAACTCAGTAAGATGAGTCCTTCTGACTTCATGCCCAGTTCCTTGCTCCACCTAGATGCCTCATAAGCCTGGCACATAGTAAGCACTTAATAAAAGTTCTTCCTATCAGAATATATTGTATATATATATATATATATATATATATATATATATATATATATATATATATATATATATGTATGTATGTATGTATGTATCTATATATATGCACATATATACATATATGTGCATATATACATTCATATATATAAATATATAATACACATTTATATTACTAGAAATTATCTCAGAAGCCATTGAATCTGCCCCCCTTGATTTTACAGATGAGAAAATAGAGTAAGGTTAAGTGACTTGGCCAAAGTCACAAAGATAGCAACCACCAGAAGGACGATTTGAAAATCAGTATTATGACCCTAGAGGCAACATTCTTTCCATTATCTTGTGCTGTGTCCCAAAGAGATTGGTGCTCTCAAGAAGCCACTGAGTTATAAGCCACTTCCCCAAAAGGAGAGGTTTTCAATCTGGGGTCTGTGCATCAATTTAGGGGCTCAGAAAACTTGGATGGGGAAAAATATATATGTCTTTAGTTTCACTAAGCTCCAGTGGAAATTTAGCATTTCCTCTGATTTAAAATAGAAACCATCATTTCTCCAGAGAAGGGATTTATATGCTTTCCCTGATTGTCATGGGTATTTCTGTCTCTCTGTCTCTTCATCTCTTTCTGTTTCTCTATCTCGTCTCTGCTTCTGTCACTGTCTCTGTCTCTGCTGCTGTCTCTGTCTCTCTGTTTCTCTCATACACATACACACAATCATTAGATTAAAATAATACAAATATCTTTGCTGCATGATGCAGTAAAAATCTCAAATTTCTTTGAAGTTTTGGGGGAAATTTTTGTTTAAACTTTCATTATTTTTGCTTTAAGGAAGAGTAGGGGTTAAAGGATGGTATTATCCAATATTTTAATTCTTCATTCATTTAATTGAATTCCATATGATGACTATCTATTAAATGGAGAGATATAAATGGTAAAATAGAAAAGATCCCTAGCCTCTGCCCTCCTGAAGCTTATATTCTATACTCCCTAGTATTATGTGTGTGGAATCATTTGATTTCAGCCTCCAAAGTGATAGAAATATGATTAAAAATGTCTTTTACATGTCAAAGCTCCGGGTGATGAGAAGGCTATAGTAGAGACAGTAGACAGACCCCTCTGGTTCTATGGACTGCTCACATTTAAAAAGTGCATTCTAAGCAGCATCCTTGGCATTCCAAACACCATTGAGCATGCTCCCAGGCTGCCTTTAATCAGACAACTGCTCTTCTCAGCAGCAATTCTCTGTCACTTTTCAACTCTTCAAATTTTCCTCTATTAAGAAAATGAGATACCAGACAAAACAAAAGCAGGTGTTAGCATCACTTGTCATTATCCCAGCACTTTCCTCTTCACCAGCAAGTCTCGCAGAAGGGCTTGGTGCGCTTTGTCAAGCACATTCATCAACCTCACATCCCAATCCACGGTGGAAAATACTGGTCCCACTTTCAGAGGGAGAAAAAAAACACCCCCATGAACATTACCTTACAGATAATTATTTTACCAAAAGATAGAAGAGCAAATTAGGGAACATTGTATGCTAATTTTGATTCTTACGTACAGAGAGGAGCTGGATAGAAATGTTTGACGGATATAACTCTTTTCCCCTAGATTGTGTGCTAGAAAAGGAGGGTAGTCATGAATATGCTCTAAATTTAGAAAAAGGACATATTCCATGAACTAAAATTTTATGAAAAAAGTGAACTCAGGAAAGTGGGAAGCACTTAAAGAAGAAATTCTGGAGATCCAAAGAAAATCAGTTGCAATGAGTTACAAAAGGGGATCTCTTTAAAGAGGTTGGTGTAAATGCAAGAAAACTCCCTAAGTAACTTAGTTCTTTTAAAAAAATGTACAGAAGATAGACATAAGGACAGGTGCCCTAGCCCAATGATGACTCAACTTGAGCTTACAACCTGTGAAAACACCTGGATCTTTTTCTTTTCTTTTTTTTTTAAGGCTATTTGGGTTAAGTGACTTGCCCAGGCTAGCACTGTTGGTCAGTGTCTGCGGCTGGATTTGAACTCAGGTCCTATCTGACTTTAGGACTGGTGCCACCTATCAGCCCCACCTGGGTCTTTTTCATTCAAATAGCTACTCAACCTTACATTCCTCATCTTATATTTTTAAAGTTAATTTCTTGATCTCATTGGAATATTTACTGAGCACTATTGGCAATAACCCTGTGAAGCATGTGGTGCATTGTTCTATCCCCATTTTACAGACAAGGCTGTCTTTATCTCTAAAAGGAGGATGATAATCTCTGTTTTTTGTGCTAAATGAGATCACTGATGTCAATTTCTTTACAAATTTTAAAGAACTCTTTGAATACCTATTCTTACTGTTGAGTGATTTGTTTGTGGTAACAACTAGGCATATATCTTATGAGGGAGCTGAAGCCAAGCCTTTTAACTCCTATGCTCATGCTCTGTCCAATACACAGCACTGCTCCTTAGTTATTCATGACCATGAATTGTTTTTAGTACCCCAGTGTATCATCCGTATAGTCCTGATGACTTGAACAAATCGAGGAGAGCTACACACACCCTTTCCTCCTCGTATATTTTATTTTTAATTTCCTGGGGGATTCTTTTCATTCTCCAGTTTCCAGCCTGAAAATCATTCCCCTTTACAGAGAAAACAAAAGAAAAAAAACATAATTGTGCCTTTTCTCTGTCATCTATCACAGTGGTCCAGTCCACCATGGGGAGAAGCTTGTATTTCTTTGTTCAATCTCTTGAAACCAACATAGCTAAAAAGAAAAACCAAACAGACAGCTCACCTTTCAAAAAAGGTCATCTTTAACAATCACCTCAGTGCTAAACCTGGCACAGCTTTGGTCTTTTTGATACAATTTTTTCAGGACTATCCCACTTTCCTACATTCATCCTTAGCCAAACTGTCAATTTTCTGTACAACTGTTTAAAAAAACAAACAACACAAACCAAGTTGCTTAAAGAGTTCTCTATGCAATCAGATTGTTTTTCTTTCTCCCCATACGGGAGGCAACTTTATACCTTGGAGAGGAGTCAGAAGACCAAAGATTGAGTTTTTTACTAACTGTGTGATTTTGGAAAAATCCAAAAGTTCATAAGAGGTATTATAGGCGGAAGGAATTATAGAGAATATATGGTATGACCTCCTTCAGTTGAGAAAACTGAAGACCTGAAGGATGAAAAGACTTTCCCTAGGTCACTCAAGTTGCCTTATCTTCTCTGAGCCTCAATTTACTTATTTGAAAAATGGTGAAATAATTCACAGACATTTGGTTCAATATTTATTGTCCCAAGATACTGTAACTGAAATGGATCAGATGTCTTCTAGTTCAAATTCCTCGTTTTGCAGAAGAGGAAACTGAAGTTACGCAGAGAGTCAGTGACAGAGGTAGAATTGGAATCCATTCTGTCAGTCATTAAATTCAGTTCTTTTTCTACTACCATGTGCTATTTGGCCCAGCCATTTTTTTATTAGCCATTTTAATGTCAATAGCAGTAGCTTATAATAATGTAGGTCATTACAGCTACAAAGTACATTCAAACAATTTGTTTGGTTCTCAGGACAACTCTGTTAAGTGAGTAGAATAGGGATTAGGTTAATAGGTCAGATTAGGATGTAGTCGAGAGGACTCTATATTAGAAGTCCAAAGACCTGGAATCCAATCTAGCCCTTGTCATTACCCCTGTGTGCTTAGACAAGTCACCCAGTCTCTGTGGACTTCTGTTTTGTCATCTCGAAAAGGAAGGAATTGGGTCAGATGGCTTCATGTCAGCTTCAAATTTACCATTCTATAATCAATAAAATATAATCAATAAATAAATATAATCAATAAAATCAGGGAAGTTCTAAGGTCCCTTTTACTGCGTAGAGCACCAAGCTAGGAGTAAGGAAGGCCAGCATTCAAATCTGCCCTCAGATACTTACTAGCTGTTTGACTGTAGGCAGGTCACTTAATCTATTGGCCTCCGTTTCCTCATGTGTAAAATGGGGGTAATATTAACCTCTATCTCACAGGGTTGTGGTAAGGATTAAATGAGAAAATAATTGTAAAGTGATTAGCATGGTGCCTTCTACACTAAGTGCTATATAATGTTAACTACTGTTACTCCTTCCTCCTTTCTTCTTCTGTCATTGAATAACAAAGTCCTAAATTATTTGACATTATCTCCGCCACTGAGATGTGCCCCTTTTGAAGATTCTTGCCTTGTATTTGCCTGTTCTGATACATCCGGTGCCTGACACATAGTATTCTCTTAAAAATGTCAGTAGACTGACCACTGGACTTGGAGTCAAGAAGATACCATTACTAGCTATATTTCCCTAGACTTAATGAATCTCTGAGCCTCAGTTTCCTCAGCTGTAAAAGAATATAAAAACCTGGTTAATTCCTTTAAAGAATTGTTGTAAGACTTTTTAAAAAGGCAGCAAAGTGCTGTGCAGACTTTAAAGTAGATATTTCAGTGTTGGCTGATTTTATCCTGAGTCCCATGGTGCTCCTCAGGCCAGATCCCAGTGGGAGTTAATACCTCCAGGGTTCCATTAGATGACATTCTTGCTTCAGCTTAAAAAAAAAAAGAATGTTTGCCTGCCTGATGGAAGAAAGGCAAGGACCCCCACTCCTAATCTGTATTTGCTTTCCAGGACTCGGATGCCAGCGTCACATTGTCACAGTCCCATCTGACCATTTTATCAGCCACACACTCCCCAAAATGGCAACTTAATATGGCCCTGTGCTATCTCATAGCTTACATTAGCTCAGCCTGTCAGAAGCCTGTCAGCAAGTCCTGAGGAAGCCCAGAACCAAAACCAGGAAAACTGAACTTTGACAGACGCTTCACAGGAGCAATACTGCTGGACATGAAGCAGTTCCAGTCAAAAGGCCCATCAAGGACTCAAGGACCCCTCTTGTTTTTTGGTTTATCCAGTTAGAAGTTGGGTTCAGGTCCCTGGCTCTTCTTGTAGGTTGGATCTTCAGTTTTTTAAGTCAATCTGTTGTAAAGCTTGGAAAAACACCACGGTTCTAGGCCTGTGTTGGCCAGACATATCTCTGTAATTTATTCCTCTTTCGCCTTCCCCTGTACAGGCATTTCTGTTGTTCACTGGCTGGTTCACTTGAGATTGTCCAGGTTCTGCCCCCATTAGAAGGAGAACAAAAGGTTTCCCTGGAAAGTGTGGGGTTTGAAATGTAAATACTGTGAGTGGCATATAAATAATGCAGTAACACAATCGTGGGTTTTTACACAAAAAGCTCTTTAGAAACAGAAAAGCTAATAGAGCTAGGGTCCCTGCAATCCCACACGCTGTAAGCTTTTAGTGTGTGTTTTCCTTTAAGCCCAAGTAAGCAAGTCCTAAGTTCTTGTTCCTGGCAAAGCAGCTTTAAGGGCTCGATTATATGGTCAGGATTTTTACAACCGTATTCCTTTTATGTGTGCCCAGTATACAGAGGCTCCTAATAACTCAGAAATTTGATCTGGTAGAGTGTTTGAATGGGTGGGGCTCTAAGAAAGGAAGATGGAGCTGGCTTCTCATCAAAGATGGAAATTTGACCGAAGATGGTGAAAATTCAGAGGCTGAAGGGCTCTTAGAGATCATCCATTTACCACCTTCTTTTACAAATGAGGAAACTGAGGCTGACAGAAGGGAGAAGTGACTCTTCTTGAATTACACTCTTGGTCTGACTTGAGGAATACCATATGACTCAGGAGAAATAATAGCAGTTAACACTGAAATAGCGCTTGGAAATTTGCCTTCCTTTTCATCCTTATCTTCATTTTTTTTCTGTATTTATCTTCCTTGTATAGTCATTTGAAAATTGTCTTTCCCACTAGACCATGAGCTCCTTGAGAGCTGGAACTTTTTTTTTCTTTTGCCTTTGTCTGTATTACCAGTGCTTAGCATAGTGCCTGGCATAGAATAAGCTTTTAATAAATGTTGCCTTGAGTAACACAGGAGGAGGAGGAATTTCGGTGCCCAAGAAGTGTGATCCCCATCTGCTTTTCTATATAGAAGGGGAGATTTCCTGGCCAGTGCTCACACTGGGGGTTACCTTATGAGCCATTTCAAGCTGGAGAGTTCTGGGATCATATTACTTTCCATACCTATATTAACCCCTTCCTCTAATACTCTTAACTGTGGAGATAGTTGGATAGTATAATGTCTAGAGCACTCCACTTAAAATCAGAATGACCGGAATTCCAATCTTACCTCGGGGGATTGCTGGCTATTTGATCTTTCTGGATCATTTAATTTCTCTCAGACTTGGCTGTTGTTCAGTTGTTTCAGTCATGTCTGACTCTCCCTAACCCCAGCTGAGGTTTTCTTAGCAAAGATAGTGCGGTGGTTTGCCATTTCCTTCTCCAGTTCGTTTTACAGATAAGACACTGAGACAAAAAGTTAAGTGACTTGCATGGAATCACACAGCTAGGAAGTCTCTTAGACCAGATTTGAACTTCGGAAGGTTTATCGTCCTGACTTCAGGCCCAGTGCTCTATTCACTGTGCCACCTAAGCTGCCCCAAGTCTCTCAGCCTTTGCTTTCTCCATTTGTAATATGGGATTAAAATAATAGCAGCTATTTCCTAGGGCTATTCACAGAATCAAATAAGATGATATATATATGAGCCTTAAAATTCCATATAAATATTATCTACTATTAATATTGTTACTTATGATCTGTGGTGCAGATTTAATGAAAGAATTCACCTTTCTGAAAAGAATAATGAAATCGAATATTTTGTGGTTGAAACCATAACACAATCCATTTCAGAAATGGGTGGTGGAGAATTAATTGATACCAGGGTGGATTTAATGTATACTAAAGGGAAAAAAAGAAAAGAAATTGTTTCCATCTTTATATAGTAAAATACTCTAAATGGTATACATGCAGACATAGCTATAAGGAACAATTTCATGAAATAGTGGGGAAAAAAACATTTAACTTGGAATCTAAAACCCTGGTTTGAAGTCCTAGATGCCAGACTGTGCCCACATAGAAGTGGCAATGTTTTCCATTGATGAACCTTGGGGCCCATCACCCTACAGATGCTAAAGAAAGGGGAAGTATGGGTAAATATTCTTAGGACACATGATAAATAGATTAAAATCATATGGAAGTGTTTCTGCACCAAGCAAATACGATGATTCCCTTTGGTTAGTAGTAATAAATGGTCTCTGATCCAAAAGTGAAACCAGAGCCCTCCATGGGTGACAGTTATGTGACTTTCACTTGTGCAAGTAACCCTGAGCTCATAGATGTCAAAAAAGAGGAATCACACAAATGACTAGATTCTATGGATGTACCTTCTTCCAAATTACCTTATAAGGACCAGAGTTTTCACTGACACAAGGGGTCTTTGAATGAGGAAACTCTCCCTTCCAACGGAGGTCAGTATCTTCTCTGCTGCTCATAATCCTAAAGATAGTGACTTGCCGATGGGGTCACCCAGCCAGAATGTGTCAGAGCTTGGATTTGATCCCTGGTCTTCCTAGCTCTGAGGTTATTGTATAGACATATTTATATTGTGCTCCTAGTGAAGTTAAAGTTCCTTGAGAGCAGAAATCATTTCATTTTTGTCTTTGTGTGTCCTTGAGCAATGCCTGGTGAGCATGTGATAAATGCCTGTTGACCGATTGACTTCCTGTCTAAGCAAAAATCCAGTGGGCTGGGCAGGACAAGAATTCTAATCCCGTTTTACCCCTGGGAAAGCTGAGACTCAGTATAATTATGTGTTATAATATATATATGTATATATATATACGTATATATATATATATATACGTATATATATACATATATACGTATATATACACGTATATATATATATACATATATATATATATACGTATATATATATCAGAACTCACACTTCTGAACTAAAATCTGGTATTATTGGGATGATGGAATCATATTGAGGAAGAAACATTGAGTTTAGCATCAGTTGTCCTGGATTTGAATCCTGACACTGGTATGGTTATTTTGATGAATCATTTAACTTCTTTGGACCTCATTTTCCTTCCCTATCAAATGAGGGAACTAGACTAGATGACCTCAAAAGTCCCTTGCAGCTCCAGGGCTATAATTTCATGATCTCCTACACTATAATCCCTCCATGTTATACGCAACTATCAGGGAACACATGAACACAGTGAGAAAAATGTCTGTGCAGCTCCATGATAGAAATACAGGAGGGAGTAGGGGAGAATAAACATCTACTGATACCCCTTTATTCATGCACATATAAGATTGGCTACTGATTCATTTCATACAAGGTCAACCTTCATAGGCTAAGAGAGAGGTAGTGATGTCCAAAGTCATAAAGTGATGACCCTAACCCTAACGTGGCAAAATAGGCCAGGACCATGGGTATTCTTACTCACTGCTATGGCAGCTTTTCATTTTTCTCTTTGGGGTGCTTCAGGCAGTCAAAATTTGGCTGTCATGTATCCAGGAGTTAGGTGCTATCTTACACTGTGCTTAGCTTGAATCACGTATCCCTTGAAACGCCCAAGAAAACCTTGTCAATACTTACAATTCTATTTCATTATCTCCTCAGATCTCTTTGCTCTTTGGTATGCAAGTGGACCTATTCTGCAGACAGTGGATGGGATGAAAGTTTCTGGAAGATGATCAATTTGGAAGATTTCGTGGCTGATAATTACAGTAAAATAGGTAAAAAAATGAAAGAAATGGCACCATGTATAACACGTTATACATATACTTGGATGACACCTGTATGTGTCTATGTCTATATCCTGAGCCCCTGTGGATCTGTACTTTCACTGATTCTAGGAATTCCTAGGATAGATTCATGGAAATAAGGCAATGGAAACTCCCCTCAATGACTGTAAAGCAGTAACTCATCAGCAAAGTTAAGAACTCTAGGTGTGGAATATGAGCACCCCAGTTGTCAGCCCCCTTATCAGATAGGAATGAGAAAAGTGCAGACTGGAAGGACTTGGGTGGATCACGATCTGTAGTGAGTACAGTTGACAGTTGGTATCGGTGCAGGAAATTCTGGGCAGGAAATTTTCCACAGTGAGGATGAAATCACAGATCTGGGCCAAAAACATCAACAATAACCAAAAGAGATGGAGAGAAAGATAGTATTAAAATATAGAAATTTAGACCATTAAAAATGCTTCTTGGAGTAAAAGATACCTCTCTGTATGAGCTTAACTCAGGTTATATGCAGGATCTCAGATTTGGAAGGGACCCCAGGGGCCATCTGCTCCAAATGGTATTTGAGGAGGCAGCCCAACCTAGTGGAAACGCACCAGCTCTGGGATCAGACACAAAGTGTGAATTCCATCTCTGGTTCTTACTACCTTGTCTCCTCATAGTAGCCATTCAACCTCCATGTGATTGAGCTTCCTCAAGTGTTAAATGGGAGGTGGGACTAGATTATCCTCCAGGTCCCTTCCAACTCGATTCTGGAGATTTATCTGAGAATTAGTAAGTACTATTTCTAGGTTCCATGAACCAAGATAATTCACTTTCAAACTCTGGTGATGCTGTGTTGACCTACGAGATTCCTGGGATAGTTATAAAATAAACCAAATGACATTTGCATAACATAACCAATCTAATTACTCAGGTTACGATCTTGAAATTGGCTCAACTAAAAACAGATGTCAAGTCAAGTGAACCAGCATTTATTCAGCCCTACTATGTGCTGAGTACGTTAAAGAGCTAAGGGATAGTCTGATGTGGTAGAAAGAGCCCAGGTCTGAGATTCTGGGGGCTCTAATCTTGGCTCTGCCATTAATTAACAATTAGATGGAGATGACCATCATAGTTCAGTAAACCTCCCCTCACCCCACCAAGGTTTTATATCTTTGTCTATAAAATGAGCAGAGCAGACTATAGGACCAGAGTATATGATCTTTGAGACAGGTGTGCAGAGTTATGATAGAGTTGGAATCTGATCTCAGACAATCATTAACTGCTTTGTGTACCTGGCAACATCTCTTAGCCTCACTTCTGTAGAAGAGGGAATATAAGATCCCAGGTGAACTTTGGTTGACTGGTGGTTAGCCTCCCTGACTCAATCTTCTCTCCTCCATTTGCCATTCAATTGACAAAGTTATTCTCCTAAAGCCCATTTGACCATTTCATCCACTGCTCCCTATTCAGTAAATTCCAATGTGTTGCTATGACTTCCATGTTCAAAAAGAAAGTCTTCTGTCTTATAAAACTGTTCACAAGCTGGCCTCTTCCTACCCTTCCAATCTTCTTACATTTCCCTCTCCCCATGTACTCAGAGAGCCATTGACATTGACCTCTTTGCTATGCCTTGAGCAAGGTACTCCACTGCCAGCCTTAGTACTTTCTCACTTGCTGCCTTTCACGCCTAGAATGTTGGCCCTCCTCACCTTAACATCCTGGCCTCTTTCAAGAATCAGTTCTACAAGAAATCTTTCCTTGTCCTCTTCTCTCACCCACCCACCCCCTGCTTTTGGCTGCTGCCTTCTCTTCTGAGATTGCCTTGAAGATCATAAAGTATCATAGAAATGTTAGCTGTTATTAGCTATTGCCTTAGAGTTCAATATACATAAAAAGTTAACAAATATTTCACAAATTCTTACTATATTCCAGAATAAGTCAGAGGGCACAAAAAAAGGCACAAAGAATTCCAATCTTCAATCACCTCCTCACCTGGATGCCACCAGGAAAGTGAGGACTGAGTTTGAAGTTTCTGTGTGAGGCCAAACTTCATTTCCTTGCAGGCAAATTCACAGTAATTACTGATGGTAGAGTAGGAGGCTTGGATCACTCTCATAAAGTACCACGTCTGGAAACAGAAATCCTCATGACCCAACTCTTTTTTGACAGCTCCATTATTGGCAGAATCCATGTAGATGCCGTTCATGGAGGAGCTTCAGAGGCAAACCACTCTCCATGACACACAGGAGTGTGTGCCTTTTGTCAGCTCTTACTAGTGCTCTGTGAAGTACGTCTGTTTGCCCCAGAAGGATGCCTATATTTTGTTTTTGCCTGTTTATCATTGGCTCTGAGAATGTCTATCAATCTTTTCCATCTTTCGTGTTGATTTATGTTCATCCATCATTCTTTTGGAGTGGTAGCCTTGTTGGGGCATTTTCTAAATCAGCTGCTGCCTATTTTACTGTTCCAAAAAAGCATGTTAATATTATTGGTATTAATTATATAATGATGTTTTCCCTGACCTGGGAGTTCCCTGTATCCGTGGAAACATAATTTTAATTGCTATTTCCATCTCTATTATCATCATGACCATTAGCCCTGTAGCTGATGGAGGCAAGAATGGTGGCATTGTCTAGTATGCTTAGCGTACTTGGGGCCTGTACCAGTCTTAATTCTTGTCCTTGAGAAATCTATCTATTTATATTTTGCTTAGTGCAGCATCTCTAAGAAGCTTTTTCTCACTTAAGGCTCAAGCTTAATTAGTATATTAGCCTAGCTAATAGAGCCGTACCTACAGGAAGCAGTCATTAAAAGTCCATAATGTTAATTTACCAGAAAATTTCCAGAGTAACTTTATTAGATTTTTCCTGTTAACTTAATGGATTTTTAATGGATGTCCTAAGGAGACACCTCGTTAACCAGAATATTGCCGTATGTGAATTAAAATCAGTTCCTTTATCAAAATTAATAGGATGAGATTGCCTTACATTCTTAGTTGGAGCATTCTCAAGCTGTTCTTTCCTTTTGGACATAGCATAGAAAATACTTCATAGATGTTAGTTATCAGGTAAGGGTTTTAGAAGAATCTCCCAATGTCCTCATTCAGAAAAGTTTTACTGTTCCTTGGAGTGATTAGGAAAAAAAAAATGACTCTCAGAAGCCTGCCCATGAAGTGTTAAACATTTCCCATGGAATCAGTGCCCACTGAGATGGGGGATATAAAGGCGCAAAACCTTTTAGCGGATTTGAGCATTCAGTGTTGTAGATTTCAGTGTTAATATAATTACCATAATTCCTTCCATATGCAGCTTTTAGCAAATCCTTTACCAAGCACTGAGAGCTCATGCAGTAAATAAATGCTTTACCAGAAAACTGAACACTTCAGCAACTGATGGCTTCATGGAGGAATATTTTTGAAATAAATTATTTATGAAGTGTAAGTTAAAGATCAAATGCAATATTTATATGGTGCATTTCAAGGACGGGGCAAAGCAATTTACAGTGTTAAGTAACAAAACATGCATGTTTCTAGCAATGCAATATTGCTGTTCAAAGTCATTTTGTAAAGAAAACATTTTGGGTGGGTCAGTGCCGGAAAGTATCTGACAGAATTGAGCAATAAGTTTCATGAAGTTGAAAGAAATGAATGGAATTTCTTTCATAATTAAAACTTTATTAGAATAAATTACTATGCCAGAGTCCAATAGAAAGCTCAAACCAAGTATTATATGACAAAATCAATCTTTATTTCAATAAAATGAATTGTGTCACTAAATGTTGACATTCCATTTTGGAATCTTGTAATTTGGGCTCCATATTACCTCCACAATCACAAAAATAAGTCAAACCAAGAAGAAAGAACAGAGCAGGTAGAGAGACCCATATAGGAATAGGATATCTACAACTCTTTAGTTTTTTTGTAAGAGACCAGTACAATTCATGTAGATGCCTTTATGGATATAATAGCTTTTGTAAAGTTATATACAACCCTTGAGAGGCTAGGGTAGACGTCAAGAGAATTGGGTTCTAATCCCATATCTTCCAATAATTAGCTATGTGACCTTGGGTAAGTAATTTCCTGTCTTTCTTCACTGTTGTCTTATAAATTTTTCATCCTCCATTTATAAAATGTAGAGGTTGGAACATCTACTCAGCAAGGTTTATTCTAGCTTCAAAATGCTATAATTACTTACATTTTTAAAGTTCTTTAAAGGTTATGAAATGTTCTCTATATATTACAAGGGAAGCTTTTGATTTGCTCTCCTGGTCCATGGGAAAATCTCAGTCTAGCATATTAAAAGATTCCCCAGATCATCCCTGATAGCGTAGGTAGGTAGTATAGTAACCCAATTTTACAGATGAGGAAAGTGAGACATTGCTTGTGTTCCTGTTCCTGGAAAATAATAAAGAAATTATTCTATCCAAGGTCACCTAATAGCAATCTTGGTTCACTCTCCACTTTACCATTCTGTCTGTGCTTCTAAACCTGTGGCCTGGACCCTTCCCAGAATAATTTGAGTGGTCTATAAGGAGGGGACTATGGTAAAGTCTCTGGCAAAATGCCTAGCATATAAGAGGCATTTAATACATGCTTGGTGATTGATCATGGATCTAAGGTTAGAAGAAGCCTTCTGGTTAAACCCCCTCATTTTACAAATGGAGAAACTGATTGATCAACTGATTTGTGTCCACACAGAGGCTCAACTTTCCTGTTCTTGGTACCAGTCACCCAAAATTTCTGGACCTCATTGTCATTCTCTACATATGGGACCCTCTTTTTGTCAGTTGGATAATTATAATTGAGACTCATGACTTCCTTGACTTCCCCCAGGACTCAGCTCCAAGTATGCCTTCAGTAGAAGAACTTTTCTGGTCCCTTAGCAACATGCATCTTCCTGTCTGAAATTACCTTCCATTTATATTGTACATATCTTGTATTTGTCTCTTTGTTTACATGTTATTTCTTCCATTCAAATGTACACTCTTTGAAGGCAAAGACTGGTTTTTGCCTCTTATCACAAGGCCTGTAATACAATAAACACTCAATACATGCTCATTGGCTAAAAATGATGGACATTGATAGGAATAAAGGGTTTTCACAGAAGAATCAGAGGAGTCAGTTGTTGCTGAAGGGCAGAGACATTTGTTTATTGACCATTTAAGAGGTGACCTGATTTATTTAGAAACACTCAAATGATCCCAGAGGAAAAAGCAGAGAAACAAGGGGAGTGCACTAGGATAGCCCACTGACCTCCACTATTGGGTCCAGAACTGGACCCTTCCCAGTTTGCCTTGGAAGATTACAACCAGGGATGGCGCCCTGAAACCTTTGGATGAATGGTCTAAAGTTCTGGAATATTTCACAGAGAGGAATAAGACAAAGGATCAGAGACTAGAAATGGAAAGAACTTTAGGCATCATGAAGTGCAATCCTCTCCTTTTACAGACAAGGAAACTGAAACTCAGGGGTGTTATGTGATTTGTCTGAGAACACACAGTAAGAGACAGAAATGAGATTCTAACCCAGACCCTGTAAATGCCTTAAAGAGATCCTGCTCAGCTCAGTCTGACTATTTTTCTACCCTTGAGGTCATAGGCAGGGAGATGTCAACTTGGCACTCAACTAGAAGTACCTGGGTAAACCCATCCAGATGTGGAGGAAAGAGAGGATGCCAGACAGGAAGGCAGGAGACAATGGGCAGAATATGTTCAGCTTCCTGCCTAGAGAAACATGAGGCCTGGAAGGCTTTCCCAGCTTCAAGCATGTTTCCTTCTTTTCTTGGACACACAAACCTTACTTACAGTTGCCCTTGTTTGTAGTTAAGAGCTCAACCATCAAATGGGGAGGTTGGATCACAGGGACTCTTTCAGCTGGAAATCTAGGATCCAAGGCACTTAGAAGACTGACTTTCTAACAAGCCTGAAACAAACTCACATCTTTGGGTCACAGATTTGTAGGATTATAAAGGAAGAACTGAAAAGAACAGTGACCAGTCAAGTAATAAGCATTGATTAAGTGCCTACTGCACGCCTGTGATAGTGTTAAGTGATAGGGACACAAAGAGAAGCAGAAGCGGTCCTTGTCTTCTCTTCCTTGTCACACAGAGAAGGAAATTGAGGCCAGAAAAGGCTAAATAACTCACTCAGAGTCACACAGATGGTAGGTATGAAATCTGGAATTCAAACTCAGATTCTCTGATTTTAGAGCCAAAACCATCCCCACCTCTCAACCCTTTACAACCAAACTTCTGCCATATGAACCCCCATGCAGATGGAGCCTCAGCCATAATGCCACTCCTGAAATAATGCTGCTGTTTTTTCTTCCCCTGTAACATCTCTGGGTCTTTCAGTCATTCAACAAACATTCATTAGGCATCTACATGTTCTAAACTCTGTGCTAGGTGCAGAGGTTATAAAGACAGAACTAAAATGTCTGTCCTGAAGGAGTTGAAATTCTAGCGAGGGAAGGCAAGATATAGACACAAAA
Organism: Potorous gilbertii; assembly: GCA_028658325.1. NCBI lineage: Eukaryota > Metazoa > Chordata > Mammalia > Diprotodontia > Potoroidae > Potorous > Potorous gilbertii. Next base: position 679,376,979 of record CM053770.1, read on the forward strand.
GTATTTGTGTAATATAGGAATATGGTTGGAGCCTGTGAATTTATTGGTATAGACAACTCTCATGTGAGGAAATCTCTTCCCATTCAGTTGGCATCTATTTTTCAATTTGGAGAGTTGCTTAGAACATTGAGTGTTAAGTGGTTTGCCCAACATCGCATAACAGTGTGTCAGGGATGGTTCTTCAACCAACGTCTTTTTGGCTTCTAATTCAGCTTTCTGTATATTACATGATGCTGGTTGCTTTCAAAATAAATGTAAGACAAATATAAGCTGAGTTCAGGGAGGAGGCATTGTGTATGTAGAACTTGGCCCTTGAGCAGAGCTTTGAAGGAGATTGGGGATTCTGAGAGATGAGAATGAGATGAGATAGTTGGCACTAGCATTGGCTTGCACAAGGTCACAAAGATGGGAGATGGAGCACCAACTTTGAGAAACAGCAAGAAGGTCAGTCTGGCTGCCATTCCCCAGACTCCATGTATGGAAACTCAGAGACAGAGCCCCAAGGGGAAAGGATCTGCTGTTTTCAGCATGACCTTGGCTTCTGCATGGGAAGTGGTTCTTAAATTTTCCACAACCAATCCCTTGCCAGTAACCCCAAGGTAACAACTCTCCTTCCACATTTCCCCATGGCCCTCTAATTCCCAGAAGTGCTATTTTAGCTGATAGTCCTTCCAGGAATGGCCTGGCCAAGCCAGCAGGGCTGGTTTGCAGGGACAATTTCACTGTCCTTTGAGGTAATGCATTTCAGATGTTGGTGGGGACTGGACTTCACAACTGTTGTCTACATCGGCCCAGGAACTGTTTAGAAACACTGACAATTATTTCTGTATTTATCCTTATGTTTCCTTTATGTTACAGAGACATACAATAGTGGAGCTTGAAGCAAGCTGAGTCAGGGGTCACCTCCTCCACTGTTTTTACACTTATCTACATCATGAACCCCTTGGGTAGTCAAGTGAAGCCTAGAGATTCTTCTCGGGCTAATGTTTTTAAATACATAAAACAAAACGCGTAGGATTGCAGAAAAAAATCAATTGTAACCAGATACAGTTCTTGAAATATTTTAATAACCCCAAGTACGCAGACCATAGGTTAAGAACCTTCAGTATAATTCAACTCTTCTCTTTATAAAGATGAAGGAACTCAGTTCCAAAATGGGGGAGTGACTTTTGGAGACTTTTACATGGTGTGGTTAAAAATTAAAAAAAAAAACGGAAACTGAGTTAGAAGAACCTGGGATGGAATTTGCCTCAAGCACTTTCTAGCACTGTGACTCTGGGAAAGACATTTGACATTTCTAGACCTTAGGTTCTTGACCTGTAAAACGAGATAACAGTCGTAACAGTGACCACACAGCGTTGCTGTGTGTGGGATAAGTAGAATAATACACATGGAGTGTTTTACAAATGCTAGTCACTTTTCCTCTTTCGGTTTCAGAATCCCAGAATACTAAATTAGCAGGGGATGGCAGGGTCCATTTAATTTGACTCACACCTGAAAAATAATCCCCTCCACAACTTTCTTAACTTTGCTTGTAGAACTCTAGTGAGGAAGATCCCTACTACTTCCCAAAATTCTTTGGCATTTTTTTTTTTTTGGAGATAGTATGAGGCATTTTACTTCTTGAAAATACAATTAACATGACTTTAGTCAGTAACTATATACTGGAAAGAAGAGACTGAGGACAGAGGACCTGGGTGTGAAACCCACCTTCGATACTCATAGTCCGAGGACCTTGGGGCAATTCATTTATTTCCCTTTGTCTCAGTTTGCTCGACTCTAAAATGAAAAATTGGACTGATTACTTCAGAGGTCCCTTCCAGTTCTTTAATCTATCCTCCTATCATCCAAAAACAGAATTTTCTGTTTTGCACAGAAATCCCTTGGAGATTTCTTTCTGGAGACCCCTTGGAGGGTTTTTTTCTTCCTTGTTGGGCAGTGTGCTACACCCTCCAAATCTCCGCTCCAGTGAATCTTTAGCAAGAAACCCAATGTCATGATTTCCCCATTTGTAAGTTTTCCTCAAGTGTCCCCTTAAATTCAGTGTTAAATCCAGGGGACTTTTGGAAATGCTCGACATTCCTGCTTCTTTAGAACACCTCAGTCCCCTTGGGGTTCATAGTTCAACCCTGTAAGAAACTCCCTCAAGCTGCCCAATTCCTGAATTCCACCCTGGAGCTAATTGATGCCCTCAGTTCTGACCTTGAAACCCAGAAGGTCAGCCTTCATTCCCATCCCTGAGGGCTCTGAATACAGACCCTTTCTTCCGAGAATCCACAACCCAGGCTTATTGCTGGTCACTGGGTCAGATCTGAGCTGGCTTAGCCAGGTGCTGACACATAGTCTTCTCCAAGGTACAGGGGCTTTACTCCAGCCAGGGTGACTGACTGATTCCAGAAGATGCCCTGAATAACGAGAGAAAACTCAAGGCTCTTGGGAGTCACTGTCCCGCCTTACCAGCCCCCCATCTGCTCTTGTGGTGAGAGGCAGCTGGGCTGCTCTCTTTGCGGTATTAGCCAAACTAGAAAGACATTAAAAATTCCGTTAAATTTTCATACCCTTTCAGCTGCTGAAGTGTACAATCTATTTCAGAAAAAAAAAGCAAGAAAGAGAGACCTGATACATTTTCCTGACTCCCTCCTTACTTCAGGGACTCCTTAAGGGACCAGGTAATGATCTTAAGATGAATATGAACGCTTTATATTTGGCCTCTCTCTTTCCCTGCCCCCACCTTTTGACCAAGGACCACAGCATTTGTCTCTAAATGGAAAGCATCACTGGTGGACTCACGCTGTGCTCCTCTGGTGGATGTGATGGGGAGTTAGTATTTGGAGAGATGCCCTGTTTCCTCAGAGCTTATTCTTTCTTTCGGTGGGGTGAGGGAGTGGAGAATAGGGGGGAGGAAATAATTCCTCTTTCTTAAACCTGCAAAGAGCCTCTGCAGAGCATCCAGCATTTAAATACAAAGGAAGATGTTTATAAAATAGCTTTAAATAGATGTTAGATATTACTATAATTGTTATAAAGAGCAGCTGGGTAGTACAGTGGATAGAGTGCCAAGCCTGGAGTCAGGAAGACTCATCTCACTGAATTCAAATCTGGTCTCAGACACTTACTACCTGCATGACCCTGGGCAAGTCACTTAACTCTGTTTGCCTCAGTTTCCTAATTTGTAAAATCAGCTGGAGAAGGAAATGGCAAGTCACTTCTGTATCTCTTTGCCTAGAAAACCCCAAATGGGGTCACAAAGAGCCAGACATGACTGAAATTACTGAGCAACAACAAAGATTGTCATAATCGAATGTCAGCCATCACTTCTATGAACTCAGTGTTCATACTGCCTCTCCCCTGAAGAAGGAACATTCCTTGAAAGCATTTTTGTCTTTGTATCACCAATACCTTAAGTAGGCACTTAATAAATTTGGATTGGAATGGAATCCCAAGTGAATATGTACAGGGAAGAGGAAAGGGTACCCATTTTAAATACAATAGAGGAGCCTGGGGTGGATGAGGAAACAACACTAAATTCTATGAAATTTTTCTTAGAGTTCAATTCAATCCAATTTCTGAGGTGCCTCCTACATGCACAACACTAAGACTACATTGACAAAAGAGTCCTTGTGGGGGAAGATGACCTATGTAGTTATGAAGAGATTTGAGTCTTGACTTTGACATGGGGGGGTATCCAATGGAATGAAGACGTCAGAGGAGAAGGAACTGGGTCTAATTTCTGCCTCTTTCATTTACTATCTGTGTGACCTTGGGCAAATTTGCTTAATCTCTCTGGGTTCCAGATTCCTCACCTGTAAAATGAGGTAATTGGACTAGAGGGCCTTTAAGGCCCTTTCTATGATCCATCATTCAAAGTAGAATACAAAGGAAATTGACAAGGGTGAGAGTATTGACTTCTGGGGGAATCAAGATTTCACAAAGGTGAAGGAAGATGAGGATGTTACAATACAAAGGAGGGAAGGAAATAAACTCCAGGCACCAGGACAGCCTATGCCAAGACCCAGTGACCCGAGATGGAGTACTGAGCTGAGGGAAGAATACATAGTCAAGGAACATGTGAAAGGGAATAATGTGGGGTGTGTTTACAAGGTTTAGGTGGTGCTAGGCAGTAAAGGGACTTAACAGCCAAGATCCTCAAAGAATAGGGAGCCATAGAAAGATTTTGAGATAAAGACTGACATGAGCCCTGAGTTCTTTAAAGATTATCTTGGCAACTCTATTTCAAAAATATCACTTTGGAATCTATGTATGGAGGAAACATTGGAGAGAGGGAAGACAATAGACATGAGGAGAGAAAATAAGAAATTCTAACAATCATCCAGACAAAAAGTGATGAGAGCTTGAACTAGACTGGTGCTTCCACCTAGGAGAGAAAGGACTGGATGTCAAAGATGTAGTCAAGGCAGAATTGATAAGATTTGTCATTTGATCAAGTATTAGGGTAAAGGGCGAAGGAGAGAGATGGACCGAGGCAGCTAGGGGGTATAGTGATGGAGCGCTGAACTTGAAATCAAAAGACTTGAGTCTGAATCCTCCCTCAGACACTGTCTGACTCTGGACAAATCATTCATCCTGTCTTTGCCTCAGTTTCCTCATCTGTAAAAGGAAGGAGTTTGAATCAATGGATTCTAAAATCTTTCCAGCTCAAAATCTATATTCTTATAAAATCTAGTTTGATGCTTGAGAGCCTAGATGACTAGAGGAGAGGCAGTCCCCTTAAAAGAAGTAGGGAAGTTTGAAGGAGGATGGTTTTAAGGAGAGAATGATGAGTTCCAGGTTGATGCCCAGGATAATTAGTGGGCCCATCCTGTCATATAACAAGGTTCTGTTTTATATAGATAATTGCTAAGAAAAAGGGAGACCCATCTGAATATTGAAAATCAAATATGTGGGCCATTTGACCTCCTGATCCTATCCACTACTTAACGGCTAATCTATGAGTTTCCTTGGCTCAGATTTCTTCTTCAGGCCATGTCACCACATTAGCAAAGCACTAAAAAAGAAGTCAATTCTTGTTTCAGGGGGCGTGGAGTGGAAGGAGTCCATCACCCTGACTGGATAAAAAGCAGGGTATAATCCCAAGAACAACGGAATCCAATTCATTTTAGTAAAATATAGATAAAAGACCCAAGTTGAAATGAGGACTCTGCCACTTACTATATGTGTAGCCTTAAGAAATCACCTCATCTCTCTGGGTTTCAATTACCACATCTACAAAATGAGGGATTGCTCTAGAAAATCTCTAAAGTCCCTCTGAGCTCGAACATTCCATACTTCTAAAGGGTATGATCTATTTCAATGAATCTTTCTCCCTCAGTTCACATAGTATCATAGAGAGAAACATGGGAATTTGAAGATGAACGGAATCCCAAGATCACAGATTTACAGCTAGAAAGTGGCTTAGTAGCCATCTGGTCCAACTCTCTCATTTTGCCAGTTAGGAAATGGAGGTCTAGAGTCTTGAATTACCTTGGCTAGGCAGCATCATCCATTGTACTGGTTGGAGAGCTAGACTTGAAATCAGGAAGACTTTTGTTCAAATCTGGTCTCTGACACTCTGGATCTATGATCTGACACCTCTCAACCTTAGTAAAATGGATACAATAATATCTAAAATACTTAGTCACATGAGACTCAAATGAGAAATGTATGCTAGTGGCTTTTGGAAACCTGAAAATGCTAAATGTTCATTGCTGCTATCATGTTCCCATCTTTTTCAATGAGGCTCAGAAATGACCATGGGCTGTTACCTTTCTATCATTCATTCACACTTAGTGTTCTGTGGCCTCTTTCGTAGATGGATAAAATGAGTGCTTTTTGTAGTTGACTAAAAGTCTGAGGATGTCAGTTCGTGTTTGGTGAGTGGGCTCCCTGAAAACGTCTTTGGGACAACTCTTGGAGTTCACTAAGCAACACAATCAATATACGCCTTGTCTTGTTCCCAGGCTGTTGGCATTTTTCCCACTCTGGCTTTAGACTTGAAATGCATTTTTTCTATGCCTTTTGAATATTCAGTGTGGTGACCCTGATTCAAAGCATCACTCTTAATTTTGTAATTAATTAATGTTTTTATCTTGGATATTTGTTTTTGTTTTTCTTTTGTATTTAAATTTATTTATTTAAGTTTTCAACATTCATTTCCACAAAATTTGGGGTTCCAGATTTTCTCCCCATTTCTCCCCTCCCCCCACCCCAAAACACTGAGAATTCTAATTACCCCTATCACCAACCTGTCCTCCCTTCTAACATCCCTCTCTTACCTTATCCCCATCTTCTCTTTTGTCCTGTAGGGCACCATAAGTTTCTATTCCCCATTACCTGTATTACTTATTTCCTAGCTGCAAGAACAATACTCAACAGTTGTTCCTAAAACTTTGAGTTCCAACTTCTTTTCATCCCTCCCTCCCCACCCATTCCCTTTGGGAAGGTAAGCAATTCAATGTAGCCCATAACTGTGTAGTATTGCAAATAGTCATGTTGTGTTAGACTAACTATATTTCCCTCCATCCTATCCTGCTCCCCATTTCTTCTATTCTCTCTTTTGATCCTATCCCTCCCCAAGAGTGTTGACTTCTAATTGCTCCCTCCTCCCATTGCCCTCCCTTCCATTATCCCCCCCGCTTATCCCCTTCTCCTTCACTTTCCTGTATTGTAAGATGGGTTTTCATATCAAAATGAGTGTGCATTTTATTCCTTCCTTTACTCGAATGTGATGAGAGTAAGCTTCATGTTTTTTCCCTCAGCCCCCTCTTTTTCCCTCCTCTGAAAAGTCTTCTACTTGCCTCTTTTATGAGAGATAATTTACCCCATTCCATTTTTCCCTTTCTCCTCCCAATATATTTCTCTCACTGCTTAATTTCATTATTTTAAGATATGATCCCATCCTATTCAATTCACCCTGTGCTCTCTTTCTCTCTGTGTGTGTGTGTGTGTGTGTGTGTGTGGGTGTGTAATCCCACCAACTACCCAGATACTGAAAAAGTTTTAAGAGTTACAAATATTGTC
>CM053770.1:679384495-679458361 GCA_028658325.1 Potorous gilbertii
AGATACAGAGGCTTTGACTCCTATGTCTTTACCTAATGGTAAGCAGATCTCTTCGTTGTCAGAGAGGAATGGCAGAATCATCTTCTCAAGAAAATAACCTTCTATGGTCTTATTTTTTTTCCCTTTTCTGGGCATTTTCCCAGCCAATTACTTGACTTCTGAGAGTCCTCTCCACCCCCTGGCCTAGATCCGCCCAGTTAGTGCTTGGGGTCTGAGATTCAAATGCTCCCAGACAGTTACTTGACTTCTGAGAGTCCTCTCCACCCTGACCTAGGTCCACCCTGCTAGTGCTTGGGGTCTGAGATTCAAATGCTGCTCCCCAGTCTCAGGGCTTTTGGCGGCAGGCCTGACTGCTATGCAATGGGAGCTTATCTGCTGGTGCTCAGGTGGGGGCAGGGCCGCGTCTCAGGCTCAGTTCCCTCAGGGGGTTTATGCAGAGATCTTTTGTAATGGAGCTGGGGTGGAGCTCCTGCCTGCTCTGGGAGCCTCTGCCCACCTTATGCCTCTGCTGCAGCGGCTGCCTCCCGAGGGGGTCCGAGTCCCGGAGATACCCCCCTCCCCTCTCAGCCCGTCTCTCTCACTGACCTGTGTATCTGTGGGTGGAGGGACCTTCGTGGCCGCCAGAGATTACGATCCCTGAAGCCTGCTGGGGTCTGCTCACTCCCCTTGGTGCCGCGCCGGCCGGGGCAAGGCAGGGGAGGGCTCCGCTCCCGTCTGGGTCGCGATGGACCCCTGGGGTCGGTTTTCAGGGCTCTCTGCAACAGAAATCTCTTTCACTGTGTTTCTGCACGGCTTCCACTATTCCAGAATTTGTCAGGAGTTCTTTTTACAGGAAATCCATGGGCTGTGGGTTCGGAGCTAGCAAATGTGAGTCTTTCTACTCCGCCATCTTGGCTCTGCCCCCTCATAATCTAAGATTCTTGAGGGCCAGGGATTTTTTTAATTTGTATTTGTAATCCTGGTGTTTAGCATGGTGTCCTGTCCATAGTAAGTATTTAATAAATGCTTGTTGCTAACTTGAGTAGCACACCCATTGGACCATCATTTCTTTGTCACACAGTTTCAACACATATCACTAACTGAGTTCATATGAATGCTGCTCATGATAGACCTGTTGACCCCACTCCAGAGTCTTACTTGTTTTATTGGATTCGTATAGAGTTTGTAGATAGTTTAACTTCCAGTTAAACTGTACAGATTCAGCGCTATATGTCCATTATCAGTCTTTGTTGTTTCTCAGTGGAAGTGATGTCTGTTTATCCCAAGAAGTATTTCTATATGTTTCTGACCTTTTGATCATAAGCTCTAAGTATGTCTGTCTATCCTTTTCTTTCTTTCTTTGGTGACCAGTTTTAATCATTTTATTAAAGGATAGGCCCTGAGTGTAGTCAAAACTGTATAGTGTTGTTAGGGCATTCTGCGAGTGTGATGTGGTTCATGTGGTACATTTCAAAAGTGTATCTGAGGACTTGCTATTACTGTTCTCAGTTTTCTCAAGGTCATTTGGCTCTTATGTGGCAGAACAAAAATTTGAACCCATGTCTTCTACAGCATTCATTGTCCTTCCAGGACTCTACTCTGCCTGCCATAGTTGAGCCAACTATGGGGCTTATTTCCATTCCAATTTCTAGTCTCTACTGTTAGAGTGAATATGCTTATTTCTTCACCTGCATGCAGACAGATATATTTGTGTACATTGCAATAGTTAGTTTATTTAAATGGGTGATAAATCACAGTCTGATTTATAGAATTCAGTTTCCCAGCCCACTGAGTCCCAGATAAATCCTTCAATCACCACCCATTGGCCGTTAGCACTGATTTCCTCCTGCTTTCGTCAACATAACTGTAAAACTGTGGGAAGAACAGGGAATCTCTGAAAACCAGATGTTGCTTGTGAGATCTGCCCTCTTGGATAAACGGAACCATTCAGAGAGCTGAGTTTATAGACATGCATCATCAGGGGGTTACAGGTCTGTAAAGTCGCTTATTACATTTATTGAGATTCTTACCATGATCACCAGCTGAGTCCTTTCTTTTCATGTCTTAGGTCCTTTTAGAATTATTTTTCTTTCAAAAAAAATGCCATCATGCCAGAACTTACTGTGAGCCCATTTAGGAAGATATTTGCAGGGAGGTTTTCATCACAAGATATAGATTGCATGAAGCCTGTGTCTCCAGACACAGTGCTGTGAGCTATATTAGTACTGTATGGGAAAAAAATATTTTTGCCTTGTAAACAAATCATTGTGGATGCAGAACGTTCATTTTTTTCCCCAAGAAAAGGATTTATTGAATGCTAAAATAGGTTTTGAAGCACAGGGCTTTAGTAGCAACAGACAAATATCAACCAACAAACATTTATGAAGCACCCACTATATAACAGATTCTGTACTAAGTGCTGGGGAAAGAAAAAGAGGAAAAAAAGTCCTTTCCTTCAAGGAGCTTACAAAGTAATCAGCACCTGAAATTCGTGTCTATTCTATGCCCCATTAAATGGAAGAATCTGAATTTCAGTCGGATCCCACAAATCTTTATTAAGTGACAGTTGTGTACAGAGTGGTATACTAGGCACTAAGGGGAGTGAAGTTTTAAGAAGACAAGGTACCTACCTTCAAGGATGTCAAAATTTCAGTTTTAGATCTTTTAATTAATCTAAATGCATGTTCTCCTCAATGTGGTTATTCCCTCCCATGGGGCAGACCTCAATCCCTCTGTAGCCTTTTCCACCACTACAATTCTTACTCATGTCCTCCAGTCCCAAAAATCCTCCCCTTTTTCTTCTCAATTATCCCAATAGTCTTTCTCCTGGAGTCTGAGGTGATGATCCCACTGCCAATCAATCCAAATCTGGTAATTTTTCATCTGTAGAATGCCACTAGTGGAAGGTAAATGACTTCCTCCTGTGTTGGGCACAGGGTATGGCCACTGGTCACACTTGTTACCTGGTTGATCTGCCTCCTTTCCAGTCAGGTATCTCTGGTGAAATATCTCTCTACAAGTTTCTTGTACATTCCTTGTTAGTTTTTGGCTTTATTTATTTATTTGTTTGTTTGTTTGCTTATTCCTGCCATGTTTCAATCCATTGAACTTCCTTTACCTGGGATTCCACTTCTTAGGACAGTGCAGTATGACATTATAGCCAAAATAAGGTCAATGAGTCACAGATCTAGAAGTGTAAAGGATTTCTAAGGCCACCAAACTCCACACCTTCATTTTATTTTATTTTTTTGTATTTATTTATTTTTAGATTTCAACATTTATTTCCACAAAATTTTGAGTTCCAATTTTTCTCCCCATCTCTCCCTTCCCCTCACCCCATAATACCTTGCATTCTGATTACCCCTTCCCTCAATATACCCTTCCTTCTATCACACCCCTCCCTTCCCTTATCCCCATCTTCTCTCTTTTCTTGTAGGGCAAGATGAATTTCTCTACCCCATTACCTGTGTTTCTTACTTCCCAATTACATGCAATAATAATTCATAACATTAGTTTCTAATACTTTGAATTCCAACTTCTCTCCTTCCTTCCCTCCCTACCCGTCCCCACTGAGAAAGCAAGCAATTCAATGCAGACTAAATATGTGTTGTTTTGCAAAAGACTTCCATAATAATTATGTTGCACAATACTCCACTCAGCATCCTGTGAGATAGACCCTTCTTGTTGGCCTTCCAGGTTACCTTTGGCTGGAAACCTGTTTAACTCTGCTGTTCTGTGGGTTCTGCTGCTCTAGAATTTGTTGAGAGTCATTTTTTGCACGTATTTTGTGGGCTGTGGGGAAGTGCATCTTTCTACTTGGCCATCTTGGCTCTGCCCTCACACACCTTCGTTTTATAGAGGATGCAGAGAGCCAGAGAGGAGAAGTAATATAAGATATTACACAGTATCAGAAGTGAAATTGAATTATAAGAATCAAAAGTGAGACTGAATCCAGGTCCCCTGGTTCCAAAGTCAAGGTTATATTGCATTTATTTGGTCGTTGTTTCATCAGTACCTTTTGTTTTTCTCTTGTATATTTTTATCATAAGGGATGGCTCTCCAGAAGCTTGATGAGGGAGGGAGCATTGGAAAATGGGATTGATGCCAAAACAAAAAAAAATCAACAAAACTTCTTCAAAAGTTGTCCTTTTGACCTGTTAAAGCCAAATGATTCTTTAAAAGAGTCAGCACAGTGTGTATTATCTCTATATTTCTATTGGGTCACTATAAAGATGTATTCTGCTCTCAGATGTCCCATGTGAGAGTCTGGCTTTTCCATCCCCATGGCATCATTAAGGATGTCCTCAATGAGTATGTTAGATTATTTTCATATGGTTTAGGGGAGAGATGAAAAAATAGGTGTATAAGTTGGTAGTTGTTAAAAAAAATAGTCACTTTTATCAATTTAAAAAAACCGTTGTGGTTTTATTCCCCAAAGCATTTGAGTTATTTTCTACTCTTCCAAATATCCTGAAAATTGACTTCTCAATATTGTGTTTTCTCTGTCATAGATCTGCTCTGTGTATAAACTGTATCTCCTAACTTTTAGTGTGGTTTTAAGTATCGATAGACTTTTGGGACATCCTGTTCTTAGCTTGGTGGGGTTGCTTTTGTTTTCTACATCTTTGTTTTCTACAATGCCATTTCTGTGTATCACCAGGTTAGAGTCTAAATGTGACATCTACAATGTCGTTGCTGGAGGTAGGGCATTGCTTTTGAATTCTTAACAGATCTTTTCCAGAAGGGAAGCTAAGTGGAACACTGGGTAGAATTCTGGGTCTGGAGGCAGGAAGACTGAAGACCTGAGTTTCCAAACAGTTTCAGACATTACTGGCTATGTGAGCCTGGATAAGACACTTCATATCTGTCTGCCTTGATTTCCTCAACTGTGAAAGGGTGAAATAATAACATTGATCTGCCATGGTTGTTGTGAGGGGTTTGTAAACCTTAAAGCATGGTAAAAGAACTGCTATTATTGTTCATGTGTGTATGAGAAACAGAATGCTATGAATAGTGTAGATAGACAAAAGACTTGAATTGAAATTCTGCCCCAGAAAACCAATTCATGCCGAATTTAATGAGCAGAACCAGGAAAACAATGTACACAGAAACAACAACATTGTATTATGCCCAACTTTGATAGACTTGGCTCTTCTCAGCAACGCAAGGATCTAAGACAGTTCTAAAAGCCTTATCATGGAAAGTGCTATCCACATCCAGAAAAAGAATTATAGAATCTGAATGCAAATCAAAGCATGTTATTTCTCTCTCTGTCCCTCTCCCTCTCCCTTTTTCCCTCTCTTCTTCTCATCCTCTCTCCCTCTCTTGGTATTTTCTTTCCCATAGGTTTTCCTTTGGTTCAAAGTCTTCTTTACAACATGACTAATGTAGAAATATACTTCATATGATTGTACATGTATCGCCTATATCAGATGGCATGCTGTCTTGAGAAGGGAAAGGAGGGCAAGAAAATTTAAAACTCAAAATCTTATAAAAGTAAATGTTGAAAACTAAAATTAATATTTTTTAAAAATCTGCCTCAGGTGCTTCTCTGTGTAACAATGGACAAATTACTTAAAACTCTAGCCTTGGTGAACTCATCTGTGAAATGGGAATAAATAATGCCGCCTACCTCATAGGCTTGTGAGAATCACATGAGAAGATATGGATATATAAAGAACTTCGCAAAAGTAAAAATATTATATAAATGGCATGTATTATTACCCTTCTTACACTATCTGCTCTTGGGATGGTCTTCATGGGTGGGGAAGCTGTGGCCTCCAGGCCACATATGGTCTTCTACGTCCTTGGGTGCAGCCTTTTGACTGAGTCCAAATTTTACAGAACAAATCCTGTTATTCAGGGAATTTATTCTGTGAAGTTTGAATTCAGTCAAATGACCACATTTGAGGACCTAGAGGGTTACAAGTGGCCTTGAGGCCACAGGTTCCCTGTCTCTGGCTTAGTTCAGTTGGGTTTTCAAACAAGATTTTTTATAAACTGCTTTTCTCTGCACCACTTTTTATTGTTTTATGATACTGCTCGTAATCTTCTATCATCCTTCCATGTAGGACTATATAAATGTGTTTATATTGTGAATTGCTGTTGTTTTTGGCTGGCATATATTTATGACTGGTAAGAAAGTTGAGTGTTTGCTGGCAGAGGTGGTTTCTAGGTTGTTTTAGCCTTATCATCTCCATAATTCTATTTATATTGGTCTAATTTATGATAGAGAGGAAGTTCTCCAAGGACAGGGACTTGTTTAATTTTTGTCTTTGTTCTGACAGCGGCTCACTTGGTCCCTAGTACCCAAGTTGACGGTTAAAATGCTTGTTGATTGACATGAAGACAAATCATGTCAATTTCTGCCACTTTATCCATCTCCATTTCTTCAGCATCAAGAGCTCAATCATAAAGCTCTGAATTAGGCAGTTATATCTCCTCCTTTTTATCTTTTCTCATAATTGTCGATTTTTATTTTTGCTTTATAGTCTTCTATCAGACAGTAAAAAGATAAATGATTAAAAACTATTCACATCAGTCACCAGTCTTTTCTTACCCATTAAAATATGTTTCATTTTCTGTGATGTTATTCAGTGCTCAGAATTTTCAGTTCCCAGCCTTCTCAAAGAAAATGGTCATGATATACAGGCATAAGACCTCTGAATGATATACAGGTCTTTGGCTTCTTTTTTCTTACTTCTTGGCCATGTTTTTCCATACTCTTTCCATCAAATTCTCCTATGTTCACATTTGCATTGAAGTTATAGAGTATTAATGTCAGTTCATATAATTTGGAGTATCTTATCAAATGCTTTATAGAATCTCTTTCTATTGTGGTTTGCCTCAGTTTCTTAATCCATAAAATGAGCTGGAAAAGGAAATGGCAAACCACTCCAAGATCTTAGCCCACAAAACTGCAAATAGAGGTCACGAAGGGTTGAACATGACTGAAATGACTGCACATATTCTCCAAAGACTTAGTGTTGTTTTAGGTTATTAGAGTTTAAAACCTTCTAAGTCATTAAAACTTACAACTGCACTAAAATTTTTGGGATATCATGTATAATGGATACAATGAATGTATATGTGTATATAAATAATCTATATCTATACACAGGGGAGATTTGTATATGAGTGGAGAGAAATTAAATAGTGTGGCACCATCCTTATTCGTTGTGGTTCATCCTTCATCCTCAAAGAGGACCATGACTTCAGGGAGGTGATATCAAGACATGCAAGTGAGCTGAATTTAAGTGAGGTAGGGTTGTGCAAAGTCACCAAACTCACTTTTTCCTCCAGAGTCATCTGGGTCCAGTCAGTGGTGAGATATAGATCAGCACAACTAGAGATGGTCCTGTATGCAGTGGGAGGCCTTGGCAGAGACTCTGTGCAACAATGATTCAGTACCCAATGAGAGAGGAGGGTAATGGAGAGAGAGAGAGAGAGAGAGAGAGAGAGAGAGAGAGAGAGAGAGAGAGGAAGAAAGGAATATATATGTTCACACATATATAGACATACATGTATATATGCATGCGCACACATATATGTATATGTATATGTGCATGCATGTGTACAGCCTAATCAGAAAGCTGTTTGGCCGACTAGGCATCCTGCTGTGGGAGAGGCATGATCAGCCTGATCTGTATAAGATTGTGTATAAGAATATACACAATATCCTTGACTTAGCCGGAATGTCCTTTTGTCTTATTTTCATTTAGAGAGGTCAAGATCAGCGTGATTTCAGTTGCTTCAGTAATTCTATTCCTTTAGCAGTCGGTAAAACTTCATGTTTCGATGCATACCAGAATGTTTGCTTAGGGAATACTATAGACAAATTCTACTTAGATATTAAGAAACCATCTGTCAAAGTGCCTCACGCTGTTTGTGTAGCTATGATAGAGACACATAGGCTATAATAGTAGCATTAGGCACGATTAAAACTCTTTAAGTTACCCCCCAAAAGTTGTTAATGGGTTGCTGTTAGCTTAAAAGGGGTTCTCTGTTGGGACTTAGCTGGTATCATCAGTGCTGGGCATGTAGTAAGAACTTAATGAATGCTTGTTAACTGAATGGCTCATTAACTGGTGACATGGAAATAAATAAATATTTATGTACATATGCACATATATGTACATGTATTTATGTGTATACAGAATAAATATAGAACATAAACATAAGCAAATACAAAGTGGTTAAATTCAAGATAGTTTGAGAGGGAGGGCATTAGAATTTAGAGCGATCAGGGAAAGAATAAAAAGTTGGAGTTGCCTGGAAAGAGGGATAGAGATCCACAGAGACCTCATCAACTACTTCGGATTTTACAGAGATGAAAAGAAGACAGAAACACCAGTAGGTAATGATAGAAAAGCTTGGCTAAGTTCTGTAGGAATGGCAGGAGGGCTAAAGATCAGGGAGCTAAGTTTGAAAGGAAAGCTAAGGATAACAAACTAAAGGGTTTGAAAGAGGGTTAAGCTTCATGTGAGAAAAAGAAGTAATCAAAGAGCTAGGGCCATGGCTCAGATAGAGGAGATGATGATAATTAATGACTGGCAACTCAGAGCTGCCCAGTACTTAATTTGTTTTGGTTTTCTCTGCCAAAGAGAATGGTTCTGAGCTAGTGATGACATAACAAAATGACTAATCGGAAATTGATACCCAAGATGAGTAAGGACGCAATGAGGACACCTTTACTTGTCCTTCAGGAATTCAAGTCACCCAGCTCCTATGAACTATCTCCTTACAAAAAAAAGCCAAAAAAACGGGCAGAGATGACATTTAAAATATGGGGAGAGTGAAGGAGGTCGTATGTGATTGGTAAAAGGTAATTAACCATATTTTTTAAGACAACAAAGAATGAAAATTCAGGAAGGGGAATCAACAACCCCTCTACAATCTAGTCTACTCTTTAAACATCTTTACTAGAAAAATAAACTTTAGAAACCAAGTTCAACCATTCAGTGAACATTTATTAAGTGCCTGTTATGTGACAAGCACTGTGTTAGACATTGAGGATACCAACAAAAAATAATTAAACAATTCCTAATGTCAAAACATTTAGATTTTATCTGGGCCAATGGCTAGTTTGTATATAAGTATATAGGGAAGGCAAATACATAGAATAAGTACAAAGTGAGCCTTGGTGG
The DNA here is from genome assembly GCA_028658325.1 of Potorous gilbertii. Classification (NCBI taxonomy): domain Eukaryota; kingdom Metazoa; phylum Chordata; class Mammalia; order Diprotodontia; family Potoroidae; genus Potorous; species Potorous gilbertii. The sequence goes on from CM053770.1 coordinate 679,393,621, forward strand.
TTATATATAGGTAGTGATGTAAAGGACTAAATGTTGGAGGAATTAGAAAATATTCTGATTTTTAAAATAATGTTTATGTAGAAGATGATGCTTGAGAGTAATTTTGAAGAAGAGAAGGTTTATATGATATGGAAGTACATCCAGCATCTTTTTCATAATGCTTTTAGGTACTTTAGATGGAATTTTTCATTCAATTTTCACAATGACTTTGAAAGTATCTGTCTCTATCCCCATTTTATAATTGAGAAAGCTGAGTCTCATAGAAATCGTGTAACTTGCCCAGGATCACACAATTAGAAAGTGTTTGAGGGAACATTCAGGTTAGACATTTTCTCCATTACCTTATTTATTATAGCCTAGGATGGAGAACTTATCTTCCTTCTGCATTCCTTCAAGACCATCTTATCCAGAAGGTTGTCCTCCATTGTCCCTACTCTCTCATATTCAGCCCCTCCCTATGTATTTGCTGCTTCCATGACACCTATAAACACTCCAATGTTTTCTCCATCTGGAACAAAGCAAAGTATGCTTGGTTTGACTTCCTGCTAGCTACTATGCTTCTATCCTATATCTCTCCTTGGTGACTACCATTCCTGAGAAAGCATCTATACAAGTGCCTCTATTTTCTTACCTCTCATTCTCTTCTAAACCTTCTACAACCTGTTTTCATCATCAAATGATTCATTTGACTGAAGTTGTCCCTCTCCAAAGGTATCAATGATTTCTTATTTGCCAAATCAAGTGGCCTTTTCTCAAGCCCCTTTACATTTGGCACTGTTGATCAGTTTCTCCTGTATGCTCTCTCCTCTCTGAGTTTTCACAAAATGATTGTCTCCCAGTTCTCCTACCTAACTGACTACTCCTCAGTCTCTTTAGATGGTTCTTCATTCAAGGAAGAGAGAAAAGGCTAATTGTGACCCATAGAGTGTGGGAAGGGGATTAATGCAGAATAAGCCTGGAAAGCTGGGTTGGGGGCAAGAATGTAAAAAGTTTTAAAAATCAGGTATAGAAGTTTACAGTTTATCCTAAAAGTCTTAGCCTTGTTCCCTGTGAGCCCAGAGCGCAGAACCAAGGGCATAATTGTAAAAATACCCATTTGAGCTTGATGCCAGGCACTTCTTAATAATTCAGTTTATCCCACTGGAAAGAGGCTGTTCTGAGTTCTTCCTTATTAGTGATCGTCAGTCAAAGGCTTAGGTATTATAGAGTGGATTGTTGGTCAGGCACAGGTTGGGTGCATTGACTTTTGAAGTCTCTTCCATGTCTAAGAATTTAGGCCCTGTGGTCCCTCTGAATCAGCATGGGTTCCTTGAGAGCTAGTCATACCAGACTGACTTCATTTCCCTTTCTGTGCTTATTAGCTTAATAGACTCAGTGCAGTGCCACACATCGGCTAAAACCAGAGTTCGACAAAGTGTTTGAGAGTTTTTGTCATCCTAGTCCTGTGCACAAGAGAATTGTTGGATGGATGACTGTAATATAGAGACTGATCAATGGGCTATAAAGAATGCTAAACAATACTGCTCTTTCCCTGGAGTCTACACACATTACATCAAAAATATCTCTTTCTTCTGTCCCCTTTTTATTTCTAGTCCTTTCTGGTCAGGAACTTCATACATACTCTCACCAGAATAATCACAATAGCCTTAAAACTTTCTCTCTCTCTCTCTCTCTCTCTCTCTCTCTCTCTCTCTCTCTCTCTCTCTCTCTCTCCCTCTCCCTCTCCCTCTCCCTCTCCCTCTCCCTCCCTCCCTCCCTCCCTCCCTCTCTCTGTATGTGGGTGTGTTTCTACAATTTGTCTTTCATGTTATTCCTTTGCTAGGTGCTGATATTGTGCCATTTTCAACCTTTGTATAGGGTGGGGGCCAGATGAGCCAATTAGTCAAAGAATCCACCTCACCTAAAACAAGATGCAATTCCTTGATGTATTCATCAAGGTGAAACTATATCTCATTTCTTTGCTAGGTGTGAACAAATCCCGGGCACCTACCTAGATCAGATAGGAAGTCTGTCTGAATCTGATGATGGGTTTGGTCATTCCTTCTGAGGCCCAGGAGATATTTCAGAATCAAGGAGATCTGAACCAATGGCATAGGATGTATGTTGGTGGGAAGTAAGAAAGGAGAAATCATTCCTCATTCCCATGGGGAAAGATAAAAACCAAACACCACTGGCCCCTAAATAATTTCATCTTATTATTTTTTCATGCAAAATCAGATGCTACGGACTAAATTCTCCCCCTTCCTCTATTTCTTGAGTCTTTTCCTGGAAATCCTTCTTTATCTGCTTATAACAAACATTTTTATTTAATTCTTTAGTTTTGTTTATTTTAAAGGGGAATCTTATTTCCATCCGATGGAAAGTAAGCTCTGAGGGCAAGAACTGTTTCACATATGTTTGTTTATTCTCAGCACCAAATACGATGTTGGACACATAATATATACTTGTTGAATCAAGAAGAATGGTGATCTCTTTGGTGCAGCAAAACCTATTCAGTTTGCCAAGGATCATAGTAGATGAAGTAGAGGAAGACATCCTTAGGGTCATTTGATCTAGGCCCCTCATTTGACAGATAAGGAAACTGAGGCCCAGAGAGTCTAAGTGAAGGACTACCATGGAGTTCTTGGCACCTTAACTGCATAATCACTCCAATCTGAATCCTTCCAATGGAGAGATTGCAACCCAACCTGAAAGAAGTAGCCTGTGGACAGAATTAGAACCATGACTCAACATCCCTACTCTGACACCTACTCCCTTAGATCCCAGCAGGATCTCTCCTGCCTGACAATGAATCGTTTATGCCTTGCCCTCAGCCCTGCAGCTATACCCTTCTACAGGGATTGTTTCCTTCAATTACAATGTGAGCTACTTGGACTCAGGAACTGTCTCAATTTTCTTATTGGTATTCCCAGCACTTAGAACAGTGCTGGGTATGAAGTAAGCACCTATTAAATGCTTTCCATTCCAATGAGAGGCTTGAGAAATGGATCTCTAAAGGTCATCTAACCATATCCCCCATTTTACAGATAAAAGAAATAAACCCAGAAAGTTGAAGACCTCTTGTCCAAGGTCAAACAATAAGTGATAGGGATGTAAGCCTTCACTTAAACCTTTCTGGTTTATTTTAAAACTTGTCAATCTTAAATCAAATGTTTTTTTTTAATACAGCTTTCATTATAATTCATTCAGATTTTTAAATCTGGTCCTTAAGTAATGTGTAGTGGTGCTCCCTTCCATGCGTTACTTTTTATAAGATTCTCTAATCATATACACATACTTTATCAACGTTTCATAATGGATAAAGTAATTCTCTTTATTTTCAGGTCTTACTGTTGCTATATTTGTTGTTGCTGTTGCTGTTGGTTTTTTTCCACTACTCTTGATTTCAATTTAACTGCCTGCTTAGCATGGAAATAAAAATTCTAATCAAACAAATGAGTGAAGGAATAAATTATAGATTTTTACATGTTCCTGATTCAACATGTCCTATGACGGTGAGAGCATGTTCATTGGAGGCTAGTTGGATAATGAGAGCTAACATTTAGAAAGTGCTTTAAGGTTTGAAAAGCATGTTATATATAACATCCCACTTGGTCCTCCCAGCAGCCTGTGAGTTAGGTACTTTCTCAGTAAAGTTAACTGATTTGCTCAGGGTCAGACAGCCAGTAATTATATGGATCAGGATTTGAACTTAGGTCTTCAAGACTTGCAGTCCAGTATTCTCTCTACTCCATCATCTAGATGTCTAGAACCCTTTTTGAAAGATAGTCACATTTGAGAGATATTTTAATACATTTTCCCTTGGCATAATGCAATGGTTTCCTGTTTTGTTAAGACATAAGCCTTTTTTTAATATTAAAAACACACTTAAAATACTCAAAAAGCTTCTAGGACACCAAATAGATTTTTTGAAAAATCAATATTTCTATGACTTAAATGAATCAGACCATCTGCATTGTTTTCTCTTAAAATAGAGACAGCTTTAAAGATTTAGGGAAAGTGCATTGGCCAATGTATTTTGAATTTTATTCAAGCCTTAAACATTTGGGGCCTCAGGATGGAATCTTTCTAAGTTTAGAAAGCTTTGCCTGTTCACACAACACTTAGGCACTCTGAGCTGACTTGAGGTCTCAAAGGTAGGTGACTTCTACTAGTCACCTTCTTAGTGATCAGCCCTTGACCACCCATTATAGAGCTGTGTCAGAAAAAGTCCTAAAAACCCTTTGGTGCCTTGAGAAATCAATATAGATGAGGATGGCAAAGTCAACTTCCCTTTCTTTGAAGGCTGACTACTTGGTTTAACTCTCCTGCTGATGTTTTCTTGTATCATTAACTATCCTACAAAGGAAATAGTTCATTGTTTCAGTGGTCCCTGGTCAGATCTTGGTAAATTCTCACTGTACCCATCAATCAACTGAACAATAATTAAATGTTTACCATGTACCAGGCACTGTGTCAGGATCTGGAGACACATGAATAAATAATGAAATTATCCTGATTCATAATAGACTTACATGCTAATGAAGAAGATAGTAAGAACATATATACATTTATTCAGCATAAATATAAAAATTCATTACGATATGATATGAAGTGGTTTGGGAGTTGAGTTGAAATGATCAAGAAATATTTGTTGATGTTTAACATGCTTAAGAGAAATAAATGCTGATTATTGACTTCAGAGGGATTTTGTGAGGTGGAATTAAAGAAGGAGGGCAATCCTGGCATGGAGAACAGTCAGTGTAAAAGTACAGAGAAAGGAGATAGAACGTCTGAAGGGAGGAACAGAAAGAAGACCAGTTTCCCTGTATTGCATAATGAAGCAGAGCTAATAATATACAATATGAAGAGAAAGGTAGTTCGGGGGCAGGGTGTGGAGGACTTTAAAATCTAAACTCAGAACCCAATCCCCTCTGTGCCTCAGTGGATATGTTCATGAGTTCTGGTGGCTATGTAAATTATGATGAGTTTCTCCAAGTTTCTTAAGGTTGGAAATGAGTGATACTATAATCTAATCACCAAGCATGTGCTGCAAGTTTTTCCTGATCATTAGGGTCTAAACTAGATTGTACTTTCCTGACATAGGTTAAAGAACCCAGAATCATCTCCGTCTCATTGAGATATAAGCATATCAGGAAGAGCAGCAAACAGTAGCATGACAGACTATATTAATGTAGTAATTTAAAGATTTTAAAGCAATTTACAATTAGGTTTTCATTCACGTGTGTTTGTGTGTATGTATTATGTGTGTCTCTATATATGATATATGTGAATGTATGTGTGTATATATGAATATATGTATGTACATTTGATGTTCATCATTCAGTCATATCTGATTCTTTATGATGTCATCGATCATAGTATGCCAAGCCCTTCTATTCTCCATTATATCGCAAAATCCGTCCAACTTCATCTTCATTGTTTCCATGATACTGTCTATCCATCTCATCCTCTGCTGTGCCCTTTCCCCTTTGCCTTAGTCTTTCCCAAAATTAGGGTCTTTTCCAATGAGTCCTATCTTCTCATTATGTGGCCAAAGTATTTAACCTTCAACTTCAGTATTTGACCCTCCAAGGAATAGTTTGAATTAAATTCCTTATATTTTGACTGATTTGATCTCTTTGCTGTCCAAGGGACTTTCAAAAGTCTTTTCCAGCAACAAAATTCAAAAACATCAATTCTGTGGAACTCAGATTCCTTGTAGTCCAACTCTCAGTCATACATTGCTACTTGAAAAGCCATAGTTTTGACTATATGGAACTTTGTTGGCAAGGGGACCTTTCTGCCTTTTAGTATGCTGTCCAGATTTACCAGAGTTTTTCTTCCAAGGAGCAGGCATCTTTTAATTTCATTGCTGCAGTCACAATGTGTAGTGATCTTTGAGCCCAAGAATATATGAAATCTGACACTGCTTCCATTTCTTCTCCCTCTATTTGTCAGGAATGATGGTACTGGTTTCCAAAAGTTTACCTTTGTTTTGTTTTGTTTTTTTTTTTTGAGATTAAGCTTGAAGTCAGCTTTTACGCTCTCCTTTTTCACCCTTATCAAATGGAAGATCTTTAATTTATATTTACTTTCTACCATCAGAGTGGTATCATCTGTGTATCTGAGGTTGTTGGTATTTCTCCTGGCATGCTTAATTCTGGCTTTTTATTTGTCCAGCCTAGCATTTTGCATAATATACTCTACATATAAATTAAATAAGTAAGGTCATAATATATAGCCTTGTCATACTCCTTTTCCAATCTTAAACAAGTCAATCATTCTATGATTGATTATATCTTGCTTATTGACTCATATACAAGTTCCTCAGGAGAATACTCTCTTCTCTTTAAGGACCTGGAACATTTTGTTGTGATCCACACAGTCAAAGGCTTTAGTGTAATCAATGAAGCAGACATAGATTTTTTTCCAGAACTCCCTTGCTTTCTCCATAATGCAATGAATGTTGGCAATTTGGTTTCTAGTTCTGCTACCTTTTCAAACACAAGCCTTCTGGTAGTTTTCAGATTATATACTGCTGAAACCCAGCTTGGAGAATCTTAAACATAACTTGCTGTCCTATGAAATGAACACAATAGTTTCATTTTTTGAGTATTCCTTGACATTGTCACTTTTTGGGGTTGGGATGTAAACTGATTTTTTTGCAATCTAGTGGCCTCTGTCAAGTTTTCCGAATGTGCTGGCGTATTGACTACAGCACTTTAACAGCATCATCTTTTAGGGTTTTAAATAATTTAGGTGGAATTCCTTCATCTCCACTAGCCCTACTGTTAGCGGTGCTTCCTAAGGCCCATTTAGCTTCATCTTCAGGATGCCTGGCTCTAGAAATAACCACACCATTGTAGCTGTGAGTGATGTTAAGATCTTTCTTTTACAATTCTTTTGTGTATTCTTGCCACTTTCCTTACTCTATTATGCTTCTATCAATTTCCTACCATTTTTGTCTTTGATGATGTCCATTTTTATATGTAATGTTCCCTTGATATCTCTAATTTTCTTAAAGAGATCTCTTGTCTTTCCCATTCCAATGTTTTCTTCTATTTCTTTGCACTGAACATTTAAGAAAACTTTCTTATCTCTCCTTGCTATTCTCTGGAATTCAGCATTCAGTTAAGTATATCTTTCTCTTTCTCCTTTCCTTTTACTTTCCTTCTTTCCTCAAGCATTTGTAGGTGTGTGTGTGTGTATATATGTGTATATATATATATATATATATATATATATATACACATATATACACACATGCATGTATACATATTTTTATATGTACATGTGTCTACACACATATATACATTTATAATGTAATCCCTTGAAATATTCACATATATTCAAATACACACTATACTAAGTTTCAATTAGGTTAAATATGGTAATAAATTTCAAATCAATGGAAATATTGAATAATAATCCAAATACTGTGATCACTTCATAGAGTACTTTATCCATACCAATAGGGAACTAGCTGTACACATAACCTTCTTTGATCATTCCATTGCTTTCTACTTAAGTAGTCTAATTGGTGTCCATATAACCTCTAAATATCTTTCTCCTGAATCCCACCCTCAGTAATTTCACCTCCAAAGCAAAACCACCTATTACCCTCTCAAAATTCTAAATGTAGCACCTGAAAAATCTAAGGGTGGTTCTCTGGTGCTATCAGATCAAACTTCCAATGATGTGCTTCTACTCAAAATTATCAACCAAGAAACAGTTTAGTAAGTTATCTTTAAGTAGCTTTAAGAAAGGGGTATTTTAAGGGCTGTTTGTACAAAATATGTCCCCAAAGCCTCTCATAAGTATATACAGAGCCCAGGACAAAGGTAGAGAGGTACCCCACAGTCTTGGTTGATCCAAGGCATTTTCTCCCATTTATAGGATGCTCAAGAGTTTCTGCTTAAGCAGGGTGGACTTTGATGGACTCCTGTGATGCCATGCATCTAACATTCACTCTGACCTTGACTCATAAGCCGAATGTTGCTGTCAAATGACGTAGAGATCCAACTAGGACACCACTGGGAAAATGGGAAGTCTGCTGTTTTCCAGATTCTCTTTTTTTGGACCAAAGTGGGGTGGGGGGAGGAGACCTCAGGTTACATTGTAACTTTGGCTAGTCCTTCTCCCATGTGCTTCCTCCTTAGACATTTTACTGGAATATAATATTTGCAAGTTCTGAGTTCTGGTTCTACCTCTAATTCTGACTCCAGTTCTAACTTGGTCGTTTTTTTGTGGCTGACTCCTAGGGAGAAACCAGGTTGTCCCTCTTAGCTTTACTTTCTGACTTTCCTGGCATTTTTCAAATTCCAGCTAAAATCTCATCTTCTGTAAGAAACATTTACTGATCTCCCTTAATTCTAGTGCCTTAACTCTGTTAATTATTTCCAATTTATCCTGCATCTAGCTTGTTTGTATATAGTTCTTATCTTTTGCATGTTGTCTTTCCCATTAAACAGTGAGATCCTTGAAAGTAGAAATTGTCCTTTGCCTTACTTTGTATCCCCAGTGCACATAACTTTTCTACAGCTTATAACCTTAAAAAATTTCCTTCGACACTGAAAAGTTAAGGGACTAAGATAGGGTCATACAGCAAATGTTAAACTGAACTCAAATATTCCTCTTTTCACCTTACTGTGTACAACCTTTCTTCCTTAACCTTAACTCTGCCAACCCATTTCAATGGAATTCAGCACTTTCATTAAGGGCCTAATGTAGAGGGGAACACTCTCCTAGGTACTAACCTAGATAGAAAGTTTAGGTGAGACACTAGAACTTACAGTAAATACTGTAAATGTAGAAAATACAGGGGGAAGGGATATTGCAAAGTTTAAAAGTAACTAGAATATATATTAATACATAGAAAATGCTTTTTAACAAATAAATAAAATACTATTCAATGCCTATAGAAAAGAGGCTATAACGAGTTTGTGAAAAGAGTAGCAAATTGGAGATGGCTTTCTGCGGGAAGTAGAGTTAAAATTTGCTAGGACAATCAAGAAGCAAGAGCTGTATTGCTATTTCTGCCTCCCTGCTTTGTTCCTGTGCATTCCCACATGGATGCCCTCCCCCTCTGATCCTTAGACTTGAACTTTTATGCCTGCTCTTTTCCAAGGCAACTTAATTAGAGGATGTCACTTTTTCTTTTGCTAACATATTCTCATGCACAGCAGGACATTCAGCAGATATGAAGGGTTCACTGAAGGGTAGAGCTAATGGAGGTGTTTCTAACATTACCACCACCCTCCTTACTCTCCCCCTCCATCTTTTATAATTTCCGGTACCTTGATAGAGGACTTTTCTCTCAATTAATGCTGGGACATATTTGGGAAGTTAACACTGACATTTATTGATGGAACTCTTCTTTGGGTGATATTTGTGTTCTTTTCTTGAAGTCCTTCTCCAAAGTTTCCTTTTGGTGTATAGGTGACCCTGGATTTTGAAAGCTATGTCAGTAAGGACAAGCTCTGACTGTTTCTAACAAGACTGAAAGGCCATCTTATACTAATCTGGTGATTGACTGACTGTCTCTTTTTTAAGGGTTAGTCTAAATTAGAGGAGTGTCTCTTCAGATGGTTGGCTTCATGGTAAAGAATTCTTTAAGGCATAGCAGCCCACTTAGTAGTATCATCTACTAAGCCAGGGGTTCTTAATATGAGATCTATGGTTAGATTTCATGGAGTATATGAATTTGGATTGGGGAAAATTGTGTGTGTATTTCCATATAATGACTTTTATTTTATATATCTTATTTTATGGACTACAAAACAAGATTCTTAGAAGTCTACAGGCTTTACCAGACTGCCAAAGGCATCCATGACATGAGAAAGATTAGAAACCTTATCTAAGTTAAAGGATCATAGATTAAGAAGGAGCTAGGAGGTAACCTTAGAGGCTATATAGTAAAGGAGTTGATCAAAATCATATGGAAAACAAGTATCACCCAAGTTTCTCTATCTCTGAGGCCTGATTTGTATTCACTATTCCACACTGTGGAATACATCTATTAATAATACATATACATCTATGAAACTTCCTAATATGTAATGCTATTTCATTAGTTTTTCTTAGATTTACCATTCCATGGCTGTGGTCAGCAATTGTCACTTCAAATCATGTTGCTCTGACCCATGTTTCAAGCACGAGGTTCCCTGGCCACCCTTCTCCCAAGTGTATGCTTGTGGAAATTATGGGAAGCTCAGAAACTTGCAGTTCAGATATGCCATCCATTGTTCAATATGGTCAGCCTGCCATCATTCCCTAATGCTGTTATTCCTATCTGGAGCTTCGCGTTAGGAAACAAAGCTCAACCCATAGTTGATAGAGCCTGCCTCCATTCCTCACACTTTCATTGAGTCCTGAACATCCCCTGGAACTGCCAACTGTAGCTACAACAGTAAGCGGGTTCTTTTTACAAACTACCTGGATTTTGAGATTCTAACCCTTCCGTAAAAACAGTATGAATATTCATCTTCCTATGAAATCCTTCTGACTCTATTTCTTTTGAACAGTGACTCTGGTCTGAGCTCCAATTAGAATGTGAACTTCTTGAGAGTAGAGACTGGATTTTGCCCTTCTTTTGTGCCTAGAATACAGTAGACACTTAATAAATGCTTGTTGACCCAACTAAGTACCAAATAATGAAGTTAAACTTCTTAACACAAACAATGGGGCCAATTTTTCCCATATCACCAACACCAGCATTGCACATCCCCTGAGATACTTCTGAAGTCAGCCTTCACACCCACAGGCTACTATATACCAAGACACAATGTTCTAAGATCCAAACCAGGTTCCTATAGATATAGAATCTTCTAATACATATTGTACTAATGAATCTAATACCACCAAGTTTCAGCAAGGTCTAATTTAGATATCTAATTCCCCTTGTTTGTAACAAGTAATAAATTGGTAGTAAGGTATGCTGACAAGCTGTCTGAATACAGGTTCTTTTTTTCTTGTTGCCTTGGTAGATATTGTCTCATACATTGCAGGTTAATCTTTTGTTATTCATCTTTTTAACTTGCATCAGTTATTTTCTACAATATTTGCTTTCTGCATCTCATGGGAATGTAGATTTATGGATGGATGGGACCTTGGAGGTCACTGAGACCAATTCTCTCATTTTATAGCAGACGAAACTGAGATTCAGAGAAATTTAATCACTTGCCCAGGGTCACACAAGTAGTAAGTGTCTGAAGGGGATTTCAATTCAATTCTTCCTTAATCCACTTCCAGCTTAAAGCCCCATGGATCAGATTTGCAAGATTCTTGGAAAATATATATTATACCAACCGTACTTATGTGTAGATTATTGAAATAAAAATGTGGCTCACAGGTTATGTAATTTGGCAAGATCTGGGGTCTGACCCACCTTTGCAGAGAATATGAAAAGGACCCCGTCTGCACCATCAGTTGGCGTGGGGTAACTGAGGGTGGGAAATCTCACCAACTTCCAAGCACCAAAAATACCCCCAGTCTCCTAGAGTGGTAACAGGCTAGAAGTGTCACTATTATCTCTTCTTCAATCATTTCTTGTGTAAGGGTATGAGTGTGGATTCAGAAGGATAGCTGCTTCCCTGACTCCTCTTTGGAGGGAGGGCAACTCTTAGTTTATACTCTCCAGTTTAGCCCCTCCCCCTAAAATGTTAGTTATACAAATGTTTATAACACATAGCAAATAGTAAGTAAACCCATTTATCCAAGTAAAATAGCAAATAAGAACTAGAAAAACCCTATAGATTGAAATGTTTTGGGAAATATAATAGAGTAAATGAATTAGATGGTAAGTATGATGCCAGATAAAACTGAAAGAAGAAACAATTTCATACAAGGGGAGGTCCTCTCTAAACAATCTCTAGAATTGCACACTTTGGAAGCATAATGGGTTGGACCCCCATACATGTCCCTAGCTTGGTGGGCTATGGTCTTCTATTTGAAGTCTTTCTCTCTCCATAGTCTCCTATTAACCACAAATTCTCTTAGCCATACAGACTCATATCTCCCTCTAAAACAAACAGAGTTACCCCAGAATGGAGTGAAAGCTGACTTACACTTTTCTCCCAAGCTAAAACTTTCAGACCCTCACTAAAATCAGCCAGCTTTCATACCATTGCCCAGGAAGGAGGCCCATCATTCCTATGTTGTAAACTATAGCCTATAAGTCTTAATCTCTCTCAGACACTGTCTGGTTTATGATGTATTCTTCCCCCAAATCAGACTTTTTCCTTCTGAAGGCTTTCCTTTAGATTGGCAGCAGTGATCAAAACATGACGTGAGTCTTTGAGTTCTTTTCTTTCTTGCCCAGAACTTCATAATCCATGGTAATGGTTCCTGGGTTCTTTCTGGTTGTATCAAATAGAGAACGATTCAAATAATGTCTCAGAAAATTCTCTCATTTCCCAGACCTATGTCAAAAGGAGACAATAGACTGTCTATTGTTCATGTGAGATGCACGTAGGATTACCTCAGTAGGTAGTCAATAATTGCCACTAAATTTGGTGTTTTTGTTTGGCTATTGAGAAATTTTGTGGAATGAATAGAACAGTAGACTTGGGAGCCAGACAAGCAATAAGCGTTTATTAAATGCTTACTATTGCACCAGACACTGTTTTAAGTACTGGGATATAAAAAGAGACAAAATAGAGTTCCTGTTCTCAAGGAGCTTGCAGTCTAATGGGAGAAACAAGAAAATAACTTTGTATAAACAAGGAATCTAAAAGATAAATTGACTATCACTGATAGAGAGGCTAGATTTGCCCAACATATCTTAATTTCCTCTCAAACGCCATGATGCCCAGTTACCACCATTATTTCCTGGATTTATGAAGAATTCTGATTGATCCTTGAGAATCAAACCAGTTCAATCTCAGCATCCTAATTTCTAGAGTCAGAGGGGATCCCAGAAATCATTTCATCTGACCTGTGCTTGACCAAGAGTCTCCTACATAAAATCTCATAGAATTCACTGTCCATTCTCTACTTCAGGAGTACTTATTGTGTGTGTGTGCCTATGTGTGTGTTTGCATTTGTCGTGTGTGTGTGTGTGTGTGTGTGTGCGTGTGTTGTGTGTGTATGTATTATGGACTTCACTGGCAGTCTAGTGAAATCTATGGACCCCCCTTCTCAGGATGTTTTAAAATTCATAAAATAAAACACATAATATTACAAGGAAAACCAATTATATTGAAATACAGTTATCAAAATACACTCTTTAAAAAAAAGCTGACAGAAAAACTGCCAATGATGGGAGGCTCATTACTTCACAAGGCAGCCCACGGGGCAGGGATGCTTTAGCAAGCCCTTTCAGGAAGCTTTTGAGATTGGCTTTTTTTGTCCTTGCTTTTTTGTTTCAGAGACTCTGGCCTTGGGAAACTTGCTCCAAAGGAGGCACCCCGGCAAACATCCTGTGCTCCCTTCCTCTCCAACTTTGCTGGAAAGATGTTTTATTCAGCCTGGGGCCCGTTTGACCATTCTGAACTCCCTCTGCCTCCATGCTCCCTTTGGGAGCTGCTTCTTGTGGCCAATTTTAATGGAAGGGACGGCTGGTGACATTCCCGGGCTTGGAGCCAGACTCCCATTTCATTTTGTTTGAAGACTGTTTGGCCTCCCAGATGATGTTTCCAGAGATGGAGCTTTTATAAATGAAGAAATTGAATTTTCTTTCATTTTAAAAACTTGGAGCTCCTACTGTCTTATCACTTGGGCAGTTTTCCCAAAATTTGCAAGAAAATCCACCATAAGTGACCCAGATGAAGACCTTAAGGAGAGGAAAGTGATGGTATCATTTTGGTTAATCTTTCCCCATTAAAATCCCCATGGCAACTTGAGGGAAGGAGGGGGGCCTGCCCTAGCATTCTGGCCAAATGCCATCTTGACAAATCGTCTTCAGGCCCATGGATTCAGCTTTAGCTGGGGACAGCTAAAATCAGTGGGAAGGTATTTGTCTCCATCATCTAAAACAATTATTAGTTTTCACTTTCCCCAGAGTTAGCACTTTACTTGGTACTAGAAGAGAGTCTCCTATATATGGTTTAAAAAAAAAAGACCCTTCAAAGCGATCTCAGATCTGTCTTGGTAGAGGTGGGGCATGAGATTATGGAATACCGTTCCTGGAACTTAATAGATATGCACCCATGGGGCAATCACTTAAATCTTCTGAGCCTCAGTTTCCTAAACTATAAAATGGAATCATATCTCACAGGGTTATTGTGAGAATTCAATAGGATATTTGTAAACCTTAAAGAGCTATTATAAATGTTATCTATCTCATCATTATCATCAATGGAATCTCTTAATATTATAACATGTGTATACATGAAAGTATGTAAACATATATATGTACATATACATCTATTTATATTTATATATACATATAAATATATATACACATATACACATACATATATACATATCTCCTAAGTGAGATGGTTCAGCAACTCAGTGATTAGAGTGCTGGGTCTGGAAACAGAAAGACCTAAGTTCATGTATAGCCCTAGCCACTGATTGCTATGTGATCATGAACAAGTAATCACTTCTATTTGCTTCAGTTTCCTCATATGCAAAGGAGGGATAACGACAGGACCTACCCCAGGGTTGTTGCAAAGAACAAATGAGATGCTATTTGTAGAATGTGCTTCCCATCTCTCCCTTCCTGTCCGAGCCTGGGCATGCATTATTTTGAGCAGTGGCTCACTAAATCCAGTTAGCCCCACACCAGATCCTGCTTCATATTCCATCTCTCCATTCACCCTGGCATTCTTGTCCTCTGCCTTGCTCCTTTCAAGCTAGCATCATAGATTCAAGGCTAGAAGGATAGCCAAAGGTGATCAGATCCAACTCATTCACTTTATAGGTGAGTGAGCTGGGGCTCAGAGAATTTGTTCAAGGTCACACAGATGGCAAATGCTGAGATAGGATTGGACTTGGATCTTCCTGCCAGCAGGAAGGGAATACCCTTCAACACATAGCATCCCTTTTGGAACATCACCCTCTCTACCATCCAGAAACCATGCCTCCAGTCTTAGGGGGAAGTTAATCCATCTGGCCTTGGCACTCTCATCCTGGGACAGAGATGCCTCTCATGGTGAATGACTGATTGGGAACTCAGAAACCTGCCATACTGAGCCAACCTTGTACCAGCTCTCTGACCTGGGTATCCTGATGTTGGCCCAGCTGATGTTTATGTACCCTCCCCCTTTGCTTTCTACCTCTTGCTTTGGGTACAGTAATTAAATTAACACTATTATTACTTCTGGGAAAGGAGTCATTCTACTTCCCTATGGCTCCATCCCCCATCCCTGTGACTCCCAGACTACAACTCCCTTTTGTGGAAATCCCCCCTTTCCCCAATATGTGCATGGGACCCGCTGGGGAACCTATATCCCCAATGTTTAGCGTATTATCCGTCAGAGGGTGATTATTTAATGAGGGTTTTTAATTGTCCATTCATTTACCTATCTCATGGGGTTGTTTTGAGGATGAAAGATATAAATACACATATTATTTTGTTATTTATATGTGTCTATATCCACATAAATGTGTGTACACATATGTGAGTGTGTATATACATACACATACACAAACACCTTCTATATGTGCAGTCTCCAATTTGACAAGCATCTATTATGTACCATGTAGCACCATGAAAAGCACACAGATTCTAGTGACAGAGAAGCTAGACTCAGATCCTTCCTTGGATACTTAACTACCTCTAGGACCCTGAACAAATAAGTGAAGCTCTCAAGACCTGGGCTCCCGGGGTTTAGATCCGATGCTTCTGAGATCCTTTCCAGCAGTAGATTATTAATGATGATGGTGATGATATCATCAACAACTATCATTTTATAAAGCACTTTAAGGCTTACAGACTACTTTACAAATATCATCACATTGTATCCATGCAACAACCCTGGGAGATAGGTGTTCTTATCATCCCCATTTTACAGATGAGGAAATTGAAGTAGACAGAGGTGACCTGGATCACACAGTTAGTACCTGCGGCCAGATTCTGAACCCGGTTCTTCCTCGCTGGGCCTCTAGTGGTCTCTATGCTGGGCTAGAGATCCCTCTTATCTGCCATAGGAACTGTGACTCTCTACCATGTGCTGGGTGCCATGCTACATTTTGGGAATGCAAAGATAAGAACAAAAACATTCCCATCCTCAAGGATCATGCAGTCTATTGGGACGGGATGGAGGGAAAGAATGAATATGGCAAGTGAAGCACAAGCTATGGAAAATGGAGTTGGCAGGGATGGCACTTGGACCTTAGGAATCAAAGTGGTCTTCCTATCTTGGGCTGAGCTTTGAAGAAAGCTCATTATTAGGATAAACCCTATGCCTTCACTTACTAGAGCTGGGATAAATCTGCTCTTTTTGGAATTGAGATTTCATAATTACATAGAATGGTGGAATGTAAGTGCTGGGTGGGGACTGGATCGATCACTGAGTCCAACCCCCTCATTGTGCCCGTGAGGAAACTGATAGAACAGTTTTGTGCAGGATAATGCCTTACTAATAATACTACCTTACATTCATTTTGTACTTTTACCTTAAAATACTCTCACATCTGTTATCTCTTTCATCCCCAAGAACATTCAGAGGTAAATGAGGTCAGTGTTATTTCCAGGGAGATGAGTCACAGCTAGATAAACTGAGTCTCAAAGTGGAAAAAGTACTCAATGGAGGGCACCAAGGTTAGATCTCTGAACTTTTAGACCATAGCTGTCCATCTGCATCTCCTCTTTCTCCTACTGGCTCCCTATTACTTCTAGGATCCCCTCCTAAACTAGCCACCTGGATGCTTAGCCCAGTGCCTGGCACAAAGCAGGAGTTGATAACTGCTTATTTCCCACCCACCCCCATCTTCAGATTCTCATGAAGTGTTCATGAGATCCAATTGTTTCTCTCCATGCCTTAAAAAGCCTTTGATTTTGATGCTTCCTCCTTTAAAATCACAGATTGTTGGAGTTAAAAGGGGGTTAGCCCACACCTGCCTAAGTATTCCCCCTAAGTAAGACCTCCCTGACAAATGGTCAACCAGCCTGTGCCTGAGGTAAACAACATCCCTTGATTTCCAGAGCCATTCCAAGTCTAGTAGGAGAGAAAGGGTGAGAATGCCAGTATATGAATAAGACCTTTCTGGGATAAATGGAGAGGTGATCTCAGAGGAAGACACTAGCCTTAAAGAAGGGGAGGGGCGATCACAAAAGATTTCTCCCATAAGGTTAGATTTTAACTGGGACTTGAAGCAAACCAGGGAAACCAGGGGGCAGAGATGAAGAAGGAGAGAATTCCAATCATGGGAAAGTGAAGGTCATTGAAAATGCTTGGTGTGTGAAAAACAGTAGGGTGCTGGAGCTCTGACCATTGAGTGTATGAAGGGGGGTAACATATATGGACACTAGCAAGATAGGAAAGGCCTAGTTTATAAGGGCTTTAAAAACCAGAGAGTTTTATATTTTATCCTACAGGCAATGAGGAGTCAATGGAATTTGTTGAATAAAGGCATGGCATGCACAGACCTCTGCTTTAGGAAAATCAATTTGGCAGCTGAATGGAGGGTTGGTTGGAGAGGGGAGGAACTCACGTTAAGCAGACCAACTATGGCAATGGTCCAGGTATGAGGCTGTGGGGTCTGCCCCAGGGTGTCAGAGGAGAGAAAAGGTTATATGTGAAAGGTGCCGTTAAAAGTACAAAAGTATAAGATATGAAAACTGCTTATACGGGGGAGGGGTGATGAAGAGTAGGGAGTTGAAGATGATGCCTAGATTGCAAATCTAAGTGGCCTGGATGGGGGTGGTACCCTTAAAAGTTGTGGAGAATTTAGGGAAAGGGTAGGGTTTGAGGGGAAAGATGAGTTCAGTTTATGGTATGTTGAATTTAAGATATCAGTGGCATATCCAGCTTGAGATGTCCAGTATGCAATTAGAAATGTGAGACTGTAGGAAAAGAGAGAGGTTAAGGTTGGGTCATTAAAACTAAGAATCACCTGCATTGAGATGATAATTTAATACATGTGAGCTGATGGCATCACCAAGCAAAATAGGATGGAAACCCAAGGCAAAGCCTTGGGGGAGATCCACCGTTGGTAGGCACAACCTAGAAGAAGATCCAACAAAGGTGCCTGAAAGGAGTCAGACAGGTAGAAAGAGAACTAGGAGGTAACCAAGTCACAAAAACTAGAAAAAAGAATATCCAGAAGAGGGTGACTATGTCAAAGTCTGTAGAGAGATCAAGGAGAGAGAGGATTGTGAAAAGGCCATTAGATTGGTGATTTAGAGACCATGTTGACTTTGGAGAGAGTGGTTTCCATTCAGCCGAGAAGCACACAAAAATAACCCCACTCCTCAGAGCCACCACTTTGAGCCAAAGAGAAATTCCATCTTCCTGTCTTTTTCATCCTCCTTCCAACATACACCAACCTGCCGTCATTACATAATGACTTAACCATCAAGCCGGAGGTGGGTATTCTTTTCTTCTCAGAATGAGAGAGGTCGGTGTTCAATCTAGGGCTATTATAGGAAATGACCGCTGCCTTTTTGCATTGTAGGTCAGTTGACCTGCTTCCTTGCTTTTCTGGTGTTTTCTGGTGTTCATGTCCTTAAGTTCAAGTCCCCTGTTTCTGATTGCATGTTGGACATTCCTATAAGGCTATTAAGTTATCACTTTTATACAGATCACTCTTATTTATACCTATCCAGCCCTCGTTGTTTTCCTAAGTTCCAAGGCTTCATCTCCACCTGTTTCTTGGAGAGCCCATTGACAAACTCCACATGTCCAAAATAGACATTATTATATCTCCCCCAAAGTTACCCTTCTTGATTCCCTACTTCGGTCAAGCTTGTCATCATTTTTCCAGTTTCTCAGGTTCACAACTTTGGAGTCCTTCTTGACATTTACCTTTCTATCCCCCTACATATCCTTTTGAAGATGATCTAATCTACTTCTATTTTTTTGCACAGTGCCTGGCACGTAGTAGGCACTTAATAAATGTTTATTGATTGACTGATTGATGCTTCTCATATGTCTCTTTCTTTATAAGTGCAAGGGCCACCATTGTAATCTGAGACTTCTTTATCTCTGACTGAGACCAGTACACTCACCTCCTTATCAGTCTGTCTGCCTTCAGTCTTTCCCTTTTCCAATCTGCTCTTTTTACAGTCGCCAACTTGGTATATCTAAAGAACCGTTCTGTTTATTCCAACCCCCTACTCAAAAAGTTTCAGTAGTTACCTATTTCATTTAGAAGATTAAAAAAATCCTGAGCCTGAAATTTAAAGCCACCTACAATCTGCCACCTTTCATTGTATCTTCACCTTGTTTCACGTTAATCCTATTTGTACACTCGCAGTTCCGAGGAAACTGACCTACCAGCTGTTTGGTTGTGTTCAGATTTCATATCCTGTTCCCTTGCCTTTGCCTCTTTGGTTTCCTGTGCCGGAGATGCCCTCTTGCCCCACCTCTGCCTCCTGTCAAAGAAAGTCTTTCCTTATCCCTCCACATTTTCGTGAGTTGAAAGGGATTTCTGAGGCCCCTCAGTCCAACCCTTCTCATTTTACTAGGAAACTGAAGTGAGGGAGGATAAGTAATTTGCCCAAGGTCACATTACCAGGAAGTGTCAGAAACATGATTTTAACCCTGGTGTTTCTACTACAGATTTAATTTTTCTTTTTAAAAATAATTTTTGATTAAATTAATAAATTAAATTCGTTTTTGATTAAAGTAATCATTAATTTTTAATTTTTCTACCACTGTTCTTCTTAAGCTTGTGTGTTCCTGGCCCAGCCCCCAAAGTAATTACATTTTCCCATTCTGGGCTTGATGGTTCATTTTGTTTCTTTCTCCTCTTAAAATACATCCTGAATTTACCAGATACTGCAAGGTATCGCTCTACCAGGAGTAGTAGGAACAGTTGCAGCTCCCATTGACAAAGCACTTAAATTTGCCCCAATGTTGAGGGAATCCATAGGTTGGGATAACAAAACAGGAGATGAATCAAACCAAGGGAAGGAGGAGAGACATAGGAGCGATGGATTCCAATGAGGAAAACCAGGATGGAAGCCAGAGGTTAGGAAGCCAAGGAATCAAATGGAAGGACCAGGAAGTTGGGTCATTTAAAGAAAAAGTCCAGTTTCAGTGGAACAAGAGCTTACTTCTGCAGAGTTTCCATGGAACGATGATTTAGGGCATGATTGGTATACCTATTCCACTCAAAAGACTGAGTAATGGAGACTTAGGGTCATAAATGTAGAGTAAGTAGGGATCTTATCGGTCATCATGTCCAGATCAGAGAGGTTAATTTGCCCACACCTACAAAGTGCTTGGCTTGAAGTCAGAAGACCTGGGTTCAAACTTTGACTTTTCCATGTATAGCCCCTATGACACTGGGCAAGTTGAGCCTTGATTTCTAAACTGGAAAAAATTAAGGGATGAAAGGCAGGATGGCTTAGTATATGGGGCACATTATACATGCAGTCAGCCATGCTTCAGTTCAAACCATCAGACATCCAGTAACTAAGTAACTTAAATTGTCTGTGCCTCAGTTTCCTCATCTTTAAAATGAAAAGACTGGACTGGATGACTCTAAATGGACGATCCTCTGATCCTCACCTCCCCAGACACCTTCTTCACAATCCCTTTGTAGTCAGTCACCTTGTCAAGTCTGCCAGAAACAATATGTACCCCGTAGGACTTTGACCCTGGGGCTCAGCTCTCCTTATTGGTGACTGTCTCTTCCTAAATATTATTTCAGGAAGCTCCCAGCAATGCATTTCTTCACCCCTCCCACTCTAACCACCTCCTCTACAATCTCCTTATCAACTACTTCAATGCCAGTGGGTCTGCTCTTTCTTCTTGCTCAACCCCACTCTCCCAGTTCTGGAATCATGAACTATGGCCCTATCAACTTGGCCTTTGCTCCCATATTGCATAGCTCAGTCTCTTCCTCTATGACCCCATTCTCCATCCATGTAACTTTTGGGACTAAAATGCCCCTCCATGACTCTCTCATGGGTCTCAGTTAGAATGTAAGGTCCTTGAGGGCAGAGATTTTCTTGTTCCTATATTTATAACTTTGGTTCTTATCATAGTGCCATGTATGTAGCAAGTACTTAACATCTCTTTATCCATCCTTTAACTAAATGTCCTCTGAGTGCTGTTCTAGTCTAACTCTGTGATCCAGTGATCCTATATGAAACTGATATAGTTTCTCTGGGCCTCAGTTTCCTCATTTGTAAAACAATTTTGACTAGATGATCTCTAATCTGTTTCAATTCTAAATCTATGGTCCTAGGTGGCAAGCCACAGATGACCACTGTCACTTACCCAAAACTGTAATATGCAAGATTAGATGTCATGTTAAGGGAAAAACACAGGCCTCCTAGGTGTATTGCATAGATCAGGTGACATTTTCTATTTGTTACCTTTTTTTCTTCCCGGCTTCATGACCAAACACAGTTGTTTGCATGGTCACTCACAGAGGCACACACAAACACACATACACATACGATGGGGCTGAATTCGGCACAGCAGGTTAAAAGCCAGATTCAATAGGTAGATGTGTCCTCCTGCTGAGTCAGCATCCTTACTGCTGAGTTGACTGTGTCTCATTTTGTTGGTTTGTTTTTGTCGTTACTTTCCTTAAACGTCCATACCTCCCACAAAGGTCCAAAGTTGAGTCTCGTTAAAAAGTAGCTTTTGCACTGGAAGTTCTGCTCAGGCCCCCAGCTGAAGGGGTGCATTGTTGTCTGCCCTGACTGTTACATCTGGTAAATAGCTGGTTGTCATGGCGATGGCAGAGAAGGTGGAGGGTCCCTGATAACCACATGAATTCTTTAAAGAAACACGATCAGAGCAAATTCCAGGGCAGCTTTCAGGGAAGAGGAAAGGGGTCAGACAGTGCCTTCCTTTTGTCAACTAGATTCTAAAAAAGGAGAGGAGATCCTCAGAATTGAAACTGCTCATCTTATTTAAAAACAAACAAACAAAAAAACACCACCACAAAATCTGGAAATAATGACAATCTATTGGATGGAGTTTGTACACATAGTTTCAATATAATGGTATGAGGAAGTTTTCTCTCTTTTTAATAAAAACTTATCAGATGAATTTCATGTGTGCTAGGTGGGAAACATTTTTTTTTCAAAAGCAGTAATCACTGCGGAAAATCATCTGACCTTGGATTTAGAGCAAGAAGAGACCTTAAAGGCCATGTGTTCAATCCTCTGATTTTTAAAGGAAATTAATTTTAATTGATGTCTTTTATTTTTTTTCATCTTTTTCATAAATATGTCCTAGCCTACTCCTCTGCCCCTGGAGCTGTTTTTTATAGCAAAAAATAAAAAAGATTAGTTCAGCAAAGCTAACACATGCAATGAAGTTGACAGTGTGTTATTTTCCCATCCATATTCACACACACACACACACACACACACACACACACACACCCCTCTGTGAAGAAGTGGGGGCAGGGGCTGGATTTTCTCATCTCTTTTCTGAGATAATCTTCACCTCTGTTTCACTGAGGTGGACAGTATACCACTTAGCTTCCATGAAGCATCAATATCTTATTATATTCTTTGTAAAACTGAGGCAAACTCCAGGAGTATTCCTGTTTTCAGCTTGTTGTTTCCATGGGTATGTGAAAGATTGATTTCTCTATATGACGCCATAACATCTGGATGAAAATGGAAAAATCGGGGCAGTCATCTGGAACATATGTTTTGTCTACATGGCACGGAATGCCCAGATGTTTCTAAATATCCAGATGTTTGGCATCAAATAGGTGAAATTTTGGAGGGACCAACGAAATTGCTCACTTTGGAGCCCTGATGTCTCAACAGCCCTGATACATACTGAACACTCTCAGAAGATAAACCTCTCCCTCCCAAAAAAAATGCATGAGACTATCTTCCCTACAAGAACATATGCATTGTTTGTCTGCCCAACCAATTTTAGATATCCCCAGCATTTGGTGTGTTGTCCTCTGGTAGCAGTGGGAGGAACCATATTCTGAGCATCTTGAAAATATTGACCTTCTTAACAGCCAAGAGTTTTCCTGATAAAATAAACATTTTTATTTGGAAGCAAACACTTTGGCCTTAAAATAGCATGGAGGAAAACACTTCTGCACATTTCAAATGTGTGACTTTGAAAACACACTAGAGAGACACGGACAAACAGAAGCATGCAATGTTGGAAAATCTGTACCATCAATAGTGTATCATCCTTCACAGTTTCTGAGCCTTTGGTAGAATGGGCTGAAGCTAATTAGAATGCCCCTCTGGAATGATCGCTGGCTCCTAAATTAGAAAATCTTGAGTTAAAATCCTATATCCCCTCTCCTTCTCTCTCCTCCCCTCCCCTTCCCTTTTCCTTTCTCCTTCCTTCCTTGCCTCCCCTCTCCTCCTTTCTCCTTCAAAACTCTTGACTCTCTTCCATGGATTCAATGAGGACAGGACAAAAACCAAGAGGAGGATCATTGATTTAGAACAAGGCAGGACCGTAGGAATCATCTCACCCAAAGCCTTCGTTTGTATCTGCCCAAACTAATTTTATATATTCCTCTCCAGAGATAGGGATACTGAGTCCCAGAGAAAGGGAAGTGACTTGATAAGATCACACAGGAAGTAAGGGACCAAAATTCTCTATTTCCAAATCCAGCACCTTTCCCACAATGCCATGCTGCCTTTCCATTAGTACATGATCATAGTAAATGATAATATTAGTATAAATGCAGAAGCGCAGTCAAAGAGACGCCGTCAAAGCCTCTTTTTACTGATTATTAGTCTGAAGCAAAGGACATTCCTCGAAAGGAGTAAGTAGTTCCTTTCGAGGGGACAACTTCCATTTTAAAGGATTCTTGATGATCTAATATGATGAATTTGCATTTTGGATTATTTTCTTTTTATTGAGACAGGACATTTACATTCTGGGGGCATCAAGCACCACAAATATTCTACCACTGTTGTGGTGAAAGTCTACGACTCTTCTTGAAAGGATTCTCTCTCTGAAGTCTGTTGTCTTTGAAGATTAGTGACCTTGGTGCCAAGGGTGGGCTAGCCTCAATCTATCTATTATCAATTGGAGAAGTAACATAAAATGGTATTTGTTATATGTCATAGTTATTATTATATGTTTATGTAATATATATTTATATGTTACCATTCTGTTCATAAATCTTCAGAGACCCCTGATTAGCCTCCGATTGGTGGTAAAATCCTTCACCACCTGGTGCCAACGGAACTTTTTAGGTGTATTTCACCACCTTGTGCCTTTCCACAGCCTGACTTGGATTCCCAATGTATATTCCTTGTCACTTCTACCTCTTAGACTCCTGGGCCTCCTTCAAGGCTCTGTTGCAATGTCTCCTTCTAGGAGAAATATTACTCAATTCTCCTGGTGGTCAGTTCTTTCTCCTTCCTAATTAAATTACCATATTATATATGTGTATTATATATATGTATATGACATATATACCCACATGTACATACGTATGTACATGTAATATAATTTAAGGGAATAACTAATACATACATATGTACCTATGTGTATCTGTACACTTTTCTCTTTACAAATTGTATCCCTGAGGAGAATGTAAGATACTTGGAGGTAAGCACTATTTTTTTTAATCCTCAGTGCCTAGTAATTCCTTATACAATATTAGATCTTAATAAATATTTATTACCTATTGAATTACACTGTATCTGTATCAAGATTCTGTACTGACTCTCCTAGTCTCCTACATGTACACACACACACACACAACCAGGTTAGGATCTTAAAGTTGGCTCTCCCATTCTAAGGGTACCCCTGAGGGATTGGGGGAATTTGGGGGCCAACCTGTGATTTCACTGGTATAAAGAAACTCCAATGAGAAAAGCACCTCTAGCTGTGTAGGTAGACACCATTTTTTTGGCATCATAGGCTTAGAGTTGCCCAGAATGAACATTCTTGAACTCAACTCTGATTCCCAGGTCTGTGTATTACACCACATCTACCTCTCACAATACTGTATCATATTGTTTATATAAGTCAATTATTTTCTCATTGTGGGGTCATAGAATACTCGTAACAATATATAATGAGAACAGCACTGTTACCAGTAAAGCCAAAAATGATATATTTGCAGATACAGACTGAAAAAAAAACCCAGGAATGTGGGACCCATTTCCTCCTTTCCTGGTCGAGTCTTAAGTGTCATTTAGAATGACATAATCCCTCCATGATCCCTCACTGGGTCAGAAACTCCTCTTCTGCGATGTTAGAGGCACAGGCTTTTAAGAAGGAGGTATCCATCTTCCAGACAGCCCACATCTAATTTCTAAGCCTGTTCTGATTTCTCTAGGAGCCCTGTTCTATGCTGCTTTCCTTTTTGGCTCGGTCAAATACAGATATGTATTTAAGTAAGGTTTATTTAGCTGTTTTCCCATAAAGAAAGGATTGTTATGATACCTTTAGGATATGTGAACCCCATCCTAGCCCTTACCCTTCTTGAGGAGAGTCACCGTTCTTTGGACCACCATACTACATCTCAGTGTCCCAGCAATCCATGCAGTCATTAATTTCTTCTGTTGACATCAGGAAAAAGGAGAGACAGAGACAGACAGACAAAGACGTGTGTGTGTGTGTGTGTGTGTGTGTGTGTGTGTGTGTGTGTGGCATCTGAAACCATTCCCTATTCGTAGATATTAAAAAGCTGGTAGGGAAAGATTTTGTGTGACAGTAGCCCAATCTGGTCGTTGGTCTTCAACCACCTGTAATTGTTCCCCATAGCTTTTGACTGCTAGAATTGAAACTAATAATGTGCCAGGTGCTTTAGTGGCGAAGGAAACTGGTGAGCCCCCTACAGAGTTGTGCTATTGCCCCCCGAAGGGGATTAGGATATGTGTCAGTTTTCAGATCCTGATGGCAGGTGGGTCAGCATGAAGTCTTCTGGGCTTCCTTTCCTGCCTTACTGATGAGGAACAAGACTGTGATGACTCCTTTATAGAACCATAACTCACTTTTTTTTCACCTGGGACTAGTATAGGTGGTGTCCTGGAGTGAGGAAAGGACAAATTCATTAACAGGAAACAAGACTTCCTGACTAGGCTCTTTCCATCACATCTGGGGCTAAAAAGGCATGGAGTGACCTACGCTCACTCTCTGTATCTTCTGCCATGGAACACAGCCCAGAAGAACTCACTCTGGTTATGACTTTTCACATGCACCCCGTAAACTTGATTTTAAATAATATATATCAATACGTAAATAGGAAATGCTAAAATATCATTAGCCAGAATGTTTGGGAATTCAGTGGCAAATTCCATGTTTTTCTATAGCTGATTCATCTGTAATGAAAAAGGAATAATAATGAGAAGCAGGAGAAGAAAGAGGAGGAGGAAGAGAACTTTAAGAAGCAATGAATGAAAATTTAGTTTTTCATTGCTTACTCTATGTTTGGCACTGTGCAATACACCAAGGATGCAAATAGCCCTCAAGGTGCTAACACCGTAAACTCAGAGCCTTTCCTGAAGTCCTTCTCTCACATTATCTTGCATATATTCTTTGATGGAGCTTACCCCTCTACAGGCAGAGATTACGTCATTTTAGTTTTGTATCCCAGTGCCTAACACAATGCTTTACTTAATAAATGTTCATTAAATGATCGAGGAAGGGAAGAAGCATTTATTAAGCTCCTACTATGTGCCAGTCATCGTGCTTAGTGCTTCACAAATCTCATTTAATCCAAACAACAACCCTGAGTTGTAGGTAGCATTATTAGCTCTATTTTACAGATGAGGAAACTGAGGCAGATAGAAGTTAAGTGACTTGCCTAGGGTAACACAGTCTACCAAGTGTCTGAAATTAGATTTGAACTCAGGTCTTCCTGACTTATCTGCTACATCATCTAGCTGATTGGCTGAAGAGGAGAGAATGTCCTTTTCCCTTTGCCTTGCCCAGATCTTAAGGCTCTGTTGGGCACTGCACTATTTCAGAGAAAATAAAGATAGGACTTTGTGACTGATTGGACATGAGAGAGGAGCCAATAAAAAAATCAAAGATGACTTGAACATGGATACTAAACTATAACCCAGGAAATGATTTTACTTTTTAAGATACATTTCTGATGTCTTAATTCCATTGTATTGTAAACACTTTGAGGGTAAAATCTGACTTTGCTTTTGCATTTATATAGGGGATCACGGCAATGCGTTTGACATTTGTTGAGACATAATATATCCTTTTTCATTTCTCTCCTTATTTGTGTCTTCAGTTTCTGTGTGTTGTTTCTCTTTCCTGTTTTCAGTAAAATGTAAATTCTGTGAGAGTGAGGACAGTTTCAATCTCATCTTTTATCTCCAATGTCTATCACAGTAACTGACACACAGTAACACTTAAGAAATGTGTTGGTTGACTGACAAATGCTAAAAGTTGACCTGAAAGCAGCAGAAAATCCTGATTATTTGAATTTCTTTGGGGATTTATTGTTCTCTGGAATATAAAAGATAATCTCTTGTTAGGATTAAACTAAAATACAATCAGATATCTTGAGGTAAAAAGGAATTGGGTGTTCCAAAGTTGCAACTACTAATCACCCCAAGTCTAAGTCAGTGGTGAGTGATGGTGAAGGCTCTTCTTTTACCTTAATAGATCAATAAAATTCAATAGCCACCAATCTCTCTCCTCAATGTCAATGCATTGACACTAATGCCAGGTTAATCTACCCAAGAAACTGGTTGGATCATGTCATTCCAGGGTTCAAGGATTTCCCATTGCCACTTCTAAGGAACTCAGCTCTTTGGTATGGAATTCAAAGTCTTCTGGTCTATCTTAGACAAATGTTGCAGTAGATAGAACCTCAGAATTAAAAATCCAGCTGGGGCACTTGGGGGAGTCACTTAATCCCTATCACCTCAGTTTTCTCATCTCTAAAATGGCAACCATGATAATACCAACCTCCTGTAAAGCTATAAGTACTAGCCATTATATCTTCAACCTACCAACCTAACCTGTTTGTTTTGTCCTCTGGGCCCTAGCTAAGTTTATCTGCTCACTCTTCTTTGAACACATTAAGGTGAGACCTCATTGATTTTCCCACAATAAATGAGATGAAATTTCCTAGTGGGAAGCGCTAACACCATTGAGGGAATCAGGAAAAGTTTCACATAGGTGGCACCTGAGCTAAGCTTTGATGGGGGCTAGGGATTCCTACAGGTGCAAGTGAGGAAGGAGAGCATGGCAGACATGATATATAGCCTGGATAATGACATCAAGGTGGTCTATGGATAGAGTGTCAAGCTTGGGGTCAGGTAAACTTGAGTTCAAATCCAGCCTTAAACACTTTTTAGTTGTGTGACCCGGGGTGAGGCACTTGACCCTGTTTGTCTCAGTTTCCTCATCTGTAAAATGAGCTGGAGAAGGACATGACAGATCATTGCAGTATCTTTGACAAGAAAACTCCAAATGGGGTCAAAAAGTAAGATATGACTAATATGATTAAATAACAGCAACAAATGGTAGATGGAATCTTAAGTATAGGGGTGAAAGTAGTCCAGTATGTGAAAGGAGGAAAAGAGAGTTTAGAATCAGAGTCTGAAAGACTTCATTGTGGTACATTTGCAGTCAGAAGATATGGGTTCAAACTTAGCTTCTTCCTACATGACCTTAGGCAAATTGTGTCTTTCTGGATCTCAATTTCCTCATCTGGAACATGGGCAGGTTCTATTAGTTCACCCTTGATCGCACAGGAGACAAGCTAGGTAGGGTTCTGGTCCCCTGACTCTAGATTCAGTATTCACTGTAGTAAACCATGATAATTTGTTCTCATATTTATGCTAATTCTCCTTCACATATGTGGTGCATCCTTATATGAGACATCTCTCCATGAGCCTCTGACCCCCATGATCTCCTGTCATCTTCCTGGGACTTCCATCCATTGGGTTTGATTTGGCCCCCAAACTCTCTCTTCTTGTTAATTTCAAAACTTCCCTGATGACCAGGTCCTAGTCTAAGGACCAGAGCCTCTTGTATTTTCTTGGTCCGTGAACCTGCTTAGTTTCTTACATTGATGTTGACCATTCCTGAATTATGTTCCTACCTCCAGGATTCTAGCACCTGTTGCTGGCATCCATTCTACCTTCTGCCATGACACATTCCAGATCAGAGATACATATCTTGCATTTACTCCTCAAGGAGAAGAAAATACTGAAGCTCAGAAATAATACTTTGGGACAAGACAATTAGAAATGTAAATACTATTCTTTGCTCCAACAAATGGCTTTCTGGGTAGGAGAGCATGGAAGGAACATATATGAAAATGAAGGAGATATCAAGAAAAAAGAGATCAATAAAAATTAAGATAAATGAAGCATAAACATGAAAGAACTATCCAGTGCAATCTTCCAACTGGCCTTCTCTTTGGCTTTCTCTTTGGCCTTCTCTGTGACCTTCTCTTGTTCCTCCCACATGACGTTTCCTTTTCTAGAGCTAAACCTTTGCCAACAAATGCCCTCCTTCCTGACATCACCTCAGATTCCCCTTCTCTCAAAGTCACAACTCAAGCACCTCCTGCTACCAGAATCTCCCAACTGCTAATGCCCTCCTAAACTAGCTTGGATCTAACTATTATGTGCACATTTATATTTATTCTGTATGCCTCTTTTAGAGTATAAGCCCAATGCAAGTAGAGATTACTTCATTCTTTATATTTTTTATCCCCAGGTAGCAGGAACAATGCCTGGCACACAATAAGTAAATAAAATTTACTTATTGATTGATTGGATGTCACAACACTCCTCAACTCTTCGAAGGGCTATAGTTTCCTAGTCTCTGCTAGGTCCATGATTCTTCACATCCAGGAATGCCTTCTTCTATTATATCTCAAAGAGAAAGAGCAGAGCCAAGTCAACAAACATTTGTTAAATGCTGACTTTGTGGGAGGCTCTGTGCTAAGTGCTGGGGATTCCAAGGAAAACACAGTCCTTGCTCTCAAGGAGCTAAAAATTGAATAGGGGAGAACATGAAAACAATGATGTACAAACAAGAGCTAGACATATCTTGCAAGTCATCTCAGAGGGAAGGCACTAACATGAAAGGCATTGGAAAAGATTTTTTGAATAAGGGGGATTTTCACTAGGACAGGAAGAAATCCAGAAAAACCAGACACCTTGTTTGTAAACTTAATTTTTGGATTTGCTCCCATGGAGTAAATCCAGAATTTAAGCTTGTGGAGGACAAGGATAGAAGGCTATTTCCAGTGCCTTTATGGATATTTATTAGAAAGATAAATAAGGAAATTGGTGGCATTGAATTCACATGACAAGGATAAGGGATGGCAAGGGAACAGCCCAAGTCTACACTTGTGTTCTTGGGATATCAAGTGAATAAAATGAAGGCTACCACCACACTGGGGGTTTTCCTGGGGTGAACTTATGGGAAGATGTGGATGACAAGACACTGGATCAACAGGCATGGATGGACTGGGATCTATATCATTGGAGTGAACTTCCAGACGGATGATCTCAGCTTAGCTACATTCCAAGAGTCAAGACCCTGGCACACAAGCAGAGAGAACTGCCCCGTCCTCAGGATCCCACGACTCAGTTCCTGGCAGATCCAGGCAAGGGAGCCTCTCTCCAGCCTACTGGCTGATGGAGCTGTGACCTCATCACCATACCAGACAGAGCAATCAGTCAACTTCACCCAGGTTTGGCTGAGGATCTCATTGTCTTGGCCTGGAGTGGACATAGTATGTTCCAGTAGATTCCCTTTGACTGATGGACAACCTGAGGTCACTAAAGCAAACCAAGCCTTCTGAACCCTGATCATGTTTCTCATCTTAATTCCACTAATACCTAGACTGCTCCTGCCACACTGGGCTCTGAGAGATGAGCTTTCACCTTATCTTAGCTGGCACTGAACCCCCATTCTTCTCCCAGACACTTCCAGACTGGGCTGCCTCCACTCTGGTCACCAGCTTCCACCTCCCTTGGCCCTCATCTGTCTCACTTTTATGTGTTGTCTGTGCCCACAGGAACAATCTTGCTGGGTATTTTTTGCATCCTTAGTGAGTAGCATAGTTTGTGATACATAGGAAATGCCCAAGAAATGCTTTTTTCCTTCCTGATTTCCTTTTGTCCTTCATTCTGTCCTCCCTCCCTTCCTTTGTCCCTTTCTTCTTTCCTTTTTCCTTCCCTCCATCCCTTTCTTTTTTTCCTTCCTTTTTTCTTCCTGCTGTCTTTTCTTCCTCCCTCCCTCCCTTTCTCCCTTCCCTTCCTAGAACGTCAGAGTTGGAAAAGCCTTCAGTGCCCATGTAGTCAATATGAATAAGATTTCCCTACCCTATGTCCCACAAGTCGTGGGCAAGATCCTCAATTGATTCGGCATACAGAGCATGCATCAACAAATGCTCTGACTAGGGCCATTTCAGCTGTCATCATCTCCCCTGACTTTGCTAGTGCCTTCCACCATGCATTCCAACCCCAAGACCTCCAGAGTTTATCCCTGGGAGGAGCTCAGCAACTAAAAATGACTGCTTAGGAACCTGTGGTTTCTTGTCCTATTGACCCTTCCCTAACTCCATCTTTCCAGCTCTTTATCAGAGAATTATAATCAAATAACCCTGCTATTGCCTCCAGAAAGGGCATATGAATGGACTACTCTCTCCTCTCACCATTTTGTGACCTTCCAGGTCGTAACCCCCTTTCCTGGCCACAGCCACCTAGAAATATTTCCTTGTCCTAGTGGAAAATAAGCTGCTCCAGGACAGGAACTGTTGAGGCTTCTGTGTCTGTACATGTGTACTTGTGCTTAGCACATGGCAAGTGCTTATTAGCCTGATAACCAAGGAAAGACTTTGATTCTCAGTTTCCTGGTCTGTACATTATAATACCTGTAAGTAGTCCCTACCTCACCAGGTCACCTTGTATTCTCAGCTTTGCAATTTCCTGACTATCCGACCCTCAGGAGGGGTGGGCAAGGAGGAAAGAAAGTACCTACTTTGTGCCAAACACTGGGCTAAGCACTTTCTAAAATATTATGTCTTTTGATCTTTACAACAATCCTAGGAGGTAGGCACTATCACGATTTCCATTTTACAATTAAGGAAACTGAGGAGACAAAGCTTAAGTGATTTGTCCAGGGTCACACAGCTAGTGAGCATTTGAAACCAGATTTGAACTCAATTTTCCAGACTCCAGGCCCTACACTCTATCCACAGTTCCACCTACCTTCCTTGGGCAAACTCTGTACAAAGTTGCCCTATTTGTAAAAATAAAGGGTTTGAATTTGAAAGCCCTTTCAGTCCAAAATATGATTCTTTCATTCACAGACATCAAAGCTCTATGTTGCTACTGAATTTTTATGATATTTCTTCAATAGACATTGGTAGAGCACCTATTCATTTCAGGAGGGAGAGAGAGGCAATATAAATAGTCTTTATTTAAACCTTCTCACACAGGAAAATACATTGATTAATGAGTTTTAACCTGTGACATGCTATTTCATGTGCATAATTTTTCCCCTCATTAAGGCTGTACCACCAACCAAGATCAAGAGTAGGACCTCTGTCTCAAATGGTTCTCAACATAGTTCAGATTCCATAGGAAAGCATTCAATACAATAACTTCTGGACCAGATTCCTGACTCATTCCTTGTTTAGGGTTCTGATATCTTGTTTAGCCCCTTTTCTCATTCTAAAAGGCCCTTTTTATAATTGTGTTATGGGGAAAGAACTAGAGCCTCTTTCTTTTGGCAGGAAGTGATTCCCAAGGTAGATTTCCTCCTGTTCTCTATCACTACAAATATATGCCCCACAGGAAGAGTATTGTTTGTGTGTGTATGTATGCGTGTGTGTTTAAAGGAATATTTATTTAACATCAGTCTCAGAAAGAATTTTTATAACTGGATGAGTTGCATTAAGCATATTATGAGTTTCCTATGCGTGGAATTTCCCATATGTTTGAGTTACCCTACATGCTTGTAAAAGAATTCTGAAGTTTGATGTTCAACATACTGGGACCCACACCTCAGTCTTTAGCATGAGCAACTAGACTTCACTCATCTACTGGGAGGCATCATGTTCCAGGAGGGAAGAGCTAAGAGAGAGATCTCATAACTACAGAGGTTCTAATTCTGCTTGGCCACTTGCTATCTGTAAAAATCTGGTCATTTGTCTTTTTGTCTTATTTCTAGAATGAAGGGGTGAGACTGGACTCCTTCGAAGGTTCCTTCTAGGCCTCAGTTCATAGGCATTTTTCAGGACTGGGGAGGAGGAGAATTCTGTATCCAACATAAATTTGGGAGAGGGTAATACAGCTGAAGGAAAAAAACAAATCATGACAATTCATATGTGCTTTTCTTGTTTTGTTTGGTTTCTCTTGTATCTGTTTGTCTAGGAAATCAAGTGCTATCTCCTGGAGATCCTCTTGGTAAGGGTCTCACCCCAGAGGCTGCTAAGGAACTAGGCCTTCCTGCAGGGATTGCTGTGGCAGCATCGCTGATTGATGCCCATGCTGGAGGACTAGGTAGGTATTGTTTTATTTTACATGTTTTATGTGTATTCAAGAACAAGCAATGGATTCAGCGATGGTGCTTGGATTGAGTGGTCGCCATGTTGCTTTAGCAAACCACCAGAACTCAGTCAATGGAATCAAGAGCTTTCTGGGGATGAGACTTTTGGAGGTAAATGCTTATTAGACTGTGTCAAGTTGAAAATAGATTTTAATTCTATTTTGCTAAGACATAATCAAGTGAGATTTAATATTGCCTTCCCTGGTTGCTTCCTTTTATAAACTTTACCTGCCACCCACATCCCAGAGATACTATCATAAAGGTCAAGTTTTTGTCCTGTAATTTCCCCCCCTTTGTAACCCTAAGAGTGGCTGGGTGGTACAATGGATAGATCACCTTTAACTATCTTCATGAGTTAAAATATGCCTCAGACACTTCCTAGCTGTGTGACCCTGGGCAAGTCAATTCATCCTATTTGCCCCAGTTTTCTCATCTGTAAAATGAGCTGGAGAAGGAAACAGCCAATCATTTCAGTATCTCTACCAAGAAAACCCCACATGTGGTCAGGGAAGAGTTGGACAGGAGTGAACCTTGACTAAAGAACATTGTAACCCCACCCATCACCCACTCCCCTCAGCCCCAGAAACTTGATTAACCTAAAAGGTCAAATCTCATCAATTTAAACTATTGTAGAAATTCTCATTGGCTGTAGACTAATCCTGTCACCTGAGAATCTTTGCCTTGTCTTGGTTGTGGTTAAGGGAGGTCCTAATGGTGCAATCTCAATTCTGACTACGTCATAGATAGCCAATCAGAAGGCACCTCTCTTGCTCCAGATCTTGCTAAGTATTATAAAAGATCCTGTCCTCCCTCACTCAAGGTCTTCAGGTCCTCTTAACTTCAGGTCTGGTACCTCTTGGCTACCCCTATGTATATATGGGAATATAGTGTGTAATTACATGTGTATTCAAGAACATATCACATTACTTACATGTACACATATGTGAATAGACACATACATGTATGGATCCTTTTTTATATATTATACCCACATACACAAATACATGTGTGTATATACAGATACATGTACTATATACATATGAACATATATAAATCCATTGGGGTTATCATGTAAAAGATGGTCAATGAACTGACTTCTGAAGGAAGTCAGGAATTTTAAGAGGCAGAGGAGAAAGTGAAGAGGTAGAGCAGACCAGGCATTGGGAACTCCCCATGCAAAGGCCCAGACACTGGCACTGGAATGCTGTGTGTGAAGGCAGGGTGTCTGTGCTCTAGGTATCTGTCTGAATCAGTTTGGGAAGAATTTCACTCAAAGGCAGAGGATCATTTAGTGCCTTTGCATCCTGGTTGCAGTGGTATGAATTTATGTTTTTAAATAGATGTTCAGAAAGGCCTTGTGGTCTCAGCAAGTGCTGAGTATTCCTGTGCCCTGACAATGCTGATATCTCATGGCACCTGTGAGGCCAGAGAAGGAATCTCTGAAAGTTTTCTCAGTCACACCTCCGGTGACAAGATAATTCAGGACACTCAGACACTAACCTAGGTCCTCCTTGTTTCTTGGCCCTCTAGGTTACTTTTCTTAATACTTGAGGGTGTGTTTTGTTTTACTGGGTCAAATGATTTAGTATTTTCAGAGTAGGATGGAATCAGATATGGCCCAGCAGAACAAATCAGAAAGGTCTGATGGGTTTCTTCCCTGTTCTCATCATTGACCTAAGACAAGTCATTCAATAAACATTAGTCTTGGTTTCTCCATGTATAAAATGAGGGAACTGGACCAGATGATCCTATCCAGGTCTGACATTCTCATGTCCTAAGGCTTCTCACCTGCCTTGCCTCTGGGCTCTCATCTTACCAGCTGTCCAGACAGAAACCATACCCTGGGATACCTGCATCTTTCACCCCCTGTGTGCCTGACCTAGAGCCTTGTTGTTCTGGGCCATGGTTGGTTCACCCTGCCTGATATTCCTCCCCAACCATCTTCTCATCCTCCCCCTTGCAATGTAAGCAGACCTCTCATCCCCATCCCTCTCCATTTCAGGACACACATTCAAATCAGCTCTTTATGGAACCTTTGGTTTCATGTATTATCCTTGTAACTTTCCAAACAAAGGCACGCCTCACTATCCACCCCATCCCTATGTGTGTTTTTTCCTCCTATTAAATGTAAAGACTCTCAGAGCTAGGAATGCCTTGCTTTTTCTATTTGTGTCTACTGCGCCTAGCATAGTGCTTGATACAGTAAACATTGAATATATTTTCTTTTCTTCCTTCCTTCCTTCCTCCCTTCTTTCCTTCCTTCCTTTTTTCTCTTTGGTCTCTTCTATTTTCAAGTCAATGAACCTATCAAAATAATACATGTACAGATGATTTATCCAAAGATTATTTACAAGTGAAATTTAAAAAAAAAAGGATATTAGGTCTTAACAATGAGTTTTTGGCCACTGTTTGGAGGTGGCAGAAGCCAGGTAGCAGGATCATAGTTCTCATTCTTACCGAATTTTGTTCAAAATATGTCCTAAAAGGAATTCGTTGTATTTCCCCCCAAATTCCTCTCTTCCCAATTTTCCTATTTCTGTTATTGAAGAATTTACCATCCTTTCCTTTCCTTCATCTCCCATATCAAGTCCTTTACCAAGTCTTCTCACCTTTACCTCCACCACATCTCTGATACCCAGTCTTTTGTCTCAACTCAAGCTACTGTTTCACTGGTTCAGGCCCTCATTGCCCCTTACCTGGGCATTCACTGCCCCCAGTGTCTCTTCTCTCTAACCCGTACTCTGCACAACAGCAAGACTGATATTCCTAAAGCATAATCTAACCAAGTACAGTACCGGCCATGTCATGTCCCCACCTTATTACAATCCATTGACTCCCTATCACCTCTAGGGTATGTTAATCAGGTATTTATCCAGCATCTAATAGATACCAGTCACTGTACTTGGTACTGGCGACGTAAGCATAAATGAAATGATCGAGACAGTTAAGTGGCGCAGTGGATATAGGGCTGGGTCTGGAGTTAGGAAGACCTGAGTTCAAATCTCATCTCAGAAACTTACTAGGTATATAACCCTGGGAAAGTCACTTACCCTCAGTTGCTTTAGTTTCCTAAACTGTGAAATGGAAGTAGTGATTGCACCACACTCAAAGGGCAGCTGTGAGAACAAAATGAGATAATCCCATTGCTCTGTGAAGTCTGGACCCAGTCAAAGGACCACACTTGAGGACCAGAGGGCAACATGTGGCCTGGAGGCAGCAGGTTCCCCACCCGTGATCTAGTGTCCTGATTATGAATTTAGTGTAATCCAAACGAGCTGCTTTCACTGTTGTTTTTATGGGACTCTAAAAAGTTCAGCAGATCTGTATCTATTTTCTTCTATTTGTCATCCTTCAAGTTTTAGCTATAAATCATATGGGCACAGGTAGCTTTAGCTGGATTGGAACCCAAGCTTTCTACATTTACTATTTCCTGTTTGGCTATTTGCTGTTTTGTTCATAGTCTTAGCTCTTTCTCTGTCTTAATATTTAGTAAATGATATTGTATTCTAAATCAGAATGTCCCTTGTTTCCCATGTTTCTCTGCTGAGTAAAATTAAACCTAATTACATAACTGCCTGAGTTCTTTTGCCTTCTTCATAGGAGTGACTTTTTATGTCAGTTAAGTTTATCTAGGAAATGGTTAATAAGGTTTTTACTTTTGCTAATTTTGTTTTTCAAGATTAAGTATTTTTTAAGGTTAATTTGAAAGTGATATAATTGTATAGAGTTTCTCCTTTTCAAGATGTAGCTAGTATGACTTGAAAACAGAGATTCAAAAAGTGTTTAAATCAGTTTTTAAGAATCATAGACTTGAAGTCTCAGAACTTCAGACCATAGATTATCTGAGGTGGAAGTGTCCTTAGAACATAGAATGTCAAAGCTAGGAGACTCTTCAGAACAAAAAATTTCAGAGTTTTAAAGAACCTTAGGTCATAGAATGGAAGGAATCCTAGAACACAGAGCGTGAATACTAGAAGGGACATTAGAATATTGAATGTTATCAATAGAAGAAACCTTACAAGATCATCAGTTTCACAGATGACAAAACCAACATTCATAGAAATTCATTTAAGCTCAGACAGATAGAGATAGAACTAGAATCAGAATAATCTCCAGATTGCAAATTATAATCTAAAATCACTATCTGTTATTTTCCCCATTAAAAAATCACAGACATTCCCTAACAGGTAGCTGGATATTGTTGAAGTTCTGGTGGGCATGCCCAGTCTTCAGAGGTTAACATCATGGTAGACAGCCATGTCTCAGACCATTGACATCATAGTCTTCTAGGGCTAGATGTATTTTGTAAGGTTAATGTCAAACATATCTCTACCACTTCTACTCCTAGGCTCCTCAAAATACCTTAAAATAATAATGTGTCCCTAGAGATCATGGATTCCAAGTTCAAAGTAACCATATGAGGAAACTGAGACCTAGAAAGATGAGTTGGCTTCCCAAGTTCACATTGTTTGCAAATTGTGGGTCAGAGAATTAAACTCAGGTTGACTGACCCCAAATCCAGTATTATTTCTACTCTAGTGTTTCTATCCAACCTCCTACTCCCTGTTTCTGTGCCAAGTACATAACCTCTTCCCTAAAAGATCCTTCTCCAAGCAATTGGTATGGTTTCATCCACCCATGATTTGCTATTGCACTAAATAATTACTACTCTTTGATAGTGTCCATGT
This sequence comes from Potorous gilbertii, assembly GCA_028658325.1. Lineage (NCBI taxonomy): Eukaryota > Metazoa > Chordata > Mammalia > Diprotodontia > Potoroidae > Potorous > Potorous gilbertii. Next base: position 679,431,857 of record CM053770.1, read on the forward strand.
GGAAAAGAAGATCACAACCCAGTCAATCAATACATTAAAAAAAATTGATTAAGCTTATACAATTTCTTAGATATTGTACTAGGCACTTCTGGAGATATGAAAACAAAAAGGAAAGATTTTCTGCCCTCAAGAATTTTACATAGTATCAATAGAGATAAAATGTGTGTATGTGTATACACACATGAAATACATATACATGCAATAGTATTTATTATATATTATAATGATGTTATAATGTATGTATGTGTATATACAAACATACAATATATATGCATACAATACTATTTACTATAATGCTATTATAATGTATATATATGTGTGTGTGTGTGTGTGTGTGTGTGTGTGTGTATACATACACTCATATATGATATAGCATATATACAAGATAAACGCAAGATTACTATGGGAGGCACCAGTAGCTATGGAGTTCCATAACATCATGGTGGTCTGCCATGTTCAAGGAAGGATGAAGAAAACTTCTTTACTGATCAAACATCCAAAATCAAAACTTGCTTTGCTTTTTGGCCACTGGATTGTTACTTAGTCTGGTAGATAGGAAAAGGTCAGACCCACAGAAGTACCTTTGACTGGGCTCTAGGAGCATGGGATATCTCTGATCTTGTCTCTTCCAGCCGTCAATTTTCAGAGCTTATGAAATCAAGGTGAATGTGATTCCAAGTTTGCTTTTGATTCTTGTTACCCAGATGTCTGGAAAGACAATAACAAAGTTTTATACTCACCCTGTACCTTTCCCAAAGGAGCCTTGGCAACATATCCCTGTAAAGTGAAAGCAATGATGGTATCTTCAGAGAATGCTTGCTGAGTGAGTGAGTGAGTGAATGAATGAATGGACTACTGAGAAATGACTGAGATGATTGCCACTTCATTCTCTCCGCCCTCCACAGAGAAACCTGGATGAAACAGAAAAATAGTGGCATTTTTCGTTGAGTCATGTCTGGATCTGAAAATGGTCTATCCCAAAGACCAAGGTCTGCATCCTCCCTGTTTCCTCTGAATGACAAGTTCTCAGCCAAGATCCAATCTCACACTGAGGTTCAGCATGTGTGGGTGTTTGATTCCAGATTTTTCCTTCTTTGCCAAAATGTGGAACTGGCTCCAATCAGGATGCTAAGGCAGCTCGGTCTGCTCCTAGATGAGGATTGATTTTAGACAAGATTTTCTTTTTTGGTTGATGAAGGAATACTCATAGCCAGTCTGGCAAGAGCCAGTGGCCTGAATCCCCCAGGCAAAGATGACTTTGTGCTGGTGGATGGTCAAAGTCATCAGTTTCCTCTGTTCTACGCTTTTCAAAAGAAGGGCAGACCATGAGAAACCGAGTTTTGAGCAGGATTTATGTGATGTGTTTTGATAGATACATATATAGAAACATAGATAGATATATTGTTGAGTTATTTCAGTCATGTCTGACTCTTCATGATCCCATATGGGTATTTCTTGGCAAAGATACCAGAATAGTTTGACATTTCCTTCTCCATCACATTTTACAGATGAGGAACTTGAGACAAACATGGTTAAGTGACTTGCCCAGGGTCACAAAGCTAGAAAGTGTCTGAAGTCAAATTTGAAGTCAGAGCTTCCTGACTCCGGGACTGGCATTTTATCTACAGCACCACCTGCACATATATGTGTGTGTGTGTGTGTGTGTGTGTATGTATATGTATATTATTGTATATATGCATGTGTGTATATGTGTATATATACACATATATCTATATACACTCTCAAGCTGAACTGCCAAGTATTCAAACTATGCTTCAGAGAGTGCAATTCTAATGGGCTGGCCACATTGTTCAAATGCAAAATGTACGCTTGCAGAAAAACTATTTTATGGAGAACTCACATGGGGCAGGCGATCACATGGTGGCCAGAAGAAACAATACAAGGTCACTCTCAAGGTCTCTCTCAAGAATTTTGGATTTGACTGTGCAACATGGGAGACACTGGCACAGGAATGCTCAGCATGTCATGCCCACATCGGAAAGGGTGCTGTGCTCTTTGAGCAAAGTAGAATTGAGACAGCACAAGGTAAACGCAGGATGTGCAAATTTGGGATATCCACCCCAAATGTTCACACAGACTATCTGTGCCCAACCTGGGGTAGAGCATTCCAAGTTTGTATTGGTCTGATCAGCCAGTTGGACACACTGAAAGTTCACTTTATCATGGTGACGTCATTTTGGTCTTCAATGAAGGACAAAAACCAACGAATCTATATACCTTATATATGTGTCCCAACATACTTGAATCAGAGATAGTGATATATGCTTATATAGTACTTTATGAAACCTTTTCAGGTCACTCATGATGGTATGCCATGTTCACAACTAATTAATGATAAGGTTGAGCCAATTTTTCCTCTCATTTTCCAGTTCTAACTATGAGAGGGCCCTCATGAGTAAATTTGGACACTGGTGCATTATTGAGTTGCTCTGTTATTGTAGCTCAGTCAACAAATGCAATTAAAGTCCTCAATCAGCCCAAGGACTCTTGGATGGAAGTCCTTGCTCCTCCCTTCCAATGGTTTGCCTTTTACTTTGGAGCTACTACACCAGAAACAGTAAAGAGAGACAGAGTGCTCTAGTCTTTTCTTGGCTAATCAGAATATCAGTTGGCTTCTGCCTCTTTTTGTATCTCTAGGACTTGACCCAAATTCTCACACATATTTTGTATTTAATAAATATTAATTGATTGATTAATTTTCCCAAGGTTACCCTGAAAGAAGAGGGGACTAGACTTTGTTTCCCCCACTCCTAGGTCAGCAATCTTTTCCAATGGACATTGCGGCTTTTATTCTTTAACATAGGTATAGGATCCACCTTAGCTGGGTTGCACCAGGTGGCTGCTGAAATCCCTCTAGTTCTAAACTGCTAGTGGAAAGATAGTATTAATAACTAGCTAGGGTATAATACAGTGTCTCCTAAGGTCCAAGAGTTTCTCTCTTCTTCAGCTTTAGGGAGATTAGATTAAAGAGGAAAAGTTCTGAGTTAATCAGTCATGACTCCAGATGCCCAGGTAGGAAAATTCCTAACATTTAGACAGGGATTGAGTCCTTTGTCTTATTTTACATGCATATCTATTGCTAGTTAACTCCTGGTTAAAAGAGTTGAAGTAAAATTTAACTTACTAGAAAATATTGGGTAAGGAAACAATAGTTTATATTCTGGTAGTAGATGATAGAAAATCCCTAGTTGAGGAAGTGAGCAAAAGAGCTTACCTTTTCTTGGGACTCTTCCCTCAACCTGGAACTACTTACTGCTCTGAGATGCTTGTAGGGCTGGTGACTCACTTCCAGATCTCTCCTCTTTGCTACCTCTTAGTTCTGCTTCATAGGTCTATTATAAATGGCGTCATGCTCACTCCAGCTTTGGTCCTTCCGGATATTCAGAACCTCTCCTTGGTTCTAAAATAGCATCTTCCTTTTATGCAGATTCCTTAGAGCACATCCCAGACTCTTCTAAGGTCTTTGATTGATTCAAGGTGTACAGGCTCAAGTCACACTTAGTTTTTTTTTTGTTTGAACTAATCAAGGAAAGTTCTTACCTAAGAAAAGTCATTTCTTTTAAGTAGATGGGATAATCAGTACAGCCTTACTCTTATATTAACTAACTTTGTGCCAAAGGGAAGTATTTAGAGAAGTAGTACATTTTAGAACCAGACTCAAATCTAGGCCATTGACTTCAGTCCCGTATTAATTCCAGGATGCCAAATTATGATAGCCTCTGGTGACCTGTTGCGCTAAGATAACGGCAGCATCCCTCAGCCACAAACAGCCTGTAGCATCACTGCTGGGTATAGGAAACCCTTTGTAGAAAAAGGACACCTGTGAACCAGACTGAGAATTAACCCTGAACTGTTTAAGAAATCAGGAGATGAGAAGAAGACCACAGAGTCCAAGGAAGAACTCTATCCAAGGAGAGAAAAAAGAAAGCAGAGACTGAGCCAGAAGTCAGAGTGCAAGAGACGGAGAGATGGTCAGAACAGCTGACAAAACCTTGCAGTGGGAACCAGGGAGGGATGTGGAAGGAGGAAGGTAGTATCAGTTTCTGAGAAGGTAGGGCAGGGAGAGCTTCTGCAATGCCTGGTTTGGAATCAGAAGAAAAGGAGGGAAAGATCTGTTCCTGTGCTTTAGAGTTTATTGTTGGAAATGCAGGTGGAGTCAGATGCAAACCTCTGCTGCTTGGACAGTGGGCAGCTGCCGGCATGGTGGCAGCAGCAGATGCAGCCTCCAGTAGATCCAAGGGAGAAATACCAATCTGGCCTGCTGTTTTCCAGGCCCAGAGAATCCCTGGACCCATTTACTGTTTGAGCTGCTTCTCTGAGCCATCAGGATCTGGCCACAAGCCTTGGCTGGGGCGGCTGGTCTTTGCTGACTGGGAAGGCAGCCAGGCTGGGGGGCTGCCCACCCCCTCTGCCTGGGGAGCTGAGGAGCAGGAGCTGGGGGGCTTTGAGTGCTTCAGTGAAGGAGGCTTTTGCTTTCAGCCCTGAGAAAGCATGCAACACAATTCACTTCAACCCTATAAACCGAACTCTTCCTTCCTGTGCATCTCTGATGTTCCAGGCGTTGTGCAGGCTGCTGGGGATAAAAGTATGAAAAATAAACAGCCCTGCCCTCAAGGGGCTTATATTCTACTGGGCAGACAAACTAAATGCAAGGAAATGTCAGGATGCTGCGCAATGATAGGCACCAAGTTTGGCTTTGAGCTAGAGAGAAGCCAATATATCTTTGCAGACTGGGCAGGAGGGGGTATTCCTATGGAACATTTTAATAACTGCAAGACTCAGTTGAAGCTTTGGCTCACTCAGCTTGTCCTCTTTATTTTTAAATCTTACTTATAAAGGAAGGTTGGTTGAGTATAAAGTGGGGTGGAGATGGGGTGGATAGATTGGAAAAGAAGGGGAAGCAAAAATAGAAGATAGCGATATTTTTACAAGATTATTCTTGTTTATAAAACAAAACAACATCATCAGACAAGTGAGAAAGTTCAGGAAACAGACATGAATCATAAAGAAAACTCCCATGCAGAAAGTGTTCTATGCTTTATAATTTATGTGCCTTTCTCACACAGTGACTTCTCATGTAAGACAGATTTCAGGAAGGAGTCTACTAAATGAGAAACTGAGGCTGGATTTGTTGTCAAATAAGGCAGCACTTGGAGTTAGAGTCCAGGCCCCCTGACTGCAAATTTGATGCCCTTGTTACTGGACTTTGCCATAGACTGGAAGCCCAACTGTCTAAGGCTACAGAGCAGGACCTTTGGAGGGTGAGGACTGTTTCCCTTTTGTCTTCATATCTCCAGACCCAAGCACAGTGCCTGACATATAAAAGTTACATACTAACTGTTTATTAATCCAGTCTCAGACCTAGTCTTCAGTGTGCCCTGGATCATCCAGAGTGGGGCCTGAGATATGTTAGAAAAATGTTTGTAGAAATAGCATCCCCTGGAAGGACGCTTTTGATCTGAATTTGGTATGTTCTGATAGTGCCTCCAGTCCACTCCAAATGCATGTCTGCTCATCCCTATGAAACTAGACCTTGCAGGGTGTTGTTCCTTTTTCCTTTTCCTACATCTAGAGGCTCCTAGGTTTTCATTTTATCACATGTGTTCATATGGATTTGAGAAAACAAGTTATCATTTTCCCTTTTGGGTTTGAGAAAAGTGGAATCCAAGGGGCCCATGAAGGTTGCTCTCCCAACCCCCAGAGTATGAAGAATTGGCTACTTTACATCCCATGTGTCCTTTGTTTTTAATGGAACCAAGCTCCACACAGGGTGTCTCAGATCCATATAAGACCTTCATCACTAATGTTTGCTTTGGGACTCCAGGCTTCACAGCTGTTGATGGGAAAATACATTTGGCTCATTATCTAGCTCCCTGGTGGTTTCACCTCTGAACTCTTAGCCAGCCACATTCTGGTCCTTTCTTCAGCCGGCCTGGTTAAGTCCTTCTCTTTTTTTGAGGGGAGGGGCTGTTGCACTGGTTCCCCCCTTACTAAACATTCATAAACGTCACTGTGCAGAGGACAGAATAACAACTGAGTGGTGTCATTTTCCAAAAGACATTTCTATAGACTGGGGAAGGCAGAGGCCACCTTTCTGTACCTCTGTTTGCAAGGCTGAAACCAATCAAAGTCAAGATGTGAATTGTTCTTGGAATAAGGGAGAATCTTATTAGTCTCCAGTTACATATCCAACACCCCCAGCCCCAAATAATCTAACTATGTTGCTTATCTCTGGTTTGTGGTATGGATTTGATGCCAGAATCTGACTCTCAGGAGAGAATGAAGATAGTGGACTTTTTTTTGTCAAGACAAGATAGCTCCATGGCTTATAAAAAATGGATGTGGGAATTAAGAAATGCCAGGGTAAGTTCAAGTATGGCCTAAGGGGTCAGGGGCAGGGGACAAAAATGTTTCCAAGTTCATACTGTAAAAATGATGACTCTCATAGATTCAGATTTGACTGTGGGTAGAATTATTGAAGGCTAGTGAGACACAGAACTGAAGTGCCAATCCCTAGGTTTGAACACAGAAAAGTGAATAGACCTTTTAACCAAGAAGACCTGGGTTCCAGTCCTACCTCAAATCCTACTGGTTCTCTGATTCTTGGCAATTCACTGAACCTCCCTAACCCTCAATTTCCTCATCTGTAAAATGAGGGGGTTGGATTCCATAGCTTATGAAGTCTCTTTTAGATCTCAGTCCAGGTTATATCATACTATTCCTTGAATGGGGGTCATAGGATCATAAGTATAGAGCTGGACAGGGTATCAGGGAATGCTGAGCCCAGCCAACTCATCTTATAGAAAAGGAAACTGAAGCCAGGAGAGGTCAGTGACTTGCCTTAGATTTGAATTAGGTCCTGAACCTCCAGCATCAAGTTGATTTCCTTGCTAAATTCCCTGCCTGAGTAGGTGAAGCAGAGAAGGAAAACCTCAGTCAGGGACTGAGATGTGTGATGCTCTTCTGAGAAAAGGAAGGGAACCCCAGTCAAGGATAGAATGCTTATAATCCAAAAGGTCAATTTCTGCAATGTCCTTGAGCTGCCCAGATCCAAAGGACTGAAAGACTATCTTCAATCAAATGATCCCTAACCTGAGAAATCTGCTAGATACCTAGATACTAAAATGCAAGGATTGTCCCAGATGGAAAGCTGGCCCAATCAGAGCTGCTTCCCCAAAACTTTAGTCTTTTATTGTAAAGGCATGTACGCCACCCCTACAGAACATTGATGCCCTATCTGATCCCTGGTTGGTTCAGGCATCACCTTCTCATTCAACCACCCCCAGCCAAGTTTCAGATCCATCCTCCAATGACCTTGGGCAAGTCACCACCTCTGTGGGCTTTAGTTTCCACATTATAATCAACCACCAAGCATATAATAGTGAGGAGACTCTCATGGTGTAATAAGTAATAACCCAGGAGGACTTGGTTTCAAACACCATAGTAGTGGCTATCAATCTGAGTTTTGCTTAGTCACTTAAACTTTCACAGCCTCAGTTTCCTTGTGTGTAAAATGAGGGATTAGTCTTACACGATTGCTGTTTCATTCTATTAGATGGCGTGTCCCTTGAAGCAGGTACTGCTGTTGCTTTGCTGTGTGTCCCCAGGGCATAGCACAGTGTCTGGAACACAGTAGGCACTTTGTAAACCTAAAGTTATGATGATGACAATTACAAATCTTAAAAGAGTTTAATGAATGGCATGTTTTGTTTGTTTGTTTTTATTTTTCTAAGGAAGTACCTAATAACAGTTATCTGGCATATGAAAGCATTTAAGGTTAGAACCTTATTTAAAAAATTAATTAGCATGTGAAAAGTTGTCAGACCTATACCTTTATTCTTTACAGGCTTAAGTGAAGTTTATAGTCATAAATGACTCAGCCTCATGACTCCCTGAGTCTAAAATTTAGACAGGGGATCACCCTCTAGTTTAAATGACATAGATGGCATAGTCACACATAGCCTATGTTGAGACCCAGCTTCACACCACAAACAACACATGAGTTTCCATTTCAGGTGGAAAGTATATAATTCACGAAGGAGCTCAGAGACAGACAAGGCCCTGCCATCCAGGCCCAGTGTGACAGTCCTCATCTCTTAATCAATCAGTCAATTAGTAAGCATTTTATTATACACTCGCTGTGAGTCAGGCGTGGGACTTAGGCACTGAGGGTACAAAAAAACCATGAATCTGCCCCTACTCTCAAGGTCCTGTTACATACCAACAGGGAAGATCTTGTGCATACAGACAAGTATGGGGAAATGACATAAATAAAGCATTGTCAGCAGTAGGTAAGTCTATAGTCTTGAGTCTAGGGTAAGGGCTCTTAATTCCTGTTGGCTGTCATGGACCCCTCAGGCAGTCTGGTGAGGCCCATGGAACTCTTCTCAGAATATTTCCAAACTGGGCTGGGAGCTCCTTCAGAGCAGGCACTGTTTTTTGCCCTTATTTTTATCTCTAGTACTTAGCATGATGCCTGAAACATAGCGGGTATTTCTTATTACTGTTCAGTCGTTTTTCAGTTGTGTCTGATTCTCCATGATGCCATTGTGGTTGTCTTGGCAGATGTCCTGGCAGTGGTTTGCCCTTTGCTTCTCCAGCTCACTTTTTAGATGAGGAAACTCAGGCAAACAAGTGCCCAGGGTCACACAGCTAGGAGGTGTCTGAGGCCAGACTTGAAATCAGAAAGAGAAATCTTCTTGACTCCAAGTCCAGTGCTCTGTGCACTGCACCATCTGGCTGCCTTAGTAGATGCTTAATAAATTAACATTGATTGACAATGAATTGAATAAAATACTTAAAATAACAAAGGAAACCAGTTGTATTGAAATAGTTATCAAAATATAAATAAGTGAATGAATGAAGCTCACAAGTTCCAGGTTAACAGGCCCTGATCTATGATCTGATATCTATGATCAATTGAAATGACCTCAATGACCATTTTGTCCAATTCAGGAAACCCCTTTGGGGTGCCCTGATGAGTGGATGTCTAACCTTGCCTCAGAAATGTCCAGTTAGGGGATCCCACTACATCTGCGAGGTACTAACTTCCACTTTTGCACAGCTGTAATTCTTAGCCTTGTTTTTCCCTTGACATTCATTCTAAATCTGCCTCTTTACAGCCTCCTCTCTTTGTCCCAGGTCCCATCCTTTGGGACTAGACAGAGTAAGACCCAGCCTCCCCCAACTTCAATCTTTTCTTCTCCAAGATAAATATCTCTGGTTCTCTCAGCATTCATTACAATGCCTCAGAATCATTGGAAACAGGTTAGCTCTGTTCACTGGGGTTTTTGTAGTTAGAATGACTTTGCGGATCCCTAAGTATAGGTCTCATATACTGACTGTGCGTGATCCAAGATCCCCTCCAGCTCAGTACTGAGAGGTACATCTCCCTGCTAGATGCATCATGACAGCATTTTCAGGGAACTGAGATCGTGAGCCACTTGGGGTGGGGTAGAGGGGGGGATAGGAGTGATGGCTCTACCATTGAATCCTAGATCTTTGAGCTACTGAAGGATGTTTTGCCATAAAAGACCAAGGGAGGGATATGTCACTGAAAAAGAGTAAATTTTGTTAAAAGTAGTTTTAATATTTGAAGGGTAAATAAGCTTTAGGTCTCTGGAAAAATCCCTTATTTTGGAATACTGCCTCCCCCAAAGATGCTGTAGGAATGGGTGCTACCATCTGTACTTGTGTTGTGGTTTCTCTGTATAGCCAATGACTCTACATCTTTCTTTGGTTTTCATGATTTGGGCCATAGACTGTGAGGGAGAAATGGGAAGGGGAGAGAGGATGAAGTGGTGAGAAAAAGGAGAGAGGAAAAGAGAAAATGGGAGAGGGAGGGAAAGAAGAAAGGGAGGAAAAGAGAGAATGAGGGGAAACAGAAAGAGGAAGGGAGAAAAATGGAAATAGAGGTAGGGAAGGGAAAAGATGGAGAGAAGAGAGGGAAAGAAAAAGGGAAAGAAAGAGGGGAAAGAAGAGAGGAAAAAGGAAAGAAGAGGAGAGAGAGAAAGAAGAGAAAGGAGGAGGGAGAGAGAGAAAAAAGGAAGAGAGGAGCCAGAGAAGGAGACAGGGAAACAGAGAGATGTAGAGACAGAGAGACAAAACAACAAAAAACTGCCAGCAATTCAGCAAGAAGTTGGCATACCTTATGATGATGACGAAATTGCCATTCCTGGGAGCTCAGCAAGTTTTGGTTTTTTCTCTTTTTCAGACATACTAAGTAAATAAATAAATTAAAGCGGGGAGCACGGCTTGGTGAATGGTAGCAGCATCATGGACCAGGTTTCAGTCCTTCTGTCTTCCCTCATGTTTGTGCTTATAGTGTTATGGTCACTAAAAATAATGCCAGACATTTGTGTGGTGCTTTGTTGGAGCAGGTCACAATAATGCATTTATAGCAGTCTTTCCTCACAAAATAAATAAATAAATGGAATGAATAAATAAATAGAATTAATAAGTAAAGCAAATAATATTAAAAATAGCAATGGTGACCATCGTTGTACGAGTCTTAAAGATGAGGAAAATAAGGCCCAGAGAACTGAGGGATTTTGTCCAGCTTTCAAAGGAAACCAGTAGCAGGGAAAGAATTTAGAATTATCGAAAAGTAGAGGTGGAGGGTGGGATGTGGGAGCCAACGTGCACTGGTTCCTGAGAACCGATTGTTAAATTTTCACTGTGAGCATTTACAAAACTCAGCAAATGCTCCAAGTCAGGGCTTGCTATATGGTTATGCTGGTCTTCCAGACTTTAAAAAGTGATGGGGAAAATGTTAACAGTAGAGATTAAACTTAAAAGTGTGACCTGGGTACAATTTTTTTCCACTGGAAAGTCGGTTGTTAAATTTTGATAAACTCCCTTCTGGATGAAAGGGACCATAGAGCACAGAACGTCAGAGCTAGAGATTTAAAATGGAAAATATCAGAACTTGGGAACAACCTTGGAACAGAAAATGTTAAAACCAGGATAGATCTTAGAATAAAGTAAGGGACAGCTAGAAGGAACCTTAGGACACGGAATGTTAAGCCTGGGAGAAACCTTAAAAAGCCAGAACCTGAAAGGACGGTAGAAGAGTGTGTCAGGGCTGGGAAGAGAACCTCCCAGAATTGTAATCATAGACTTGGGGAGTTGAGAAGGCCCCTGCATTTCATACAGGAAAGGAATATCCCTTGTAACCCGCAAGTGGTTAAAATTACTGTTAGGACCCAAGTTTTCAGGCTAGAACAGACCATTTGGTCCTCACCCCCAGTTTTTCAGACAAGAAAACTGAGGCTTGGGTTAGCTGGTTTCTTCATGCAAATAATAGTAAATATTAATAGTAAGTAATAATTAGTTATTAATGACATCAACTCATTATTAACAATGTTACATATCAATAATTGCTTTAAGGTTCACAAAGCACTTTACAAATATCTCCTTTTTTTAATTGCCGTAACAACCCTGGGAAGCAGGTGCTATATCTCCATTTTACAGATGAGGAAACTGAGGCAGAGAATAAATGGCTTGTCCAGGTTAACGAGCTGCAAAGTGAGTTTCTGCTGCAAATCTTTCTGAATTGCATTGAACCCCTGGGCTCCCTTTTAGAGGTCACTGAGTCTAGCGTCCTCGCTGTCTGATAAAAGTGAAGTCCAGAGACATTAAACTACTTGCCTAAGGGAACACAGCCACTCAGTGGCAGAGGCAGGATTTGAACCTATATTTACTGATTTCCAAGTCCTACTATGTTCCCTTGCTGTTTTCTATGGTCCTAACCTCCAGGGCAAATCCAAGGAAAGCGCAACTAACCCTCTACAATGTGAGAGCCCTGAAATGTCTGAGGAAGCTTTTATTTATGATCAGTGACAAATCTGGAAAGGGAGATTGGAGAAACAAAGGAGGAGAGGATGAGGCTGGAAGAAGATTATTTTGCGAGGTAGCCTAATCCAAGATTGACTGTCATGGGGACCAGGGGTGAAGGAAGATGGAGAGGGATGAAGAGCTTTGCCCATAGTGACAGAGGCTGGGGGAAGCCTGTAGACCTTGCTACAGTCTAGTGAGCAGTAACACCTGTATCCCTTTGCTCTGAGGAGTCACAGAGGAAAAGTGGGTGCTGCTCTCCCCTCTTGGCAGGTTGTTGGATGTATTCCCATCATTCCAGTGCCTGCCAACTGTCCTCTCATTTCTTCCTGGGGGATCTCCTCTTCTGTGTTTATTAACCCACGTCTTTAGATCCCATCCACTCTTTGTGTAGTGATCAGAGGACCCCCTTCAACCCGACTAGTCACTATTTTTTTCTTCCTGTTCTGCATCACTCAGTCCTGGATTCTGGGACCTGACCCTCAACATCCTCCTCCAGAATCAGGTTTCCTTCCATTTCAAACTCTGAGTCTCCGTGTTGGTTGAGAGCTGAGGAGGGTAAGGCTGGACACATTAGCCCAGTAGTTTTAAAAGTCAGAGCGGAGCTTTCTCAGTGAAATCACAGACCCACAGAAACTTGGTTTGACTTGGAAGGTGCATTTGAGTTCTAGACTTTGAAAGGTCTGTTAATCATAATCCAACAAAAATGAGACTTTAAACACAATAATAACAGCTATCGTTTAGCTGTGTTTTAAAGTTTACAATGCACCACCTATACATAATGTCAAGTAACTGGCAAGAACCTCTTTTCATAGGGTTGAAACAGAACCAGGAGGGAACCATTGCTCCCTGAGTTTGGCTTTTATTCCCTTTGATGCTGAAGGTAGAAGTTAAGGAGGGCCAGAAATCTCATTCATTCACATCTTTCTCCCCAAAATACCACATTTATATGTCTGCTCCAGAATGTATTGATAATCCCTGCCTCAGATTCCTGGAAGGTGTGTCCCTCTTTCTCAGTTTCCTGCCTTGGTTGCGGAGAAAGCTACGTCCCTTGTTTGAGGGGCTCCTTGGGCCCAAATTTCTGTGATTTCCCAGTGTACAGGATAAGTAGGTGATGAAAGTTCCACCCCTCCCTTCCTCAGTCTCTAAAGCTACTTTGCACTAAGTGTTTTAATACTCTTCCAGAAGATGGGATTCCGATTTAGGAAGTCCTTTCCAGAAGCCAGACAAGCATGGGGCCTCTTCCCATTAGGGATAGAGGCTTTGGAGTACCATATAACCTAACTAAGATGTCCAGTGGGCAGACTGACTGAGCCCCCTTCCCTTCCAGCTGGACATGAATGCTTAAAGTTTTTAAAACTCTCAGGTCGGCCCTTTGGAAAGGCTGACCTCAATTGTCCCCAAGAAGCTGAGTCCTGACTTTAGGGAATGTGTGTGTGGCCCCCATGAAGCATCAGGGGACACAAAGTGTTTGCCTCTGAGTATTCTTGTCAGAAAGACTCCGGGATGATATTACTGATATGGGATCATTCCTTTCCCCTGTAAGAATGCCAATCTGAGTATTATACTAGCAAGAGAAACTTTATTGTCCATTAATTTGTCCAAAATTTCATAGGAGAAGGGAGCTTCTGTCAAGGAAATCCCTTTATCATCTACCCAGATCAGTAAATGCTCTACAATGTATATAGAAAGACACCTGGAGCACAAAGGGGTTGACACAGCCAGTATATGTCAGAAGCAATCTTCCCGCTTCTCTGTCTATAGCATGCCTCTCTATATTCTTTGTCCAGAGAAATTGAACAAACTAAAATATATTAAAAAATGCACCTTGTAAGTACAAAGTGGGAAGGACTGGCTAGACAGCAGTTCATTTGATAAAGTATGTGGGATTTATAATATACCACAAGCTCAGTGGGTGTCAAAGGTATACTATGGAAGCAAAACACAAAGAGAAGAGGAAGAAGAAAGGAGGAAGAAGGCTACCCTAGTTTGAGCACATCTGGAGTGTTATATCTATCAAGAAGCATTTAAGTGCCTGCTCTGTGCCAAGCACTGTGCTAAACCATGATGATGCAGACGTAGGCAAAAACTCAAAGGGCTCCTCAAGGAACTCACAGTCTAATGAAGAAAATGTGTCAATACAAAAATCATATCCAATACATAGCAAACTCTGAGAGTTGGCGTTCAAAGCTGGGGAGGCCATGGCAAGTGTCCTGCAGTTCAATCTTGGAGGCAGCTGGGGAAATTAAGGCAAGAAGGGGCAGCATGGAAACTATGGTGCATAGAAGGTATATAAAGATTGAAGAAGGAGCGTTGGGAGCAAGGAAGAGAAAATTCCGAGTGCCATATTTTAGGAAGGAAATTATAGATTGGAGAGCATGCAGAGTTGGCTAACCATGATAATTTAGTTGTTGAATTATGTCTGATTCTTGCAGACCTCATTTGGAGTTTTCTTGTCAAAGATTCTGGAGTGGTTTGCCATTTCCTTTTCTAGCTCATTATACAGATGAGGAAACTAAGGCAAACAGGATGAAGTGACTTACCCATAGTCACACAGCTAGTAAGTATTTGAGGTCATATTTGAACTCATGAAGATGTCTTCATGATGCCAGCCCCAGCACTCTGTGCACCATGGTGCCACCTAACTGGCCATTCATGATGATGAAAGTTCTTAAAATGGCAATATGAAGATACAGGAAGGAAATGGGAGTGTTTTTACCCTAAAGAAGAGAAGGACAAGGCAGAACATCAAAAACTAAATTCAAATATTTGAAAGATTTTCATACAAAAAAGGAATTAAGTTTGTCCTGTTTGACAGAACTACGGATGATGGTTGGAAGTAACCGAAAAATTTAGATTTGTTATCAAGGTGGGGGAAGAACAAAACTATAATTTGAGCGATATAAAGATGGGATAAACTGCTTCATAAAATTGTGACTTCCTCTTCACTGGAGGTCTTGTCTCTGGATATATCATTTAACCCATCTATGCCTCAGTTTCTTCACCTATAAAATGAGGAACTGAATTTTATCTCCTTTAATTTCACTTCCATATCTAAATGGAAGAGCCCATGAGCCAATGACAATACTGTAGAGTCCTTGGTCAGTTACAGATTGGACAAGGTGTCCAATGAGGGTCCCTAAAAGTCTGAGATTCTTTGGTCATTTTTGATTTTTGTTCATGAAAATTGTTATCTCAGTCTCATTTTTATGTACCACTCAAAACCATTTCATGGTCTCTTCCATACTATCTTCTTAAAATTTACTTATATTTATTTGAGAATGGAAATCAACTTTTTTTATGACTCCGCCCCAAAAAATACAGAAGTAAATCTACCAAATTATTGATGATCTCCAAATGACAATGAGGATGGCAGTAATACATTCTGGAGTCCAGCAGAGTAAGCCTTTGTATCTGCTAGCATTTTGGTTTGTTCGTAACACCATTCCTCCCATGTTATTGTCAGAAGTTTAGCATAGACACATAGTAGACACTTAATGAATTCTCATTTCTTTCCCCTTCCCATCCCCGCTACTAATGTGATGTGAGTAGTGTTTGCACCATTACTTGGAAGTTGAGTTCAAACTCACATTTCCCAAAGTAGAATTCCACATGTGGCTAATTTACAGACTCTGCAAGTTATCTTTCAGGCTTAACAAGCAATTTTGCTTTGAGATTCATTCACTGGCTACTTTCAAAGACATTTTGGAATTTCACTTTTGTGAATTCTAATGAATGTTTATTTTAGAACTTGAGAACTGGAATACCAAATGCGGGGCTGAGAGGAGTGGGCATTAACATCTTTTCAGCTGCTTTTCTCCCACCTACTTGCTAATCTCATCATGTTGGCAACCCTTGGGGTGCTTTCATGGACATTTCAACAGTAAACCCTTAGAGGAAAGTCTGAACTCAGCTGTATGACTGCTGTTGCTACATACTCAGGATTCTCACCCATCAAAGAGGCAGTAGGACAAAAGATTTGCTTTTCCTGGGCCCTGGGATCCTTGCCATTTCCCTAGGGATTTGAAGGTGGGAGATGTGTCAAGTAAAGTCCTACTGTAGCCCTGCTCTGGTCTGTTGGGAGTTTTAGTGAAATGGTCCTGGAAGAATAGGATGCAAGTTAAGAGAAACATTAGAAGTCATCAACCCCTTTATTTTACAGATGAAGAAACTGTCACCATGAGAGAAGAAATTACTTGTCCAAGGCCACTTAAGAAGTAAATATCAGAGAAAAGGATAAAATCAGCTCTAGCCTCTTGCAAATCCACCACTGTTTCACTTGAACCACATGGCTTCTTACGGGGGAGAATGATAGGAGTAGTCTGGGGTTAACAATAACTAAAATAGCAAACATTATGTCGTGCTCACTGTGTGTCAAGCATGGTGCTAAATACTGTACAATTTTCATCCCACTTGATTATCTCAGTAACCCTGGGAGATAGGTGATGTTAGTATTCCAATTTGCATATGAGGAAACTGAGGCCAATAGAAATTAAAGGACTTTCCCAAGGTCACTCAGCTAGTAGAGACAAAATTTGAACTGAGATTTTCCTGATTTTAGGCCCAGTGTTCTATCCACCGTGCCACTCAGTTGCCCCAAATGTCACTAGCCAAGGTCTAAGTAGTATACAGGAACGGGAGTGTTCCTTACAGGAAGACTGTGGTAGGTGATTATTTAAATATAATGTGTTCTCATTATACTTGAAATTTAAGAAATGATTGACACCATCTAAAATTCAGGTGGACATCCCAATATCATCTATTCACACTCAGGCTTGGTTTTCAAAGACTTAAGAATCATGGAATGATGATCTAGGCTAAAGGCTTTCAGCTCCTCTATGATCTATAGGAGTCTACAGGCAAATATAGGACTCCCAAGAGATCATACTGGTTATGATGCATTGAGAGAGGACAAGTCAATAGCAAGAGGGTTGCTGGTGATCTGCCCTGACCACACAACATCTAGGTCATTGTGCTCTGTCCTGGACATTGCATAGATGATCTCCAAGGTTTCTTGTTTCTCTACACCCATGATCTTAGGAAGCACCCAAACATGCCAGAGAAAATGGAAATACAGGTAACCACCATGATGACTACCATGTCAAATAAGGAGTAGGGAGGAGGGGAGATGGGGAGGGCAGACAGCCTAGCTGCCTTCAGATACTTGAAGGGCTTCCCCATGGGAACCCCTTGCTCTTCTTGGCCCAAGATAGCCAAACATGGAGCATTGGGTAGATGTTGCAAAGAGGCAAAATTAGCCTTGATTGGGGAAAGAAAACAATCAGACTTCCTAATGATTCACCCTGTCTCCAAGTGGAATGGGCTGCTTTGAGGGGTAGGTCCCCCTCATTTGAACTTTCAAGAAGTAGTTGAATAACCAATTGTGGGGCATATTGTTTACTCAACTAGAGGGGGTCCTTGTCAACGTATTCACTGAACTAGTTGACCTCTGGAATTATGGATTGAGCGCAGCCTGCCTTGGATCTTACAACCAACTTGAAGTATTTTTTTCAATCCTAAATTATGCCAGGCAGAGTCAGCATCATTTACAAAGCTTGCATTCTTTCAGAACATGTAGTATAGAATATAGACAGCAAATAATAAAGAAAGAATCTTTTCTCTTGCCCACTAGTTATCTCTACCCCCCATTTGGCATTTCTTCATACAATGGTTTCTCCTATGTTTCCCTGATTTCTCGTGTTGAGGCTTTGTCTCCCCAGTGACACTCTAAGTTCCTTGAGAGCAGTGACTGTATCATCTACTGCTTTCTTTCCCCATTGTTCTAGTCCCTTTCTAGGTTACCACCAACTTACCCTGTAGAGTTTGCTTGTACATAGTTTATATGTGGTCTACTTCATTAGATTATTAAGTTCCTTGAGGACAGGGACTGTCTTTTGCCTGTCTTTGTATCTCCAGCACTTAGCACAGTGCTTGGCATATACTGATTGACTTTCTACCTCTTAGAACAGAAGTGTCAAATACGCTGTCAGCAGCATTCCTTCCCTCATGCAGCCCAAATCAGTTTAAGATATAATAACAAACTAGTTAACAAAATAATGAAAAATACAATAAAACACAGATAACATTCCATTTTAAAGCTAAGTTACTATGTGGCCCAGAGGGATTTTTGTGTATGGATCCCAACTTCTATTTGAGTTTGACACTACTGTCTTAGAATGTGAGTCCTTGAGCATGGGTCCACATCTTCTTATCCTCTTATTTGCTCCAGCCTCTGGCTTCTTGCCGCACAAACATTCAATGCCTAATAAGTGCTTGCCATTTTAGTAACTGTTCAACAATTATTCATTGAAATCAATAAAATTAAATACTTAATTTTTCATAGTTAAAATGAGCAGAGGGTAGAGAGAACTATATAAGCATGATCGCTTATACCTCCAGAAGCTTATAATCAATGCAGCTTTATGTAATATTTGTTGAAACAACTGGTCATTTTAACAAATTCAGTTGCTTATATATGCAAGAACTGTGCTAACTACTGAAGAGAAAAATTGTTAAAAAAAAATGAGAAAGTCCTTTCTCTCAAGGAGATCACCCTCCAACAAAAGAGACAACACAGAGAGGAGGCTTCAGCTGCAGGGCAGAGAGAAAGTTCGATGGTCCTGAGGGGTCAGCAAATGGAAAAATGAAAATGTGATTTTCATTACTAGAATAATTTGTTAGTCCCAAGCATTTTAAAGGCGAGTCTTTGTCTCTGGAGGAAGCTAGGTGGTGTAGTTGAGAAAGCACTGGATCAGGGGCAAGAAGACTGCTTTGTGAGTACAAATCTGGCCTCAAACACACTGTCTGAGAGACCTTGGACAACTCATTTCACCCTCTTTGCTTCAGTTTCCTCATCTGTAAAATGAACTGGAGAAGGAAATGACAAATCATTCCAGTATTTTTGCCAAGAAAACCCCGAATGCAGTTATGAAGAATAAAATAACTGGTCCTGCTCAGCAGGCATAGTTTATAACACCTGAGACAGGTACTTGTCAGATAGGGTCTCCACAGGAAATATTCCCCTGGACAGTGACTTATGGTTGAAGTGGGACCTTTGTAGACATAGCCAAAGGTTAGGTTCTTATCCCAAGCAATGTCACAGAATCTTGGAAAGCAATTCTGCAAATAAAGTGATCATAGGATCTCAAAATTGGAAAGACCTTAGCCATCTTCTTCAATCTAAGGACCATGCTAACAACTATTCTAGCAGATGTCCCTTTTAAACCTTGAAGAGAGTTACCATGTCCCTCTGAAATTTCTCCTATCCAAACTAAACATCCCCAATCTTTTCAACCAATGGTATTGATATGATTTATTTTCCTCTGGATAGCTTTCAGATCTGAATGTAATTTATTGAACAGCTATTATGCTCTCCCCATTGGGTACACAAAGACAAAAATGAAATAGTCTCTGGTGTCAAGAAGAATTAAATACTTCTGATATGTTTTAGTAATATCTAGAGAGCCAAGACTCTCAGAAACTCAGAGCTGGGGCCATCTAGTCCAACCCAAAGGTAAAGGTGAGTACCCTGTCATGACTAATGGTCATGCAGTCTCATCTAGAAGACCCTGAAGGAAGAGAAAGCTACCTCCTCTTGAGGCAACCCTTCACCAAATTTCATTTGGTAGAAGGTTCTGAAATGCTTGGCATCAGAACAGACTGATTTGTAAGAGCCCAAGGCTCTTCTTACCTTCATACCTGGGACTTGAACCTGGCTACTTTCCTTTTCATCCAAATCAATCACCTGGGGAAAGGGGTTGGAGAGAGTCATTTGGATTGAGGGCACCAAGGTATGCCAAGGGTGGGGGATGTGATGTTTAGGTTGTACTGCTCTCCCAGAGTTCTGTTGGCTGGGACTCCTTTTCTTACACCCTTTCTAAGGAGAAACAAAAACAAGTTGGTTTTGAGCAGAGATTTTCTCAAGATGGAAAACACCCTCCTTTCTGCTTTTGAACTGATTGCTCTATAGCTGCATGGGTATTGGGACTAGGGACAAAGAAAAGAGGGAAAGTGACTGGGTTGAGATGTTTGGACTCCGAATTCTAACCTAACCCCATCCCTTGACCCTAATGAAGCCCCCAGTCCATTAAGGGTCTTCTCCTTGCTATTCACTTTTCACTTGGCTCTCTGTGATGAATATGTAATAAGTCCTCCATTGTCTAGCTCTTGGAAAAGATTAAGGGTTAGGGCAATTCTGAAGACAGGCTTGGCCGTTAAGCAGTTATTTTTCAGGGGTTCATGAAGCAAGGGACAGTCATGACCCACGGGGGATAGAAATTGTTTTCACTCAAAGAGCACACCACTCTGTCTTGCTTCTTTTCTTCCTCCTTGCCAATAGCTGAAGCTTGTGTGTTTCTGAACAAGGGCATCTGTGTTGTCCCATGGCCCCTTGTTCAGCTAATGGCTCTAAGCTCCCTGTGTGGTTGAACAGAAAGCCAGACATGATCCAGAGCCCTGAGTCACATGGGTCAAATGGGCAGTGGCTATTGTAGTGCTGGACATTTTAACAAGTATTTGGAGTAATTCTTTCAGTGGAGCCCTACAGCCTCTGAAGAATTAAAAACCATCCCCCAGAGGCCAATGGAGACTTGTGCAATGGTCAGTGACAGACCGTAACACACTACACACAAAGAATTGCCGAGATGGTCTCAAATTCAGATCATAAAATGATGTACTTAGAGCTGTGAGGTGTTATTGGGGTTATCAAACCCACTCCTCTTACTTTACAGATAAGGAAATTACGAACAGAGAATTTAAATGATTTCTTCAAGGTCATAGGAAGAGTAAATGTCAGACTGAATTTTTCCCCCATGTTTTCCATCTGTAAAATCCATTCTTAGACTCCCAATTCAGTGCTTTTCCAATTCTACCATACTGGTCCTCCATCTCATCAAAGACATAGATAACTAGAAAAAAATCAACAAAAAATGTAACCTTTACAATCCCTTTCAACTCTAGATTGATGACCCTATGATTGACTTGGCAAGAAGGCTGATCGATTAATAGTCTACGTGCTCATGATGATGTCATGAGAAGACCAGAGAAGTCTGAAGAGCATTGAGTGGACCCCTTTGACATCTTAGTGAAAGGAGATGGACCAAAGTCCCACAGGGTTGGCTTCAATCCATATCACTGGAGGGAATATGGAAATAGTGGCATCTAAAGTCCATTTGCCTATTTAAGTATATATGGCTGTCTCTTTGGCCCATTGATACACATTAATTCTCCTCACACATAAATTAATTAAATTAATAAATTGTCTTTCATCATTCCTATGGCCCTAGCACCAGAATGGTCATACGATCATAAGCTGAGGCCCGAAAAGAACCTTGAGTCCAGTCCCTATAGAGAAGTTAAGTGACTAGTTCAGGGTCACATAGCTAATAAGTGTTTAAGGAGGTATTTGAACCTAAATCTTCTTGAGTCCAAATCTAGTGCTTTATTACCAGGTCAGGCTGGCAAGGAGACTCAAAATCTTCCTTTCTGAAACTCCCTAAAATAACTGAGGGTACAGAAGGAGGAGAAAGGAAGATATTGATTCATGTCAATCCAATAAGCATTATTAATTACCTACCATGTGCAAGGCACTGTGGGTACTACATGCTGGGAATAAAATCAAAGAGATGATATTATATTGAACTTGGGGAGGGGGGCGTGATATCTGTCTCCAAATACCTGATGGAATTCAATTTGATTTGCTGTGACTCAGATGGGGAGGACTGGGAACAATGGGGGGGGGGTAGGGTGGTGGAGGATGTTTCAAGGAATCAGATTAGGGTTCAATGTAAAGGAAACTTCCTAACCTCAGAGCTATCCAAAGTGGAGCAGACAGGCTTCCTTGGGAGCTAAGAAGTCCCTTCTCTTTGGAGGTCTTCTAGCAGATATTGACTTATTGTGAGACTTCTGTTCAATGCAATTATATTCAATTCAATAAGCATCTGTTAACCATCTACTATGTGCAAGGCACTGTGCTAGCACTGAGGATACCAAGGAAAAAAGTCATTTACACAGGGCTGAGTCATGTGAATTTTTGTTTCCAGATATGGTAGTATACAAGAGTGATACCAGCCTAGTACCCTGCCATCATCATTTAGAAAAAGGGGGAAAAACCCCTTACCTTCTAGGGAACTCACACTGTACTAGGAGATACAATGTACAGAGAGATAAGGAAATGCAAAGTATGTATAGAGTAGGACAAGGGTTGAAAGGAAGACAGTAATAACAGGTGTGGGGGAAGCAGGAAACATACAGAAGGTAGCACCAGACCTGCCTGTGCATGCAGAGTGGAGGGAAGAATTAAGGTGTACCAGGTATGGATGGAGGAGAAACTACCCATGCAAAGGTTTCAAAGCAAGAAATGGCATACTGGAGGGCAGATGAGCCGGCAGACCTGTTGGACCACAGCAGAGATACGTGAAAAAACAAGCGATGCTTAGTGAGACTGCAAAGGTCGGAAGGAACTTTGGATGGGGTAATGGCAGCTGGAGGAATTGGTATTTGATCCTTGAGGCAATGGGTACAGAAAGAGCCATAGGTTTCTTCACTGGGTTATGGTGAGAGGAAGTGACATGTTGAGATCTGTATTTTAGCATTATCCATTGAGCAACCATGCGAAGGATGAATTGTGGGAGGAAAAGAAAGAAAGGCTTCAAGCAAACAGGAAAATGAGTATTCGGGTCTGAGATGAATCAGATGACCCTTTATGACCTGTCCAACACTGAGGTTCTGTAGTTCTATACTGATTATATGGAAAGAAATCCTCCAACACAGCCGTGCTACACAGAGTCAGGGATGTGCTAGATCCAGCTCCAAATGGCTTCTAGAGAACAATTGTTAAATTTCCAGCTGAGTGACTCAGTGGATAGAACTCTTGGCCTTGAGTCAAGAAGATCGGAGTTCAAATCTGGCCTGAGATACTTACTAGCTGTGTTATTCTGGACAAGTCATTTAACTGTGTTTGCCTCAGTTTCTTCAACTATAAATTGGCAGATAAATCAACAACTACTTTACAGGATTGTTGTGAGACTCAAATAAAATAACATCTGTAAAGAGTACTGGTGTCACAAAAATACTTAATCCTTTCCCTTTCCCCAGTGTGAGCATTTACACCTCAAACATCATTACAGCTCAGCACTCGACACTGTTTTGTCTAGTTTAAACTTTAAAAAGTAATAGAGAAAATGTCAATAATGTAAATTAAACCTAAATATCAGTCCTGCTACTTTTTTTTTCCTAAGAGAAGGTTGTTAAACATTTACCAGCACACCTCTACATGTAGTCTCAAAAATGGGTTGTTGTAATCTGCTAACCACTGACATTTTTATAGTTCTTTAAAGTTTATAAAGTACTTTCCTCACAGCAACGTCAGAGGGGTTAGTTTTATAGGCATTTTGGCAAGCCCATTTGTTAGATGAGGAAACCTGAGGATAAGGGTTTAGAGTGAGGGCTGGGTTACAGTGACTCTTACTCTAATTCTGAGTCTGACAGAAGTTAAGTGAGTTATCAAAGCTTACCCAGCTCTCAAGAGCCAGGTCCTAAAGGAAGACTACTGGCCAGAGATTTACGAGTCCTTGGAGGCTCATCTCAAACCCATCATTAACCATTGGTGAGG
Organism: Potorous gilbertii; assembly: GCA_028658325.1. Lineage (NCBI taxonomy): Eukaryota > Metazoa > Chordata > Mammalia > Diprotodontia > Potoroidae > Potorous > Potorous gilbertii. The sequence continues at coordinate 679,455,324 of CM053770.1, forward strand.
CCTTGACTAAATTATTTTTCTTTTCCTGGCCTCAGTTTTCCCTTCTCTAACATGAGAGTTGAACAAGATCATCCTTTATCCAACTGTATTGTGCTGACACAAAAGATCCCAGGAAGCAATGAAGGAGGTTTTTGGCTTCCCCTGTTGAAATGGAAGAACAAGAATTGTTATTTTTCTATTTCTATCTCCAGATCCTTTCACAAAGTGAGAGTGTAATAAATTATTTTTTCTTCATTCAATCATTCATTCATTCATTCAGAGAAAATCATAACAAAACTCCCCTGCACTTCTTGGTTTTCTCCATCAGTCTCTGCATGAATGTTTCCACAAGGAAAGGAACATTTCATAGCATCCCTGAACCACAGATCAAGAGCCAGAAGGGACCTCAGATTCCGACTGGTCCAACTGTATCAGTTTATAGATTAGGAAACTAAGGCTTAGAGAGATGAACTAACTTGACTTTTTACTATGGTACTCTAACCATATCACAATTATTTTCATGTGCAAACCCGTTCTTAGTATTAAGAGACCCTTACATGGCCCCTCTTTGTATTGTCTTTCTTTTAGATGTGGAAACTGAATTGTAGGAGAGTTCAGTGACTTCTGAACTATAATGAATAATGTCTTGTGTTCTAAGGTTAGAGTGGGGAACCTTTATTTTTATTAAGGGTTTTTTACATCCTCTAAAAAAATTAATTAAAAAATTCACTCAAGTAAAACCAACTTTCGGCTAACTTTACCTAGTAGTATTTTCTTTTGAGTAAAGGAAAAATGGAAAATGTTAAACATATCCCCTTCGAAATAAAAGATAAAACAGAGAACATAAAACTTTTTATTCTCATTAAAAAAAACTAACATGAAAATATACCTCTGGGCAATCTGCTTCCTTGAAAATGCTGCCTGTAAACAATATCTATTTATTTATTTAAAATATGTGTATGTGCATGTGTGCGCATACATTTTTTTAAGCCACTACTGTGCACAGTACACTATGCTAGGCAAGGAGGGAGATGTGCACTTTAGTTAAGATCTAGGTCATGCCCATAGAGAAACAAACAATGCTTCAATGAATCTGTGATCTCTTCAGTGGAGGGATCTCTTCTAACACTTCAGATTCCATCCACCCAAGGCTACTCATTCTGTGTAACTCTCATCCATTTTCTCCTAAGATCTTTTATGGAGAGAACATAATACAATGTGAAAAGGAATAACTCTGAAGTAAGAGAACTCAGGTTCAAACCCCACCATTGATGCTTACTAACTCTGTAACCTGAGACAAATCTCTTCACTTCCCTGTGTCTCAGTTTACTCCTCTGTAAAATGATTGGATTGGACTAAATGGACTTTGATATCTCTCACATGTCTAGATTTAGGATCCTATGATTCCTTAACCCCCTACCCCAGTGGATAGGCTGCTAGGAGCAGTTAGGTGGTGCAGTGGATACAGCACCAGTGCAGGAGTCAGGAGGACCTGAGTTCAAATCCCACCTCAGATGCTTGGCACTCACTAGCTGTGTGACCTTGGGCAAGTCACTTAACTCCATTTGCCTCATCCTGGGTCATCTCCAGTCATCCTCATGAATATCTGGTCACTGGATTCAGATGACTATGGAGGAGAAGTGAGGTTGGTGACCTGGACCTGCACAGCCCTCCCTCACTCAAAACAAAGTCAAGTGTAAGTCATGTCATTATATTCTCTGATGGCATGGTCTTCTTTGTCAACGAAGGATGAACACACACACCCCAGTGGATAGAGTACCAGGTCTGGAGTCAGGAAGACCTGAGTTCAAATCCAGCCTCAAATACTTACTAGATTGCTATCCTGAACAAACAGATCAACTGAGATTGTCTACTACAACACTTCATTGAAAGAGGAGGAACCAGGGGCAGAGCCAAGATGGCGGAGTAAAAAGACTCACATATGCTAGCTACGAACTCACAGCCCATGGATTTCCTTCAAAAAAGAACTCCCAACAAATTATGGAACAGTGGAAGCCACACAGCAACACAGTGAAGGAGATTACCATTCCAGAGAGCCCTGAAAAACTGATCTCAAAGGTCCATTGCACACCCAATGGGAGCGGAGCCAAGCACTGCCCTGGCCACGCGGCATGGAGAGGAGCGAGCAGATCCCAGCAGGCTTCAGGGACAGAATCTCCAGAGGCTGCGAAGGTCCCTCCACCCACAGACGCACAGGTCAGTGAGAAAGATGTCTGGACAGGCTGAGAGGGGATCGGGGTGTCTCCATAACTCAGGCCCCCTTGGGAGGAAGCAGCAGAGGCAGCGGGTGGCCAGAAGCTCCCAGAGCAGGCAGGAGATCTGCAGAAGCTCCATTATGGAAGGTCTCTGAATTAACCCCCTGAGGGAACTGAGCCTGGGAGGCGGCCCTGCCCCAACCTGAGCACCAGAACTTAAGCTCCCATTGAAGAGGAGCCAGGCCTGCCCCCGAAAGCCCTGAGGCTGGGGAGCAGCATTTGAATCTCAGACCCCAAGCACTAGCTGGGCGGATCTGGAGGCAAGGTGGAGTGGACAGGAATCTCAGAAGTCAAGTAACTGGCTGGGAAAATGCCAAGAAAAGGGGAAAAAAATAAGACCATAGAAGGTTACTGTCTTGGTGAACAGATGATTCCGTCCTTCCTCTCTGACAAGGAAGACCAATGCTTACCATCATGTAAAGACATAGGAGTCAAGGCCTCTGTATCCCAAACATCTGAAATAGATATCCAGTGGGCACTGGCCATGGAAAAGCTCAAAAAGGATTTTGAAAATCAAGTTAGACAGGTGGAGGAAAAACTGGGAAGAGAAATGAGAGAGATGCAAGAAAAACATGAAAAACAGGTCAATACCTTGATAAAGGAGACCCAAAAAAATGCTGAAGAAAATAAAACCTTTAAAAATAGGCTAACTCAATTGGCAAAAGAGGTTCAAAAAGCCAATGAGGAGAAGAATGCTTTCAAAAGCAGAATTAGCCAAGTGGAAAAAGAGGTGCAAAAGCTCACTGAAGAAAATAGTTCTCTCAAGATTAGAATGGAACAGAT
>CM053770.1:679458861-679757856 GCA_028658325.1 Potorous gilbertii
AAGATGGGGACAAGAGAAGGGAGGGATGCTAGAAGAGAGGGCAGATTGGTGATAGGGGAAATTAGAATGCTCAGTGTACTGGGGTGGGGGAGGGGACAAATGGGGAGAAAATTTTGGAATCCAAAATTTTGTGAAAATGAATGTGAAAAGTTAAATAAATAAGTTTCTATTAAGAAAAAAAAAGAAGAGGAGGAACCTTAGAACTAGAGAGGGGGGATATTTTGCTTCAAGTCACAGAGGTAAGTAATCATTGGCAAAGTTAGAATTTTCCACAGAGGCCTTTGATTCCCAATTCAGCATCCACTCCATCAAACTGAGTCTTCTCCCTCAAGAATCACTGTTTTTGTTGTTATGGGTGTACTCTCTACTGATGTAGGTCACAGCCCCTGTATATGTCACGATGGCCCAGCACCTTCAATCTCTGGGATCAAAGGAACCAGGGCCACTTAAGGCAGGTGGATGACACAGGGGGTAAGAACACTGGACTTGAATACCGAGTTCAAATTCCTCCTTCAATACTAATTAGATGTGTGATCCTGGGAAGGTTATTTAACCTCTCTAAATCTCATTTTCTTCGTGTGAAAAACAGGGCAAACAGCACTTATTTCACAGGATTGTTGGGAGGATGAAAGGAGAGACCATAGGTTCCACTCTCCTGTTTAATGCTAGCTATCATTGTTATTAAGGTAGCTAAATAGCACCGTGGTGCATACAGCACCCAGCTTGGAGTCTGGAAGAGTCATCCTCTTGAGTTCAAATTTGGCCTCAGACCCCTGGGCAAGTAACTTCACCCTGTTTGCCTCAGTTTCCTCATCTGTAAAATGTGCTAGTAAAGAAAACGGCAACCCACTCCAGACTTTTGAAAACCCCAAATGGGGTCAGACTCAACATCAAATCACCATCATTATAATCTCTGACTCACTGTTGCTCCCCCGTCAAGATGACCTTGGATGACTACCTCATCAGACTGATCAGGAAACTCCCTTACATATAACTTAGGTGAAGGCATTCTAGCATTACTGTGCACCCTCTTCCCACCCCCACCCCCTAAATCCACTAGCCCAAAGTCAATTTGACAACAGTGTTCGCAAGAGATGTTGTCAGCATGTAAGTGGTCTGGTCACAGAATCACTGCATTAAAGAGTAGAAGACCTTCAGCAGCTGTTTAATCTAACCCATGCTTCCGAAAAAATCCCCATGAATGCAGATCTGGCACGTGAGCCAGCCTTTGTCTGAGGGGGGAACGCTAGAGTCACCCTGTTCAACTTTTGGACAGCTTCCATTGTTCAGCTGGCATTTTCCTCCTATCAAACCCAAATTTGTCTCTTCATCATTTCTAACTCATTGTTCCTGGTTCTGCCCTCTGGGACCAGACAAAATCAGATCTTCCTCTTAGCCTCGTGTTGAATGGGCTTCTCTTCTCCGCTTAGTCTATCAGTCCTTGTATATTTTATTTCTGTCTTTGTATCCTCGATACTTAGCATAGTGCCTGGTGCATAGTAGGTCCCTAATCAATTCCCATTGATCATTTTTTGACTGATATTGAATGAACTCAATGTTCCTTGACATTCTGATTGCCTCTCTTGATATAAACGGACAGACACACAGTCACATATCAGGTCTATACTGAGAGCTTTCCCATCTTCGTGTTGTCAGCACTTATGCCAGTATAACTTTTGGGAACCACTGTACCATAATGAGCCAGCAGGGAGTAAAGGGGGAGGTGGGGATTTAGGGAATTCCTGGAGCCAATACTGAGATGCAGTCAAGTCCATGACCTTGGAGTCATCGGTGCTGGGTTCTAAGCCACTCTCCTGTCTCTCCACAGACAGTACTGAACTAAACAGTCCTAATACCATCCGTGCTATTCCATTTGGCAGGGATTCAAGGGATGGAGTGTTCTGATGAGCAACAGGGATTTAGGAAGAAAAAGCTGGATTAGTCTCTGAGGCCAAAAACTCTTGGCACGTAGAGTCTTCTATTTGAGCAGAGGGTTGGGGGGAGGGGCAGAGGGAGGCGTGGCTTCTTATGGCATCCAAAACCCTCTGAAGAAAAAGGAATTTTAACCCTTTTCCAAGTCAGACCTGACTCTGAAGAATCTAATGAATTTAATATTCATGAATGCCTCTAAGCCAAAGTCCAGGGCTCCTTTAAAGTTCTGTAAAGTCCTTTAAAGTTCTAGGGTGAATTCTAGGGCTGTTTTCCATATTTGGAGATCAGGGAAATAGGGCTCTGGTTCTCTTCCCAAGCAAGAATAACAGTGTGCCTCCACGGCTTCTCTCAAATCCATTCCCTTGTCTCCACCCACACAGTCACCACCCTAGGATCTATCCACACTAGCTTTTATCACTACCATCACAAGCGAATTTGTTTCACTACCTCAAGCCACCCCTCCCTCCAATTCATGCTGGACACATCTAGTGAAGTGATTTTTCTCAAAGGGCAGCTCTGACTGTGTTATTCCCCTACTAGATAATCTGGCTCAAACCTCCTGCTCCTCACCATATTCGATTGATTGCCCTTCACCAACTCTCTAAGGTCCAGTCAAACTCCCTTCTTCTGCTCCCTTTAATTGGCTATACCATCTCCCATTTCCAAGCTTTTGCCCTTGCTGTCCTCCAGCTCTCCTCATCTTCACCTCTTGGAATCCTGCGTTTCTTCCAAGGTTCAGTTCAAGAGTCACTTTAGAGTCTTTGCCCCGATACTCTGTTTCTGAGAGCAGGCATTGTTCCTGCATTTTTATCACTGTAAAACAGAGTGACCCTTGGCCCCAGGGTCTGAAGAGCAGGACCATTATATTTTGCCCCTTCCTCAGGGTTCTCAAGTATTCTAAGAGATTTGGGGAATCTCTCTTCTCTGCCACTGACGAGTGCACCCCAAACCCAAAGGGACCCTGTGATGAGCATCTCTAATTCCACTAAACCACTTAAGTTTAGATTAGCTTTTACAAGGAAATATTTACTTCAAAACTATGGCAAGAAGAAACATTCAAACATTTTTCCCAATTCCTTGGGAACATAATCCAGTGTTCATCCCTAGGGAGGGAAAGGACATTAGGCTCACAGTTTAGCTCAGTTCCTACATAGCATTAGGCCTATTATTTTGAGGCCAAAGCCAGCAGTACAGGCTTCTTCTGGTCTCTCTCCTCAGACCCATATTCCTAAGGTCCTTTATTGACTTGAATTCCTAATCTCCAAGATTTTGGGATCCTCTACTCCTGGGCCAGACGGGAAGCTCCACCTTTGCATCTCTAATGGAAAATGACAAAGGCAAATAGAACATACCATGGGGGTAGCTCCCAGGTTCCCCCTTTCCCTGTATCAAATGGTATAACCAACTTTGAATGAAAGTGCCCTTCACTCTTAGATGCCAATGTAGAGAAACCCAAAGGATACTCAGTCAGACAGTTGAAAGATAGACAGTTCTTGCCATTCAGTTAATAGAAAGCCAAAGTAGGCAGATAATATGTACATATGTGCTCCAGGTCTTCATGCTCCCAGAAGCAGGTGTCTAGTATTTTCCACATGGGTGACGCCATATTGGGTGATCTGGGTATGTACTAAACCCTCCATTCCCACTGTGTCTTTAGTTCTTGGCACCGTGTCTGGCGCATAGAAAATGTTTAATAAATCCTTATGGATTGATTGTTTGGATATATAAAACGGAATGCAGAAAAAATGTTAATTATATCCCCTTCATCATAAACTCTGTTATACCATGTTAGTTTATTTGGGATTCTACTAAGCAGTATTTCTTGCACATTTACAAATTAATGTTCAAAATAACAAGTACTGTTACTACTACTACTACTATTGACATTTATAAAGAACTTTGACATTTGTAAAGACTCATCTGAGGACTTAGAAAAATATTAAAAGAAGAAAGGAAAGCAGCATTTATTAAGTGCCTACAATTTGCCAAGAACTATGCTACAAATACTATCTCTTAATCTTCACAGCAACCCTGGGGGAAAGGTGCTACTATTATTTCCATTTTCCCATTGAGAAAATTGAGTCACATAGTCAATCAATAAGCATTTGTTAAGAAGCTAATATATGCCAGGCAAAGGACAGTCCCTGACCTCACTGTCTATATGGGCAATGAATGAACAAATCTGTGATTGAGAAGGATCTTCCTCCTCAGATGTAGCATCATAGTCTGACACTTCCAGACACCTCTCTGTCTTAGAGATTGATTCCCACAGTGGATAGCTAGATTCAAGGTATTATGTGAGTCAATGTACCGTAAGACAGTAGCCAGTGAGTGAGCTCCCACCTATGTGTTTCTCCTTAGTGATCAAGCAGAAGGCACAATTCCCTTAAAGTAAAGATATTTCTTGAAGTTGCATCATTGTCAAAACAGAAACTAATCATTTTCTCCATAAACCTAGAAAGATGATTTTTCACAAACACACAGTTTCAGTGTAACAAACATTCAGAGAGGTTCCACACTATGTGAATGCTGCCAGACCTAGACTTAGATATAACAGGGCAATGAATGTAGCCTTAGCTGCTTCTCCTGAGATGACAGTTTTCCTCTGGACATACTTTCCCTTTGGGGACCACCGACTCAGCTAGCCAGTTGTCACTGCTTTGGTGGTCTACTTCGATGCAGTTTCTGCAGGATGATATTTGCCTTAACCTCCACCATCTAGACCTCCTAATGCAGTTGAAATCCTCAGCTGCCCTCTCTTCCTTAAGGAAGAACAAACGTGTTAGGCTGCTTTAGCTCAAAATGTAGCATTTTTTTCTTTCTTTTTTTCATCTTTTTTAGATAAAATGCCTCCTCAATCTTGTTCCCTCAAGATGCTGCTACTGAGGCTTATTATCTCCTGAGCAAGATATTCTAGTTAGTGACTAGTCTTAATCCTTTCTTTGGATTCCACTTCTGAGTCTAAGGCATAGTCTTGGGAGAATCTATATTCCTATTTTCATTCTCTGAAGGCCAAGCTATAAACTAGGGAATGGTTATTTGCTAAATACATACCAAATCACTAAAAGGGTTAAGCATTCTCAGCTTTTCAGCTCATAAATTTATTCTTCCAAGTGGAGGGAAGTACATAGGGACAAAGCCAAGTCCCAGGGTCAAGGTCATTGTCTCTGTTAAATGGGCAGTTTTATTCGTGGCCCCTTCCATTGAAGATAAGGCCATGGACTTGTTCCACACCCTTCCAATGCAACCAGTTTCAGAACTCAAAGAGACTACATCATTTAACAGAGGACAAACCTGATGCCCAGAGAATGAAGTGTCACCCTCTCTTTCTTCTCAATAAAGTATTAAACATCAGAGGCTGAATTTGACCCTAAATCCAAGGAGCCTTGGGCCTGAAATCAGGAAAACCTGAATTCAAATTCAGCTTTGGACACTTACTAGATGTGTGACTCTGGGCAGATAATGTAACTTTTGTCTGCCTCAGTTTCCTCATCTGTAAAATGTGTACAACACCTAAATCCCAGGGTTGTTGTGAGGATCAAATGAAATACGTGTTAAGCGCATAGCACAGGGACTGGCGTGAAGTAGGAGCTTAATAAATGTTTCTTTCCTTCTCCCCTTCCTTCTTTCCTCCCTCGCTTTCTTCCTTCCCCATGGTCACAGAGCCAGTAAGTATCGGAGGTTGGATTTAAACTTCGTTCTGGATTCCAGGCCTAGGGCTCTACCCACTGCACCACTTAAATGTGGAACATTGGGTTTTCCCTAGTGTAATGGAGGATCCTTGAGAGCAGAGAATATTTCATTTTTGTCTTCTTATTCCGAGTATCTAGTATGTAGGAGATGCTTAATAAATGTCCATTTTACTCTATCCATGTAAGAAGCAATCCTCAGTCAGGTAGCCCTGAAACATCAATTTCCCTATTACCTGCAGCCTGGCCTTCGTATGGGAAGCCTTGCTCAACATTTTCCTTCTCTAAAAGGAGTATCTCATGTGTGTGTGTGTGTGTGTGTGTGTGTGTGTGTGTGTGTTTGTGTGTGTGTGTGTATTGCTGCTTTTAAAATATGTACATATACATGCATACACACACAAATGTTGAAGGAATTTTGTTTTGTTTTCTCACAGGAGTGATTGGAGCAGATGTGAAAGGGTATAACCTGCCCTGTGAAAATCAGCCAATTACCTCTCGTCTGGCTGTGATCTGTGGAACATCTTCTTGTCACATGGGGGTAAGTGAGAACCCAAGAACTCACAGTTCTGTTTCTCTGTCTCTCTCTCTCTCTCTCTCTCTCTCTCTCACACACACACACACACACACACACACACACACACACACACACACGATAAGGTCACTGGCCCCTCATCCTGCCCTTTGTCTTTTCTCCCTTCTCCAACCTTTGATCTGAGACCAGAGGTCTCCTCCTTCCCTGACTGTTCCGGATGCCCTTCTTTAGGTTGTTCCGATTTTTCCACAAAGGCTCAGTTCTGGATTGAAAAGTCAGCTATCCAAAGAAGGAAGGTCAGTGTCTGCAATGACATCATGGTGACCAGAGAACACAGGGCTGAAATTGGATCTGCAGATGCCAGCCCCCTTCCATCTTGCCCTTGACCTGGAAGACACTAATGTGTTACTGGACAGCTCCTTCAGCAGAGCGCCTGTTTGCCTTGGCTGAGAGCCACGCTCTCAGTGTTCCCTCAATCAATATAAATCTCTCGTCCTCAGAGCGGGGCCTAATGATCTGTAGAATTATGTTCTATATCAGGACTTCAAAAGAACACTGATAAGCAATTTTTGCTTTGTTAATTTTTCTCTATGAATTACTGAAAAGGCTTTCTCCCAGATTGCAGTTAAAATTTAGTGCCTGCCCTAAAATTTATATCTTCTTTAAATGCATGGGTCTGAAAGCATTCCATTTTGATAAGTACCCATTTCTACTGTATTTTTATTTAAAACTCATTACTCTGTTAAACTGAGACTAACGACTCCCTGTATTTTCCCCAGACGAGGACAAAGGGGTAAGCGTTGCGGGGAGAGAGGAGGCAAAGCTTAGAGGAGGAGGAAGGGAAGAAGGGCATAGAAATGGAGTGAGCCACTGTCTGGGGTAGGGATTCTTAACCTGGGTTTTAAAGGTTGGTGAGTTAAGATTGGGGGGAGGGGGTGGGAATTATATTGTTATTTTTACTAAACTCTAACTGAAATTTAGCATTTCCTTCAATTATTTAATTCAATAATAGCTAGCACTTATATTTCTATATTATAACATTTTCAAAAAGGGTTTTACAAATAATATTTCATTTGATCCTTATAACAAACCTCAGAGGTGGATGCTATTATTTTTCCAACTATACTGATGGGAAGACTGAGTTTAATAGAGCTTAAGTGACTTGACCAGGTATACATTGCTAATATGGGCCCAATGCTGAACTTGAACTCAGGTCTTCCTGATTCTAAGTCCAAAATTCTAGACACTGTGCTACTTAAAGTCATTACGAGAAGGAGGTCTATGGGCTTCACCAAATTGCTAAACGAGTCCATGGTACACATAAATAAGATCAAGAATCTCTGGTTTAGGGGAAAGATCATTAACCCTGAAGTCAAGGGGCAGCAATACAAAGACGTCCTCCCCTTAAGAAATAGGAGGGCTTTATCATGGATCATTCAAGTAGGTTACACAATGTCCCAACACTGAGCAGAGGATTAAAAGGCTATATCCCTTCAATTTGAAATCATAATTTCTTGGAACTTTGGAGGATGTCTAATTCTCTTATCTGTCTAAAAGGGTTAGAGAAACAGTGAGGCAAAGATTGTGAGAGCAAATCCTGTGAAGATCAGTTGAAAGAATTACAGTCATTTCATTTGGGTAAGAGAAGACTGGGGGTCATTGGGTGGATGCCATGACAGATGTCTTCAATTGAAGGGAACTAGGCTTTTTGTTCTGCTTAGCCCCAGAATACAAAACAAGGAACATCTTGCGAAAGTTGCCGAGTGGTCAATTCAAACTTCGCTTTGAGAAGGGGAGAAGGAAGGGGAACAACTTCCTAATCATTTACTGTCAAAAAATGAAACGTGCTACTCTGAACCTTAGAGTCTTCTTCAGAGGTCTTCAGGTTAAGACTGAGTGACTATTTGTCAGGTTTCCTATTGAGAAGAGTTTTGTGGGGTTTGTCTCATATATACATATCAAAAGGAATCAGAAAGAGGAGGGAGGTGGGAAAGGAATGAAAGAGAAGGGGGAAAGACGGTAGGACGTGGCTAGAGGAGTCAAGGTTGCTGGTGAGGAGGTAGAACAGTCCAGAGAAAGAGTGGAGCTGGGAGAGAAGTGAGCATGCCTGAGGTTCCTCATGAAGTGTAGGTTCCAGCTAGGGACTCGTCAATCAGCAGAGAAAGCTACAGGGTGTGGAAATATTCATTGACTGCTTTGTGTCAAGCACCATACTGGGTGGAAAAGAATAAATCCTGCCCTCCAGGAGTTCACATCCTGTTGGAATTGAGGAAGGAGAAATATATAAATACAGACACACATATGTATATGTCTACATGTATGTATATGTTTATGTGCATGTGTGTATATATATAAACATATGTGTATGGTGACCCCCAATTCCTCTATGTACCCCAAAAGTAAATATAGAACATGTACAAAGCAGAAACATAGCCATTTGGGGATGCCTTAGTAATTGTGGGGATGGGAATATACTTTCTATAAAAAGAGTGGATTAGACCAGGTCATCTAGTCTCTATAATTCTTGGACCCTGTGGCTTGTCCGGTTAAGCCTCTTTGTGGGCTGAGCATATACTATAGAACCATAGATTTCAAGGCAAAAGGGACCTTTGAGTTTAATCCTGCCAAGAATCCAACTCTCTCTGTCTCTGTCTCTCTCTATCTCTGTCTCTGTCTGTCTCTCTGTCTCTGCCTCTTTCTCTGTCTCTTTCTCTGTCTCTGTCTCTCTGTCTCTGTCTCTGTCTCTCTCTCTCTCTCACTCTCTCTCTTTCACATAAATGAGGAAGCTGCACTCCAAGGGGTTAGTTACTATTCAGCTAGTAAGTGACCAAGGTGGGATTCCAACCAACAGTCTTTAATTCCAAATCCTGTACCCTTTCCAGTGAACCATGACTTTTTTTGATTGATTAATTGATTGACTGAGGTCACTGATGAAGGTGATATAAAAGCCTTTGTTGTATTTATAGTGACAACATGTCTTCTGGGTATCTGGAAGTGTGGTAAGTGAGAAACAAAGCCATTTCTCTACTTGGTCCTTCTTGCCTCTGTCACTTGGATATACATTTCAGGGGAAAAGGAGCTGGGTCATTCTTTCCTCACAGATGGCAATAAAGACAGTCAATGTACCTTACCTGAACTTGTCCACATCTTCTGTTTGTTTTCATGGCTCAGGGGAATGTCCCCCTGCCCAATGTATCTATTCTCCACTAGTCTCTTAGGAATTCCTTCTCCAGGGGGATTTCCTTCCCAGCCAGCAACCCTTAGGACCTTTTAGCTATAGCTGATTGGGTCGTGTTAGGCTGAATAAAGTAAAACAGACATGTTTTACCAATCTGTTAACCAAGAAAAGTGGGTGGAGTGGGATTTCATGAGAACTAGAAATTCATTTTAAGGGATATTTCCAGCTCAGTGCAAAAAAATGCAAATATGTCAAAAATGACTTCCACAAATTGGGAATGTGGTTATTAACAGTGATTTTTGAAGATATAGACACATAAACATTTGTGCAGAGATTAAACTTTGATTTCTAGTGAATAACTTTTATAAAACCTTGTGAGAGAGAAAGGCAGGGTGGGGTGCTGGGGAGACAGAGACAGAAACAGACAGGATAGACAGACAGACAAAAGGAGGGACAGAAATATAAAGAGACACAAAGGAAGAGATGAAGAAGGAAGTAGCAGCTAGTAAAAACCTGAGAAAGGGGGTAATTTATCCTTTTTAACCTGGAGTGGAGAGAAAGAGAGAGGGCAGGGAAATAAAGAAAAGAAAGGAAGGAAGGAAGAAAACAGAGGAGAGAAGGACAGAGAAAGTGCAGAGACAGAAGTATAGACAGACAGACAGACAGTGCTACATTTCAGGTATGTTGGGGGCTGAATAGGAAAGGAACAAAGTTGCCTTTTGTTGATGTCCAGTCCTTTTTAATTCGTGTCCAACTCTCTATGTCCCCGTATGTGGTTTTCTTGGCAAAGACATTGGAATAGTTTGCTATTTCCTTCTACAGCTCATTTTACAGATGAGGAAACTGAGGCCAACAGGGATTAAGTAACTTGTCCAGAGTCACACAGCTAGTAAGTGTCTAAAGCCAGATTTGAACTCAGGTCTTCCTGACTCCAGACATGACATTCTACCCACTGTGCCACCCAGCTGCTCCTAGCCCAGAGACTGAACAAGATGAATCTCTGCCTGTTTCTTCCTGATCTCAGTCCCATAACTTCCAGCCTAATGAGACTTGTGGTAATTACCTTCACTCTTTCCAGAATCGATGTGCCTCCTCCTTCCTAAATTCTATATTGTGGGTTCAAGATCATTCCAGAGGGTCTCCAGGGCTATTTTCCCTTTTTAATGAACAGTTTTAAACTGGGAACACCCAACCCTGTAACTACAGAAAGCATACCCTTTGTTGTCAAACAAAGATACTGTTGTTCTGGCTGGTGTTGAATTGGAAGGTACCTCCATTAAAATAGAAGTAGGCCAGAGGAACTGAGTTCAAATACCGCCACTAGGGCTTACTACCTGCTCCATCTTGGAAAAGTCACAACTTCCAGGTGTCTCAGTTCCTTGATCATGAGTGAGTTAGTCTAGGTGTTCTCCCAGATTCCTTCCAACTCTAGAGCTATGTTCTTATCCCTTTCTTCTTCAAAATACTTAGAACATATCAGAATATTGGTTGATAAGCAGAATATCAGGAAGGTTTTAGTCTTCCTTATCAACACTTAGTTTTCATCATTTTCTCAGTCAAATTATGCTCATGGGTAGTGAGGCGACACAATGGATAGAGCCGCAGGCCTTGGGTCAGGAAGACCAGAGTTCAGATCTGGCCTCGGAGACACTTACTAGCTGTGTGACCCTGAGCGAGCCACTTAACCCTGTTTACCTCAGTTTCCTCATCTGTAAGATGGAGATAATAAGAGTACCCATCTCACTGGATCAAATGAGATAAAATAATTACAAACACAGTTCTTGGTATATAATAAGCACCATGTAAATATAGATTATTGTTTTTGCTGTTGTCGTTATCATTCATGGGAAGCCAAGTGGTAGACCACATGAAGAGTTTAAAACACTTAAAAAGAAGGATCTTCTTCTCACCCCCAATGTTGACCTTCTTTGTTAGAATTTCTCTTTATGTGAAGATTTTACCATGATACACTTCAAGATACCAGTAATGTTGCTCCATTGGTGTCCAGTGAGGTATAGCGGAAAGAGCGCAGAGATGGACTTAGACAGCCCAGGTCCCAAACCTGCCGTCTCATGTATGGGTCCCTCAGAATGTACTCTGCATGGTGAGGGCATCCATAGGCGTGAATCTCAAATTCCTCAGAACTGAATTCATTTACAATATTCAGATAAAATGCTGGATCCCCAAATCTACAGGGTCCTCAGAAGCCAAAGGGTGCATTCCAGATGCCCAGGTCTTTGATGAAGACCTCTGATACCCTTTGTTCAGGGTTCCCAAGGTGCTGTCTTGGCCAGGCCTTCTTGAGAAGCGGGGTCTACTTCTTCATTGGGATTTCTTTATCTGGACATGTTTATACTGTACCCAGCAGTACAAAGGATGTGAGGCAATAGCAGGGTCCTTTAGTGCGATACCAAAGCAACCGCAGTCTCCCACAATGAACTCTGCCTTTTTTTTTTAATTAGGGCCATAAAATGCAACTTTATGATGGCCATGTTTTGCTAGAAATATATTTCCCCCTTTGTACAGAGGGGCCTTCGGGGCAAAGGAGATTAATCATCAGCCTTCATTTAATGCAGCCAGTGAGAGACTGTGTGGTCAGGCTGGCATCAGAACATGCCTTTGATCTCCCTCAGGTGCTCAGGGCCTCAGCAAGCCAGCAACAATCACACCTTTGTGAGATGATCAGAGATGGGCAGGCCAGAGAAAAATGCTTTCTGGGGAAACTCAAGGCCTCTCTTTGTTGTGGTTTTGGCAAACAGAGCTGCCAACTGTCAGGAGAAATTCAGGAAACACAGAGCAGGGGTGAAAGTGGGGCATGGATTTTTCTGAGGAGGTCCCCACAGGGTGGTTTGTAGATTTGCTGTCTACTCCTTTTTCTTCTCTGTTTTTTCCTCATTCCTCCCTTTTCCCCCTTTTTCTGATATTTCCAGTCTTCTAGATTATAACAGTCAAAACTCCCAGGAGTAAGTCAATGCTGACCCAAAGAGGTTTCTTTCTAAATTACCCCCGAAGCCTCAGTAAATATGAAGGATCTCTCAGGCCTAACGTAGTGTGATTTCCAAGAATCTGGAAAAATAGCCTGAAGTTGAAAACATAAGACGTACTAATCAAGCCTTTGATATTCTAGAAGATACAAATGTAAGCTATGCATTTATCATCCATGAGGATATTTAATTAACAAGAGAAATGCTCCCCCACCTCCCCTTGCAAGCAGAGCTGTGTGTTTATCTTATTGAAAACAAAGCCCTTGGATCCAAGGATGACACATGTCAGAGGTGAGTCAGCTCCTGGGGGGACCCAGGGCTCAGGAGGAGTTGGCCTTTGCTCCATCCCCAACACCCACTTTCTGAATCCAGCAGATGCCGTTGTCATTCATGTAAATGCCTCTCCTAGTAGGAATGCATATGGTGGGGAAGTATTTGTGGAGCCTGGGAAATTGACTCAAATCTTTAATTTCTCAGAACTGAATTCATTGGAACATAATGGACAAAAAGCAAAATTATAGACTCAAGACTGACCAGGAAGGAAGGAAGGAGGGAGAGGAGGAGGAGGAAGAGGAGAGGAAGGAAGGAAAGAAGGAAGGAAGGAAGGAAGGATGGAAGGAAGGAAGGAAGGAAGGAAGGAAGGGAGGGAGGGAGGGAGAGAGTTGGAGCATGCTCTACTGAACAGGATACAGGTTTGAAGTCCAGAATTTCAGGAACAGAAATGGGAGATGAATGAATATTAACCCACCCAGGTCACTTTTATCACTTCCTACCTATGGGACTTCAACTGAGTGTCTTAGACAATCTGGGATTTAGTTTCCCCAACCAGAAATGAGAATGATTTAGTAAATACTACTGTACTAGCCTTGGAACCAGCAACACCCAAGTTCCAATTCCCCCTCAGATTCTGACTAGCTCTGGACCCCGGGTTGCTCATTTCCCCTCTATACCTCAATCTGCTTGTGTATAAAATAAGGGGACTAGACTAAATGAACTCTTAGGTCTCCTTCCAGTGCTCTACTCTATGATCTCACCAAGTCAGAGATGCATTACAGCCTACATTGGTATAAGGAATTCCTCACACTGATGAATTCATCCTTTATATATTTCTTTATTAGAAATTCACAGATATTTCTGACCACCCTCCTTGGCAGAGCTGTGGATAATCAGCCTTTTTGACAAGAAGAGGTGGTAATGGCTGTTGGCAAGGACCAGAAAGACAGTAGGACAGTGCAGATGTAGTCAACGTTAGCTCTCATCCCCTCTCTGGATGGCAAGGATCTCAGAGAGAATCCCTTTTCCAAATTGTTCTGTAGTCATCCCCCAGAAAACCCACTCTCTAAACAAATTGCCAGTGATTCTTTACAGCCTCACCCTGTGATAGGGGTTGGAGGTGGGGAGTGAAGATTCTCAGGACAGCAGCATCCTAACAAGCCTTCTGGTGGCCAGACATAGCAAAGGCTGTGGGACCCGGTGGGGAGAAAAAGCTGAAGGCTTGCCCTTATAGACAAACCCCAAATGAAGAGGTTAAGGATGTGGGAATGGATGGGTTATGGGATAGAGTAGGGGGAGAGGTGCAGGGCCACCTTCACAGCTGCCTCGCAAATCCTCCCACCTGCTCTTGGAAAGAAATCAAGAACTTTTGCCTGGGAGGGAATTGATCCCACAACTTTCCCAGGCCCTTAATTCAGTTTGTAAAAATGAAGGAAAAGGAGAGAAATGCCTGTTCCTTTTCAGAGATTATTTTAAAATCCAAGATACCTGGCACACTGGCTATTCTATTTCATAGGGAAAATATTTTCTCATTCTGGCACTGAGGGAATTGATCACAAACGTACGCGCGCACACACACACACATATACACAAACATATGCATACACACTTGCCTACATATATCACACATCATTGATTTTCAGTGCCCCAAGTTTTATGTCCCATGTTCAATTAGTCTGAAAATAGCCATGACTTCTCTGTGAACAGAAAGTGCCCTTTGTCAGACTGCACTCTTTGATCTAGGTTTCCAGGCATCTGATTTAAAATTTGGGATGAAAATCAGAGGCAGCAAGGTGGTGAAATGGATAAAGTGCTGGGCCTGGAGTCAGGAAGACCTGAATTCATATCTGACCTGAGACATCTACTAGCTGGGTAACCCTGAGCAAGTAATTTAAGCTTGTTTGCCTCAGTTTCCTTATCTGTAAAATGAGCTGGAGAAGAAAATGGCAAACCATTTCAATATCTTTGCCAAGAAAACCCCAAAAGAAGTCACCAAGAGTTGAACACATCTGAAACAACTCAACCATAATGACAACATGAAAGTCAGAGATCACATTAGACAAGCTACTGCCAGAGAAATAGAGAGGGTTGCGGCAGTCATTTTTTCCCATGGCACAATATGATGACATTAGCACCCTTGTACCATCTTATAAAAATGAGTGATCTGCCTCAAGAATGCCATGAGCTGTCACAGGCACCTCCCTTGTGGCCTGCTCACCCTGCAACATTCCTCTACCACACCAGCCCCCTTATCCATTGGGGAGCTTCTCTTAGGGGCCTCCATTTTGGGGAGGGTCCCACATTGACCATCCTTCATTGCCATGTAGCTCTTGCCCTGCCTTTTGGAATTTGACACCACAACCCTTTGGGTACCTTCCCACTCCCTTATATACCTTCTGCTTTTCAGCTCTCTTTTGAATCTGGTCTTCCTTCATTTGAATAGGTTGGGAACTATCCTTTGTGTTTTACTTGTATCTCAGCACTTAGTACAATGACTGGTACCTAGCAAGTGCTTAATAAAATGCTTCCTGCCTTGTCTTACTATGGAAGTCATAGGGTTCTTTCTGTGGATAGTGGTGAGACAGGAAAGCCATATCAGACCTGGGATTCTCACTTGGCTTATTTTTGTCTTGATTTGTCACTGTATCACCCTTCCACTTTATTTCATTGTTAGAAGGTGGTATGGAAAGAGATTAGGGATGATCTGCCCCCAGGAGAACAGAAGGACTTGGAGGATGAAATGTTGGAACAGATCTGAGTAGCCTCTCTGCAAAGGTCCAATCTGAGTAGACAGAGGAGAGTCAAGATGCTCAGGCCCAATATGGCACACATTGGGCAACCAGGGGCAAGTCAAAATGCTCACAGACCTAGTCCCAAAAAATAATCCACCTGAGCTGGTAGAGGAAGACAATGAGGTCGATGATGAACCATAGTCTCATAGACCTAGAGCATGAAAGGGCCCTCAGAGGACATCTAGTCCATCTACTTTACACCACAGTTGAGGAAACTGAGGTTTTCATTTGCCCAAAGTCACAAAGGGAGTGTCAGAGCTGTGATTCAAAGTGAATCCCTTTGATTCGCCATCCAGTGTGCTGCATTCCACAGCACAGACCAAGCCGTATGAGGATTGGTTGAAAGAACTGGGGCTGCTTAACATGGAGAGGACATTGTGGGATGCAATAGCTGTTTTCAAATATTTGAAAGGTCACCATGTGGAACAGGGATCATCTTTGCTCTACTTGATCCCAAAGGACAGAATGCCCAGCAGTGCGCGGGCATGGCAAAGAATCTTAGTGAGGCTTGCTGTCAGGAGATTCTTCTAATGATTAGTGCCACTGAAAAGAGGAATGGATCTTTCCCAGTGGTGGTGAGTTCCCTGCAAGCCAAGTTTGGATGCAGGCTGGTCAGAACAGAATGAGGGATCATTGCTTTTCAGACCAAGAGGACCAGAGAAGTCATGTTACCCAGCTCTTACACAGAGTAGGAATTGAAGTTACTCAGTTCACTTTTAAAAACAAACCCAAAATCCCAAACATTAATATTTAATGAGAATCTATGGATAGAGAGGGCAGCTAGGTGGTGCCATAGTAAATATGGCTCCACACCTGGAGTCATGGAGTTCAAATCGAATCTCAGACATTTACTAGCTGTGTGACCCTGGTCTGTTTGCCTCAGTTTCCATGCTTGTAAAATGAGTTATAGAAGGAAGTGGCAAACCACTCCAGCATCTTTGCCAAGAAAACCCCCAAAGGGGTCACGAAGAGTTGAACATGACTGAACAACAGCAAAATGTATAGAGAGCTGAACCTTGAAGTTAGGAAGCCAGGCTTCATTCCCACTTCTGACACATACCTGCTGTGACCTGGGTGTAAGTTCCTAAACCTTGCAGTGCTCTAAGGAACTCTTTTAGTTGGGAGTTCTTTTGTACTAGTGAAACCATGTGTCCAATTCCTAAATTCATGGACATGTAGAGGGAATACTTGTTTTTTTCTTTTTTAGTGATTAATTCCTGTACTCAAAGGGCTTAAAAATACTGTCATGGAGATTGAGCATGTGAATAAATTGTTATAGTGTTAGAATATAAAAAAGATAAGAGCAGGGAAAGCAGCCCAAGAGATCTGCCTTATGCAGAGTAGACCCTCTAAAAATGCAATGTGAGAGGATTTGAATTTGAGGAAGGAAGAAGGGGAAATAAAGAGAATAAGCCTTTAAATTGTCCCTACTATGTGTCAGGCACTGTGTTCAGCCTTTTTCATAAATCTTATCTCATTTGATGACATTAGGAGACCTTTCTGCATCTTGGAATGTTTCCTCTACGTTGGAACGGAACCTTCCCTTCCCTGAAGGAAGGGCAGGATTGTGTCAGGCAGACACTAGGGGAGGGTCCATTTCAAGCACATAAGGACAGGGTGTCCAAATCCAAGAGAGAAGGAGGGGATCTAAGAATTACCCAGCTGCCCACCCTGGACCAGGAGCCTCTTCATTCTCTTCTTGGTTTTTGTGTATTGTCTTCTCTCAGTAGACAGTAAGTTTCTTGAAGGCAGGGTCAGGCACATAGGAGGCACTTAATAAATGCTGACTCAGGGACTGACTAGAGAATACTTCACTGTAGCCAGGACAGAGAAAAAGGGAAGAGGAGCCATGAGAAATCAATGTGGAAAGATAGATATTGGAGGACCTCGAATGTCAAGCTAAAATCTTTGTATTTTACACGGTGAGCAAAGGAGAATGACTGAGTGCTCTAGAGGAAGGGAGGCAAACTAGTACAAAAAGAGGGTTCCTTTGGCACCCTCTCTGTGTGAAGGATGGATTGCAGAGAGGAAAAGACAGAAGACAGGAGACAGGGAGAGCAGAGCCTCAAACCAGCCTTTGGCATGAGCTGAGTCAGGTGATTCAATCCGGTGCTTAGGTGTTCTTTTGAACCACTGATTTTGCCTCAAGCAAAAACAAATCCTGTTCCTGGATCAAAGCCAACTCTGGAGGAGAGGCTGTCTTGCTCAATAGCTTTACGTGACTCTGTTATAGTCAAGTCTTAATTCACTGAAATGTTTGGGGAATGGCATGTTCTAGTCCATGTTAACTCAGGATTAAGAGTATCTTATCTCTCATGGGGCCTCTGGCTCTGGTACGTTTTCACTGCAAATCCCAGGATGCCAAAGCTGTATCACAAATTTAACCAAATATGTGATGAGATGACAAGGACCTTCATCTCAAAGTCGGCAGCACTGAGTTCAAATCTTGCCTCCGTTTCTTATTAGCCACGTTATTTGAAGCATTTTTAAACTCTTTTTTAAGTCTCAGTTTTCTGTGAAAGGGGAGATACTAATGCCGGCACCCTTCCACTTCCCAGGTCTATTGTAAGGGAGGCACTTTATTGGCCTCGAAGCCAACTAGTAAAATATTTGCTGTGATGACTTATAAGTTATTTCTCAGGTCTATTATAGGGAGTCTAATACAACGGCGCATACCAGGGGCTTTGTAGAGCATGAAATAATGGATAAATGTTTGTTAATAAAAATTATATTATTCAATATCTGTTCATAAATAATTGCTGTTGACCCAACTGCTGAGTTTTCATCTTACATGGTGATATAAGATTAGGAGAAGCATTTGCTTCCCAACAACCCTCACTTCAGTGCCTAGGTCACTTCAATCCCAGAGGAGGTGCTCCATGTGCACCTGATGGAAATCTTTATGTAGCCTATGTCCTCTACTCTGCCACTGACTGACTTCTCTTCTACCTGTTAAATAGATTAGACATCCCACTCTTTAAAGGTGGTCCCAGTTCTGACAGTCTATCTGAGCCACCACTCCAGGGCATGCCCTGAGCACTTCAAGCCTGGGATGTGGCAATGGCCTCTTGGTTGATCTTCCAGCCTCAAGATTCTCCCCAATCTAGACTATCCTCCACTAGGCTGCCAAATGGATGTTCCTGGTGTACAGGTCTGATTGTTCAGACCCTTCACAGCCCCATTTGGGGTTTTTTTGGCAGAGATACTGGAGTGGTTTGCCATTTCATTCCCCAGTTTATTTTACAGATGAGGAAACTGAGGCAGACAAGGTTAAGCGACTTGTCCAGGGTCACACAGCTAGTAAATGTTTAAAGTAGGTTTAAACTCATAAACTGTCACATTCAATAAACTATTGTGGCTCTAGGATCAAATATACAATCCTCTCTGGCTTTTGAAGCCTTTCATAACACAGGTGTCTCCTACCTTTCTGGTCTTCTTACTCTTTACCCCCCATCCTGCCCCTCATATTTTCTGTGTTCCAATGACACTGGCCTCCCAGCTGTTCCTCAAGCAGGGCCTTCCATCTCTCAGTTTAGGCATTTCCCCCCCCATGCCTGGAACACACCCCCTCCTCATCTCTGCCTCTTTTGAGTCTTAACTGAAGTCTCAACTTCTAGAAGAATCATTTCTTCACTCTCTTTAATTTTACTGCCTTCCCCCAAACTACCCCAATTTATCCGTCCATGTCTTATTTATTGAGGCAGCTAAGCAGCGCCATTGTGCATAAGAAAGCCAGGCATGGAGTCAGGGAGACTCATCTTCCTAAGTTCAAATCCAACCTCAGACACTTACTAGCTGTGTAACCCTGGGCAAGTCACTTCACCTTGTTTGCCTCAGTTTCCTCATCTGGAAAATGAGCCAGAAAAGGAAACAGCAAACCACTCCAGTATCCTTGCCAAGAAAACTCCAAATGGGTTCACAAAGAGGCAGACAACTGAAAAACAACTGAACACAAAATACCTTATTTGGACATAGCTGATTGCATGCTTTCTCCCCCATTAGACTGTGAGCTTGAAAGTCTCTGGATCCTCAGCACTTAGCACGGTGCACTTAGCCTGACACATTAAGAGATGCTTGGAAAATAGTTGTTGACTTCCACACTCAGTTCCCATTTTAAGTTGGTTCTAAGAGCCCTTCTTGCACTAACATGATAGAGTGCTAGACATTGAATCAGGAAGACCTAAATATAGATCCTACTAGGTATTTACTAGCTGTGTGACCCGTACCAGTCACTTTTCTGTTTCAGCCTCAGTTTCTTCATCTGTAAAATGGGGATAGTAGCAGGACCTAGCTCCCAGAGTCATTGTGGGGATTGGATGGGATGACATATAGATAGATAGATAGATAGATAGATAGAGTTGCATCATTTTGCCAAACATAAATGCTCACATGAACATGTTGTTGTTATTACAACCCAAGACCTCTTCCAGCTCTCACTGTGCCAGGGATTGGATTTTCCAGTAGTTCTTTTTCCTCAGCCATTAGACCTAATCGCTTTGGACTTCTTGTACTTTACTTTGCCTGGGGTCTGAAGAATGAGAAGGTGCTTTCCAAAAGAAGAGGGCTGAAACCCTCTGTGCCCAGATGCCGCTGTCTCTGAGTGCAATGGACTCCTTACTCCTAATTACAGAGTTTATCAGTGCCCCTGCCCGTGCCCCTGTCCCCTACACACATACACATGCCCGCGTGCACACACACATGCGCACACACACTCTTTCACACTCTCACACTCTCATTATAGAGCACTCCTCCCTTTCCTTCTCTTCCTTGTCCTTTTTCCCAAAGCCCAGCATGTCTGGGATGTGCCCTGGGAGGGAAGTACATCCCAGGGGTGGGGCCTGCTGAGCCGGCTGGCTCACTGTGTTCTCCCAGGCTGATCTTGGTAATCTCAGTAGGAGCTGGCTCACCACTGGCTTGAAGTATATGTTGGCTCTGTGTCTACACAGGAGCCGCCCCCTGGAACATGCCACGTTGTTGGAGGCCCAGACTTCTGAGTGATGCCCATAGCAGGCTGCCTTAGCTTCCCAGAACCATCTGCAGGGAGCAAGCCCCTCAAAGAGTCAAAGGGCAGAGGGTGAGAGTGCCAGGCAGCTAGATTTGCCTCACCCAGGAGGGTGGCACTATACAGGGTGGAATTCCCAGTTCCCAGTCCTGAGCAGGCCCTCAGCCAGGGACAAGCAGACAAAATCTGAAGCCCTAGAGAGAACAGAAGAAGATGGGGCCCCAAGCAGGGCCCAGCTCTACCAACTGGCTTGAGACCAGCATTCCCTAACCCAGGAAGGAGGCCAAAAGAACAAAAAAAAAAAAAGATAAAGAAGAAGGGGAGGGAAGCCCCCAATGTTTCTCCCAAGCTGGAAGCCTGGTGCCTAGGGCAGAGAGAATCTAGTTTCCTTACTTCTCCCTCTCACCAGGTTTTTACAATCCTTCTCTTTGGGGAGGACCCCAAGCTCCCAACAGTAACACTAATAGTAAACAACCATGTTGCTGTGATCCCCTCTTGGGAGGAGAGGAAATTGAGTAGCTCTGGAGACTACTGACTTCTTGTCCTCTTCCCTTCTGGGTTCTGCTATCCTGCACCACCCATGATCTTCTACAAACCAAACACTGACTGCTCAGTGAACGAATATATCAGGCTTGCTTGTTTAATTGTTGGGGGGAAAGGGTCTTGAAAAAACAGAGAGGGCTTTACATGTATGTTGTACATCTTAAATACATATATATGTGTGTGTATATATATATATATATATATATATATATATATATATATATATGTAAAATTAAATGCACCAAATATCTATTAGCAACATCTTGGATGAATAATGTGGTTTGGAAGAGTATCAAAGACCCTTATCGTTTTTCTTTATTCTTACCATCATCATCCTCGTCATCATACTCGTCAGTGTCACTCATCAGCAGGTCCCAGCCTCATCCTGGATGAGTGGCAGACCCAAACTACAGAAGTTTTCTTTGACCATGAAGATTTTGTCCAACCCCCATGATGTGGATGGGCAAGGAAGGGTTAATTCTTGGCATAGCCAGGTTCAGGGGAGGGAGGGGAGGAGGAGGGAGCTGTTATTTTTAACCAGATGTTCCTTTTCCTTATCATAACTTCCCTCTTTCTCCAGCTTTGGCCAGGGAAATTCCCTTTGATATCTCCTTTTATTTAAACATTTCTAATGACAATGTTCATGTGTGGCTTTTTTTCTTTCTTTTTCTTTTTATGCCAACCAGAGGTACTGAAAGGTTGTCTGAGTCTCTGTTCTTCCTCTTGATTTCAACTAGTTTAGTAAAGACCCCAAGGGAGAGAGGGGGAAGTCTCATTGATGAAGGAGCCCTGGAGAGCTAGTTAGGTGCCCTTTGGCTAGAGGTAGCTGATGTCTGGGAAGGCTCTGGGCCAATCCACAAGACAGACACAAAAGGGAGGGAGGGAGGGACATGTCAGAGAAGACAATGGGATGGAGCAGCCAAGGAGAAGGGGCCCCAAGGTGGGAATCAACCCAAGTCACAAAGGATGACTTTAAAAAATACCCTGTTATATACTGATTAGATCAGGAAAGTGAAACTAGGCATAGAGGAGCAGGTCTCTGGAGGTTTAAGTTGTAACAGGAAAGCATCCTTCAATTATACTTCATAAGAGAGAAGGAACAAGGCGTATGTCACCCCCTGATGGAGAGAGAGGAAAAGAGAACAGGGAAATTAGAAGTGGCAGAGACTTTTGTAGCTTGGGAGATCTGGAGGGACCTTGGAGGAGAGCTCATCCAAGGCCTTCATTTTGTAAATGAGGAAACTGAGCCTCTGAAAGATCAGTGACCTCTTGGGTGGCGCATAGTGAAAAAGTCTCAGAACCAGGGAGAGAAGACATAGCTTCCAATTAGCAGCTGGCCACATCATGTGCCTTTAGTTTTGGCGGGGAGGTCAAGGAATTGTTTTCTTGGGAAAAAAAGAAACAGTATGTAGATAAAAGATAGTTAGATGATCAATTCAACAATATTAGCCACTGGTGCCTCTCCCCCTAAAGAGTACCTTGTATCTGTTTGATATGTAGCCTGTGTAGACCTCCATGTTGTCTATCCCACATCACTCCACACCCACCTCCCACCTCCATCAAGTGTGAACTCACTGGGAGAAAGGACTTATTTCACATGTGTCTTTGCATCTCCTTCCTATTTTATGGTGCTAGGACATAGTAGACACTTAATCAATGATCAGTCCATTGATGGTTAGAATATAAGATGTTAAGTGGCAGGGATTATTATGTTTTTATTACTGAATAGCCTAGAACCAAGCACAGAACCTGGAATACAGCAAACACCAACAAATGCTTTCTAAGTCCAGTTATTGTTGAGTTGTTTTCGGTCACATCCAACACTTCATGACCCCATTTGGGGCTTTCTTGGCAGAGATATTGGAGCAGTTTGACATGTCCTTCTCCAGTTCATTTTACAAATGAGGGAACAAAGGCAAACATGGTTAAATGGCTTGCCCATGATCACATTGGTAGTAAATGTTTAAGGCCAGGTTTGAACCCAGGTCTTCCTGACTTCAGACCTGACAGTCTATCCACTAAGCCATCCAATTGCCCAAAGTCAGGAAGACCTGGGTTCAAATCCAGCCTGTGTGACCCTGCAAGTTTCTTAACCTATTTGACTCAATT
Source organism: Potorous gilbertii (assembly GCA_028658325.1). NCBI lineage: Eukaryota > Metazoa > Chordata > Mammalia > Diprotodontia > Potoroidae > Potorous > Potorous gilbertii. The sequence goes on from CM053770.1 coordinate 679,481,896, forward strand.
TCCTCTTCTGTCAGATGAGCTGAAAAAGGAAATGGAAATCATTCCAGTATCTTTGCCAAGAAAACCCCAAGTGGGATCAGGAAGAGTCAGCAAAACTTAAGAACTCAACAACCACAAAATACAATAGACGCTTAGTACATGTCTGTTAAATTGAACTAGACAGAATGACCCTAGTAAACCTGCTGTGGGAGAAGCACTGGCTTTGGGACTGGAGGAGACAGAAAGTTGAGAAAAGAAGCAGACACGCCTCGTCCTCACCTGCGTGCAGTCTGATAAGCCATCAGCAAACAACAGACTTACTCTTCTCTTACCCAATAAGTGCCTTGTGCCTGAGACAGTGAAACAAAAAGCCAAGGGAGATCCCCTGTACAGAAATCTTTTCCTTCCTGGAGGGACCTGGTAGGGGCAAGGGAGGGGACCATGGAGGAGGTGACCTTTAAGTGGATTAATGCCTGCAGGTTCCTTGGGAGGGCAAATCCTGCCAGAACAATCTGACTTCCTTCTGTGATCGAGTGTCAGACCTCCTAGATCAGGGGGAAGCTGAAATGTAATCTAATCTCCCTGGCCTTTAATAGATCCTTGGAGTCTTTCCCTGCTAGCATTTGCGTCAGTAGGCAGGGACACATGGACAACATCTATACAAAACATCTGGTCAACTCAATCAAGGCTAGTTACATCCAGGGATCTGGTTTTTGACACCAACAGAGAAAATAACTAGTAGATAGAATGTTTTTAGTTTTATTTTATTTTTCCACTTTCCCACTAGTTATTTTGAGCACAAAGTAGACAAGTTATAAACTAAACCATCATGATTTTCCTCTAGAGCTGAACCTTGGTTCAAATCTTGCTCCTTCCACTTTATGACCTGAAAATGAGGGGGTCCTGGACTACATGACTACTAATCCCTCCTCTGGCTCTAGACCCACCCAGCTGTTACTGAGGAAAATCAAATCTCCCTATTTTGTGCCAGAAGATCATGGATTTAGAGATAAAAGAGTCCTTATAAGCCACTGAGCTCAACCTTGTCATTTTACAGATGTAGAAACTGAGGCACAGAAAAGTTGGCTATGGTCACACAGTTAATGAATGAGATGTGATTTCAGTGCTGGTCTTCCTCACTCCAAGTCCAATGACCTTTCTGCCACATATAGATCACTTCAAGTGTTTTCTGTTTCATTTCTATCATCACCTCTCAGTGATGATAGAACCTGTTAATAGGGTCAATGAAGTAAGATGACTTTTAAGGTCTCTGGCGTGTATAACTAGAGTTCACTCTAATGCACTTACCACATTGTCATGAGTCTCTTGGTTATCTGTGATGGTGCCTTGTAGCCCAATTAGATCAGGAGATCTATGAGGGCAAGCCTGGGCCTTCTAGGAACTTTCTACCTCCTATGAACAAATGTGCTCAAAGTGTATGTTGGGAGGAGGGGTAGTTTCTGGATCAGGACAACTCCCCAACTTCCACTACCATCCCCTTAAATTGACTGAGGTCCTCAGACTCTTGGAAACTGACCTTGCTCTTGGCCTTTCAAGAAGGATGAACCCACAAAATAACTACAGTATTGCTCTAGAGCAGGAATATCTCCATTTTTTGTGCATCATGGTCCCTTTGGCAGACTGGTAGACAACAATGATAATGCCAGCATTTATATAGGGCTTTAAACTATGCAAAGAACTTTATAAATATCTCTACAACAACCCTGGGAAGGAGGGGCTGCGATAACCCCATTGCATAGATAAGGAAACTGAGGCAGGTAGAGGAAGAATTCATCTGAGGTCAACTCTGAGTGCAGATTTCTTGACTATAGTCCATAGCTCTGCCCATTGACTTTGCCTGTGGACAGAATCATGTTTTTGAAAAAATAAAAGAAATGCTATATTTCAGTTAGAGGGTAATGAAAATACAAATATAATTTTCTTTTCTCATTCAAGTTCATTGGACTCCTTGAAAGGGGTTTGTGGTCCTCACATTAAAATCCCCTGCTTTAATAGGCACTATTCAAATAAAAACTAGAAAGGGATTCTCAGTTCATGAATGAACATGCACATTGAGGTCTAAATCCCCAGCCAAGGAAACATCAAGGTATTCCTTGGCTCTACAGTATGCAAATCTATTTATAATATCTATGTAAAATATGTAATTATTAAAAATAAAAGGCAAGCACACAATCCTATACAGAGAATGTTATTAAACTAATCCCTTGTAGACCCAGATGGGCAACAGTTGATATAGAAATATGTTCCTCCACCAGGGGCACACTCTCATCTTTCACTCATAAGGTATTTGAGAGGAGTGGTCTCAAAGACAATATGGAGCTGAAGGGTAAACTCACAGCTGCTGCTTCTCTGAAGTCCTTTTCTCATTTCATGGAGTCCTCAGGAAATTGCCCTGAGGTGTAGCTCCTGGCGTGATATCCTTTTGTAGTACTGAACATAGTATATCTCTGGGCTGGCAGTGCCTATGACACCATCAGCCACTGTTGCTCCAGAGTCATTACCCCAGCTGTGATGGGAGGTCCAGATCTGCTGACCTCTAGAAGTTCACAAAGTTATCACTTGGTCAATGAGGAGGAAGAAGAAGAGAAACTGACTCTACCTCTACCCTGTCCCCCCACCCCCAAAGGGCAATTCCCTATCAAGTTTCCTTCACCACTTTTCGGGGCTACTAATATAAGGCACAATTGCAGGTTGTGAATTGGCCCAGAGGTGTGTCTTATTCCCTCAGCTAATTAGACATTTCCCATGCTGTCTCATTGGTCTTTAGTGATCAATATACTCCTTCTAAATGGTGCCTTTGCTTGGTTGATCCAATATAGCTAATTGGATTTTTCTGTGATCAACTAAGGTGTGGGTAGATCCCCAGACTTAGAATAGAATTTTAAGGGACCTTTTCAGTCAACTAGTCTAAAGCTCTCTAACCAAAGGATTAGTGTCCCCCACTACATATAGTAATAGCCATTCAAATATAAACACTCTTCTCTGGCTTATAACTGATTTGCCTGAAAATATCCCTATATGGTGCATTTATTGTTTGATGGCAAAACCAATGTGGTTCTCCCACCAGAGATCTTGACCCATCACTGCCTCTTCATCCAATGTCATGTTCATATCCTCCTGACCATCCCTCATAGAAGATCTGTCTCATGTGCTGAGGACTTTGTCTTGGGTCTTCTAATATGTGTGATAGTTAAAGAAAACAACAATTCACACTGATACTTTGTCTTAAGGTTGGCATTTGATCACAAATACTTGTGTGGTAGGTATTGCAAATGTAATTATTCCTTTTTGAGTGGTGGGGAAAGTAAGCTTCCCAAAATTCACTTGTCCAGAACAAATGAGCTGGTCTTGCTATCTCCGAATTCAGTGTCCTTCCCTCCTTACCATGCTAACTTCTAAGCATGTGCCTCTTTTTCTAGAGGGGACAGTTGAAACTCACAGAACTTAGTTGGTTTCCCCATCATCACCCAGAGAATAAATAATAGAACTGAATAGAATAGAAGCTGAATCTCTGTCTCCTGAATCGAGCTTCCAGGATTCTTTCCAGTGCACCCTGCCAACATCCCAGCCAGGAGATGATCCATTCCCTGCTGAAGTATTTACAGGACAGGAAACTCACTACTTCAAAAGGCAATCCATTTTATTTTTAGATACTGGAATGTACTAACAGAAGGACAACAATATAAGTAATCTGAAAGCTATAGTTATCAGAACTATGTTTATTTTCAGTCTCTACCTTCTAAAAGAGGTATATCTATAAAAAGAATTAAATGATAGAAAGATGGTCTTACAAGGAGTAAGAGGGGGTAAGGAAGTTGGGATGATTTCGATTAACCATCACTCTCACCTATTTATGTCACAATAATCAAATTAACAAAGTAGTAAAATGAATATTTATGCCAATTTTATAGTTCAAGAAACTGAGGCTACAAGAGATTGAGTCCCACAGCTTTTCTTATGACTGAGTCCCTTCTTGTTTTTGTTACATGACACAGTCTGGTTAAGAGTAAAGCAAAGTTAACTTCTTAGTTGTTTTATAATAAAAACATAAGTTTCAAGAGGAAGCCACTTAACATTTACCCTTAGGCATAAGAAATGAATATTTATTGCAGTAAGAGAAAATTTGAGAAAATGTAGAGAAGACCTTGATTGGAAGAGTAACCCTAATTAAAATAAAGTGCAGGGCAATCAGTATTGGAGGGACTGAGAAAAGACAAGCCCATGAATGCATTGCTGGTGCAGCTTGAAAAGATTTGGCCATTCTAGTTTTCAATTTGCAATTATGCAAGAAGAGTAACTAAATATTGCATATCCTTTGTCACAGTAGTCCCACAAGGAAGTCAAATACAGAAACGAAAGTCTAATATGTAACAAAATATTAATAGCAGCACTCTCTGTGGTAGCTAAGAACTGGAAACAGAATGAGTGGTCATTGATTTAGGAAGTGAGTGAAAAATGCGTGTTATAGGAATGTCATCAGGTGTTACATAGTGAGACATGACAACCATAAAGAATATGAGGGAACAGAGGAAGATTGGGATGAACTGATGAAACTCCAAAAACACAAGGAAGATGCATCCTGAGGACCACTCAATCAATTAAAAGATCAGTCAAAGGAAGTGGGCTCTGAGTTTGAAAAACCAATGGAAGACCTGGGAATAGGATCACACACACCACCCCACAAGACAGACAAGTGGGGCACTATTAGAATGGTGTATACGTTATCATAAGGGGTCACTGTATCCAATGTTTTCCTTATCACAAACAATGGTTCAGTCTGAAGGGGAAGTGGTTGGAATGACCATAATATAGAGACAAAATGGATCAATAAAACATAATGTTGGATACTCAATCAAGTAGCCCACCCCCATTTAAAGTAAATAGGACTCTCAAAGAATTCATCAGTCTCAAGCACAAGACTCAGTGTATCTTTGAAAGCCATTGGATGAAGTGAAATGATGCTAACTAGATTTGTTGGTCTATTGTTTTTCAGTCATATTTGACTCTTTTTGACCCAATTTGGGGTTTTCTTGGCAGAGATATTGAAGTGGTTTGTCATTTCATTCTCCAACTCATTTTACAGATGAGGAAACTAAGGCAAACAGGGTGAAGTGACTTACCCAGGGTCACATAGTTATTGCCTGAAGTCAAAGTCTTCCCTGACTCCAGGCTGGACACTCTATCCACTGCACCATCTAATTGTTTGCCAGATAGGATGTCCATTCCAAGTGGCTGAAAGGTTTCATCCTGCCCTCTTGGTACTGAATCTGGATCCAGCATCTGAGGAGTCAGAAAAGAGAACATTCCAGCCAGTCCTTGAGGAGGAATCACTTTAGGAGTAGGAGAGGGAAGAAAAGACCTCAGCAACAGCGTTGGCTTAGGTCTCCTTCCCTGGCCCCATGCCGTTTTAGCCAAAGGAGGACTGTGTGAGCTTTGAAGCATCTAGAAGGTGTTGGAGATTGGATTTCCCTTTGTTATGTTTCCTTTGGTTATGGAGGTGCTAGGGGCTCCCATAAATTAGTTGATAGAAGCTTTGGGAGACAAGGACAGATTTCATGTAGATTCATGGAGGAGCCCAGAATGGAGGATATACCACACCAAAGAGGAACTTCTTGACCACCCCAGAAATTAGAGAAGACTTTCACAAACAGGGGACATAATTTACTCCTTTGCCATATTTGTTCAATAAGCTTGAGCCTCTTTCCCTGGATTCTGTATATTGTTGTGGGTGAATGTGTCACAGACTTTTTTTGTGAGTGTGATGGTGGGGTTTTACCAAATATTTTTACTATATCAGCTTAGTAAATACTCCTTTCTAAAAACTACTTAAGGCTGGCTGACAAAAGCTGTTCTGGACTGATGACCCAGGAGACAAATACACCAGCGGGCACTTGAGCTAATGAGATTCTAGATTCACACTCAACTCCTCAGAGATAAACCTAGATCTCTGAATGGGGAATGTAGCCTTGCTCCAGACTCATACGTGAGGGTGGGATATCGGATGAGGGTCTTCAAAGCTTATCTGAGCTGCAAACTTTTATTTTAAAATAAAATAACTGATTACAGGAATGGGCTAGTAAGCCTATGTCCTTGGCAATTAAAAATGGATGAAAGACTTTAGAGTGTGATGGTACCCTAGAACTTACAGTGCTAGACCAAGTAATATAGAATGTTAGGGCCAGAACGGACCTCAAATCGACCTGCAAGGTCAACTTTGCCAATGAAAAACTGAGGCGTAAAGATGGTGATCTGGCCACCTTCACGCCAACCCCTGCCCCAGGTCAGAATGCAGAGCTAGGGTACTCGCTCAGGCTCCCAGGTTCTTAACTTTGTGTTCTTTTCACTAGAGCCTTCTGTCTTAGAGGATGCAGACCTAGACTTTCTCAGAGCCACAGAGTTGAGTAGAGAAGTCTGGTGTCTCCCAGTCCAACTATAATGAGTCTGTGATTCCAGTTTTCTTATGAAAATCAGAATTGAGCGAGACGGCAATAGAGAGACATTGCTGGCACAGCCGGTGCAGACAAACCCAGAAACCCAAGTGCAGACGCACAGGACAGGGAAACCACAAAAGCTTATGATCTTCCAGCATGAATAGGAAGTAGGACAGTTTGCTCTCTAGCTAGCAGAGCTGAGTGGAGCCTGTGTATGTGCTGCTGACTCCAGCAGTGCCTCCCAGCACAGCCCAGAGCCCTGGAATGATCCAAAGGAGGTGCCCAAGGCAAACTAGCTTTTAAATATTTGCTCTGAGCAGAGCTTGCAATGATCTTCCTTTGTTTCCAACAATTCAAGACACAGAAGAATTTGAGGATTGAATTTAATCTACTGGCCTTGCTAAATGGCCTAGTGGAAAATAACTCTGGGTTGAAGGACCTGGGTTTAAATTCACATCTAATATTTGCTACCTGTGTGACCTTCAGTTAGTCATTTCACTTCCTTGTCCTTCAGTTTTTATGGCCTCTGATGTCCCAGGTCGCTTATCAATATGTGATCTTAGAAATCCTGGTCAAGTGTCTTCCCTCCTATAGTTCTCACAGGCCTCTTCTGTAAAACGAGGAGGGTGTTAAATTATGGAATGAAGACAAATTGACCTATAGATGACACTGAACGAGCGTCCTTAGAGACTGATGGGGACTCCAGGACAGTGTAACTTAGTAGTTGGGCCATTGGGGGATGCCAAATTTCCCTGCCATCTCTGTCCATGTAATAACCCAGCCCGGAGAGGATGTGGACCCTCGATAGACAGAGGTAGGGTGCTGAATCTCATAAAATATAAGGCAGCTTCTAGTTGATTAATTCTATTTCATTGTAAACATTTTGAGGGCAGAGACTATATGCCCAGCCCGTAGTAGGTGCTTATTAAATGTTTACTGATTGATTTTTGGCTAAACCTCTCCAGGTGACTGATGTGATCCTCAGATCAGCAGGTTGGGAATGATCCTTTATCCCATTTTTGTGCCTGTAAGGGATCTTCCAAGATGCTTTGGCCACTGAACAAAACAGATTTTACTGCTCTCACTCTCCTGTGCTATGTGGCTGCAGGGAAGCAAGGTGAGGAGAAGAACTCGGAAGACATGAATCCCACTATCTCTTGAGAAATGAAGACTTAGGGAAGGCTTTGTACCTTCCAGTGCTGAAAGAAGCTTTAGGTGATAGGCATCCCAGTGACGGGAGGTGTCTATGGAGGAAGATGAGGATGCGAGGTGACCTTTTTCTCCTCTGGGGCTCAAAGGCCATGTTTAGACCAACTTCTCTTTTCCCATTGCTGACTCTGGTCCTCATTCACCCAGGATGTGCCATTTCATCGTGCCGACCAGACCAGAGCCCAGGCCCATGGAGCGAGAGCCCCTGCAGATCACTCCCCTGCTGCGAAGCCTGGTCATAGCTCGGCAATTAGCTACGCACGAGCTTTGTTAAGTGTTCCTATTTGTGTAAAAACCATATTATTTAATGCTCTTTAAATTGGTAATTAAAACCATCTCAGTTGCCGAAGATGTGAGCTCAGGGACAAAATTAGGATAGAAAAAATAGCCATGTTGCATTCTTAAAGGTTCCATTCTGTTTCTTTGGCAGCCGTTGCTCCGGGTGCAGACTGCCCAGCCTGCTTGATTGATGGGCCACAGTTCTCTGTGCTGTTCACATAGCTAGCGTGCTTGCTCCTTGGACTGTAGAAAGTAAATTCCACGGGTCTGCAAAGAAACATTACCCCGCTTTTTCTCCCATGTCCTTCTTCCCTGGTCTCCAATTTGGAGAGGAGGTGTGCTTAGCACCATGAGTCCCTCTAATATTTTAAATGATAATGTCTAAATGCAATAGTAGACTGGTGGGAGCACTCCTGTGTTCCTTGGGGATTCTCTTTTATAATATAATAATGCCCTTCAACTAACCTGAGTTGTGTCTCCTGTCTGAATCCCATCCTACAACTTTTCTCTTTCGGCACTACAAGTAAAGAGTTACCTCTTCCATTTCCCACTGGTTATTGTGACTTTAAAAAAAGTTCACTTCCTCCCTTTTGCCATATTTAACAACTTGGACCATTCCTGGTCTCCCTCACTATTCTGTGTTTTAATAGTGGTTAATTTTGATTTTGATAAACTTGTCCTCTCATTAATGCATAGACGAAATAACATTGGGTCAGCTAGTGGGTGACATCATGTTGTAATAAGTCACCTGAAGCTATTGGAGGAGATGAGGCAATCCACCAGCCTTAGGTGTGTATTTAATGAGGCTGCCTGTGAGGGTGATGGCTAAGGGGCAGCAATACTTCATGGAAAACGTGAAAAAACTAAATATTTAGAAATGGCTTGGCCTTGAAGATTAGTTTGTACTTACTTTATTCAGAGAATCAAAGACTCCCTGAGCTGGAAGGGACGTTAGAGGTCATTGAGTCCAAACCCTTGCTCAGAAGAAAGCCTCCTACATCTTTGCCCCCTAAGACTGGACTTCAGTGGAGTCCTTGAAATGCAGGCAAACTCTCTATCTTCTCAGATAGCCTAGCCTTGCCTAATTTCTTTTCTTTTCTTTTTTTTTTGACTATTCTAATTAATGAGAAAGATTTTCTTTGTATGCAATGAAAGCCAGGCTCTCCTTGGCTTGAATTAGAATGGGTAGAAGTTAAGAATCTCATTTTAGCTTGAGATAAGGAAGAAATTCTAAACCTTAGAGCTCTATTCACGTGGGAAGAGCTTCCCTGGGCCAGTGGGATCAAATTCAAATAGAAACGAGTGAGCTCTAAGTAAAGATCCCTGCAGGTACACAATGACTTAGAAAATTGGATTTTAGAATTATGTTACTTTGTATTTTTCTTCATTTTTTTTAAAGATTACAAAAGATTTCCCAACTACATTTAATCTGTTGTGGGCTGCACCTCACACAGCCTGAAAGTGAGTGTTGGACAATTCTGTCTTAGGAGGTTATGGGTACCGTATCACTGGCAAAGGCCAGATGACCACCGTCTAAGGATGTTACGGAGGGGACTCTCTTCAGGTACAGGTCAGAAAGGTAGATGACTTCTGAGGTCTCTTTCAACAAAGAAGACCAACATTTGGTCATACCCATTGGTCAGTTTTGGTGGTTTGAGGAGAAAAGGATAACTCCTAATTCCTTTCCCACAAGACAGCCAGGCAGCCCTTCAATATTGGAAGATAGCAGTGATGTCAGCTATGATTCTCCTCTTCTCAAAACTAAAGAAAGCCTAACCTCTTTAATTGATTCTCCTGGATATGGCATGATTTCAAATGTCCTTACTCTCCTCGTTGGCTATTCTAGGTCTCTCCTGGTTATTATGACCAAACCCTCCCCCCCTCCCTACATATGGTGTACACAACTAAGGATAAGACTCCAGAAGTGGTGTGACCAAAGTTGAGTATGGTGTGACACACGAATGCAGTATGTGAATGTGCATTTATACACGTGCATATGCACATGTACATATATGTGTATATAATACACACATTTATATCTATATGTAATCTATCTACATCTAATCTCTTTCTCCTTCCTCTTTCTGTCTCTCTCCCTCTCTCTGTCTCTCTCCGTGTCATTCTCTCTTTCTCTCATTCTATCTCTCTGTTTCTGTCTTTCTGTCTCTGTCTCTCTCTTTGTCTCTCTCTCTGTTTCCCTCTCTCCCTCTGTCTCCCTCTCTCTCTGTGTCTCTCTCTCTCTCTGTCTCTGTCTCCCTCTCTCTCTGCCTCTGTCTTCCTGTCTCTCTCTCTCTCTCTGTCTCTCTCTCTGTCTCTGTCTCTCCCTGTCTCTCTGTCTCTCCTGCTCCCTTTCCCTCTCCCCTCCCCCTCCCTCTCCCTCTCCTTCTCTCTCTCTCTCTCTCTCTCTCTCTCTCTCTCTCTCTGTCTCTCTGTCTCTCTCTCTCTCTTTCTCTCTGTCTCTGTCTCTGTCTCTCCCTCTTCCTCTCCCTCCCTCTCCCTCCCCCCCCCTCCATTTGTACTCTGCACTTCTTTTGATACAAATTCAAGTGATAGTTAGCTAATGATCACAAGGTCATTCTTCCTTCTTTCTCCAGAGACTTCAGTCCCTGTCTTGATCTTCCTCTCTACCTCAGTTCCTGCCACTAGACTTGGGAACGTCACTCTTCTTGTTAACTTTCCCCTCACCCACTCTCAGTCATCAGTTTCTCAATGTCCTTAATTCCCTTGACCTTGACTCCCACTCAGTTAAACAAGAGGTGGCCATGCTCTTCCTCTCCCATCGCTCACAAGTGCGAAACTTCCTCATGTTCCAGAATTCTGAAACTCATTGGAGTGAACGTCACCTCTCCCTCGTTCTGTGCCTCACTCTTTCTAAACCTCTTCATCCTCACATCCTCCGCAGGCAGTCCTGTCATGCTCTCCTTGCCTTTCTAGTCCAGGGTATTGTCACTGACTTCACTTTCCACCTTTCCAAACTTTGATGCTATAGTTAACTACCATCCGTTCAAGAAATAGTATGAAGGGGGGCATTTACCTTGAGAAATAAAGTAGCATCATTAAAGGGACTTTATCCTTTCTACTTTCTCCCTTTTATTTTATTCTTCTTCCTCTTTATTATGATCTAGCAGTGCCTATCCCACAGTTCTGTGCTGCTGGGCTAGCCATGTGTCAGAGTCTGGACAATAAGTATTTCACATGTAATTATTTAATGTACAGCTTGTTAGAATTGTTTCTGTGCTGTTAATTATGAAACTGTGGTCATGGAATCAGTTCTAGAGCTGAAAGGAACTTAGAGACTATCAGTCCCTAACCCCTCATTTGACAGATGAGGACACTGAGGCTGAGAGAGGTTAAATAATTTGCCCAGAGTCATGCAGCAGGTAAGTGACAAAAGCACAATTTGAATCTAATTTCTCTGACTCAGGTACTATGCCATATTTATTATATCATAATGTTATGTGCCAGGACAACTAACTGGTGCTATAGTGCACAGAGCACCAGTCTGGGAGTTCAAATCCAGCCTCAGGCACTCACTAGCTGTGTGACCCTATTCACCTCAGTGGTTTCATCTGGAAAGTGAGCTGGAGAAGAAAATGATGAATGACCCCAGTATCTTTGCAAAGAAAATCTCAAACGGTATCAAGAAGGGTCAATTACAATTGAAACAACTCAGCATAGGGTCTTGGTTTAAGCCACAAGGGTCATCTGCAAACAGGAGCATGGTCAATGGGGAATCCCTCTTGTATTTGGACCTTTCAAGGGACGGTGGTGAACCTCTTTGGCAAGCACGTTTCCCTGTCTTATGCCTCACTTAACATTAATAAACACTGTCTAGACTGCCTATAAATATTAACTTAACCATAAATCTTCAAGTGCTCTAGAAATGTGAGCTGCTTTCATCAAGGCTACTTTGGGTCGGTCAGTTCAAGAGGGAGAAAAGTCAGCTTATCTAGAGTAAGAAAACAAACCTCCAAGGCTTCTCAGGGTGGGTGGGTGGGTGGGTGGGATCCAGAAGGGAGGAGATCTACAGGGGCCAGGCAAATGAAGGCTGAAAAGGAATACTGAGAGAGGAAGATGTGGGCAAACCTAGGCTCACTTCCCCGAGGGCAGAATTGTTGATTCAGCAAAGCATCAGAAACCAGCCAATTTACAGAACCAGGAGATGGGGGTGGTGTCTGGAGGCTGACTCTGCCTGGCCCAACCAGGGCTCACTCTTATGTGGTGCACATTTACGTTGCTTGTGACCGCAGGAACCGAAGGAAAACATAACAGACAATTATCCTATGTTCTGTGTTCTGTTGACAATCGAAACAGACCAAAAGAAACCACCGGGCAGACTCTGCAGGGGCAAGCGTGCGGGGAACATGTTTGCTGGGTATTTGTAACTACAAAACAACCAAGAACGAAATTGTACATCCCACCCCCCAACCCTCTTCCCCATTAGAAAACATCTAACTCTGTAAATGTATTCAATTCATTAGGATCACAGATTTAGCATGGTAAAGGAACTCAGGGGTCATCTTGTTCAATAGGGCTGAAAGCTTTTCGAAGCAATTTACATATATTGACTTATTTCATTTTTACTGCTGAGGAAACAAAAGATAGAGATACATGCCAAGAATTTGTATTTCTATCTGAATTAGGTAAGCCTCACTTTCTAGAAGCTTACTTACATTCTCACAGTCTCTTGTATGTAAACATATGGAAAATAAATATAAAAATATTGAAATACAAAGAAGGTAGAAAACAGCGTGTAGTAGGTGAAGGGGGGATGCTGAACTGTATCCAGCTGGAAGGGAGGCATTATAGTAGGTGGAGGTGAGAGGGGGGTGCCCTCCAGGCAGGAGGGACAACAAGTTCAAAGACATAGAGATTAGAAATGGAAGAAAGAGAAAGTCAGTTTGTTTAAAAGACTAGAAATGTAGGAAGGGGAAAGCAACAAACATGAAGCACCCACTGTGTGCCAGGTACTAGACTAAGTGCTTTACAAACTGATCTCATTCATCCTCACAGTAACCCTATGAGGTAGGTACTGTTACTATGTCCTTTTGATTGAGGAAGTTGAGGAAAGTTGACAGATTACATCTAGATTTAAAGTTAAGTGACAGAGGTTAAGTGACTTGCCTAAAGTCGTATGGCTAGAAAGTATCTGAGGTTGTATTTGAACTGAGGAATTCCTGATTCCAGCCCAGTTCCATTCACCTCAACACCTAAGTACCTTAAACTGCCATGTTGTGAGGAGATTGAAATGTTAAGCAGAGGAGTTTTACATTTAATCCTAGGGATGATAGGGAGCAATCATTGAAGGTTATTGAGTAAGGGATTGACAGGGTCACACCTATGTTGAAGGAAAACCCCTTTGGCTTCAGTGTATGGGGTGGACTGATGTGGCGAGACACTTGAGGCAGGGAGATGGGTAGGAGCTTATTGCAACATTTTAGGTGAAAAGTAATGCAGGCATGAGCCAGGCTGGTAGCAGTGTAAGTAGAGAGGAGAGATCTGATGAGATAAAAATGGCAATTGGCAGCTGATTGGATGTGTAGGTAAATGAGAGAGAAAATCTAAGGACAGCACCAGGATTATGAACCTGAGATAGAGGAGAATGTTCGTGCCTTTAAGTTAAGGGAGAGAGTTTGGATGAGAGAAAGTCAGTTCAGTTTTAATCTGTTGATTCTGAGATATCTCTGGGATATCTAGTTTGAAATTCCCAACAAGCAGTTGATGAGGCCATGAGGTTTAGGGGAGAAACTGAATTGGATATTTAGAACTAGTAGTCATCTGCATGGAGATGAGAGTGAGTGAATGAATGAATGAAATATTATTTAAATGTTTACTTTGTGCTAATATTATGCTAAATGCTGGTGATACAAACAGAAAAGTCAGTTACTGCTTTCAAAAATCTATTCTGAAAAAATGGGAGAGATAACACATATGGGAGCTGCAAGTCATATGGGAAGGTCCTGTGGGCCACAGGGTACAGTGGCCAAACAGGGTTCTAGACTGTTTCCAGTAGGATCTAAAGGGAGATGGTGGTGGTTTGACTTACCTGCCATATGCTGCCTCTTTTATTTCCCTTGGGGTGTCTTGCTGCTTCACCTAGTATGGCTGACTTAATTAAATCCATGAGAACTGCTGAGGTCAGAATGAGGCGCAGAAGAGAGAATTCACATGTAAGGGTCATGATATGAATAATGAGCCCACAAAGGAGAAAGAGAAAGTATAGTGAGACAGCTGAGAAGAGAACCAGGACACAGGTTTCACAAAATCTCAGAGAAGAGTATCTAGGGGAAGAGGGTGATCAGATAGTGTGAAATTCAGTGAAGTCAAGTAGGGCAAGGCCAGAGAAAAGATCATTGGATTTGTCAAGTAAGAGATCATCAGTGACCTTGGAATGAGCTGATTCAGTTGAGGATAAAGGCCCAATGTGAGACTCCAAAGGCCTGGGAAGTAAGAGAGGGGTGAGGAAATGGAGACAGAGTGTAGACAGAAAGGTGTGTGGGGAGACACTGCTCAAATAGATTGCAATATCTAGTGTTTTTTTTTTTAAACAAGGGGGACACTTGGGAATTTTGAAGGCAATAGAAAAGGATTCAGTAGATAAAAAGTTGAAGATCTGAGAGAAATTATTGAGATTACAATTCACTGGAGGAGACAAGAGGGGTGTGGGATCAAGGGTATAGTAGAGGCTTGGCCTTGTCAAGGAAGAAGACCATCACATTATTTGAGAGTTGGGGAAAGAAAGAAAGAGTGGCAGATGAGATCAAGGGGTTTTGAGATGAAAAGGAAGAGAAAAGAGGGAGCTTATAGCAAATGGACTCATTTTCCTCAGTAAAGTAGAAGGTGGGGTCCTCAGGTGAGAGTGTGGGAGCATGGGGTAGGGGTTGCGTGAGGTGATAAAAATTTGCGATCTTTTCTGTGAGGAGGGAGATAGAAGTCAATTTGAGAGGAATAAAAGGATGGCCTTGTGCAAGTTGGATATTATTAATTTAATAATAATACACTCACTAAAGATTAGTCTCTAAAATAGAAGTTAAATTGCCCAAGGTCATATATGGCAGAGTTAGGATTTGAATCCAGATCCTAACTTCAAATTGAGCTCCCTTTCCATGCTATCTTCCTAATCATAATTCAAACCTATCTGACGTTTAAGATCCACAAAGCATTTCCCTTGCAAAATACTGTAAGGTTGATGGATCAAATTTTGTTATTCCCATTTGGCAGATGGGGAAGCTGAGAATCAGAGAGGAAACTCATTTGTCCATGATCACACAGAAATTATGTGTCAGAACGGGGATTCAACCTGATTCCAATTAGTGATTATTCCACAATATTCAATAGACACATTCAGTTTTCCCCTTGATCCCAAGGGTTAAGATGAAATGGACCTGGTGGTGGGTAGTCTGATGTATATGTGGTATAGACAAGACACCTAATATTTTACCTAGTGAAGAGAAATATAGCAGAGGGCTAACCTACTGTGAAAGATTCTTTAGTTGTCATCAATTGGTTGTAATATCATAAACAGACGATAGCTCCTCCACATTAGTGTATGAAAGCAGATACAAGAAGAGTATAAAGTTGCCACATTTCAGGAATAATATTAATAAGCTCCAAAGCATCTAAGAGAAAAAATTTGGGAAGGATAGCCAAATAATTATATTAAAGACTTGAGATCCACAAAGGTCTTGATTATGTAGAGTGCGATAAGATGAAGCCAAATAGCAATAAATGTAAAGCCCTAACTTAGGTTCCAAAAATTCAACTTCATGTGGCCAGACAGCGCTTCATCAGAAAAAGAGCTGGAAATTTCAGTCCATTGTTAAGTTCAATTTCCATTTGCTATTCAATATGGCAATTAAAGAGGTGATTCAGGCAACTAGGGGGCTCCGTGGCGCACAGAGTGCTGGACCTGGGGTCAGAAGACTCCTTGTTGTGAATTCAAATTGACCTCAAACGCTTTTTAGTTATGTGACTTTGGACAAATCATTTAACCCTGTTGGCCCAGTTTCCCCATCTGTAAAATAAGCTAAAGAAGGAAATGGCAAACCACTTCAGTATCTTTCCAAGAAAACCCTAAATGGGGTCATGAAGAGTTAGATATGAATGAAATGACTCAACAACAGAAGTGATGATCCCACTATGTACTCTACCCTAGTCAGAGAAGATGAGGATGCCTGGAATATTGTGTTCCATCTGGGTAGTATATACTAGGAAGGAATGTAATACGCTGTAGTGTGTCTAGGGGCAGGTCATCAGGATTGGGACCATTCTTGAAATCATGTCATATATGGACTACCTGGCTACAAAAACCATAAATAGGTGGAAATTGACAAGAGACAAATTTAGGCTTGATATAAAGAAATTTTTTTTCTAAAAAAATACTTATCCCCAAGTAGAATCTGTTACATCTGGAAATACTGGATACACCAACACACATTTGGGGTTTTCAATCAAGGTCTGAAGGACTATTTGTTGGGGATGCCACAGGGTAGAATCTTGGTGAGGAAAGCATTGAAGGAGATGTTCTCTGATGTGTCCTCCAGCTCTGAGAGTGGGTGAGGTTAGGCAACTTTTACCAAAGTTCACCCCAATAGATATTTAACCATCTATTGAACCAATGGTCTAAAGTCACTAGGTCAATTCCTCTGAACTCTGCTGCAATAAATTTTCCTTGATACCTTAAAAAATAAAATAAAGTCACTATTGTTTAGTAGACATACTAAATCCAATGGAACCGTTGCTGGTCACTAATTGAAGTATTCCTACCTCTTCCTCACCCCATTAACTGGATGAGATTGTTTCTAAGTGTGTATTATTCTGTTAATCTGTGCTTTATGGAACTACTTTTGTTCGTCATTATTTCCTGTGGGTACCCCAGGCAAGTCTGTTTCCTTGAGTCCACTGAATCAATGTCCACGACATGAAAGTATAGAGACAGTTCTGGGAACTATAAGACAATGTGATTTTTCTGTACTCAAATGCTTCTTACAGAATTCATATGTTTTATAACTCCATTCCCAAGGGCAGAATTAATCAGAAAACGGGTCTTTCATTCTGTACCATTAGATGATGAACCTAACCTGTTATTTTGCTGTATTTGCTGAAGTGTTGCTTTATAGCCACACTTAGGGTTACATCAAGACCAGGACAATACTTACCTTTCTTCAAATTTGTGCATAAAATATTGAACTCTCCTTCCTAGACATTGCATTCTTTTTTTCTCCCAGCCCCCCAATTTGTTTTGGATTTCTCACCAAATCTTTCTAGGACTGAGAAGAATATTTTTCAGAATGAAATTTAGAATAAGATTCCAACTGAGGCATGGCTTTGTAATTCTCACTCAAGCAGATTGTTTTGTCTCTCTGGGCTCCATTTTCCTCACCTGCAAACTGAGAGGGTGGAGCTGGGTGATCTCTAAGGTCCTTCTTAGTTCTAAAAGAGTCTTGCTTCTAGATTTCCATCATCTAAGTTCCTTTCCCACTAGCACTATCTATATTCTAAAATTTGTTTTAAAATCCAAGTTCTAATGTTTTCTTTTTTATCTTTTAATACCTAGGTTCTAAGGTTTCTTCTATCTCTAATCTTAAATGTTCTAAGGTCTCAGTACCTCTGACATTCTCTGTTCTAAGGTCTCTTCCAGCTATGGAATTTGATGCTTTCTTCTAATGTTCTATATTCTAAAGCCTCTTCTGCTCTGTGATGTCCTTTGTTCCAGTACTGATGATTGTGCTGTTGTAAACCCACTTGTCCCAGAAGCAGGTGGGCATAATGCCACAGAGACTTAAGGACAGTCATTTTTTTTTTACTTCATTCTCTATGAATGCTTATTTCTGTCTCCCCCCTACTGAAGAGGCAGTGAAAATGGGGAAGAGAAATGTTAGGGAGCCAGTGATGCCAAGATTAACTCCTCAGATGAGAGTCAGGCTACCATGCACCTGTGAAGGTGGTCCCACAAGCCACCAAATTAACACACAGGAGATCAATTAAGGAGGCAAATTCTGCCAGAATTCACCATCCTCTGAAATCTGTTCTGGCTCAGATGGGCTGTTTTATTTACTCTTATCTTCCTATCAAGTAGTGGCATAAAAGCAGGACTCATTTATTTGTCTCATGGGGTGATAGTGGGGGAGAAAACCAGAAGACCAAAACAAGAAAGCCCAAGTGAGTCAGAAGTGGATGACTCTCCTTGGTCACCAGAAAGGGATAAACTTTACATGTATAAGATAGGGAAGGGAAGGTGAAATCAAGGTTTCTGTAATGAAAATCTGGGAGGATTAGTGGACCACAAGCTTAGGAGGAGAAACCAATGTGATATAACAGCCAAAAGAGCAAGTATTTGATCCTGAACTGCATTAAGATGGGCCTGATGTCCATTAACAAGAACAGGAACACAAAAGATTTGCTGTACTCTGCTCTGGTGAGATCAGCTCTAGAATATTATATTCAGTTCTGGGCATCATAAAACTATTAAAATCATAGAGCTGAAAAGGGACTTTAGAACATAGAACATTAGAACTGGGAAGAACCTTGGAACATAGAGTGTTAGTACTGGCATGGATCTTGGAATTTGTAAGATTAGAACTGGGAGGGACTTTTAGCCAAAGAATGTTTGGGCTCAAGTAACCTCAGGGCACAAAATGTTAGACCTGGAAGTTACAGCTGAGGTTTTAGAACTTAGAAGGTTAAAGCTTAAAGGGATTTTAGAACAGAAAATGTTAGAGCTAGAAGTGACTTTGGAGCATTGCTGAGAAGGACTGTGGAACATAGACTATTAGAGTTGGGAGGATTATACAAAGAACACAATATATCAGAGCTGGGAGGGAACTTCCATCATGGAAGGAATTTTAGAACATGGTAGGAAGGGCATTGAGAAGTTGGCAAAGATCGAACCAGGTGGCAAAGTAGTCTGTGCACTGTGAGGATTGGTTGGGTAGATCAGTCCACTTCAACTTGATAATTTCAAGGACTCTCATGTGGAAGGGGGGCCCTGGGGTGAAACTTGGACAACTGCGGGGAGGTTGTAATATGGCTACCAAGCACAGATGTCATTTCTGTCATTGGAATGCAGAGATTGTGGGCTGCACAGAGATTGTCTACCCAGCACACTGGTTGGGTGGGTTCACTCACTAGACCTCATTGGCAAGTTTTAAGAACACAGATGAGCTTAACTTGGAGAGAATGGAATAGCCCCATGAGTTCTTTACATTTGTTTTAAGTTAGTGTCTATAATTAGCAGTAATGCCTTTATACAAATATATATATATATATATATATATCTCCAATTATAATTGTTAAGTATTCTGCCAAACAAAACACGTTATAAACTACAAGCTCACTCTTTCTAAGATGTTCTCTTAAAATTATACTTTTGTCCTACATCATGTCATATATTTTATAGTTGCTGATTTTTTTTCACTTTTTTATCTAAAGGAGGCCAGATGGGCTCCGGATCCATTCCCATCTTCGAAGGTTTGACACTGATTTCTTTCCCCTGTGCCAGGATTGAAATTAGGTCTGCATTTCATCCAGATGATCTATTCCAAACAAGAGCTGCCTCCTGGCAGTTGCTCACAGCTGAAGACTGTTCCTCTGGATTCCTAGTTTCATTTGTTGCTGGTCACTGTAGAATGTTTACATAGCTTACATGTTAGTATGTTCTTTTATAGGGTACATTGAGAGGTTAAACCTACCCAGATCAGCTTTCCCTGTCCTCCCACCCTCTCTTCTTTTGCCCCCTTTACTTTTGTGTTTAGAAAAAAATGTCTTCTTCCAAGGAAAGAAAGGAAGGAAGGAAGGAAAGAAAAGAAAGAAGGTGGGAGGGAGTGAAAAAGAAAGAGGAAGGAAAGAAGAGCGAGAGGAAGAAAAAAGAAAGAAAAGAAGGAAGGAAGAAAAGAAGGAAGGAAAAGAGAGGGAGGGAGGAAAGAAGAGAGAAAAAGAAGTAAAGAAAGAGAAGGATGAGAAAGGAAGAAAGAGAGGTGTAAAAAGGAAAGAACAAGAAAGAGAAAGAAAGGGAAAAAGAAAGGAAGGAAGAAAGGAAGAAAAAGAAAGAGAAAGAAAAAGGAAGGGGAAGGAAGGAAGGAGGAAAGAAAAACAAAGGAAAGAAAGACTTCAGAATCCTTCATTCTCCTAAACCCATGAATGGATAAGAAGAAAGGGTAGAAAGAAGCCGATGGATTGCGTGGCGACCCTCTCCTAACTGAGGAGAGCCCCACCCACTGCACTGGTGTCTCAAGAGGGTGACTAGGAGTAGCGTTGGTTCAGAGAAAATTTTTGAAAGGCAGAAATTTCCCTTCTATGCCTCCTGCCTACCCCCTTTTATATTCACTCTCCTTATAATCACCCTCACCCCACCATGTGTTGACTGGCTCTAAGGAGCTGGACTCTTTGTTATCTTTCATTTAAATCCATGTGAAAACAAATATTTACTGTGTTCTGTGTGTCAGCCAAGAGCTGGTATAGTGAAGAGGACAGAATATTGACTGTAGAGTCAAGAAGACCTGAGCTGGGTCCTTCCTCTGGCATATACAGGCTCAGCGACCCCTTATAGGCATGCCACTTCATCTTAGTGCCAAACCCCTCTCTCCAGCTTTCTGAGATATGAAGGTAACCGATGAATGGCTGATCCATATTATTGAAAGGTGTTCAACAATACAGAGCAGTATGGAGTACTCCATCTAGTACTGTCCTTGAAGTGGAGGGGGATCCAGTTCCCACCCCCAACACTTACCATGTAAATAGGCAAGATACTCAACCTTCCTGGGTCTTAATTTCCTTATCTATAAAATGAGACAGTTAGACTAATTAGGCCTCTAACATCCCTTCCAGCTCTTTATCATCCTACATGGATGAAATCATAAGTCTAGACCAGACATAACAAGGTAGACCAGGCACTCTACCTAACTAACTGGAGGAGATCATGCCTCTATAGGGGAAACATGTCACTTTAAATAAGTATGCTATAAAGTAGAAATCTACAGGCTGAGTAGGGAACAGGCAATATTGGGGACAGCGGGCAGGAAAGACCTCAAGGACCCCATTTCTGAAACTAAGTCCCCGATCCATATATTTAGCTCTGAGCTTCAGACCCACCGATCACTTACAGCCTTCAATGGGTATTGGTGACTCATTGGGGACCCCGTGGACCACAGCACACCAATAATGTCCATGGGGTTTCCTTGGCAAAGATACTGAAATGGTTTGTCATTTCCTCTCGCAGTGGATTAAGGCAAACAGAGGTTTGTGGGGACAATAACAGCCCCCACCTACCCGGGCTGTTGCGAGCGTCGGATGAGATCATGTTTGCAGAGCCCTTGTACGCTACCTGGCACATAGTAAGCGCTAGATGAGTGCGATCCATTATTATAAATATTATTTTCATCATTGTCATTAATGTTCTTGTTGATATGATTTATTATA
Organism: Potorous gilbertii; assembly: GCA_028658325.1. NCBI lineage: Eukaryota > Metazoa > Chordata > Mammalia > Diprotodontia > Potoroidae > Potorous > Potorous gilbertii. The sequence continues at coordinate 679,503,231 of CM053770.1, forward strand.
TGTCAGAGTTATTATATAAGACAGTGATAAATAATAGCTATGTTTTTATTATTAACAGTTATGATATCATACAAGTACGTAATAGGTGCTATAGAAATGTTAGCTATTGTTATTGCTTATTAATAAAAATTGCTACTATCATCTTATAATCTGGGTTCAAATCCTGCTTACTATTCGTTCATCCTTTGCTCAAAGGGATGCCCTTTTCCCAGTTTTAAAATGATATTTCTGATAACGTCTGAAATGCCTTTTAATTCTATATCTATGCTACCGAGTTCTAGGTTTGAATTACGGCTCTGCTTACTAGATAGATAGATAGATAGATAGACAGACAGATAGATAGTCAGATGAATGGATAGGTAGATGCATAGACATGACATAAAACATAAAAACATATAATGTGTGAGTATGCGTATCCTTTTTGACCTTGGGCAAGTTACTTAATGCCGCTGGCTCTTTCTCCCTCTTCTCGTTTTACAGATGTTTGTTCATCTGTAAAATGAGAGGTTTAGACTAAATTACTTTCTATGGTCCCTTCCAGCTCTAAATCTATGATCCCATGAAGTTTTGTCTCAAATGCTGCAGAAGCTGAGTTCATAGAGGAAAAGCTAAGGACTTGTCTACTTTCTATCTCTCATAAGGGCAACTCCATACTTTAATACAGTATTAAGACCAGAGAGAATTAGGTCTTGCTTAAATAAAACTTTAAGTTATCAATTTCTTTCACAGAGCTGGTTACTTAGATTAAATTGACTTAGACTTAGCCTAGGAAGGAATTCTTAAATCACAAGTCTATTAACATGTAAAAAAATATTTTGATAATTATATGCCAATATAATTAGCTTTCTTTGTAATCCTATGTATTTTGTTTTGTGCATCTGAAAACATAACTCTGAGAAGAGGTCCATAGCCTTCACCACATTGCCAGAAGTTTCCATGACACCCACAATCAAGCTCTTTAAATCCTTTTAGAGGCAATAGGGAGTCAATGAAGAGATATGAGTAGGGGAGTTACTTATGTTTTAAGAATATCAGTTTAACAGCTGTGTACAGGATGGACTGAAGAGGGTTAGAGAACAGAGGCAGGGAGAAGGATACTTTTTTAATTGTGGCATTTGTTACAGCTATGGTTGATGCTGACAGTAACACAAGAAGTTGAAGCATCTGAGAATCGTTTTTTTCATTCTGGAAGTATGTTAAAGGCCATCCATCTCACCTCCTTCATTCTACAGACAATGTAACTGAGCTCTAAGTTTCCAACCTTGTATGGGGCTCAGAAATGCCTTTTCCTAGCTCTCTGGCATTTGAAATTGTTCAGCCCTTAGGACCTTCAAACCCAAAACCCAGAACAAACTAATTTGAGATCTCATATTCGTGCCTGCCTGGCCAAATGTGGCTGCCTGCCTGTAGCGGGGAGAAGACAAAACGTTGGGAGGTTGAGAAAGGCTCCAAAGTTTCGGCTATAAAAGAACTCTCGCCAAGCAACATTTGGTGAGTTCAGGACAGTTGAATGAGAAACACATGGATTACATTTCCATTAAAATTACACATGGGTTTCCAAATGAAGGGGATTGGGGACCTCAAGGTTAGACGACTCCAAAATGCTTTAGAAATAGTTCAGAACACTTAAACCCAGTTGTTGGCTGGCCTTCCCCATCTCAAATTTGGGAACTGTTTGGTTAGTGAAGGAACCTGCAAAATTTCTTCTTCCTTCTTCCCACAAGATATGACTATGATTAACTTCCATGAGCTACTGTTCAAACTTAAGTAATTAGGCTGAATATTTAAGAAGGACAGGGACTTTGGATGAAAGGTTTCTAATTTTTCCAAGACCTGCAGACAAAAAGAGAAAATGCCAAGGGTATCAGGGTCATCAATAGTGATTTATTTTAAGGTATAAAGTTGGAAAGAATTTTAGAAGCTATGTAGGTTAATTCTCTTATTTTACAAATGAGGAAACAGGCATGAAGGAATGAGGTGACAGAGCCAGAACCCTCTGATTCCTCTGACTGTGTTTTTCAGTTGCTTTTTACCTTGTCTTCACTTTTCTCCACTTGTGTAGGGGTGGGTGTTAGACAAGATAAGTACCTGACAACAGAAAAACAATTTAATTAATCCCTCTTCCCTTCACTCCCAAAAAGAAGAGAGGTATGTATCACTTTTAGGAATGAGAAGGAGATAGTCTTATTATGCTTTGAATTCATGTCATCTAAGGATCAGTTGAAGAAACTTGATGTTTACCCTGGAAATGAGAAAAATCAGAGGGGAAATAGGGAAATATTTGATTTCTTCATGTATTTAAAAGGCTATCACAAGAAGGAGAGATTCTGAATGTTCTGTTTAACCCGTGAGAGCAGACCCAGGACCAATGAATGGAAGAGGCCAGTAGGAAAATTTTGAATTATTAGCAAGAAAAACTACCTAAAAGTTAGAACCATCCCAAAGTGGAACAGGCTGCCTTGGATGGTTATTCGCCATGAACTCGTGGAAGGTCCTAGTACTTGTTATGTTATTTCTCAAGGTGACAAGGCATGCATCTCAGGACCAAGCTGGCTCTGGCCAGCCATTTCTATCTTGTTTCATATTTTTTTCTTCCACACACTCTATGCTACTTAAGACTATTGACCCAATACACTTCATTCTATCTCCTGCCACTGTATCTTTTCACAGACATCCCCATGTCTGAAATGTCATCCTTTCTCACCTTGGTCTCTTTTAGAGATCTTGGCCTCATTCAATGCACAGCTTTGGAGTCTTCCTTAGGTGAATCATCTTCTCATCACCCCCCAATCCAGTGCTTTCTTCCTCCTCATATTTTGAATTTCCTTATCTACCCATGAGATATACTGCCAGTTCAGTGGAATGTAAGCACCTGGAAAGCAAAGTTTGTGTTTTTGTCTTTGCATTTCTAGCATCATGCCTTCCATATAGTAGGTTCATAGGAGGTAAGGAGTGTTTTGAAAGCTACGACTTTCTAGAAGCAAGTTCTCAGGGGTGAATGAGTCATTTAAATAGAGTTGGATATCAGTGGTCTAAGAGACCTTTCCATGGGCATCCAAATGTCATGGGAATTTTTTAGTCTTTTTTCCTTTGTCTTCAGTTTGGCCATTTTATTTTCCAAGTACAGAGTTGGTGGAAAAACAGAGCAACAGTCTATCAGTCATGCTCCAAAGGAGTGTGTGTGTGTGTGTGTGTGTGTGTGTGTGTGCATGTGCATGTGTGAGAGAGAGACAGAGAGAGAGAGAGAGAGACAGAGAGAGAGAGAGAGAGAGAGAGAGAGAGAGAGAGAGAGATGGACAGAAAAGAGAGAGTTAGCTTTCATGGTGCTATTTTATTTTTAAATATTTAGACTCTTTGCAGGATTTATTGAACTAATTTAAAAACACACACACAGTAACCAGAAACTATTATTTGTAATCTCCAGAGAACCCAGGGCTCAGGCTCACTCATAAATGTTTTGGGAAGTCTATTTCTGCATCTTTTGGTATTTTTTTTTCTTAATTGTGGTTCCTTTCCCCCCGCCCTGCTTTTCTGATGAGAAGCATCCATGATTCAAGATGACCATGGACAAACAAAAGCTAGTTTATGTGTCTTTCCAATAATGGAGTTGGGGCAAGGTCTGCTTGGCATCCTAATTTCAGTAACATGGTTGAATGTCTAGGACCCTAATATATATCTTTGTCAGTGAGTCGGTCAACAACCTTGCATTAAGCTCTTACTATTGGACAGCACTATGAGTGCTGGGGTACAAAGAAAGGCAAAATCCACTCCCTGCCCTTAGTAGGGAGGAAACATATAAATAAGGTTGTATGAGATATATACAGAATAGATAGACTTTACTATCAATGAGAAGGCTATTGTTCCTCCTTCATTTTGAAGAGAACTTATGACATCAAAGGACCTGTGCATGAATTTTAAATTCATTTAAATTTTAAATTCATCTTATCCATTATCTTAAATCCACTTAAAATGGATTTAAGTGAAGTCCAGTTGCACAAAGTCTTCAGCCTCACTCTCTCTTTCCAAATCATTGAAGTCCAGTGACAGGACAAAAGGCAGGATGATTGGCGATAGCCCAGGATGCAGAGGATGACCTTGGTGTCTTTTATGTCTGACAAAGCTCTAAGCGCTCCATAATACCTGCTTCAGCTGCCTGCATGGCTATTGGAGCAAATGTTCTCACCTATCCATTCTGCTGGGGGACGTCCTCCTGTGCTTAGGGGCTAGCTGGCCCACCCTCCTTATTCACTGATGGGTTTGAGGCTCCTCAGTTACCCTGGTTTAGCCTACCTGTAAACATGGTTTACCATGGTATGGCCACTACCGTGCTACAGCTTTTTGGAGCCACAGGTGAGAATTGAGTGCCATGGGGATCCCAAAGATAGATGAGCAGCCCTGAAAAGAACTTGATAAGCCTTTACATCACAGGGACTAGTGCTCCATGGACACTCATACACCTCAATGAGAAGGCACAAACAATGTGGAGTGACCAGGAAAGGTATATTCCAGAAGGTGATACTTGTGTTGAGTCTGGAAGGACTTCAGAGCAGCCAGGAGGGGCATGTAAGGGGGTAGAGTATTGCATAAATAAGGTATAACCAGTACAGAGAAATGAAGATTGGACATGGAATATCCTGTACACAGGACTGCAAGAAGGTCAGTATAGCTGAAAAATAGAGTGTGTGGAGGGGATTCAACTTTAAGAAGACTGGGAAGATAGGAAGAGGCAAATTTGTGAAGAGCTTTCAATGACAAAAAGAGAATATTCCATTTTATCCTGGAGATAAAAGGGAACCTGTAAGTAACTGAGTGGGAGAGGGGGAGAATGGTCATATCTATAGAGAAATAACCTTGGCCATTAAGGGGAGGATGGAGTAGACTGGGCAGAGACTTGAAGCAGTTGTCTAGGTAAAAGATACTAAGACCCTGAAGGAGGATGATGGCTGTGTGAGTGGAGAGGTGGAGAAAAGGGGACATAGGAGTTTATGTGAAGGCAGAAATGGCCAAAGTTGGAAATAAATTGCACATATTGAGGTGAGTGAGGGTGAGGAGCCAAGTGTAACAATGAAGTTGCAAGCCTGAGTTACTGGGAAGATAGTGTCCTATTCAGAAGAGAGGTGAGTTCGGGGGGAACATTGTGGTAGTTCTATTTTGGAAATGTTGAGTTTGTGATACCTACATGGACTCCAATCAAAATGTACGACACAAGTTTGTGACATTCAACTAGAACTCAGGGGAGATTTTAGGGCTAGATATTTAGATCTGGAAGCCATTTGCCTATAGATGATAATTGAATCCAGGGGAACAAATGAATTACCAAGAAAATAGTATTGAGGGAGAAGCAAAGAGTGACCAGGACAGAACCTTAGGGGCCCCACCATCAGAGACTGTGATGCACATGGAAAACCAGCAAGAATGAGCAAACAAAAAGGAGAACCAGAAGAGAATACAGTCATAAACACCTAGAGAGGAGAGAGTAATCCAGCAGCAAGAGGTGATCATCAGTCTCCCCAGTGGCCACAGAGGGGCTGAGGATGAGGAATGAAAAAAGGTCATTAGCTTTGGCAAGTAAGAGGTCATTAATAACGATGGACAGGGCAGTTTCAGTTGAATTATGAGGTCAGATTGCAGGGGGTTTATAAGAGAAAGGAAGTGGAGGCACAGAGATGGTTTCTTCAAAGAATTTATCCATGTTGGGGAGGAGAGATAAAGGATATTAGCTTGAAGGGATGGTTGGATCAAGTAGGGGGGAGAGCTAGTTTAAAGATGGGGTTACAAGCACAGGAAACAGGGAAGGGTGGCATAGATAGGACTAGCTTGAAGTTAATGAGATGGGTGATAAATGGGGCAATCTGCTGGAGAATTCTTGAGGGGATGAGAACAAGATTGCCTATAGAGGACTTATTTTTGGCAATAAGAAGAATCATCTTTCTTCGTCTAACACCACAGTGAAGATGGTAGAGAAAGGTCTGAATTATGTAAGGTGGTTAAAAGTGAGGTTTTTAAAGATTAAAAGTATAAACACCTCTATGTGAAACCCAAGTGGAGAGGAGAAGTAGATTGTGAGACCTACATATATTTGAAATTTGGAAAGTTAGGGAATTTGAGAAAGCAACAATATCTATATTGAAGTCCCTTAGTATGAGTTGGAGGGGAGAGAAAGACCATGATCTGGGTACTGAACTCATGGAGAAAGCGGGAGAATGTCCTGAGTGTCAATGGTTAAGGACTTCAAGGATCAGATCTGGGTGATCACTTTGGAGAAGGATGTCCCAGGTCACCCACCCTTCCATGCTAGGCAGTCTGATTGGTTTCCAACTTCTGATGCCGTCCACAGGAAAGCACCCATTGGCTAGGAAACTGGAAGTTTTTAGAATGAAAAGTTACAGGAAACCATGCACATAATGACCACTGTAATGTAAAGGAAGCTGACATTCCTGGAGTCATGCATTAGAGGTGGAAGGAATCTTAGAGGTTGTCAAGTCCAACATATTCACTTGATAGATGAGGAAATGAGGCTTCACTGAGGTTGTTATCAGAACAAAATGTGATAATACATGTACAATACTTTGCAAAACTTATAACTGCTAGCTATAACTAAAATAGCTCATGTTGATTTAGAAGAGGAAGGTCTGTTAGGAGTCATGGGATTTACAGAATCATACATCTCAAGATCCATTTAGTCCAATCCATTCATTTTACAAGGGGGGAAACTGAGGCCTGTGGAAGTTAACAAAGACTTTGACTTAATTAAGATCCTACAGCTAGTATTAGGGCAGGTTTTGAATTCAGGTTCTTTGATCCTAGAGCCAACATTCTTTCCAAGTGATCTAAAGTAAATTGAACTCTGAGTCTCAGTTTCCTTCTCTGTAAAATGGGGAAGTAATATTATGTTGTTTCTAAATTCAATTCTAGCTCCAAATCTGTGATCTATGAATCATGTACTTCTTTTAGAGATACACCTGTTCTTGTTTGTTGGTTCATCTCATTAACTCTCAAACATATTTAAACAAACAAACAGAACAGAACATAGAATTGATGGCCTTGGAGTTGAGGTAAACTAAGGCACACAAATACACAAACCCTCCTGGGATGTGCCACAGAATCACAGACTGAGAGCCAAGTGGATTCTCACCCAAGACTCCTGCTCTCATATCCCTGATAAGTGGCCATTCAGCCTCAGCCTTCCCCATGGTCCTTTGAACCCACTCTCCCTGTTGACCAAAGGTCCTTTGCATTTGCCACCCAGTGGGAACCTCCTACTGTCTCTTCTTTTCCTTCATCTATCTCTTACCTTCCTCCTTCTGGGGTCAGATTTTTCCATTTAACTCAGTGGATAAGCTCATTGTATTCATGAGAGAAGGCATTAGGAGTCTCTTATGGCCACTCTCCGATTCTTTGGAAATAATTGATCATTGTGGAGTGGCTTGTCTGAGAGCAATTAAATGGTATGAAGTCTAAGAGTTTGGAGTCATGTTGGAGGTCCTTGAATCCATCCAGTCTATAGTTGAATAGAAATCTTTGCTACAATATCCCCCAGAAATGCTCACATGGCCTTGGCTGGAAAGTCTTCTGTGATAAAGAGCATGATAGCTGCTACCTCAGGAGGTTTGATTCCACTAAGGGATAGCTTGAATGGTTAGGAAGGTTTTCCCACAGCAGCCAAAAGATGCCTCTTTGAAACCTGGGTACCCATGCTCCTAGTTTTGTCCTGCAAGGCAGAAGCAGCAAGCTGATCCCCTTTCCTCTTAGCAGCTGTTTGAAGACCTGAAGATGGACACGTTGGTTCTCCTCCAGGATAGTCTTCACTGCTTCAGTGGATCTCCTTGTGTCATGGTGTCCAGTCCCCATCACCAGCCTGATCTCTGGAAACCCCACTTTATCCATGTCTTGAGTCCAGAAGTGACCACGATCTCCACCCTCCAGGGTAGAGAACAATCACCTCCATCATCTTTAGTGTAGCCCAAGGTCTACCCTTTAGTGTTAACTCATAGGGTACCTTCAATCCATTGAAGCCAAAATAAGAATAGCAATAATTATTGTATCATCATTAGTATTACCTGGATTAAAGTATTAACTCTTTGGGGACTTTGTGGGAGAGCAGTCTGTACCTGTGTTATCAAGGTGGGGGCAGTCAGGTGGTATAACAGTTTGGGATTGGAATCGGGATGACTTGAATTCCTATCTTGCAGAGGAGACTCCAGTTTTTGAAAACTTTGTCCCCAGATAAGCAGATTAAGAATTGGCCTGAAATTTGTGACGTTAGAGAATCACCCAGGGCACTGAGTTGTTCAATGACTTGCCCAGGATCATACCGCCAGTGCATCTCAGAGGATATAGTTAATTTCCTGCTTTCTACCAACTCAGTCCCAAATGATGTCTTTCCCAAGCTATCATGCTGTGACCAAGCCAGACTTTCTCCTCATTCATCTGCTTTATCACTGTCTTTCCAGATCAGCCAAAACCCCATTTTTGTGCCCGGGATTTGGGGCCCCTACTTCTCAGCTATGGTTCCTGGATTTTGGCTAAATGAAGGAGGACAGAGTGTTACTGGAAAACTGGTAAGTTAAGTGAATGGCCTGATCCTTTAGGACATTCATTCATTATATATCCATTCCATAAACCTTGATTAAGCACCCACTAATAACATCCAGGTTCTCTGTGGAGTCCTAGGGGATATAGAAGGTTTAGATAAAACACAGTCCCTTCGCTCCTGGAGTTCATGAGTAGGAGAATAAGAAATTCATATAGATAACCATTAAACAGACTATTTGGATTATAGATGTATAATATTAGTTCTATTTATTTAGAGCTAGAAAAGACCTTGAAGGAAGCAAGTGACAGAGGCAAGATTTGAACCAGGTCCTCCAATCCCAAAGTTGAGGCTCTTTCCACTACAGCATGCTCTTTCTCATAATTGTATGCTGTACACATTGGTGAAGGGCTCTTTTAGCTCTGTAAGAAAATACAGAACCCAATCACTCAGTCCATATACAGATTTTACCAGGGTCTCATGTCTCAGGAGGTTTCAATGGAAACTAAATCAATAGAATTTACTTTTGCTTTTGCTGGTTTAAGTGAATAAGTGAACAAGTGGTGATCTATGAGCCTGGCTCTTTTATCATGAGGGTGACTTTTCCAGCTACCAGTGTGCATATGATACACCAATCTGTAGCTCCAATCTGCCAAAGCTGCAAGACAGAGAAGGAGAAGAGGAGAGAAAAGACTCAGGGAAAAAGAAACCCAGCTGGAAGAATGGGGGTTAACCTGGACATGAGAAAAAGAGATGCTGTTAAGGGCATGTTGGGAGCAAAGGGGGACATCCTTTGGACTGGTGATTAGTTATCCATGTCCTCTCACTTGCTTCTACTCCTTGAGGCACAGCCTCCTGTTCTTGACCCTGGTCTAGTAACCAGACCCAGATAATTGTACTGTAGACCCAGGACATTGGATAGTGTGTAGTGATGTAGTGTAGAATGATAGAATCTCAGGTTGGAAGGGACCTCCTATGGCTACCAATCCAACCTCACCCAAACAAAATTCCCCTCTACAAGACACTCAAGAAGAGATCTTTGATTTGTTTGTGACTTTATTTTACCCAGTGCTCCTAGATTTGCTCTATGACCCATGCAATGTAAGTCTACCCTTTCTTATCTGCAAAGATCACTCAAGTATTCAAAGCCGTCTCTTGTACTTGCTGCATCTTCTCTAAGAGAACATCTAAACATCCTCATTTCCTTCTGGCAGTCCTATTCATCATAGACTTCTAGTTTTTTGCTCTCCTGATTCTTTGAAGACTCTAGAACGAATCAAATCTCTTCTTAAAATGTGCATCCATGTATTGAGTAGATGGATGGGGTAGGGGCAAGGGTGCTGGATGGATAAGAGATTCTTTCGGTAGTTCTGGCACCTCTCATTTCTGATTGTCTCTGTAGAGATATTGAGTCTGGGCTTCCTTAGAGTTATGCATTCACTAAGCAGACTCATGAACATTGCCTGTAATGTTTCTTACTAGAAAGAGATATTCCTCAGAAATTAGTAAATGGTAAATAGTAGTAAATGGTAAAATAGTAAAATTGGTCATTTTAATTAACTCCCCCTAAGATTATTAAATTATAGGCTTAGAATTGGAGGGGACCTCAGATGTCATCTATTCCTACCCTCTCATTCATAGATGAGGAAACTGAAGGCCACAGAGGCAGAATGATCTGCAGGGTAGTAAAGAGCAGTCATGTCCTCTGACTCCAAATTCCTCATTCCATTTTCCCAGGATGTTTTAGGGATAGGGAAGGGTAAGAACCTGGGATTTCTAGGGGCCTCCCAGTGAGTAACTTTCTATTTAAGTATTTCACCAACTTCTCTACAACGTATGAACTTAGAGAGAGGCCCAGAGCATAATGAAATGAAGTGACTTCTCCAGGGTCACCCAACCAATTTGTGACTAAGGTGAGACTTCATCAAATCCCCATCTAACTTCCCCCAAGACCAGCTTTCTAGCCACTAGGCCAAGACATCGCTCTACTATGACTTCATAGACAGTATGAATCAAGAACCTCTAAGTAATCGTTAATCTTTTTGTGGTTACATAAACTCAGGGCTTTCAAATGCAGGAACATGGTGAGTCATTCTCCACAGCTGAAGACAATGCAAGAGGTGAAGCCAAGAGGGTGCCTAGTCCGGAGCTCCAAGACCCAAGGGCTCTTAGGAATGGACTTTGCACTGAGCAATGCAGATTGGGGAGTTTATCTAATGTTTTCAGTCCCTAGACGTTTTTCTTTTCTCCAGTCTCTGTCCACTTACTACTTGTTGACAGTTATTATTTTTACAATTTTTAAAATAACAACAGAGCTTATTTATATAATGTTTTAAAAACTGTCGAGTGCTTCATGTAATGACCTCATAGGAACCACACCAAAAACCAAGATCCCGGAAGAATTCTCAAATCCTCCATGGATTAAGAGAAATCTCTGCTGGGTCCCAAGCTTTGGCTGAAGGATCCTGAAAGGGTGTTTGCTGCCATCTTGTTTTCTATATAAAGAGCTTGGTCCCTTGGTTTTCATTCTCTCCCAAGAATACTGCGTGGCGGTCCCTTATGATTCCAACAACCAAATGAGTTCTCCACAATCTGTTCTCTTCTCTTCCACCTCCTGATCAGCCCTTGATCCCTGTTTGTTTGCTTTCTCCCCGAAGTCAGATTATTTTAATCTAAGGCCTAAAACCTGGTGAAAAAATAGCACCAGGGGCCCTGGGGCAGCCCCTCTTCAGTGTCATAAACATGGTATGACTGTGGATTCTGGAAACCCCTAGAACTGGCCTCGGCCTAGATCGAGGCTTCTTCTGTTAGCTCTTTATCCCTTCCCCACAGGGGATGTTCCAAAAGTGCCAACCTTCCAGCCCACCTCACTCCACTCCCACCTAGTTAGATCCTGCCCTTTGTGGATTCCAGCCTCTTCCCCTCCTTTGACCATCATCCCTCCAGATGAAAAGCTCAGATTTCAACTTTCCACAAAATTATCTTGGATACAGCAAAGACAAGCCACAGACATTATTCTAGTAAGCATTAATAGTCTCCTAAACATCTCTCTTGGGGGCAACTTTTTCATTTGGATGTGAAAAATGTGTTATATTTCATAATTCACATCACTTCTCAGGGCTCTGGCAATTCTCTAAGATTCCAGGTTTGAAATAAGGTCCTAGTGAGACTACCTGTGTGACCCTGGGTAAGTCACTTCACCCTGTTGGCCTCAATTTCCTCATCTGTAAAATGAACTGGAAAAGGAAATGGTAAAGCAGTTCAGTATCTTTGCCAAGAAAACTCCACCTGGGGTCATGGACAGTCAGACAGTACTGAAATGACTGAACAAAACTGAGTAAGAAGAATTAACTCAGTGAAAAGATAACTAACCTTTGAATCAGGAAGATCTGGGTTTAGATCCTGTCTCTGATATGCTGGGAAACTCTCTAAGTTTTGCACAAAAAAAAAAGGGCTGACCTACATTGGTAGAAGAAATCCTTCTCTAGGATCTTCCTGCTCTTCTAAAATAGCAGGTCTAGGCCTTTCCCTCCCTCCAATATATACACACATTAATATTTAATTGTGCATGTATATAACATAAGCATACACATGTGTATATACACATACATACATACATATGTATGTGTTTGCATACATACACAAGAGTACATGGGTCATATTTCACAGTAATTTCCTACCAAGAACTATATACCTCTTTCATGTCTTTTACTAGAACTTCATTAAAATTATTAATTGAAGTAAAAAAAAAGTTGTATTTTCAGCTTTCTGTTAATAGTGTAAAACAGAACTGACATTGATGAAGTTTTTCAAGCTTCCAAAAGCCCTCACTTCGCAGTCATCCTTTGGGGTAAGTGGGGTGTAGTCTAAAGGGGCACCCAATGCTTGTCTTCAAGTCTTTGAACTGTCACCTGACACAAGGATTCAGCTTGCTGTCCCCACAGAAGTAATGGTCAGAAGGCACAGAGAAGCACGTTTGAATTTGATACGAGGAACAACTTCTTAACAATATGGAAACATTCCATGAGGTACCTTGGGAGGTGGTAGGGTGTCCCCTCCTTAGGGGTCTCCAAGCAGAAGATCCCCATTTAAGGTCAGGTTAGATTAGGTGACCCCTGAGGTCTCTTTCAGCTCTGAAGTTCTGTCATTCTGCGACATGATGCCTATTGAGGAAACCGAGGCTCCGATTAGTTAGGAGACTTGCATTTTTTTAAATTTAGGCTATATTCTCTATTGTAGAATTGAACCTGTGGATAGGTTGTCAAATTTGAGGGTGACTTGGAATCTACAAAGCGAGGACTGGTTCCGAGCTCTATGTGATCTTATCCAAGTCGCCTAATAAACCTTGATGGGTAGGGGACGACAGGAGGAGCTTTTACTCAGTGCCTGCTACACCAGGCAGTGTGCCAAGAGCTTTACAAAGGCAACACTCCCTAGGAGGTAGGGGATATTGTTATCCTGATTTTACAGACAAGGGAACTGAGGAAGACAGAGGTTAAGTGACTTGCTTAGCATCAAGCAGTTAGTAAGTATCTGAGACCAGATTTTAATTCAGGTCTTACCGACTCCAGGGTCAGTTTTCTATCCACTTTGCTACCTACCTGCCTCAATTTCCTTATCTTTAAAAGAGGAATCATATAACCTACCATACTCAGTGTACAAAATACTTGTGACATTTGAATAAGATTATGCCTGGTGAACTCCAAAAAGCAAAGAAGGCTTAAATCCATATGCAGAAATTGGCCCTTCTACAAATTGGCAAATGGAACCTACTCATGGGTGTGTTTAAACAACTGTGTTGAGGGTTTAAAAGATAATTGTGTTCATTAAAAACACTTTTATGGAGTTCAAAATAAGTTTGAGTTGAGTTAGTTAAAATAATGAAATAAAACTTTCATTGATTCAAAAGGCATTATTTTGTCAATTTCATTTTTTAAATGTAATAATTACATTTTTAACTTTCTTCTTTCCCATCTCCCACCATTAAGCTCTTTTTCCCACACTTTGGAAAAATTCCATCCGCCTGTTTACAGATGGGCAGGTCCTTTGGTAAATGGGCCAGTTTCTGCATATGGCCCCTTCATACTTGTCCTCACATCTGTTTGTTCCTCTGCCAAAATATATGTTGTCTCTTACTTTCTCCCTGAGATGTGTTTTCGATGGCAGAATACACGTCTCCTCCACATTTTATACATTGAACCTCCACCACCTAAGGCTCAGGCCTCTGGATGATTAGGGTCAGCCAATAGAGTCCTTAGAAAGAAACCCTTTTGAAGAGGCAGGGTATTGGCCAAGGGGAACCCCAAGAGAAAGGAAACAGTAAGCTAGCCCTTATTAATCCAAAATCCAAAGAGTACTGAAATCTAAGAGGCCACCAGGGAGGTGACAAACATATCTGCAGCTACAGTCCAAAGCTGAGGAGTCAGGAAGAATATGTCAAACAGGAAACGTCCAGCATCAAGAAAATGTTGCCCTATGATGGCTCTGGCAAGCAAATTGCCTCCCCCCCGTGTCCTCATTCAGTCACCATCTTTGTTGCTATGCATCTGCATCCTGAAATCCTTCTCTAATGCTCAGGTCAGTGGTGCTCCATCTCCTTAGACAGCAGGAATGGCTCAACTGCTACTAAGGCTCCAAGCCTACATGAGGACTGTGTCTGAACCCATGTGAAGAAACACCATTGAAACTACTCTGCTTTCTTTTTAAAGTTTGGTGACTGATCTGTATCCTTTTAGGAGCCTAAGAAAGCAAGTCCATTGGTTCCATTGTCATTTAGACAAGAGGAGCAGAAACTTACTTCTGGATATGATATAATCTCACAGACTAAAAAAGAGCAAGGCAGGAGTGAAGCAACCTGTTTGGAATCTTTATTACATGTCTGCTATTCACAACACAAGAAGTAACCTCTACATAGAGGTCACTATAACCTATATATGGATAGATATATTTAAATAGATAGATAACTCCCATCCATCACATCAAAAACAAAAACCACCTCCCTAACCAGTAGAGCCATCCCATAGTGAAATAGGTTACTCCATTGACCAGTTGAAGGAATTAATGAAATTTAAGTTGGATAACAGAAGATTCAGATGTTGTAAAGTAATCAAAAGGCTGCCCTCTGGAAGTGGGATTTAGAACTTATGTTACCTGGTACCAAAGGGTTGAACTAGGAAGGATGAGTGTAAGTTTCAAGCAAATCATCATATAGCCCAGGAAGGAAAGGGAGATATTCAAGAATGAAATTCTGAAAACACAAAGGGAAACAATTCTGATGGGGAGGGATGGGATTATCTGAAGAGAAATGGATATATATGTCTATACAAGAAGACATTTTTAAAGAAAAGATCTGGGGGTTTTAGTGAACTGCAAGTTCACCATGACTCAATAGTTAATTGTTAATATCATTAATATCACACTGAGTCAATATTACACTGCAAGTCACTATCACACTGTATGTCAACAGTCCTTTGTTCTGACTTTTAAAGAGTGGTTGAGGGAAAGGGAAATTTGATCTGGAAAAGAGAAAACTTTAAGGGATGCCATATGATAGAAGGACAGTTCTGCATGAATTTAAAGGACAGAATTAGGAGCAATGAGTAGACTTTGATGGAAATTACTCTTCATGTTAAAGAAGAATGAAATAAAATCAACTTCCTTACAGTTGGACAATTTGGGATGTTTAAGGGGCACAGTGCTTAGAGCATCAAGCCTGGTATCAGGAAAACTCATCTCCCTGAGTTCAAATCTACCCTCGGACATTTCCTAGCTGTGTCCATAAGGCAAGTCACTTCACCCCGTTTTCCTCAGTTTTCTCATGTGTAAAATGAGTTGGAGAAGGAAATGGCAAATCACTCCAGTATCTCTGCCAAGATGAACCCCAAGTGGGATCACAAAGTTAGACATGAACAAAAACCAACTTAACTCAACCAAGCACAGAATAGGCCATTTCAGGAGCTCATGAGTCATCTCTTTCTGGAGAAGTCTTCATTCAAAGTCTTCTTGGCCACTTTGGGGGAATGATTGTAAGAGAATGCTTTTGTTCAAGCATGTGTCAACTAGATAACCCCAGTTTCCTTCTAGCTGCAATTCTGTGTTTTTGTGATTTCATGTTCCCTCTTCACAACTAAAAGTAGATCTTTCAGATCTTCAGATTTGAGGAGTTGATTATACTGATGCTCAAGGAATGGCAGCAACAGGCTTTCTGTACAGAAAAATCCAAATCTCTTTCCAATCCATTTAACTTGGTCATGATTTAGAAGTAATTCCCTTCACTTTAATCTCTTTTTCTTCTTGGAAGATTAATCATCCTGACTGGATGAAAAAAATAATAATAGCTAATATATAGAACTTTAGAGTTTGTAACTGTATCTCACTTTATTCTGACAATTCTGTGAAGTATATATTGCAATCCTTTTTTTTTTTTTTAACAAATAAGGAAATGAAGGTCAAGAGAGACTTTCCCAAAGAGTAGTAAGCATCCAAGTCAGAATTTGATTTTATGTCTTCCTGACTCTAGGTCCCTCATATCCAGAAAAATAACTAGTTCCCTTTGGGCTGGGATACCACCCCACCCCCAAACATCTACCGATCGGCAATTAGAGGAAGTCAAGTGTAAGATACTGCCCCTTTCTTATACACTGATATAATGGTTATGTGACAAATGCTGCTATTTCTCTAGAATAGGGGTGTCTAACTCAAATAGAAACAGATCCATTTGGGCCAAATATTGACTTAGAAAACTTCTAATTAGGATTATCTGTGTTTTGTTCAACATTTTAATCTGAAAGGGACAGTAGGCAGTGTTGTGGTCCTTGGGCTCTGTGGTTGACAGCTCTGAGCTAGACTATGCCCATAATTACTAATTACAGTACATCTAAACACTGATACTTTTGTTATCTGTTTCCCTTTTCCTGCAGGCTCCTCTCTTCTTTATGTTGAGACAGAATTTTGTGGGGAGAATTCCTATAGAGATAGAGTTAGGAGACACCTGGGTGTGAATTCTGGCTCTGATCCCTACAAACTGTGGCAATCAGTCACTATAATTATCAATTGCCCTGGACTCCCCATCCCTGCACTCCAGTCCCAACCCTGATGCACTCTTCAGGGATGGGAGCTAACGGGAAACAGTGTGAGAACTCTGCCACATCTGAGATGCACATTTCCAGATCACATCTGATTTCAAAGCTTTAATCATTGTGGCTCCTCTTTGAGCTTTACTGTGCGGTGGTACTTGAGAAAGGAAGCCACAAACCATCATATGCACATTCTCGCACACTATAGTGGCAATACCAGGAAAGGCACTCTGTGTCTCCTACCCATTTTCTCCCACACTTTGACAACTCCATCCTCAAAAACTAGGTAACATGAAGCTCACCCTAATTACCAGATTCCCCCCACACACTCAGGTACTGCCTTACTGTCCAATGCCCTCATTTTACAGGTGAAGAAACTGACACAGAGGGAGATGAAATAATTTGTCCCAGAGTCACACATGTGTTAAATGTGTGAAGCATTATTTGCTATCAGGAGTTCTTGATTCTATCTGCGGTACTGCCTAGCTGACAAAGGGCCAGAAAGAGTCATTTCCTTGAGTTCAAACCTGGCCATGGACTGGGTAACCATGGGCAAGTCACTTCACCCTGCTTGCCTCAATTTTCCACATCTGTAAAATGATCTGTAGAAGGAAATGGCAAACCACTCCATATCTTAAAACCCCAAATGGGGTCACAGCTACATAAATAGCTGGTAAAATGTGGAGTTTCTTGAATTCCAGTCCAGAGTCCCATGGCCTGTAAATCTGTAAATCACTGGCAAACCCAAGCACAACAACAGCCTTAGTTGTGGGCTCAGCCAACCTCCAAAGTATTCCTTGCTTTGAAGAAATTGTGTATATGCGTATGTGTGTAGGTGCTTCTCACTACTTATTTTGTTTTGTGTTGTATATTTGTGCACAGCACTGCTCAGTGCTTAGAATGGGAAAGGAACATCTGGGAGAACAGACTGATAGACATGAAGCAATTAAATGATACTACAAGATGGCAGACGAGAAATATTGTGCAAGATCGGAGAAGCAGAGAGACCGTGATGGGCCTAAAGAATCAGAGAACTAGAAAATCCCTCAGGCTTCAGCTAGTCCCACCCACACCCATGCAGAAACTCCCAGGACACAAAGTCTGAGGAGTGGTCATCCAATCAATCAGTCAATCAATCAAAAAGCATTAATTAAGTGCCTACTACATGCTAGGTATGGTGCTAAGCTTCCATTTGCCATCCCTTTCCAGGGAAGGAAAGGATAGGAAGCTCTCTAGCTCCTGCTTCTGCCTTGTAGTTACATAACCTGAGTTCAAATCCACCTGCCACTCACCACCTGCATGATCCTCGACAAGTCCCATAACCTCAATGAGCTTCAAGTTTTCATCTGTGCAGTATTTTTTAGCTTTAGATTTATGATGCTTTAACCAGTATATGCTATGACTCCCCATTTCCCACTCCCACAAATGACAAGATAGAATTGTCATTTCTCATCCCATAGTCAGTGATAAGAACCAGATAGTAGGTCAAGGCTCTTCACTTTTTTTTTTTTTTTGGCATCCTGGACCCCTCAGGCAGTCTGATGAGGCTTGCGGATTCCTTTTCAGAGCAATATTTTTAAATGGACAAAATAAAAGAAATACAATTGCAAAGGAAACCAAATATACTAAAATAAAATTATCAAAAAAAAATTAATAAAATTTTTGGACCCTAGGTCAAGAACTCTTGCTGTAGGGGATAAAAAAAATCAACAAACACCTATTAAAGCACCCATGATGTGTCAGGAACTGAGCTAAGTGCTGGATTCTTTCTCTGACTGAAGTGTTAATGTGAGTTTGACTAGAGTGGAAAAAGATGAAAGAGCTGAATGTAATTGATTTGCTCTCTTGGAATCCCAGCAAATTTCTAGACAACTCCTTCCCCACTTCCCAGCCCTTGCCCCCCCACCCAAGTATGCATCATCCAGGCTTATTAATGTCTAAGGAAAAAGGAAATCCAACTTCTTGAAGTGATGGCTCTAAATTTATTTCATGAGATTTTGTTTTCTGACCATTTCTTTTAGAATCCAGTTTTATCTGTTAGCCTAGGTTTATTTTGTCATCTTTTAAGGTCAGATCATGAGAAGAAAAGTGACCATTTCAGCACTGATGTTGCTCCCAGCTTGTACTAAGGTGTGTCACTGTCCTTACACATTGGCTCATAGGAATTACTTAGTGGAAGCAGAGACCAACTCAGCAAAAATCAATAGCTCTGCTGATGTCTTCCTTTGCATCCTCCCTTTATTCCTCCCTCCCTAACTCAGAATGCAGGATTATGAAATTTCAGAGCTGGGAGGGTCATCTGAAGCCATCTAGTCCCACCCCACAAAAAACCTCTTAATAACATATTTGATAAACCAAGGCCCAGAAATGTTAAGTGATTTTCCAAGTTCACATACATCTTAATTGACAGAGATGGCTTTCAGCCTTAGCTTGGAGACCTCCAGCAATGGGGAGCTGCTCCACTTTGGGCTGGTCTGGGTTGTGTTGGCTTTCTTCACCCCAAATTGTAATTTGTCCCTCAATTCCTAATTAAGGACGATAAGTCAAACATCTCTTCCAAATGACAACTCTAGCTACAAACTCCTTGATGTGTAATCCTCCCTGTGTGCAGATATTGGGATCATAAAATGATAAATCTAGAGTTAGAAGAAACCTTGGGAATCATGTAGGTCATCCCTTTATTTAACAAAGGAAACTGTGACCTAGGAAGGTTGACCAACTTGAACAGTCATCTAGACAGTAGGCATCAGAGGCAGAGACTAAACCTAGGATAGCACCCTTCTCTCTTCTCCAATACCCTTTTACCTAAGAGGGAGAGAGACTTCTGGGATACTAAAAAAAGAAAGGCTCTTGCCAAGGCTAAAGAGGTGTGTTTCTTATTGCTGTCTCCCTCCGGTCTTCCTTTCTGAAATGGCCAGGGAGAGAGATCGTCTTACTCATCAGATGGATACATAATGGTGGTCTTTGCCAGTAGATGCAAATATGCAGAGAGGAAAGACAAGCCAGAAACTACACGAGAGACTAGGAATAGCCCACTAAGGTGGGAGTAGCCCCTGAGGAAAGTCAAGTTCTGCATGAAGAGAATAAGTCCAGGAAACGTGGACCAGGTAAATGAAGAGGGAAATAAGCAAAGGAAGTAGGAGATCTCAAATGTAGACTCCAGCCTTCACTGAAGGTTTCATCCTGGGGACTAAAGAGTATGTTTAATTACAGAGAGAGATTAAGTATGCTTTTAGTTTAGAGGAGGATCTTGTATTCTTTGTGGAGAGAAGGTATAGAGTTTGTATTCACACCAAAATGCATACTGGTATCATCCCGTTACCTTACTCTTAATTTCTTACAAGATTAAATGTTTTACTTTTTTTTTTTTTTTTACTGTTTCTAAAATTCTATTAAAAAAAAATTCTATGCTGGACGCACCAGCTCAATGAGTAAAAATGAATGTCAAGACCTGAGTAATCCACGTCACTTCCTATCATTCAACTATTACTGGTTCATTCTTTTAGGCCAAGCAGGGGCCAAATTAATTATCAAACATTTGAGGTATTTCAAACTGGATGATCATCACCATCACCAATATTAATACCTTTACACTTGTGATCATTGTCCAAGTTAATTATCCTTAATTTCTTCGTTCAGTGCTCATATTCTATGTTCTCCAGATCTCTTGCTACTCTGGCCATCTGGACATTTGGCAGTTTGGCATTTTGGTAATGTTCTTTGTCAAACAGGAGTCTTTAATCACCAGACTTTTGCTTTTGAAACGTCCATCTAGAGGCAGAGAAAGGTCACTGTCACAAGGAATAGAGCTGCGGTGAGATGAATGTAATTCTGGTGCATAATTTGTGCTCAGGAAATCATGAAAGGAGAAGATTGTGTTTTCCCTGGACTTTTTTCTTTTATAATTGAGTTTAGATTAGAATGACTAACCTATCCGCTAATCTGTCTGGGTCTGCTCTGATATCTCGTTCTGTACCTCTTCTTTACCACTCCAGGATCTTATCAGGATGAATTAATAATAGTAGTCTAGCCTAGCTGTGTCTTGTATTAGCTCTTGAGTACAATCTGAGCTGTTAATCTTAATGTCCCATGGCCTCTTTAGAGACAACCTGCCTTCATGTTTCTTTGGGTCAGCTGAACTCACAGAGAGCACTCTGCATAATTAAATCTGGGGCTGAAATCGAAAAGTCCCAGGAGGCTTCTCATCTTTGGGATTGCTTCTTTAGATGAAATTCTTTCGAGCCTAAAGGTGCTGAACATGTTCAGTGGTCCTCACTACTTGGCTGGGGACCCTGGGCAAATCTTTAACTTTCTCAAACCTTAGCTTCTTTGTTTGTAAGATACCTTATAATAATATCTTATAATGATATCTTTGGTGCTCCTTCCCTATTCTTAGGTCCCAGTGAAATAATGGAGAGAAATAAAGTGCTTTGCAAACTTTAGAGCCCCATATAAATGTCCATCATTCTTATTATAAATACCAGCATCTCCTTGCTCTTATCTTTGTGTTTGATGGAGCTCAGATAGAAATTGTCCTTTGACATGCTGATAACCTTCTATCATCCTTTTGTGTTTCATGTTTGGCAAACTCATACAAGTGGATGAAATGATTGATATTCATCACTGAATGAAAGCATAGATATGTAGGCTCATCTTCTATGAAGTTAATAAGAGCACTTTCCAGACAACTCCAAGAATAAATGACATTATGGGGACAACACCTCATTTCTATAATTACGTGCTTTTAATTTCTTCTATTGGGTCTCTATACTTGTAGGGCTTTTCTTAGCATCTAGTTGAAAGGCTATGAGTGCTTGGTATGGTTACATCTAGTAAAAATACGATTCTTAAATTTACATGAACTAATATTGTGTCCAGTAAACAATCATTTTATCTATGATAATATAGTTTCAGTGAATTTTAATGTCAAATTCTCAAGGATATTTGGAGATTCTTATTTGCAGGATAGAGATTTGCCCCATACTCATTGGAGAATTGCATGCCTGCAATTGGTAAATATCTCTATAAACATTCAATAGATCCAATTTTTTCACCACCTACAGGGATATGTTGTACAATTTCTATCATTTCCTTGAAATTATGCATTGATCAGTAAGTCTGAGCTCCTTAAGAAAGATATTTCTATATTTTTTGGCAGCAGGGATCTTTTTGTTGTGTGTGTTTGTTTGTTTCAATGTAATTATTTATCTTAGTTTTCAGTATTCACTTCTGCAAGATTTTGAGTTCCACATTTTCTCCCCATGTCTCCTCTCCCCCTACCCCATGACAGCATTCATTCTGATTAGCCTTCCCCCAGTTTGTCTTTCCTTCAGTCACCCTTCTCTTATCCCATCCCCTTATATTTTCCTGTGGGATAAGCTAGATTTCTATACCCCACAGCCTGTGTATCTCAGTTCCCAATTGACAGCAGTGATCTAATCTCATGACATTATCATGACATCTTTTCTTTCTGTAAGCAAATTCACGTGTCTCAGCCATTTGTCTAATGCTTCTCTGCTGATATACTGTTGGTTGAGTTAAAATAGTTATTAGCCATTGAGAGAGACCCTTTTGTTTCCATTCTTGGATCTTTGCTTTTTCATAGACACCAAGTGGTAAATATACTAATTTCTGTTATATTTATTAGATCTAGTGACACATGCCTATTATCTGCATTTGCTGTAGCTTCATAAAGTGATGTCTGTTTGCCCAGGAAACACATCTGTAAAGTTTTAAGCTGTTTGTTTTGTGGTCTAACACCTTCTCTCAGCTATGTCATCCTTTCTGATGTGGAAGCATCCATATTTCTAAAGCTGCTTTAGAGGAATGGAACCCGACTTTTGCTAATAATAGTGATGTTTTTAATTAGTGATGTTGGTAACATTAATGAGTTTTTCTTGAGCTATTTTTTAAATCTGACATCCTATTTACTATTCTAAATGCATATATTGGCATGAAGAGGGAATTTATCACTCTAAAAGTGTTCTATTCATGGAACTTTGACTTCAAGATGCTGTATTAGCAGGCACCCTACCATATTCAGGATGGCCTGCTAGCACAAGTTCTTTGATCTGTTTGCTTTATAAAGCAAAATAACTTTGGAGGGATGAAAAATCCTTCTTTAATTAAATGAATATAATTCATACATTAGCTCAGGGGAAAGGTTAACACTGTGAATGTGGAGAAATAAGCACAGAAATTAACACAAAGATCAACAGACAGGGCTCCAACTGTCTGACAAAGTAATACAACCACCTACATGCACCACCAGATTGGGGAACACCAACAACAATTGAATAGTGGAGAGGGGAGTGTCTTAACAAATGGCTACTCAGAGTTCCATCCAGGGAATCAAAAGGTTCTTCTCATAAGTGAAACATCTAAAAGCAAAATGCCAGCCTCCCAGTATCTATAAGAAAGCCTCAGCTTCTGTTTGGCTCAGAACAAGTAGGCACTAAACCTATGTGACTCAGTACAACTGTGAATTATTCAGGGTTCAAAGGAGATCAATCCTTCAGATGCTTTCAATGAGGTTGGGAAACTTAACTCCAAAAAGAAAACAACAAAAATCCCACTTTATTTGCTCTTACAGATGCCAATAAGTCTCTTGACATACATAGGTACCACTTTCTCCAAGGTAACTTTGTGCTCAACGTACCTTACCTAGAGAATATCAGGAAATTTCCTTCATCTCTTAGTTTTGTATTGGGCTTCTTGTTCTTAGAAAAAACCTGCAGTTTCTGTTTTTTAATGTACACCAAGAGTTATATTCTTAGTGAGTTTAAATAATCAGTCAACAGAAATTCATTAAACCATTTCTCCATGCTAGACACTGTTCTAAGCACTGGGGATACAATAATAAATATACAACAGTATTTTTAAGGGATTTATGTTCTATGGGGGAAGATAATGTGTGTATGTGTATATGTGTATATATGTATACATATATCATATAAATGTGTATAAGTATAGGTATGAATATGTATATGTATAAATATATTGAAAACAAATACAAAAGAATTTGGAGAATCATTGTATATAATATTTTCCTAGTTCTGATTACTTCATTTTGTATCTATTCATACAAATCTTCCCATGCGTTTCTAAAGTTTTTATGATTTCTTAGAGCAGTAATATCCCACTATATTCATGTACCACAACATGCCTAGCCATTCCAAACTTGCCAGCCATCTCTTTTGTTCCCAGTTCTTTACTACTATAAAAAAAAAGTGCTGCTGTGAATATTTTATTGTATATGAGACCATTCTGTCTTTGATATCTTTAGGGCATATACTTAGCAGTGGGATCACTGGGACAAAACTATGGGCATTTTAATCATATTTTCCTTTAGCATAATTGCAAATTATGTTTTACAATAGTTGGACCAATTTTTACCTCCACCAGCAGCATATTAGTATGCCCTTTTTCCACCACTGAAAATATATATATTGAAATAAATATAGTTGATTTATCAGAAGTTTTTAACCTTTGAGAATTCTGGACCCCTTGGGTAGTCTGATGAAATCTGTGGACCTTTTTCAGAATCATATTTTTAATGCATAGCATTACAAAGAAAACCAATTTTTAATGAAATATAGTTATCAATAATATTGTTAGAAATACAAAAAAGCTCAGGGATATCAGATTAGAAATCCCTGATCTAAATGTAGATGAATGTTGCTTCAAACACATCATGTGGAACCCAAGTAGAGCTGAGAAAGTCAGAAAGTCAGTAGATGCTAAATGCATCTTATAATGGTAATTATAGTGGCTAACATTTACACAGCACTTTAAGGTTCATGAAACATGAAGCAAAGTTCTATCAAGTCACCTTATATAGTCTGAGAAAAGCCATAGAGATTGATGGCTATTAATAAAAACTAACATTTTTATAGAGTTTACTATGTGCCAGACATTGTATTAAATACAATTCTTGTTTAATTTGATCCTCACAGCCACTCTGGGGAGGTAGATGCTGTTATCCCCATTTTATAGCTGAGAAAACTGAGGCAGATAGCAGTTAAGTGACTTATAGCTACTAAGTATCTAATGCGTGTTTTGAACTCAGACCTTTTGACTTTAGAAGAGAAAGGGTATCTCGAGGACATAGGATCATAAATTTAGAGTTGCAAAGGACCCTAGAGGTTATGTTGTCTAATGCTTCATTTTATAGAGTTTTGAAGAAAAGGAAACAATGACACAGATGAAGGAAGGAAGAAATGTTCCTAAGGTCACACAGCAAGGTGTGGATATAGTGTAGGATATACCTGGATCTCCTGCCTCTTTATGCATTCATCACAGTTTCTTCTCTCTTCCTAAACGCTGCAACCATGGGAGAAGTAGAAGTTGAAGCATTATTGCCTGTATTGCCATGCTGTATTGTCCGGACTGAGCATCTCTGTCTGATAGAACAACCCAGCTCATGGTTTTCAACAACCCTGGGAGTTAGGCAGTATACATGCCATCCCTATTACATAGAGTGATATGTTCCTAGACAAACAGCTAGCAAGTGGAGGGATCTGGATTGAAATACTGGTCTCTGACCTCAAAGTCTGGCACTCTGCATACCCCCAGGCTTCGTTCTTCCTCATGGCTCCCGATGCCCCACTGTTTTTCTCTTTCTTCCTCAGGGTTGGCCATGGATTTCATTGATCTTTGCTATTGTTGCTTCAGTGACTGTGGAACATCCAAGCTGTCCACTAAGCTGAGCAAAGATGTTCTTTTATAATATCCCGACAATTCCCAGCTGGGTTAGAATTCCCCTTTTGGCAGATTCCTCAGTGGAAGAAAAGTAGAAGGAAATGGATTTGGTTTTGATTTTCCTTTCCCTAGCAATGTCCTGTCCTGCTCACATAGAGCATTTTTGGGGATATTAACTTACCTATGTTTCTTGGTTTTACAGATAGAACATGTGGTCCAGGGACATGCTGCCTACCCTGAATTGCAAGCAAAGGCATCAGCCAGGTAACTATTCTTTTCTTTCTTCCCCTATAGCCTTTGTTAAGAATAAAGTGCTTTTTATTTACTTTGTTACCCTTGAGCCTTCTAATACTCCCAATATTCTGGACTTAGAATTATATTAATTGTGTTTGTATCCTGCCTCTGAAAGTCAATACCTGTGTGGCTTTGAACAAGTCGTTATACCATGCTTGGCTTTAGTTTACTCACTTGCAAAATTAGGGCACTAAATGGATTTAAGTTCCTGTCCAGCTCTGAGTTCTATAATCCTATCAGCCTCCATCACTAGGAGAGAAACAAGGCAGGGATGATTTCCATTTTTCAGATGCACAAACTGAGACTTAGAAAGAACTTAGTGAAGACAAGGTACTGACCCAAGATCTGTGATTGTCTGTTCATTGGTCTTTCCCTGCCTCACAATGATTTTCATCTCTACCTAAGTTATAGAGTAGTTTTCTTTTTCATGTGATGGTATGTGGGGCCAGGACTTCATGGCCAATCCTTGAATAGAGCTGTCAGATGAGCCTGAGAGGGCTCTCTTAAAGTAACTTGAGAGACAGCAGGGCAAAACGTACATGTAAGAAGAGATCTTGGATGTTATCTAGTCCAAGTCTATGTTTGGTAGATGATAAACTGAGAGCTACTAGGAGCCAAGTTTGATTTAATAACATAATATAACAAGTGTATAATAACAAGCTAATGTGATCTTGGCTACATTAAGAAAGACAGTAACTTGAGCTAAGGAGATGTGAGTCCCATGGTCCTCTAACTTTGGGAATATGGTGTTTAGTTCTGGGCCTTCATTTTAAAACCATATTAATCAATAATCAATCACTAAATGTTTATTAAGTACCTACTATGTGCTGGGTAGTGTGCTAAACAATTGAAATACAAAGAAACAAAATGCAATCCCTTCATTCAAGTAAGTTACAATGTAATGCAATTTTTTTATTGATTTATTTTTATTTTTATTTCCTATATTCCCCAATGTTTCCCCTTCCCATAAGGAAGTCCTTATTACAAAGAATTAAAATGAAAGAAAAAAGTTCAGCAAAGCTAACCAATTTAATGAAAATGTCTTATAATATATTTGCTAAGTCTATAGACTTCAATCCCTGCACATTTTATGGACACTGACAAGCTACAGAGGATCCAAAGGATAATGGAGGGCTATAGCAATGCCCTGTGGGATGATCAAGTGGAGGCACTGGGAATATTTGGTGGGAAAAGACTTACATGGGATACCATAGCTGTCCTCAAGTATCTAAAATGCTATGGAGTGGTGTGGGAGAGGGAGGAAGCAGTTAAACATCTTCTGCTCTCCCTCTCCACCTAGGGAGCCTGGGAGGAGTCAAGGATCATAACATCAGTTTAGAGCCAGAGGAATTTGATGTCATTTACTCCCAATTCTGTCATTTTACAAATGAAGAAACTGAGGCCCATGGAGTTTAAGAGATTTGACCAAAGTCACAGAACTAACAAGGTGCAGGGCACAGCTCAGTCTCAGGGAACTGGCTAATTGTTGCACAGAGACATACAGCGTGGTACAGTGGAAAGAGGTACTGTGGAGTCAGAGTGCTTGGGTTCAAGTCACTTCTGGCACTTGGCACCTATGTAACCAAAAATCACCTAATCTCCCTAGGCTTCAGTTTCTTTCTCTACGAGAAAGTTGGACTCCCACCTCCATTCTAGCTCTATTCCAAGAAAAAAAAAATCTCATGATGAGAGCTGTTTAGAAAGTGGAATGAGCTGCTTCGGGAGGTAGTGAGTTCTCCCATATCTGGGTGGTACAAAGTGATACCATCCTACTTTGGAAAAATGTCAGTGTCAACCCTAACCATTCAACCACTACTGATTCATTCTTTTGGGTCAGTCTGTCACCTAGCATTTATCAAGCAACCACTCCGTACCAGTCACTGCCAAGTCCCATAAGACCTAAAGGATTTGGGTTTTAAAGTTTCTCCTTTGAAAATGTGAATGCCCTAGGGAATGCCCTGACATCTCAATTTCCTATCAGCTAACACTTCAGTTATCTCTTAGCACTTTAGCAGGAATTAGCAGGAGTGGGACCCAGCAATTGAGGAAAGACAGTGGGGTGAACAAGAAGGACGAGAAGAGGAAGAAGAGGAGGACAGGGAGAAAGGCACCTAGTTTTCCAAAGCCTGTCCCCTGTGAGGAGTGCTATCTGTCCATCATTTTCCTGGAGTAAGAGTGACAGCATCTTGATAAAGATATGCAGAATATGTCCCTAAGTAGTCTGAAGAAGGCATGGGAGAGGATGTAAAAACAAACAAACCTAGACAAGATGTCACTTAACTTTTCTTACTCTCAGCTTCCCCATCTATAAAACAAGGATAATAACTATGCCTGTTAGCATCAAAGGAGATGCTCTGAGAATGTTAAAACGCTAAGTAAATTGGAGTTCATCATCACCTCCCTCCTCTTTCTCTTCTCTTTCTTTATGATTCCCATCTCCAAATCTGGGCAGAGCTGTCATGCTGGCCTTTGTGTGGCACAGGTAGGACCTCTGGGTGGAATTTACAGAAGAGTCAGAGTCTGGCTCCGTGTTTGGAGAAATATATTCTAGTGATTCAAAAGGTCTGAAAGTGTATTGAGCTGCCTCGTGATGTGATGAGTTCACCATCACTGAAATTAGTCAAGGGCAATCTGTCCACCTCCTTGTCTGAAAGTTGCAGAGAGAATTCCTGCTTGAAATGAGTTGTACAAGATGCTGCTGCTGCTGCCGCTACTACTACCATTACTACTACTACACCCACCACCACTACCACTCTTAATCCTCCTCCTACCACTACCACCACCACCACCACTCCTACTGCTACCACTACTACCACTACCACTACCACTCTTAATCCTCCTCCTACCACTACCACTCCTACTGCTACTACTACTACCACCACCCCCACCACCACTACTACTGCTACCACCACAAGCAATAACAATAAGATGAAAACGGAAGAAAGAGAAGAGAAGGGAGAGGAAGATGATGAACTCAGATTGACATAGTATTGGAAGGTTCTCCGAGTGCTTGGTGTTTGTTATTTCCCTTGATCTTCACAGCAACCCTTGAGGTAGGTGTAGCTCTTACGCTCATTTTGTAGATGGGGAAGTTGAGGCTGAGAGAAATCAAGGGACTTGCCCAGGGTCACACAGCTAGTAAATTCTGAGGTAGGATTTGAACTGAGATCTTTCACTCTGTATCCACCATACCTCCAAGTCCACAAGAGAATCTCTCAATTCTATGAATTGTTTTTTTAATTCTGAGAAGGGGTTGCACAAGCACAGCTGAGCTCCAGTCATTCTAAATTCTCCCTTCTTTGCTCTCAGTGGCAGTCCCATTAAACTCCCAGAAGGCCAAAGTAGGGTCCATTCATTGCTGATGCTTTGAAGCATGCTCTGCAGGTATTCACAGGTAGATTTCCCTGTGTGACGTCACATCGCGTTGTCAGTTCTGGTTCCTCTGGTTTTGTTCTTTACTATCCTGTGAAGGCAGCCTTAGGTGCTGTAGTGGATAGCACATGGGACCTGATGTCAGGAGGTCCTGCGTTCAACTCTGGCCTCAGACACTTACTAGTTATATGATCCCGAGCAAGTCAGTTAACCCTGTTTGTCTCAGTTTCCCCATGTGTAAAATGAGGATAAAATAGCGTCTACTTCCCAGGGTTATTGCGAGGATTAAGTGGATATTTGTAAAGCCTTAGCTGAGTGCCTGGCACATAACAAGTGCTATATAATTATCAGTCTCTAGTTACTATTTATTACGTTATTAATTATAAGTGTTATTATCTGTAAAATGACTTAGAGAAGGAAATGGCCAACCATTGCCTACCTCTACCAAGAAAACCTCAAACAGGGTCATGAAGAGTCAGATATGACTGAAA
Organism: Potorous gilbertii; assembly: GCA_028658325.1. NCBI lineage: Eukaryota > Metazoa > Chordata > Mammalia > Diprotodontia > Potoroidae > Potorous > Potorous gilbertii. The sequence goes on from CM053770.1 coordinate 679,532,696, forward strand.
ACTGACTGAGCTACAACAACACACACCTCGTTTGAACTTCCCTCCCCCATGATATAGTTCATGGCTTCTTAAACTTCTTCCATTCATTATCCCTTCAGCACTTCTGGGTCATGAGGGGCTGGGACCCATGGTTTAAGAAGTACTAAAGTCTACTATTTCCTCTACCCCCTTGTGCTACTAGGCCATTCTACTTTGGGACAGCTCTAGAACCATAGACTTAGAACTGCAGGGGACCTTAGAGGTGATAAAGTCCTACCCCTTTATTTTATACATAAGGAAGCTAAGATTCAGGGTGGTTACATAACTTAGTTCAAGGTCACTGAATCAGTTAGGAAATGTCTGAGCCTGCAGTTGAATTGTCTTACTGGATCCTACTGCATCACTCTGTTCTATACTCCATACTGCCTCTAATCATGAAGAAGCTGGTTTCCATAGAAGTTAGATTTCTTGAAATGGGCTGCTGGTTCATAGGTCCAGTCTGTCAAATATATTTCAAGTTTCTCTAACAGGAAGCCATTGCCTTGGCTTGTGAGTCTAAGGCCAAGCAGATGGTAGAAAGTCCAAAGGATGCATTGAAGAGTTGGGGTTCAAACCATGGCCTTGGTTCTGAGGTGTAATAGGATTGTCACTGAGTACCTACCACATACCTGTCACCAAGCTAGAGGTGATGGAAACCTTAACACATGCAGGCCTTCTGACATCCAGTCCTATATTGCCCTGCAAATCATCACCTCTCTGCATAATCTACAAGATAATCATTGAATGCATGGTTTTATCTATAATTCCCTATTTTTGTTCTACAGCATATATGGAAAAGCTTGTTTTATGTGGTATTTGTTAAGTGCACAAAGGTCAGAAAACTGAAAACAATAGTGGGTGATAATATAAAACTCTGGCAGGGTATTCTCTTCCTGACATCCTGTTGTTTAAGGGCAAAGGACCCAGGTAAGAGGAATGGACCTCATCTTTACTAGATCCTTACCATGTGCTAGGCTCAGTGCTAAGACTAAGCAAAGCAGTTTAGCTCAGGAAACAGGAGCCTGATGTGGTTTTGGTTTTGGATTCCTAGTACCTGTCACTGGGCCTGGAACAAAGAGAGATAGATGGATGGATGGATGGATGGATAGATGAATGGATGGATGGATGAATAGATGGATGGAAGGATGGATAGGTGGATGGATAGATGGAAGGATGGATGGATGGATGATGGATGGATAGATAGATGGATGGTAACATTGCACAAAATGTTGGGTTTACAGATAGAATTAAACAAGACAGTCCCTGCCCTCAAGAAGCTTACATCTAATGAAGGAAGATAATACGTAAACCAACAATATGAAAAAGGGTTGGCATGAAGGCTATGGAATGGGGCATAGATGCCTTAAGTAACATACCTGGGACTTAAACTCAGACCACTTAACTCCATCTCTAAAAATCTTCCTGATGTGGAACATCCCCATCTGAATTTTAAGATAAATGAAATGAGATTCTGAGACCATCAGGATCTTCTCAAGAAGACCTTCAGCTTCCAGTTGTTAGGAAATGCAATTCCTTCCTTTTTTCTTTCCTTTTCTCCTCCTCCTCCTCCTCCTCCTTCTTCTTCTTCTTCTCTTTCTATCTCTCTCTTTCCTTCCCTTCCTCCCTTCCTTTTTTAGAACATTGTACAAGTCACTTAACCCCAGTTGCCGCATCCTGGGTCATCTCTAGTCATCCTGACGAATATCAGGTCACTGATGGCTCTGGAGGAGAAGTGAGGCTGGTGACCTGCACAGCCCTCCCTCACTCAAAACAAAGTCAAGTGCAAGTCATGTTATCATTTCTCTGATGGCATGGCCTTCTTCAGCAACGAAGGATGAGCAGACACATTGTAGTTTCTAATGTATTTGGCAACATTGTCAGCAATGGAATTGCCTGAATTATTCAGACGGCTGAATTGTAACTTTTTGAATAACAAAAATTATAACATTTGCCAATGAAATAAATCTTCAGGGCATTATATACTTCCCGCCTTAGTAAATCACATGCTGGCCCATTTTATTTTTTTTAGCAACAATGTTTCTAAGGGTATCATTAAGTTTTGCAGTAACACAGTAATAAAAGTGATAGCTTCCATTTGATAGAGTTCTTTAATGTTTACAAAGCATCCTATAGACTTTTTCTCCTTTGAGGAATTTATCTAATTCGGTTTTCTCCTTCTCTGAGCCCTGTGGTATAGCATCTGGTGTCTCTTGGTTGTAGTCAATATTATAGTCAACTTCAATTGACTTAACAACATCACTTCCACTTTTTATGCCTCAATTTATTTCTACAATGGGGAAAAGAATATTTAATAATGAAGAAGGTTTTTCGAAGATCCAACCATAATTCCTCTTTGATTTCTCTTTGCTTACTTCCCTTCTGGGTGATTAAGATCATACATTTAGTTTGGGAAGGGACCTCAAAGACCATAAGTTCCAATCACCTCATTTTACAAATAAGTAAACTGAGGTCTAGAGAAGTTAAGGGCCATGCACATGGCCACACAGTAGAGTCAGGATTGCTTATCTCCAATCTCTAGCTCTAATTGGGTTATTAACTAGCTGGACCTATACATGCCTAGTACCCTCTAGATGAGGGGTAAATGGTCACCATACAAAAGCATTAGAAATTCTCCTAGTTCAGCACCAAGGAGGTGTAATGCAAGGGCAGAATAATGTGAATAATGACATGAATTAGTTCCTTTAATGCCTTCCAAGTGCACTTCATTTTGAGTGATCGACTCAGATAGCACACATGGCTAGGTATAATTGAAAAAATATGGAGTTGAATGGTTTGGTTCAAAGTATAAATATGCAGCTGTGAGGAGGTCAGAAGTCAAAGGGGTAACGCACATGTCAAGTTCCCTTAGGGATCTCATTAGTGCATGATTGACTATGGATGGGAAAGCTAAATGAATATCACTGTTTGGGCCTACAGTAAATGAGACAAAAACCAATCAATAGTAATTAGGGCTAGTTTCTGTTATTGACCCAGATGCTTGAAACCAAATGCCCTACTTTGGGATTCCTGAGGAGTCAAAACGAAAAGATTTATAAATGTGCTATTTATGATAGGACAAGAGAAAGAAAGAGAGGGGGGAAGGGGGAGGAAGAGAGGAAAGGGAGAAGAAAGGGAGGGAGAAAAGCAGGAATTCAAAAAAGGGAAGGAGGGAAAGAGAAAAGTAGGGAAGGAGGAAGGGAGAGAGCAAAATGAGGAGAAAGAAGTGAGATGACAGGAATTTAGAAAGGTGAGTGGAGAGAGAGGAAAGGAGAGAGGGAGAAAGGAAGAGAGTGAAATGGAGAGAGACAGAAAAGGAGAAAGTGAAGGAGGGAAAGAGAAAGGGAGAGTAGAAAGGGACAGAGAAAATGGAGAGAGAGAGAAGAAGAAGAAGAAGAAGAAGAAGAAGAAGAAGAAGAAGAAGAAGAAGGAGGAGGAGGAGGAGGAGGAGGAGGAGGAGGAGGAGGAGGAGGAGGAGAAGGAGAAGAAGAAGAAGAAGAAGAAGAAGAAGAAGAAGAAGAAGAAGAAGAAGAAGAAGAAGAAGAAGAAGAAGAAGAAGGAAAAGAAGAAGAAGAAAGAAAATAAAACAACTAGGAGGGAAGCGAATCCCTTGTCCTACAGGCATTTATGCCATTTTGAAATGAAAAGTGAATAGCCCTCTCCTATACAGATGGCACTGCCTTCCCCTTTTCTTTCTTCAGCTTTCCCAGAATTGTGGACCATCAGAACTGGAAGGGTCTACAGCATGTCAAATGCCAGAGCCCAAATTTTTAGGACATAGACTATACAATGTTGGTGATAGAACATATGTTGGAATGAGGAACTTCAGGACTGGAAGGACCCTTCAAACACAGACTCTCTGTACCAAGAACAAAATGAGAATGTGCCCTGGTAGGGGCAGGAGGTAGCTTAGAATAAAGGCTTCACAACCAGCCCCTTCTGACCCGCCCAGTCTCCTAAATGCTTGACTTGCCTCCAAGGGCTCGAGAATCCATTGACTGTAGCTTCCTCACTGTTCCCCATGTTGTTGCTTGATCCTTCATTTCCACACCTGTCCCCATAGTGGAATGCTCTCCCCGCTCACTTCCTCTTCCTAGCTTCTCTGACTTTCTTCAAGACTCAGATTGAATCTCCCTCCTGTAGGAGGTCTCTTCTACTCCACCCCGCTCAATGCTTTACCTCTGAGATGCCCCTCTTCCCCATCTATACTATCTGTCTCAGGTATGTCCATAGTTATTTGCAGGTTGCCCTCTCCATCAAAATGTGACCTCCTTGAAGGCCATTATTTTTTTTCTTTGTTACTTAGCACAGTACTTGGCACATAGGCATTGTTTAATAAACATTTGTTTATTGATAGATTCAAAATGACAGAGCTAGAGGGGAGCTTAGAACCTAAAATGTCTGAGCTGGACAGATCCCTAGAACCAAGAATGGTAGAGCTAGCAGGGTCCTTAGAGATCACAGAATGTCAGAGCTACGAGAAATCTTAGAACAGAGTATGCTAGAATGGAAGGGACATTCGAGGCTATCTCAACTAACTACCTTATTTTATAAGCCAGGAAATAAGGCACAGAGAGGGGACATGTCCCTAGGTAGCACAGCTGGCTACTACTAAATCCTAATAGTTCTACAACTATTGAAATAGATTATGCTTGGGAGTCTATACCAATAATTTACATTGGCCACTGCCAACATTCCCTGGTCATTTTGCAGTGGCCCCTGATCCATGCCACTTTTTAAAATGAAAGTAAATTAATATCAACCTTCAAGAGAAGTAGGGATAGTTAAGGAAAGGGGACTTCAAAAAGGAAATTATCATCCCTGATTTCTGTTTCTAATGATGTCAAAGCACATAAAATAACATCAGTTTTGCTATTTCCCCTGCCCTGGAGGAACATTTGATCTCTTCCTTTAGCTCTGATTTCCCCTAATTGGTGGCTCCATACCCAGGGCACAAGAAAAGACAAAAAAGTAGTGAAAAGAAGACATGGCATTAACTCCACTCCAACAACTTCTAAAATCAGAATTTTAGAGCATGAAAGGATCCAAGTAGTTCATATGATCATTGTGCTGAAGCTGGAGGACTACAGAAGCCATCATCCCCCTTTATATGTATGAGAAACTTGAAGCCCCATGCTGTTCAATGACTTGTCCAAGATCATCCAGAGGTAGAATTTGATCTCACATCCTCTGACTCTAGAGCCAGTGTTCTTTCTTCTGTACCTTACTTTCCATTCCCTTGTTTTTTTAAAGAGGAAACTTAGATCAAAATAGGTTAAATGATGTTTCCAAAGTCATACAGCAAGCTTGTGGCATAGCTGGAAGGTATTGTCACAAAAATACAAGGAAAGCTGAGTCAAAAGGTCTAAATTTAGCTTTCAAATCTGCCATTTATTTACTGGATAAGGTCCTGAATCTTTCTGGGTCTCAGTTTCCCAATTGTAGAAACTTTACTTCTCAGAGTTAGAAAAGATTCCACAGGTTATCTGGTGTAACTTGCACTATATTATCACCAAAAATAAAATGAGGGAAATAAGAGTGTGCCGGTTTTACAATGTTGTTCAGGAAAAAAAAAATATATATATATACATATATATCTATGTATATACATAGATATCTATGTATATACATATGCTTTGTAAACCCTAAAACCCAAGATAAATATGAACTAGAAAAATGAATCTGTCATATCAATCAACAAACATTTATTAAGTGTTAACAGAATTTTAAAATATAGACTCAACTGGACTGGTCTCTTAACTGTGGATGGCCAGAGCTGAGCAAAGCAAATCAGATGCCGGTGTATCAGGAATCAGTTAGAAGTTTAATTGCCGTGAGGAAATCAGGCTTACAAGCAAAGTCCTCCTGAGAAGGAAGGCTTGCTTACTTGTGGCAGGCGTAAGGGTTTTAAGCATGAAAATCACAAAAAGGTAGATCTAACAGTCATTCTTAGGTCTTGAGTAAATAGTTAGCACAGCAAGTCCATGCTTGCAAGGTGTTTGGGGGACAATACAGGCATTCTTGGATCATGTGAGAGCAGTCTTCAAGTCATTAGAATCACTGAGACTTGTGATTGTCTCAAGTCTTAATGGTCCTTGAGTCTTGTGATCATTGAGCGGGTATAGAACCAGAGTTAGTATGGCAGGAACAGGAGTGAAGGCCCTGGTTTGGTTTACAAGTGCAGGGGTTGTTCAGATTGTCAAGGGATGTGACTGGTCACTTTCTGCTGCAGAATATCCTGGGAAATAGAGAACGGTAAATTCCAGTTCTAGGGTTTTGCTGTGGCTGAGATCATGCAGAGGGTGCATGCAAAGGATTGTTGTTATACCAAGCTCAGGACCTTAGCTCTGAACAACAATATCTTGACATAAACAATGACTATGTGCCAAAAAACATGCTAAGCTACAAAAAAAAGTTTTAAAAAGAAGCATACAAGGTCAAAGATGGAAAGGGGCATAGAGATCACATATCCCATTTTACTGATGCAGTCACTGAGGTCCAGAAAATGAAGTGATTTTTTTCAAAGGTCCATGATTCTGGCCAGTCCAAAGTTAGCTTCTGATTTCCAAGTCAGTGAATTCAGACCTCTTTGCAACATTCAAGGAAGAGCAGGGGTTGGTGGTATGTGTGGGGGGCTGGGAGAGTAAAGAAGGATTGTGACTTGTAAGACCTGGTTGGAGAGTCTAGAGATGTTTTGCCAGGAAAAGATTTTGGGTAAATGTGAGATGAATAGTAGTGTGATGGATAGCATGTTGGGGGAGGGGTCTGGAAGGCCTGAGTTCAAATTCAAACTTTGCTATGAACTTGCTGTGTGATCATGGACAAATTGCTTCTCCCAACCTCAATTTTCTTAACTTTAAAATGGTCATAATTGCATCTTCTTCCTAGGATTGTTATGAGGCTAAAATGAAATAAGGTACTCACAGGTCTTTGCAGACCTTAAAATGTTATGTAGATTAAGCTGTTACTGAGTATTTAGGGGTTCATCCAACCAAAGAGAGATTCTGTTGTGCTTAGTCCCAGAATTCAAAATCAGAAGCAATGCATGTAAAATGCAAAGAAGCAAATTTGACCTTGATGGCCTGAAACTTTTCTAATGACTTGGAGCTCTCTAACCTGGAAAGGACTCTTTCTGGAGGTAGTGAGTTTCCTGTCACCAGACATTAAGGCTGGAGGAAAGCAAGCAAATTTGGGGGTTTGAACACTTGGTTTCAAGTCCTGTGTCTGATTTTTACTATCTCTGCAAGTAAGTCATTTAATGTCCCTTGACCACTATTTCCCCATTTGTAAAATAGGGAGAGGGTTGGACTTTATTGGCTTCTTGAGGTCCTTTCTTGTTTCTACTTGATGATGATAAGATTATAGATAAAGAGCTGGGAGGTGCCTCAGAAACCATCGACTCTAAACTCTACATGTTGAGATGTTACAACAAAGGTCTGGGGAAGTTAACTTGTTCACCAAGAAAAGGACTTGTCACTCAAGCAGTAAGCATCAGGGGTAGGATTTGAAACCAGGTGTTCTGACTCCAAGTTAAGACTCTTTCTAGCACACTTGTGTGAGGAGGGGACCCTCTGGGGAATGTATCCTGGAGACAGAATTCTTGGTCGGGTGTGGATTGGACTAAATGGCCCGTGAGGTCTCTTCCAACTCTCCAAACCAATGATTCTTTGTCCATAATCACCTAACCTCTGGTACAATGCTCTTCCCCTGAAAAAGATGCTTCATCACCTGCTTTGTTCCTGCACCCTAAAATATTTTGATCTGACATGCAATTGAAACTGGCTCTACTTGTTATCTCCCCATGAGAACTGATCTGCTTGAGAGAATGGCCCATCTTTTCTCTTTGTATCCCCAGTACTTAGCTCTGTGACTTGAACATAGCACCTAATAAATGTTTTTCTTTCTTCATTTTTTAAATTCCCATCATACAACATTCCTTCCCACATTCAATCTCCCCCTCCTCCCCTGCCTTCTCCACTGCAGTCCGGTCATGGTACTCAGCATGAGAACTAACATGTTCTTCCCCACATTCCTACTGCCATATGCTTTCCGGAGGTCATATGCAGCATCTAGTGATAGAGTAATTTTCTTCTGACTTGGGTTACAACTTGTGCCATCCTCCACTTTGGGGTCATCTTGAACCATATTCCTGCATTTCACATAGAAAATGAAATGCTTTTTGTTCACTGAACCATTGACTTCCCTACCCCCATGGACAAAAAAAAATGGACTGACTTTGTCTTCCAGATTCCAAAGTATCTATACATATTTGAATAGTCACCTGGATTCCATTAAGAAGTCTCTGCCTGTGGGTTTTCTCACTGTTGATTTACATGTTTGGCCAGATTTCCATGGCAACCGATCTCCCTTAGCAGACCTGACACTGAAGGGCATGGTGAGTATCTGCCTACATTGGTGCAAAAAAGCCGATAGATTAAAGGGTGAGAAAGTTTGGAAGGAGCAGTGTTCAGAGTGGAGGTTGGGAAAACAAGTATCCCTTTCAGAGGCTCTGGTTGAAAAGCCTTTATTGTTGTCTACTCCTGAGACCTGATGAAAATTCAAGATGTTTCTGAGGCAAGACAGCATCCCCAGACAGGTTGTTTCTGACCCTTTACAACTTCTGACTCTCCCAGAGACTGGCTTGCTGAACATCCTGAGTCTCTTTCTTCATTTTTTTTTTTACTTGAAATATCTCAGAGGTTTTCCAAGTGGTGTTTTCCAACCCATTCCTAGGCAGTGCCATGTAAATAGTGCTGTCCATGCTGTCACTCAGCATAGCTGGACATCAACCTGAACCCTCAGTCCATGAGTCAAGGCTACTCACAAGGCGTGGTCTAGACTGCTAGTGTTGGCTAAAAGTGGTGTAGAAGAGAGGAGGGAGGCATAGAGAAGCCAAGGAGGACTCAGGGACTGTGAGATTTAGAACTTCCTCTGTGACTCTCAGGCTGTGTGACCTGGGAAAAGTACATGAGACATAAGATCAAAAGTATATAGGGGCATAAAAGCTACAAGGGACCTTATAAGGGTCATCTGGGACAACTTCCTCACGTTACAGTAGAGGAAACAGTGTCAGAGAAGAGAAGGGCCTTATTCAGGGAGTCACAGCTAAAAGAAGCTTCAAGCTTAACCCCTATATCACTAAGGCAATTATTTTGGAGAACAGGAGGAGTCCCCAGATCATGCATTTAGAGTTGGAGGTCATCTGCTCCAATGATCTTATGTATCAGATAAGGAAACTAAGTCTTAGAGGAGGGAAGGGACTTGATTGAGATTCCAAAGTTGGAATTTAGACCTAAGTCCTCTAAGCCCCAAGTACATTTTTTTTTTTATCATACCACAATGCCTGAAGACCTGGAGCAATGGATCTACAACTTTAAGAACCCTTAGCAGTCATCTTGCTCAAGCTTTTTGTTTTTGCCAATAAAGAAATGGAGGTCCAGAGAAAGTTACACAATGTCCCATAATCATACAGTTAGTGGTAGACCCAGGATTCCAGCTCACACTCTGTGAGCCCCACTGCACCACATTTTAGAGTTCATCTAATGCAGTGTAACAGCAAGCACCCTGACACATCCAGGATGACCTGCTGGCCCAGGTTCTTAGATCTGCTTTTCTAAGGAAAGCAACTTTTGAGGGGTCAACAATCTACTTTAATTACATTCACCAATAGAGAAAACACAAGCAGAGAAATAAGACAAACAGACAGGGCTTCAGACCATAAACAATACATACATCACAGATCCACTCTCTGACCATTAACTACATATATATTTACAGAGAGAGAAGACCAACATCTGGGTTTTCAAAGCAGCTACCCAGAGTCTCATCTGGCCATATCACACAAATATTCTTCCAAAGATTAAGCCCCCAAAGCAAACCTTACCTCAGAATACAAATACCATTTTCAGAGCTGGAGGGCATCATGACCCTCAGTGACCCAGTGCCTCATTAACAATTAACTAAAGGTGTAGGCCTTCCTATAAAACAAGCCTCCCCTAATCAAGCTTCCTTTAGTGGACTCCACCTAAAGTCTATTAATGGGTGGAGAAGATCTTCAACTCTCATTGGTTGTTTACATTATACCCAGGAGTTCTTTGGACCTTTAGATAGTTTGGATAAAGCCTATGAATCCCTTCTCAGAATCAGGTTTTTAAATGCATAAACTGAGATATGTGAAATTACAAAGGAAACTAATTCTGTTGAAATACATTCATCAAAATTAAAAAAAAAAATGCACCCCAGATTAAGAAACCAACCACTTAATTTGGCAAATGAAAACAAGTGTGGCCAAAAAAAGTGACCTGATAGTTGCCCCAAAGAACGCAGTCTGTGTAGGAAGTGTCCATCAGCACTTGAATCTAAGTCTTCCTGAAGCCCAGAGCCTGTCTTCTACCCATTATGTCATGCTCCCTCTATGGCCATGCAGAAAATGTCCACACTAAGAGTTCCTTTACAATGATTAAATCATGGATCCAGATCTCCACAACTCCCCCCCAAAAATAATAATTAAAAGGAAGCATGTGTACATAGACTATTACAGGGAAAATCAAATTGTGCTTTATTTGGGTAATTTGATAGCTATTGGGGCAATGATCAATCAATCAATCAATAAACATTTATTAAGAAGTTATTATGTGCCAGTCAGCTAGTTGGCTGGAGTAGATAGTGTTGAGCCTGGAGTCCAGAAGACTTGAGTTCAAATCTGGCTTCAGATATTTACTAGTTTATGTGACTCTGGGCAAGTCACTTAATTCTGCTTGCCTCACATTCCTCATCTGTAAAATAAGCTGGAGAAGGAAATGACAAATCCAGTAACTTTGTTAAGAAAACCCCAAATGGGACATGAAGAGTCAGACATGACTGAAAAAAAATGATTCAACAATATGTACCAGTCGTTAAATGCTGGTGAGTGAAAAACAAAAGCAAAAATAGTTTTGCCCTCAGGGGGATTCCACTTAAAGAGACAGCCTATACATAAATCTATTCATAGCAAATCCGTACAGAGTAAATGGAAGGTAACCTTAGAGAAGGGCAGAAACTAGCAGCTACAAGACTGGGAAGTCTCCTGGGGAAACTGGGTCTAGAGCTGAGTCTTATAGGAAAACTGTACAGGTGGGAAACAGACTTTAAATTCCAGTGCAGCAGATTCATGAAGGGAAAACAGAAAAGAGGGTCATTCAGAGATTGCATTATTTGGGAAATGGGAAGGAAGCCTCTGATGCCACATGGATGCCTTTCTCCAATGGCTCATGGGAGCAAAGGAAGAGTGGGCAGAGGCAGGAGGTGAGCTTACACTGGTTGCAGTCGGCAGTCCCAGCACTATCTACTAGAGCCAGACACCTTGTACTGGAGGTTGTGGTGGGCCAAAGTGCATGCCCTAGCACAATTTAGAGAAAAGGCAAGATGAAACTTTGTTCCAATTTACATATCCACAAGTGAGACTCCTGATGTACTCAGGAAGTATATGAGTATAATAAATTGCAAAAAAAATAGGATTTCATACTACAACAAGTATTTATAATAATATATGCACTTATTGGTTGATTCGTTGATTAACTAATTGATTGCCAATTGTGTGCCAAGCACTGTAGCAAAATAAAGATGAAGAAAGAATCCCTAGCCTCAGGGATCTTACCTTCTCATGAGGAGATATCATATGTCCAAAATTAAGAATGGTAGCAAAGAATAAAGGTTAGAGTCCTGGACTTGGAATCAAGAAGACCCAAGTTTAAAAATTTTGATTCTTGTAGTTTGGTGGTACAATGGATAGAGCACCAAACCTGGAATCAAGAGGACCTGAGTTGAAACCAAACCTAAGACATTTACAAGCTGTGTGACCCTTGGCAAGTCACTTGACCCTGTTTGCCTCAGTTTCCTTATCTGTAAAATGAACTGGATTAGGGAATGGTGAACCACTCCAGTATCTGCCAACAAGACCCCAAAATGTGTTACAAAGAGTCAGACACAACAGAAAAGTACCTGAACAACTGGGAATGAATAATGGTGGCGTCCCTTCTTGGTCCTTCCACTTGTCTGGTTTCTCATTCTTTTTGACTTGACCTTCATTCTTGTTAGACTCTCTAATTTTGGTGTCCTTCAAGGCTGTGTCCTGGATTATTTTCTTTTCTCTCTCTATTCTTTATCTCAATGACCTAATTAGCTCTCAATTAAACTAACAAGTTCATGTATCACCTCTATGTAGATGATTCCCAGGTCTACACATATGGCCCTTGTTTTTCTCCTGAGTTTCTGTCCTTTACCACCAGTAGTCTATTGGATATTCCCAACTGCATGTCCCACAGACATCTGAAACACATCAGAAGTCATGTTCTTTCCACCTAAACCCTCTCCAGTTTCAGACTTCTCCATTACAAGGTTGAGCTGGCTACCATACTCTTTCTCACCCAAGCCTGAAATCTCCATGTCATCCTTGACTTGTCTTTCCGCCTCACCTATAAATCTAAATACTCAGCAAATCTTGTGATTTCTAGCTTGACAATGGCTCTACATTCTGTCTCACCTACATTCATAAATCTTTAATCAATGAAATGGAATTCTTTAACATCGTTAAGAAAGGGATAAGGAGCACAATGAAATGTGGAAAGGCCTTTATAAAATAATGCAAAGAGGAAAAGGTTGACCCAGCAAAATGGAAAATAGAATTATGAAAATACATGGAAAAGTGAATGAGCATGTGTTAGCTAAGAACTCTCATGGGAATTTGGTGAGAGAGAAAATGTGTTGTGATACTATTTGCCCTGAAATTGACATAAAAGCCAAATATTACTAAGTGAGCTTAAGTTGTTTGTATTATTGCTCATACTGTTTCTAGCAAAATGTTTAATTTTGAAAATTGGCATTAATCAGAAATTCATACTTTGCATACTCTTCAACATCATGGAGAAACTCAGACTCATTTAAAAAGTCCATGGGCATGTTTTGAGATCTGAAGGAAGGTTTAGAAGAGGAAATGATGCAGAGAAGAGGCCCAGTCAACATCATTTAGTAAGATAATACCTTCTACGTGAGGTGGCTCCATCCTCATTTTGACTTGTGGTTTTCAAACCTGACAATTGGTTTCAGAAAACAAGTTTTAGCAGAACAGTCTCTGGGGAATGGGGAAGAGGTGAGAGCTAAAGATGTACATTTAGTAGGTTCCTGGGCTTATAACCAAGTGGGAAAAACCCCAAAGAAAAGGATACGAGCCTGGTGATAGTATCTTAACCACTCTAAAGCACTGGCTCGGGGATAAGAACATTTAGGTTAAAATTCTGACTCCAGCATTGGTTACCCTGTGATGGTGAACAAGTCATTTAACCTCTAGGGACTTCAGTTTTCTTCTCTGTAAAATGAGAAAGTGGGATTAGATAGCCTGGTCTCTTCTAGCTTTAAACTGACAAGCTAATGAACTTATAAGCTAAGTGGTGAAAAGAGCCACACTCTTCATTCCTCAGAGTTCTAGAAACCGTAGATTTAGAGCTCGGAGACATCCCAAAGTTGATTCATTACAGCATATCAGAGAGGAAAAAAATCACTAGCCCAGGGGCCAGAAGATTGGGGGTTAAGCCCCTAACACATAAATCATGTTATAGCTATGAACAAATTGACTTTTTCTTCCTCAATTTCCTCATCTGTGAGATGAAGGATCTGAACAAAAAGGACCTTTAGAATCTACAATGCCCAGTTGGAAGACTCCCTAAGTCAGGGCTTCTTAACCATTTTTTTTCTGTGTCCTGGATCCCTCCTCTCAACAATTGCTAGCATTAATATATCTTTTTAAGGTTAGCAAAGCACTTTACAGATGTTATATCATTTGATCCCCATGACAACCCTGGGAGGCAGATGTTATTAGATTCATTTTGATGATTAGGAAACTGATAGAGATAAAGATTTGACCAGAATCTCACAGCTACTGAGAGTCTGAAGCCAGATCTGAATTCAGTGTTTCCAGATCTAAGGATCTATCCAGGGCTCCACTAAGCTGTCCATGTGTTTTTAGATGTATAAAATGAAATAGTAGGATTACAAAGTAAATCAGTTACATTAAAATTCAGTTATCAAAATATTTTTCTAAAGTAAGTGGATGCCAGGTTAAGAACCTCTGCATAAGATGGTAATGCGAAGAGTAGTTTATATTTGTAGAGCTCTTTTCCTAAAATCCTATCAAGTGGATGCTACACATGGTACTTCATTTTACAGAAAAGGAAACTGAGGTTCTTGAATGAGAATGCTGAGGACCAGAGGGGGAATGTGATTTTCCTAAGGTTACACACATAGCAAGCAGCAGAGCAAGACTTGAGCCAAATCTTTGTCACTTCATCATTTCCAGTCGTGTCTGACTCTTGTGGATGCCATTTGGGGTTTTCTGGCAAGGACATTGGAGTGGTTTGCCATTTCCTTCTCTAGCTCATTTATAGATGAGGAAACTGAGGCATACAGGGTTAGGTGACTTGCCTAGAGTCACACAGCTGGTAAGCATCTGAGGCTGAATTTGAACTCAGGTCTTCCTGACTCAAGATCTGGTGCTCTATGCACTGTACCATTATAATTATTTTAGAACTTGGAAGTCTTTCATTCCTCAGCTGAAAAATAAGGCACATTGGAGTTCTATTAGAGAACATAGATGTTCTCTCAGATTCCCTCCCATGATAAAACTATTATTGTGTGACTCACATAAATTCTCTGAGTCTTGTTTTCTTCATCCATCAAAATGAGAAAATTACACCTGGAGTGTCTTCCTAACTTTATTAGGTTGTTTGTGAGGGTCAAATATGGCAAATAAATCTTACAAATCTTAAAGTGGTATGTAAATGTTAGCTCATATTATAACTATCAATTTATGTTCTGTAGATGTCCCTTGGAAGATGCTCTTTTTATCAATGAACATTGTTATATGATTGTATAAGAAAAAAAATAAACATTACCAAGGTGTCAAATTCATGGATGTGATTGTTACCTTTCCTATAGTGGGTTGATTGGTGTGTTCCTTCTTTTTGAGCATTCTCTCCCTTCTCCACTACCACCCCTATTTCTGAAGCAAAAGAGGCTTAGGCTGTATCTGGTTCACAAAGAGAGGATTTGCATTTGAACTCATTACAACCAGAAAAACATGACTGAATGTCTTTCGTCGGAAATGTCCCCTTCCCTGAATGCCACATTTTTAAATCAATCTCTCTCTCTCTCTCTCTCTCTCTCTCTCTTTCTCTTCCACAATCCATGCAGGTCACAGGATTGAGACTGTCTCACAGCCTTGATGATCTAGCTCTTCTCTACTTGGCCACAGTTCAAGCCATTGCTGTAAGCATTAATTCAGATATTCATCTTTTTTTTTTTAACCAAACATTTAATAGCTCTCCCTCTCACTGCCTTACCATGGATTACATACATACATACATACATACATACCTATATACATACGTACATACATATATATGTATGCAGGTATAATCATAACAAAACCCTCATGACAAACACTTAAGTGCAGTAAAACAAATTCACACATTGGCCACATCCAAAAATGTCAGTCTCACTTGTCCGTTGTCTCTGACAGGAAATGGTTCAGTTCCCTGTATAGCATCAATCACTTCCATAGAATTTGATCCAGGGGTACTCCCTCACATGTTAGTTCATGTTTTAGGGGAAAAGATTCTGAATTAAAAGGAGCTCACCAAAAAGACTTCAAACATCTTGCCCACCCAAAGTGGCAGGCTCACAAAGGTCCAAGCCTACTCTGGCAATAATCCCATGTAACAAAGTCTAAGGACATCAACTTTGAATTATATAGCCATTATTTGGCATTCTTGAGTATTGGTCTGACTTATTTTCAAAATTTCCTTCATGGTAAAGGGAAAAGTCAGACTCTGTGTTCTGTGAGCATGGCCCATTGACGGAAAAGTGGACAAGTGAAAAAATATCCATTTGCAAAACAAATTAATAAAAAAATTTGAGTATCGTTACACTCACATTTTCATAGAGTACTGAAGTTTAACGCTATAGAGATGGGAAAGCTTAGAGCCTTCTTAGTGCCAAGAGAATGCAAAGTCTTTGAGAAGAGGGCCTCAATGCTTGGTGATTGATTGATTAGGTACAACTGATCATTGACGATTAACTATTATGGTTTATGGAATAATAGACTATTAGAGCTTGAAAAGATATAGAACCTGCCTAGTTCAGGGAGTTATTCATCTTCTTTTGGGACCTGGACTCCTCTGCCAATCTGGTGAAGCCTATAGACTCCTCAAAATAATATTTTTAAATGCATAAAATACAGTATATAAGATTACAAAGGAAACCAATTATATTGAAATAAAATAATCAAAGTATATTTTTTTCCCAAAAGACAAGTTCACAGTTGTGGTGGATATAGTTATATCAGGGAGATCTAGTTATATCGGAGAGGTTTAGTGACTTGCCTGTGGTCCTAAAGAAACAGGATTCAAATCCTCCTCTTCAGCCTTCAAAAGATGTACCCTTTTACAGGTTCTTCATTTTCAAGTTATATTTATTAAGTGCCTATTTATACAACTGTTGGATGCTATCCAGAGTTGAATATGGTCCACAACCAGTGGAATAATTCAAGTAACTTGTTCAATTTTATTTCATTGAATTAAGATAGGGTTAATTAATATAATTATATATAAATATAATAAATAATATAATTAATCAGTCAAATTGAATTATTTGGGCATGAAGATACAAGCTAAAACAGATAATGCTGCCACAAATCATCTTGCCAAAGAGAGATAAGATAGAAAAAGAGACCTATATAAATCAACTACAGATAAAATCAGTCACAGACCTAAAGGAAGAAGGCACCTCAAAGGTCACTGAGTCCAACAGTCCTCATTGTACAGATGAAGACACTGAGGCCCATGGAAGTTGTGACAGAATCATAGATCATGGATTTAGAAAGGGAGGGAACCTCAGAGACCATTTAGTCCAATTTCCTCATTTTACAAATAGGGAAATTGAGGCCCATTTAGGTCAAATGTCTTGCCCAAAATAACACAGGTAGCATCAGAGGTAAGACAAGCTAAGGGTAGGAATCTATTCCATCAGGTATATAAGGTACTGATCATATAAGACACTAGTAATCTTTGTCCTGATTCCCATTCCCACTGTCAAATTGAGTACTCAGAGAATGGTGAGCTGCATCTTCCCCTCATTGATTTAGGGCTGTCTCAGAGGGTCAGTGGGCAAGCCCCCATCCATTTTGCTCCCCAGAAATATCAATCACCAGGGTTTACTATTCATATATGGTTTTCCATTCCCAGTGATCAGCACCCAACTTTGAGTTTAACCAGTCAATTTCTCCTCAATAGCATAAATTAATATCACTTTTTTTCAAAGGGGTTTTTATTGAAAAGATAGAACAAGCCCAAAGTATTGTGATATACAAGCAAAATGAGGCAAACTCTTACATCTATAGCTTGGCCCTAGAAAAGTGGGTTCAAGCATAACAACCAACATTTTTCCCAAAATTGAA
This sequence comes from Potorous gilbertii, assembly GCA_028658325.1. NCBI lineage: Eukaryota > Metazoa > Chordata > Mammalia > Diprotodontia > Potoroidae > Potorous > Potorous gilbertii. The sequence goes on from CM053770.1 coordinate 679,550,196, forward strand.
ATCACCTTCAGATTCAGCACAGAGGTTAGACCAGTTACCTACTGTGACTTAGCTGCCAAGCAGGTCATTGCATGACTAAGTTAAACAGGTTGGATTGGCTCTTTCCCAGGTTCTTTTGAGATCTTATAAAGCCTTGAACCAAAGGAAAGAAGGCATGTATGGCAGCTCCATCACAGACAGAAGGTTTTCTGTGAGGCTATGAGCTCACAGAGAAGGGCACTGCTCCATTTACCCTCTGAACTTAGAGTTGTCCTTATAGCTTGTGAGTAGTGCAAAAGAGAAAGGTAAGTTTCTCCCTTGGAACATTTAGTATCCTGCTCAATTTCCCTTGTGCTGCAACCAGTAATTTTGCCCCAATTAATCCATTAATAGCAATAAGGATTTTTTTCCCCAAAGGGACGTTTATGGAAAAGACATAACAATACCCAAAGTATAACATAAATTCAAAATGGGCACACACTTCTTTCTACAGCTTGGCCCTGGGTAGAGTGGCCTGAAACTTACAGAAGTAACTCGAAACATTCTTCTCACAACTGAGATTCTAGCTCCTGAAAAAAAGCAAAGGCTTTGCATCATCACACAGTAGGTAGGCAGGAAACAGTCACCGAATCCTTATGTAGGCTCTGAAGTGGAGAACAGAACCCTCTATTACACGTCTGGAAATAGACTCCGCAAGCATTCTTGGGCTTTGGCATCAGGCAGTGGTGATTGCTCCTCCTTGGGTGCATTCTGGACTGACCAATTCCTCAATTCACTAGTAGTTCAGTGGGAAGGGTCTTCAAAGGCCATCTAGTGGAAAAGAATGCAACAGTGCCATCACTTCCATATTCCTCCTGGACACCATGACTCTGCTTATATAACTGACTAACACTGACTTTAAGTTCCATTAAAACCTTCTGATCTCTTTTAAATGAACACCTTTTTTTTTTTCAAATGAACTTCACCTCATATGGGAAGAAGAGAAAGAAGACAGGCAGGTGAGATCCATACTCAAGCTTCACAAGTTATAATTTTATCTTTCATTTATATCTAGGCAGGCTATGGCTAGGTGAGAAGGTGAGTGAAAGGAGATTTATTAGTCTTCTTTTAAATTTTTAATACAACATTTCAGAAATTGTTTTCATGATTGTTCGGCTCAAGAGAAAGCCAGTAATCCAGACCTGAACTGTCTCATAGTTATTCTTTCCGGAAAAATATTACAGCAGGAGTCCTAGAGCTTTCTAAATGCAGTCAATTTAAAGTAGGAAAAAGAACCAGTCCTGTTTATCAAGTCCCACCCACTCTGAAAATCAATTGTGTACTTAATGTACTTACCATAAGTGGCACATAGGGGTATTAACAATTTGCGTATTTAGGCTATCCATTGTCCTAATGACCTTTAAAATATCATTGTAGGGAAGCTTTTAAGAGAAAGGCTTTTAGATAGGACTTTATTGTAGAGTAATTTGAATTACTGTGAGCACAATTCATTTTGAAAAAGTATCTGTGTGTGCTGACCTTTAAGGAAAATGATGATGGTTTTAATGAAGCTTGGTGATAACAGATACATTTCCCAGGATGGTAAATGGAGTAAAATAACATTCTGCTTCACCAGCTGAGAACAATATGCCGGCACCTATTTGTTGTTGACAAGCTGAAATTGAACAAATTCCTCCTTTGGACAGTACCAGCCACTGGGTTGTTAGTATTCCGTTGGAATAGGACAGTAATGAATGAGAAGTGTAATTAAAGGTACTTGGAACTGTATGGAACCTTTCTTTAAGTTAAAAAAAAATTAAACCATGCTTAATTGAAAATCTTGTCAAACAATAGCTTTTGTCCTTAGGCTGTTAATCTATAGTTTTCTTTTCAGCAGTAAACCTCTTAAAAGAAAAAAAAAATACAATTTGCATTTGAAGCCTCCACATTTGCATTTTCTTCATGATGGGATTAAATTAACTTCTTTTTTCCTCCACAGTGGAATAGACTAATTTTAATTTAAATTTTCCCTGTATAAAACATTTTTTCCAGGCAGGTAAACACACCATAATCTTCCCACAATCGCCTTTGTTTGGTCATTTAGGGAGAAAGAGGAGGGATTTTACAGACTTGGATCCATGAGGCTTGAAGGAGAACAGGAATTCCAGTTACCACCACAGTCTTCACCATAACCAGAAATGAAACTTCAGATGGCAGTTCAGGAACGTTTATTAAGGTCCTATGCACTAAGAAGAGAATGCACGTTCAAAATGGAGGCTTTTCCCTTAAAAAGATTAACTATATTCTATAGGAATGAGAAATAAGAATACAGAAGTCTGTACAAATTCATGCCAATGGTTGAGGGGGAGGAGTGGATCAAGAAAGACCTTGTGCAGTAGTGATCTCTGTAGCTTTTTTTTGAAGGAAGTTGGGGATTCTTGAAGAAGAAGGTGAAGATGAGTATGTATGCCAAACAGAGCAGAGCCCAATACAAAGGTCTGTAGGGTGGGAGGAGACCTCAAAGTCATCAGGCACCACCTACTGTGAGCCAGGCCTCCCACTTGGGCTATGTACTGGGGTACAAAAAGATGGAAACACTTCCCTCAAGGAGATTGAATTCTAAAAGACAAGATAACATGTAAATAACTAAGTACATCCATTTGTTGTGGTGGTTCAATCATTTCTCTAATGTGACCCTATAACACACTGGCTATGGGGAAAGAGGGAGGGAGTCTCTCTACATACTAGAAGAAACCAAAATTTTGAGCCAGGGTGACGGGGATGGTGATCCTCTCAACAGTAATAGCAAAGTTTAGAAAAGGGGAGGATTTGAGGAGAAAGATGGTAAGTTTTGTTTTGGGTACGTTGAGTCTAGATGTGTTGTTTGCATTGGGAAAATTATTTTTATAGCTGGGAGACCAAGCAATTAGCCAACAAGTATTTATTAAATACCTACTAAGTGCCAGACTATCTGTGCCCAGTGCTGAGAATTCAAAAGGCAATGAATAAAATGTTTCATATTCACAAAGGACCTTATGTACTCCTAGAGTGAGGGGAAGAGGAAGGAAGGAAGGAAGGAAGGAAGGAAGGAAGGAAGGAAGGAAGGAAGGAAGGAAGGAAGGAAATATAGATTGAGAGTAGAAAAAAAGTTTGTCCAGTCTATCACGTAGCATGACTGGGGGGCTAAAGGAATACAACTCCAGTGCAAGACTGGTGTCCGCTAAAGAGTGGAAGAAATGAAGGTCACCAGGACATTGGAAATCCGTGGATCTGAACAATCCGTACGGGATTGGACGGGCCACAGACTTCATGGGGAATACAGATATTACAACTATAATGACATACAAAGTGATGGAAGTCCCTCCTTTTCTAAAAGTATGTTCCGTTTTCTCCTGCATATCATGGGGATTGAGGAGCGCCATGTCCCCGCAATCTGGGAAATAGGCATAAAAATTCTTGGCTCTCCTTTAGTACCAGAGAAGCAGTCTGAATTTCTTCTTTTTCTTTTATGGGGTGTTTCCAGTACCTTATTGTAAAATTTGGGTCATAGGCTCTGTGGAATCTGCTGGCCTTCATGTGTCCTCTGTGGCTTCCACAAAATTTCCCCCAAATTCTCATTTAATTTCTTAGGCCAACCAGAGATATATGAAAACTGCCATGGGGAAAGTCACAATGAGGAAAGGAAAACTGTGTTTCCGTGTAAAGTTAGAAACTCAGGTTCACCCTCCCCAGTTCTCAGATACTGACTTAATCAGCCCAGTTGATTAGCCAGGAAGCTCAGCTCTGCCTCTGAGCACTGAGGATGGGCCGAGCTTTCCTGTACATAGACTGTGGCCCTGGAATCTCAGCCATTATTAGGCACTGTTCTTGGTATCTGGGCCTTCCAAGAGTTAGATTCAGAAGTTTACATTTCTGGTCAGTAGCATTGTGGAAAGCCCAAGCTGACCTACTCTTGATAGTGCAAGTGTCCATTACCCTATATTCCCCCTGGATCTTGCTAATGAACCTTTTTTCTTTTAAAGGAATGTCATGTTATCTCTAAGGCCCTTCCCATCCCTGACATCCCCTGTTCTAAAGCACCTCCCAGCTCTGACATATCCTGTTCTCAGGCCTCTCCCACTGACTTTCACATTTTAAGTTTTTATATTTACATTTTCCCTTCTTTAACATTCTGGATTCTGTTTCATCTCTGACATTCTCTATTTCTTTGAATATATTTCTTAAATTCCCATTCTCTGAGTTGACTCCTTTGGTTTTTTCTGACCCAGTTTACCCTGGAATGTTAAGTTAAATGGGTATGTGGACCTTGGAGGATTTATTTTGCCTTCTTCTTTTGCATCTCTATAACCAGTGATGCCATCTCTGCTTTGCCCTTTTAGCTTGGCACCCGTCACATTTTGGAGACCATGGAGGCAGCCGGTCATTCCATCAGCACCTTGTTTCTCTGTGGGGGTCTCAGCAAGAACCCTCTTTTTGTACAGATGCATGCTGACATCACTGGTAAGTCAGAGAGAGATGGAAACACCCAACCTGCCACTAATTAGGGACCTTGGGATCTGTGGAACAGAGGGAAAGTTAATGTTCCTGATGGCTCAGAGTTCTTAGGATGTTCAGAGCTCATCTCCCTGCCCTCAGTCACCAACCCTTGAGTTTTACTTTTCTTAAGAGCACTAGAAAGTCTTCTAAATTCTAGACTTTGAGCAGGAAGGCACTTCAGCATTCCCCTAGCCCAGATCTTCCCTTTGCAAATGAAGAGACCAGAAGGTCCAGAGAGATTTAGTGATAATGCTAGATTTGACTCCAAATCAATCATTCTCCCATGGTTCTGTGCTGTTTCTTCCACACATACTGAGATTAGTCTGTTTTTATTGTTTAATCTATTATTGTCTGTTGAGGTCCAAGATTACAGGCTTTTGTCATTTTACTTCCTCCTAGAAATCTTAACGTGTAAGTTTCCCATTGTGTTTCTTTGCCTGCAGTGTAGACTCATAAACAGGGGAGTCTGAAGTAGCATGGCATCATAGGAAAGGCATTGGGTTAGGAGTGCATCAATACAATCACAAGTCAGTACCCCTTATCCCCCCCAAAAATAAACAAAGCACTAGATGAGAGGCCTCCACCTAAGGTCTGATGATTTCTGCCTTCCATATTCTTGCAATCCTACTGTACAAGATACTACATGATAAGTTCATTGATGAAAGTCAGACCAAGTGTTTAGTCACACGAGAACTCCAAGATGTTCACCATACAGTTCCCTGGAACAGTCAGGGAAGAAGGACTTCTCCTGTGGTGAAATCTCATTCCTACAGGCATCTCTTAACTGAAGACTTGTGGTCAGAAGAGCAAGGGTTGAGACTGGGTTTAAGACTGAAAAACAGAGCTGGGTTTCGAGTCAAGAAGTATTTATTAAGCACCTACTATGTGCCAGGTGCAATAGTAAGCTGGAGGGACACAACAAAAGACAAAAACCAATCCCTACCCTGGAGAAACAGTCTAATGGGGAGAAACATGTCAACAACTGTATATAAATAACATATAAACAGGGTAAATTGGAGATAATGGTGGAAGAAAAGCTCTGAGATTCAGGAGAAAAGGGAAGGACTTCTTATTTATATAATGTGGGACATGAGCTGAGACTTGAGAGAGAAGGCAGGAGGGACAGATGAGGGAAGGGTCCCAGAGAGTGAAAAGGCTTAAAGAATCATGTCTGAGAAATCCCCCCAGAGCCTCTGTCATGGAATCACGGAGTGGGAGAGAGAAGTGAGGGGTACATAAGAAAACTGACAGTTAGGAGGGACCAGGTAAGGGACTTGAAGGTTAAACAGAGGCTTATCCTAGAGATGATAAGGAGTCAGTGGAGGTTATTGAATAGGGAGAACCTGATTCAGGTTCTCCAATGCCAAAGCCAGGGCTTCTGCCTCAGGATCACACTGCCCTCATTAGGTTTGTGGATGACTTTCCCCAGGCTCAGGCTTGCCTGCTGAATTCAGTTTTTTAAATTAAGAACGGTCTGAATACTTCTGATAAAATTGTAAACTGGAATTTGGCCTTTAGTGTGTGGACTTCCAATTCTCCACCAGTCAAATGAACTTTCTACCTCGTTACAGGCAGGAAGGACAATGGAAACCAGCCACAGGTGAGACCCCATGACATAGCGGCCTAGGGTAACCTAGACCAGGACCTTGGGACTGGTGGTACCCTCTGTTTGTCCCGTGAGATCAGTATTAAACAGTAGCTTTCCTTTATTGAAATCCGGAGGAACATAGGGCCAGTTTCACTGTAGAGAGTCTCAGCTTTGGAAGCTATTCTCTGGGGGCTGAAATAAGAGGTCTATTAATAGGTATTTGGATTAAAATGTAAACTGGAATCCTTGGGCTGGAGCTAATGACCAGATACAGTCCAGTACAAAGGGCCCTTTTTTCTGGGCTTGGAATTCCCCTCCCTTTGTAAGGACATTGACTGACAGAGGAATGGCAAAGTTCATCTGCCTTCAAATGCTCTTGGTTCTGCTTAACTCATTAGTCTATCAGATAAAATAACTGGAATTCCAGAAGTTTCTCCCATCCCTTCCCCCATCCACCCCAATTCTTTGGAGAAAACACCAAATTTGAAAGCAGCACTGTGGAATTCAGGCCTCATTACTCAAACCAGGCAGAAAGTACCAGACACTGACTCCTGCCTCCTTCAAATATCTTCACTGCTCAAGTTTTCTCAGAGAGGAAGAGGAATATAGATTTGGGAAATTCCCTCTCCAGTGCATCCACAGAAAAAGCGACAGTATAGTTCTGAAAGCTACTAGAAAGTGGCTTCTGATTTGCACAACCCTATAGATTCTGGGGTCTGACAATCAGCTTGGTTGTCAAGGAAATCAGTTCTTATCGTTGACAATTAAATTAAAAAGATCTAGCTCTCTAAGGATGTAGATGGAAAGGTTGAGGGTGATATTGATCACAATGATGATGATACACACTAAATCTCTCTTTTTAATCTAGACTGTAATTTTCATGAGTGTGGGGGGATTCCTGGTATGGACATTCCCTCCACCACTGTGGATTGGCCGCTCAACGTTAACTTTAAGTCTTTAAAGGTGTAAAGAATAGAGGCCTAAGTTTAGAGTTAAATAGCCCTGGATTCAAATCCTCCCTTAGACCAATAGTGGTTCTGCGGCTCTCGGCCATTTGTTACCTGGAAAATAGGGATAACACTGTTAACTACTTCACTAAGTTATCACAAGGATTAAATGCGAGGTTACGTGTGAAAGGTTGTGAAAAGCTTAAAGGAGCCACACAAATGCTCATAATTATTTACATTACTGTTTGTGCCTTGACGCCAACACGGTGCTATCATTTTGGTCTTCTTTGAGCACGAAGCACAACAACCAACCATTCAATATCTGTAGAGTTGCCCAGGGCACTGGATGGTAAAATTACCCGTAATCCCACAGTAAGTTTTTGTCGTCGGCAGGACTTGTACCCAGGTCTTTCCTACTCCAAGACCAGTCCTTTAGCCCATATGCCATGAGTGTCACAGATGGGCCTGGGTTCAAACCTTTGCGCTGATATTTACTACGTAAATGACCTCAGAAAAGTCGCTCCTCCCTAGGATTCAGTTTCATTATCTCTAAAAGGAGGGAGTTGGTATAAATATTCTGTAACAGCCAGATCTACTCAGTCATTCAGTAAATATTTATTAAGCTTCAACCATGTGCCAGGTACTGGATATACAAAGAAAGGGAAAAGACAGTCCCTATTCTCAAAGATTTACAGTCTAATGGGAGACATAACATGAAAACAATTATGTCCAATCAAACGATATGCAGGACAAACTGGAAATGTTCAAGAGAGACAAGGCCCTAGAATTCAAGTACATTGGAAAAGTCTTCTCAAAATCACTCTCTGTAGAACTCTCTGTCCCTCAATATCCTAGATGTAGTCAGAGATGCTGAGACTATATGACCTCCAAGATCCCTTCTGTTATGCTACAGTAGAAATACGGATGGTTCTGGGATAAAGTTCAAATCATGGCTCCACCATTTTCTACCTGCATATCCTCAGACAAATAATTTTCTCTCTGGATTTCAGTTTTCTCATCACTAAAATGAGAGGACTGGAGTGGATGATCTTGAAAGTATCTTTCAGTTGTAAGTCCTTAGTTAATTAATTGTTGGAAGAAATGTTTTGTTCACAAACAGTAACTGTATTGTTGCTTTATTGACGCTGATGGGTCAGTTTCTTTTTGCTCTGCTACCTCTGTTTTAGGGCTGGCTTGTTCTAATGGGTGCTGCCCCTCCGTGTGTACATTTGGTGTATCAAGGTAGAACAATCTTTCTTATGGAAAGATCTTTGCCAACACGATCATGGTCGTGGTTGTACTTTTCTGAAAGAAACCCTGGACTCTTCAGTGGCTAGAATTCCTTCTTTAACCCCCAGTTGAGAGGTCCCAAGGCCATAACTCAGGGAAAACACCCAGCTCTCTAGTCCTTTGAGGATTACAGAGGATTTCTCAGAGGACACAGTCTTTGAAACCATGGGTGGATCTATATGATCAGATCCATGTTGCATAGGGGGCAAGGCTCCAGGAGGTTACACAGCTGGTAAGTCAGAGAATCAGCTTCTAACCCAAAGGAACTCATGCTTGTCCTGTTTTCCACCCTACTACCCTGGAATGAGATTTCTTTTGAGATATTTCCACCTTAAAGAGAGACTTTACAAAACTAAGAACAGAGATATCTCTTAAAGCAATCTTGTTTTGTTTGGTCAGGAAGGGGAAAAGAATGAACTCTTACTATGTTCCAGGCTCTGTGCTAAGCAAATACTATCTCCAGTGACCTTCACAACAGCCCTTTGAAGTAGGTGCTATTATGGTCTCTATTTTATACTTGAGGAAACTGAGGCAAACAGAGGATAAGGGACTTACCCAGGGTCACACAACAAGTATCTGTCAGAGACAGTATTTGAACTAGATCTTCCTGACTTCAGACTCAGTACTCTAACCATTGTACCACCCATCCTTGACCCCCTTTGTTGTTAGAGGATTATAGATGGAGAGCTAAATAATCCCTTCTTTTTGAGAAATTTAGGCATAAAGCGGTTAAATAATTTCCCAGAGGCAAAAGTTTTCAAACTTTTTGGTCTCTGGACATTCTGATACTCATTTTTTTTTTTGAAAGGATAAATTTCTATTAATCTCTTTTGCTTTTTTTAAACATTTTCTCCCAATATTCCTCCTCATCTCCCTCCCATCCCATGTAACAAATAGCACTTTCTTAAACAAAAGAAAGAAGAAGAAAAATCAACATAGCACCTCCAAAAACGTCTGAAAATATGTCTTCTAAATCCTTTGTGAACCTCCCCCCTCAAGCCCTTTACATTCTCAAAAATTGCTGAGGACTCCAAGAGCTTTTGTTCACAGAGGCTATAGCTATTGATATTTAGAAATTAGAATTCATACATTTTAAAATATTCATTTGCTAATCCATTTAAAAATAAGAATAAGCTTATTACACATTAGCATAAATAATATTTTTTATGAAAAATAAATATATTTCCCCAAAAAGAATTCGTGAAAAGATTGGCATTGTTTTCCATATTTTTTTCAAATCTCTTGAATGTCTGCCTTCATGGAAGACAGCTGATTTCTCCTATCTGCTTCTACATTTAATCTACGGGGATATGTTGTTTTGGTTGAGGTAGAATGCAGAATATCTGGTCTCCTGTAAAAGGGAGGAGTATTTTCATGGATAAATAAAGATTTATAATTGTTATGAAAATGTCTTGGATCTCACGGACCCCGCTTCAGGGGTCTATAGTCTCCCTGGCAATCTGTGCTTTGAGAACCACTAGCCGAGGGAGACCCAAGTCCCACAGCTGAAGATGACAACGGGACTCCAGAGGTTATCTAGTCCGACTTTTTCAATTCATAGATAAGAAATTAAGGCCATAAAAGATTGACTTACCCCACAACACACACAGCAAATAGCCGAGTTGAGCTTTATTCTAGTTACATTGGCTTCAGTACCCCGTCATGGCCCCATGGCCTGCTACTTTTATCTTCTACTAATTATTACCCAGGAATCCTTGATCGCTCTCTACACACCACCACCAATGACAGCCACAAATCGTCATCCTTAGGAAACTGCTACAGTATAATTTCCATCTTTCTATTGCTTATCCACAAGCTCAGAGGCCTTTGAGTCCAATTACCTCATTTTACAGATTAGTCTACTGAGGCACAATGGAATTAAATGATTCCCCAGGTCACATAGCTATGACATGTCTGAGGTAGGATTTGAACGCAGTTCTCAATGACACAAAGTCTCCTTGATGTCTTGCTGCCTCCCCAGGGAAGGGGTTGTCATGCTTTATTGTCGTGGCTGCTGAGTTGCTCTGTTTTTTATTAGTTTTTTTGGTCTTTGTATCTCTAGCACCTACACAAGAATTTGGTGCATAGTAGGTGCTCAACTGAAGCTTATCCAATTGAATTAAATCAAATTTCAGCATGGTAGAGCTAAAAAAAAAAACAACTTGGTTTAGAGTTAGAAGAATTTGGTACAAATACTGCTTTGACTAGAAACCGCTAATCTCTTTGGGCCTAAGGTTACGTATCTGTAAAATAAAGGAATTGGGCAAGAAGTGTCTATGGTCCCTTCCAGCTCTAGGAGCCTACAAATCTAAGTTCCTTACCCAGACCTCATTTTTCTAATCTGTAAAATTGGCTTGTCAGATTGGAGGCGTCCAAGGTTTCTACCAGCTTCAGATCTGGGATACTGTCTGTGTGTGATCCCTTGGGCTTCTAAACCAGTAATACAGGCAGGGAGCTCCTTTGGTGCTATGCATCTCCAGGAGCACCTTGGGGAGGATCATCTGAGCCCTGAGTGTTGTTTGCCCTGAGGTTGGGGCTGCCACTCCCTCTTCCTTCTTTCTTACCTAGATGTTCCCTGTCTTGTCCAGGCTTGCCCATCGTCCTTTCCCAAGAGGTGGAGTCTGTCTTGGTTGGGGCTGCTATCTTGGGAGCCTGTGCCTCTGGGGACTTCACTTCAGTCCAGGTACGTGCCTGCCCAGGGGCAGGGCCTGGTCCCAGGTCTGCCTCTGCTGTCTGGCTGTCAACAGCCTTTCTGGGCTATTTGAGAGTTTGCAAAACACTGGCAAGGGTATCATTAAGAAAGGGAGGCAACAGCCCAAGGAGGAACGCAGCCTTCCTACCTCGGGCACCTCGATTGCTGCCAGCCCTGGATCTTCTCCCCACCCTACACACACACACACACACACACACACACACACACACACACACCCCACACACACAACACCATGCACCACATACCACACAAACATACCACACACATCACAACACACGCAGAGAACACATGCCACACACACACACCATATCACACACTATTGTACACATACCAAAAACATATACCACACACACCACACCACACCACATACCACACACACAAACACATACACACACCAAAAACACATACCACATACAACACACCACACACACCACATCATGCACATACCACATATCACACAAACACATACCACACACACCATACCACATACCACATACACACACGCTGGACACACTGAACACACTCACCACACACACACACACACACACACACACACACACACACATACACCCTTCCTTGTTTTGCATTTTCAGAAATCTCATTGTTCTGTTATGCCATGACATATGGCATTCTAAATATCCCTATCAGTCTTCTATGGGTTCTTATGAAGAAAATGTTCTGGGAATCTTGGATTGCTCTAGAAATGTTGAATTCTGGTTATTTAAGTGTATAACATACATTATATATGCATATGTATGTGTACATATATACATACATGACATGCCTCCATTTTAGCTAATCTGGACTTGTGCAGCAAAGCCCTAATATACAACCTGTGCATACATATATATATATAGTTATATGTATCTATACACATCTAATCTCTCCATCTGTCCATCTCTATCATCATGTGTGTCTGTCCCTTTCTCCCTCCCTCTCTGTTGTCTCTTTCTCTTGCTCTACTTCCCCCCCCACGCAGACATTGCTGGTGGGTCCAATACAATGAATACTATTTATCCAACATGGACACTGTTGCTTAGTTCTTCCTCTTCGTTTGTGCTGGGACCATGGGATCTTCCAGAAGTGAAGGGGAACTGAAGGAGGAGGGAGAGAGAAACAAAGAGATAGAGACAACTCCAAGCACTGGGGATCCATGTTGAAGCGAATGGGAAGAACAGTTCTACACCTTGCTTCCTAATGAGGAAAGATAACAAACACAAAAGGCAGTTGAAAGGAGGGAGCATATCCTCTGAAGGAAGGGTCCTGGTGGTTCCTGCAAAATCTCACCTATGAGAGTAAATGGGAGGAAAGAAAGAAGATAGAGAAGGAGGAAGAGGAGAGAAAGAGGAAAGGAAAAAGAAAGGAAAAAAGAAGGAAAGAGAAAAAGAAATAAAAGAAAAAAGGAAGAAAAGAAAGAAAAAGGAAGGAAGGAGGGAGGGAGGAAGGAAAGAAGGAAGGAAGGAAAAATGAGAAAAATGAATTTAGGGTAAATTCACCTACTTTGGAAGACAGGGTTAAGTGACTTGCCCAGGGTCACACAACTAGTTTTTGAAGTCATATATGAAAGGACCTGGAGCACACTTAATCTGTGGCTTCTTTCTCCAAGTCTCTCCTTGATTCCTGAATGTCTTTTGTCTTGTACATAGATTACTTTCTCTAACTCCAAATTCCATTGTCATGTTTCCAGTGATTCCTCCCCATCACATGGGTCCTGATGCCATCAGCTTTCTTCTGTGGATGCTTGCTAGTTAATGCCTATATGCATTTCTGTCTGGAGCTAAAAGGTCCTGGTCTTGAATGATTAGGGAATACATTTGGCTTCCTGATTGAATTTTCTGAGCCCCTTATCCATTTCCCCATCTACCACATGAGAGGAGGGCAGCAAGTCAGGGTGAGCCGTTGGTGGCTTAAGGAAAGATTTATTTCTAAATTTGATACCAGGCCTTCCCCATATGATTGTTATTGGCCACATCTGTATTAACATCCTGGGCTTTCTTCCCCTAAGAAGTTGGTGAAGGAAAGTCTCTAGTTCTGGATGTGATCTGTGGCGAAGCTCTGCTTCCAAACCACTTTTCAGAGGGGCGACATCAGTGCAGACAGCAAAATGTCTTTTTAATGCCTCAGATAACTAACTCACCCTATGAAAGATCCATGAAGTTTGCTCTCCCTTTCCCATAGATTTGTCTTCCAAAGTAGGTGAATTTACCCTAAACTCCTTTGTCGTTGCCTCATCCATAATATGAGATCGTTCAAGCATTTCACTGCCCTCTTTAAAAAAATGGGTTTAATTTTTTTTTTTTCAGAATCAGCGTCTAAGTTGGAATCAATCTATTAATGAGCATTAATTGTCTGCTAAATGACAGGTACTGGGAAAACCAAATGTCCTTGGTCTCCCATTCTGGGGAGCAAAGGAGACATTGGAAATGGGGGCATGAAATACCCCATGTACACAGATAATTACATATATACACAGAGTAGTTATAAGGAATTCCTTAGGCCATCTAGTGCCCTCAGTAGCTTAAAACTGCCCTAAGACTTTTGGGACATGTGATACATCCTAGAAACAACCTCTTTGAGAGTAGGAACTCTTTTTGTTATTTTTCAATCATATCTGACTCTCCTTGACCCCATTCAGGGTTTTCTTGGCAGAGAAATTGGAGTGGTTCGTCATTTCCTTCCCCAGATCATTTTACAGATGAAGAAGCTGAAAAAAACAGGGTAAAGTGACTTGCCCAGGGTCACACAACTAGTTTTTGAAGTCATATTTGAATTCTAGTCCTCCTGACTCCATCCAGGATTAGCACTCTACTTACTGTGCCACTGAGCAGTTCCTTCAGCCTTTGTCTTTTTGTCCTCTGTACTGAGCAACTAGTCAGTATTTAATAACAATGTGTTGAATGGTTAGTCATGTTCCCTGGATTGGAAGGGTTCTAGTGAGAGACCATTCACCCCTTGTAGGTAATAAGAAATAATAGACATGGAAGGAAGGGAAGGGAAGGGACTAGGGAAATATATATGTGTGTGTGGATACACATACACATGTATACATATACATATATATGTTTAAATATTTTTACATATTAAATATATGAATTCAAAAATAGGTAAAATATAAAGTAATACATTGGGCCTTTTCATCAAAACTAATATTGTCCTACCAAAGGGCTTGCTCATATATCGGTCACCACAAGTGTGTGGGCTGAGAGGGTCACCCATGGAAACTCATTAGCCTCTTGGAGAGTCAGTATTATGACTAAGTCCGTAAGATTAAATAAAAGCAAAAGACAGGTCAACAGGCCATAATTTAATCAGAAATCTACTGTGATTGGGAAGAGCGCCCAGAAAACTCTGAAAAAAAATTAAACAGTTGAATTCAGATTCTTGGAATGCATGGAGCTAGCATTGAAGTCTGTGAATGAGCCTTTGGTTGGAGGAGTTCAACAAGGCATCATCAAGTATGTGGTTAAAAAAAAAATAATGGCTTCATTATTGCCCTGGCCTGAGGAAGGTGGCTCTGGATGCTGCACAGTGCCCTGAGTTAAGGATGCATTTAGGCTGCTTCTCCCTCTTCTGTGGTTTGAAAGCTAACTCCTTTTCTGCCTGCTAGCGTTCTCCTTAATAGGTTGATCCTTCACCTGAAAGATGGTCATACACATGAGAGCCAGTGTGGCATCAGAAAAGGTCAAGGAACAGTAGATAATGGTGTTTGCTGCCTGACAGCTCCAGGAGAAATTCCAGGAGCCAAACAGAGGTCTGTACACAGCCTTTGCAGATCTGATCAAAGCCTTTGACACTGTTAGTCATGAGGGCTTATGCAAAATTACGTCAAAATTTGGTTGCCCAGAGAAGTTCATCAATATTGTACATCAGTTTCATGAGGGCATGTTGGCCTGGGTTCTGGATAATGCACAAAGCTCTCATTCCTTCCCAGTCACCAGTGGAGTGAAATAGGGCTATATGCTTGCTTCCATGTCTTTTAGCATGTTGTTTTCAGCCATATTGTCAAATTCTTTCAATGAGAATGATCACAGCATCAAGGTCAACTACCATACTGATGGTAAGTTCTTCATTTTGAGAAGGCTACAAGCCAAGACCAAAGTAGAGAGAGTGTTGGTGCATGATTTTCTGTTTGCAGATGATTGTGCACTCAGTGCAGCCTCTGAAGCTGAGATGCAACAAAGTATGGATCAATTCTCTGCTTCCTGTGCTAATTTTGGCCTAATAATTAATTTTGGCCTAATAATTAACACCAAGAAAACACAGGTGCTCCGTCAGCCACCACCACACCAAACACTGAGCTAGCTCTGGCAATGTGTCATTGTCAGAGCTATCAGTGTTTGTGAGGCTCAAAGAAAAGTTTGGGAGAGAAGAGGTCTTAGACAGACTACCAAACTGAAGGTCTACAGAGCCACTGTGCTGACCTCATTGTTGTATGCCTGTGAAACATGAACAGTCTGCCAGAGCCATGCCAGGAAGCTGAATCACTTCCAATTGAACTGTCTTGGGAAGATTCTGAGGATCACCTGGTAGGATAAGGTACCAGACACTGAAGTCCTTGCTCGAGCTGAATTACCAAGCATTCAAACTATGCTTCAGAGAACGCAACTCCAATGGACAGGCCATGTTGTTCAAATGCAAAATGTACACTTGCCATAAAGACAATTTTATGGAGAACTCACATGGGGCAGGTGATCACATGGTGGCCAGAAGAAGTGACACAAGGACACTCTCAAAGTCTCTCTCAAGAGCTATGAGACATGGGAGACACTGGCACAGGACCGCTCAGCATGGCATGCCCACGTCAGAAAGGGTGCTGAGCTCTATGAGCAAAGCAGAATTGAGACATCATGAAGCAAATGCAGGATGAGCAAATTTGGAGTACCCACCCCAACTATTCACACATATTATCTGTGCCCAACCTGTGGTAGAGCATTCCAAGCTCATATTAGTCTGATCAGCCACAGTCAGACACACTGAAACTTCACTTTACAATGGTGATGTCATTTTGGTCCTCTTTGAAGACAAAGGACAACAACCAACCAACTGAGCTGCCTGGATGCTGAATCACATCAAATAAGGTGAAATGGAGAAAAAAAGATAATTGCAATATCTTATACTTGGATTACAAATACACAATGGGGGAGGTGTGGATGGACTGCAGTTTGTCTGAAAAAAAAATCTCGCAGGCTTTTAGTGGCCTGCAGACTCCATACGAAGCAACAGTACACTGTGGTGGCCACACAAACTAAGACGAAGCCTTGATTGGTTTAAGGATGCACGATGTCCAGGAATAAGGAGGTAATGGTGGTTCTACAGTAATCAATGTACCCTAAAGTACTGTGGTCAGTTCTTGACCCCAAATTTTGAAAATCATATTGACAAGCTGGAGCACTTCAAGAGTAAGGCAAACAAAATGGTGCAGGAACTTAAACACTTCCCTCAGAAGGATTAATTGAAGAAGCTAAGAGAGTTCAGCCTAGGGTAGAAAAGATTTAGGAACAATGTTCTACTTGTCTTCAATGCTTTCCAGAATTGTCAAGTGACAGAGGCATTAGACATTTTGTGCTTGAGCCATTACAGCCAAGAACAATGGGTAGAAATTTCAGAGGGACAAATATAGGCTTGATGTCAGAGCGAAACTTCCTGACCAATGGAGTTATGCCAAAGTGGAATGGGGTGCTGCTTTTTGTGCTGGGTTCTCCCTTGCTGGAGCTCTTTCAGTCACAGGCTGCTTGAACATTTGTCAGGGATTCTTATTGTCAGGTTGGACTGAGTCAGATCTTTGGTCCTGTCCAACTCTGAAATTCTGTATACGTCCTCCATATTTATTCTAGGTTCATCTATGTGTTTTGTTTTGTTTTAAACAAAGATGTTGAACATTATCAAGAGCTAATGGAATTTCCAAAGGAAGGTGTATTTGATCCCTCTCTTGCCCGCCTCTCTATTCATTTCAGTGAATGTAGCCATGGGATATAGTCACAGATGAAGAGATTTTAATGTGTTAGCTACATGATAATACGTGGTGATTCCTGTACCAAGTACAAACAGATTTTTCTTATGAGCTAGAAGGGAACAGCCTCTTTGCATGAGCAGAAATTGTCCACAGCTCTGTAGGGCTTTAAACAGCTAAGTCCTGAAAGAGTTTAGAGTGTGTGGTTTAGGAGAGTTGGATGCAAGATAAGCCAAGATCATCCTGTGAAGTGGATCTCTGATGACATGGGGGAGGGTAAGGAAGGGATTTTTACCTTCTCTTTTCTGTCTGCCATCAAGAAATGGAGCTACTCTCTCAGAAGTAGAGACCCTATACCCCAACTAATAGTTCAGGAAAGTTCAGGGCACAATGGAGGGATCAGAGACACACTTCAGATAGACATGGCTACAGAGAAGTAATTATTTGAGAGAGTGGAGACAGCT
Organism: Potorous gilbertii; assembly: GCA_028658325.1. Classification (NCBI taxonomy): domain Eukaryota; kingdom Metazoa; phylum Chordata; class Mammalia; order Diprotodontia; family Potoroidae; genus Potorous; species Potorous gilbertii. Next base: position 679,567,642 of record CM053770.1, read on the forward strand.
GTGGACTTGAGAGAGTTAGTCCTGACTGTCAAGCATCAAGCTATGGAGAAGAGTGGACCCTGGGAGCCCAGATGAGCTACTTGACAGGCAACAATACTGTGCTGGGGCTGGGAGGAGAAGGAGGACCTTTGTGAGGGCTATTTAGAGACTTAAGGTGCTGAGGTCCTGAAGTTCCTGAGTCATGAGTTGGCTTGGCCATATGTGTCTCCTCCATGTGTGTTTCACAGCGATTATATTGTTTCCATTCCTTTGTCACAAGATACGTTAGTGAGAGCGCACAACTGAAGCTTATCAGAAGAATATTTTGTAACTCTGTTCTCTGCCATCTTAGTAAAGATAAAATTGGGTCTACTGGCTGTTAATGGCAAGTATGCTAGTGGAGGCTCATGGGCCAGAGTTTTAGATGGATAACCTAGTATGATATACCCTTTGAGACTGTTAAAGTAGTCTAAGTCTGTAGACTTAGGTACTTAACTGATGAACCTGAGAGTGCTGAGTGTGGGGGGGAAGGAGAGGGGGAGTGGGGGGGGGGTAGGGTAGGAGGAGCATAGACTGTGAAACAGAGGATTTGGAGAGTGGATAAAATGTGTTTGTGTCAACAAAGGACAGGTGATTGCCAACATACTGGAAACCTACAGGTGAGATTCTCTAACCCATACTTCTCAATCTTCCTTCTCAGTCCCTACTGTAAAATTTTATTGGAAAGGATCAATCTTGAGATGTCAGGCTTCTGTGTTTGAAATTGTCCAACATCAAGCCCAGGAAAGAGTTTGTTGCAGCCATCAGGATGCTGAACCACAGTGCTGGCAAACACTGCTGTGAAAATCCAACTGCCTCCAAATAGCCCCGAGAGAAGGCATCTCCAGATGCCAAATCAGATAGCAGAAATGAATTAATTCCTTAGTACATAGCTCCACAGTTCTTTCCAGACTAACCAGTCAAGGTTAGAGGTTGAAGAAAGCAAGTTAGTAAGTGAGTCTTATCTTCTTCCATCCCTTTTTAACCCAGAAGGTCAAGAAGAAGGGTTGGGAAAGAAGGGGCCCAAAGAGAAAGATGCATTTCCTTGGAAATGTTATTTATTGGATGAGCCAAACAAGAGAAGGAAATAAAATAGCTGTTCCCTGTCCAGTAAGGGCATCTTCTTCCCTCATCTCATTAAAAATTGAAAGCACTCTTGTTTTTAAGTAGGGTAAATTAGTAATTAAGTGCTATATAATCAACTTGTGTAAACACAATACTGAAGAAGAAGGCTAAATTAATCACTGGGTTGGCTTGGTTTTTTACCCTTTTAATGTACCTTTTACCAAAGCTCTTCCTGTGGTTCCAGGATGCACTTCAAGCAGCAGAATGGATGGGGTATTGTGTGGCTGATGGATTACAGTGGGCTAAAATGGGAGAAGCTGACTGTGCAGCAGAGTTAGGAGTGTTCAAAGTCTGTGGAGGAGCTCAGAGTTCTTTCCATAAGACAGAACCCTGTCATCCCATCATAAACCATAGCCTAGGAAACAGGTAGGTGGCATCTTGGTCAAGGATTTGGGGGCACCCATCCATCTCCTCTATACTTTCATTTCTAGCTAATGATGTACTTCCTCATTTTTGGAAGGTAGTATTCTCTTTCCCTAAATTTTCCTTCACTTCCTAAGTTTTCATTTTTACTTATCACTTCTGTCCTCTCAATAGAATGTTAAGTCCCATGAGGGCAGGAACCATATCTTTGTCCTCTTTCTACAGTCCTGAGCGCTTAACATAAATAGAACAAAAATGGATATTATGTGTGAATGAATGAGCAAATGAATATTAATAATAATAGAACATTTATTAAGCACTTTCATATATAAGTTCATTGAAAGTAGAAATTTTTCATCCTTTCTATCTACACTCCACAGGCGTCTCTCACACATGGTAGATGCTTAATAGATGCACATTGAATGTTTCTTAAGCACTAGAGATACAAGTACAAAAACACCAGACAATTCCTGCCCTTGGGTTCTTATATTCTAATGATTTAGAGGCAGCTAGAGGGTGCAGTACAATGCTGGCCCTGGAGTCAGAAAGCTCTGAGTTCAAAATGCAGTCCTAGACACTTAGTAGCTGTGAGACCCTGGGAAAGTCACTGAAATTCTGTTTCAATTTCCTTATCTGTCAAATGGGGATAAGGGCACTTACCTCTCATGGTTGTTGTGAAGATGAGATAATGCTTTGCAAATCTTCAAGTGCTGTGTAAATGTTAGCTGTTGCTGCTACTGCTGCTGCTGCTGATTAAAATACTGCTACATCTGCCACCAGATCTCTGCTTGGCCCCATCATCGCTTGCTGCTGCACCCAGGGTACTCCCTGGCTCTTCAGCTTCCTTTGGAATATGTTCTTGAATCAGATTGTAAGCCCATTGTGGGAAGGGATTGACTTTCCTCTTAATTCTATTCCCAGTCCTTAGCACAGTGCCAGGAACATAGTAGGTGCTTAATAGATGTTTATCATAATGTGGGATAGTAGTGGCCAGAGAAGGATATTTTAGTCTTAAGAATAATAGTGATAGTTGGGGAGTTAGCTTATATTTGACCAGTCCCTAAGTATTCTTTCTACAACTCCTAGTCCTACTGGTTAAGCTTGCTCTATTCTCATCTCACCACCCTTTACTAATTGCTTCTTAACTATCTTCAATCAGATGCCCTATAGGTATCTCAAACTCAATATATCTAAAATGGAGCTTATTATCTTTCCTTGAACACTTGCATCTCTCCCTAACTTCCCTGTTATACTTAAGGGATCACCATCCTCCCAGTTCTTGTGTTCTGAATCTAAGAGCTGTCTTCAGTGCTTGATTCCCTCTCACAACTCCTCCAATGAGTTGCCAAGGCTTGATTCTAACTCCTTTGCAGTTTTCAAATCCCTTCCTTTCTTTCCTGTGGTAAAACCTTCCAAGCTTGTATAGGTGTCATCAGCCACAGCCAGACACACTGTACCTTGACCCCACTTTAGAGATATCGTTTTGGTTCTCTTTGAGCATGGACAACAACCAACCAACCTTTATCTCCTCTCACACCATCACCACCCTCTGGTTCTTGGTTTTTAATCTCTTACCTCTCTTTATGGCTTCCTAAATCATCTTCCTATCTATCCATACCTTAGAATGCCAGGTTCCCTTCAAGACAGCTAATGTTCTACTTTGCACAGGAACCCATTGCCAATTCCCCCAAGCGTTAATATTCTCTCCCTTCCTCTCCTCCTCTATGCATTGATATGCTTTGACTTTCACAAGTCCACTCAGGAGTGAACAATTTTCAGAAGGCTGGATGTTAGCAAGAAAAGGCACATCAGAGACCATCTAGTCAAATCTTTTCATTTTACAGAGGCCCAGAGAGGAGAAGGTAAATGCTTCAGAAAAGAATTTGAGTTTGCATATGGATGCGGGCACAGCTGTCTCACCCTGGGAATCTGTCCCACCATGTGCTTAATGAACCCTTATTGTGAATGGTACCTGGGAAAGAATCTTAGTTAGATGCTCCAGTTATGGGGATCAATGACAGCCTCCTAAGCTAACTTGATCCTAAATCACAGCCCTCATGATGTCCTCTCCACTTATTAAGGATGCCTTTATCAGCTACACTCTTGATATGAGAGAAAAATACATTGTATTCTGAGGAACCACCATAATCTCAAAGCCCTTGAAATTGGTTCACAGATCCCTGGAGGAATGTGACTTCTTATATATGCTCAGATTCTCAGAGCAGGAAGGGGCCTTGAAGGTCATCAGGCCCAATAAAAGAAGGGCTTCTTTGACATAACCAGCAAATGGCCATCTGGCTTCCATTTGAAGATGCCTAAGGAAGGAAACAGGGCAGTGCATTCCATGCAGACGACTCTGTTAGGAAAGTCCCTTGACTTCCAGCCTAAATCTGCCTCTCAGCAATTTCCACCAGGCTCAGCCCTATAGGAATGAGAACATGGAGGATAATCCCTCTTCCTCTTGATTCCTCAAAAACTTGGAGTCAGAGCCCATGCTTCCACCTCCCACCTCAGTTCTCTAACACAGGAGGTTGTTTTAATTATCCAATGCATACGATTTCTCTTTCATTTTTACTATCCAGTAAAGAGAACAGTTCCAGGTCTTGGCAGAAAGAGAAATGGTACTCTTGACCATGAGCTTGGGCTTGCCTAAGGGTCACTGAATGGTCAGACAGCAGGAAAGCATCAAAGGGAAATATCCCACAAGCATGAGGGGTAACAGATGTCACCTTGTATCAGGTATCAGTAAACAGCCTAGTGAAGGTGGCATATGGCCATGTGCTCCGTGCAGACATCCCACTGTCACCGAGAGGCTTCCCAGTGAATCTGTCCACCTGCCATCCCCCAATAAGGACGCTTGCTGGTGCATTGTTCCATCTATGCAAAACTCAGCCATAATGCAATCCATAAGGGGGAAGCCTGCTTTGCTAACAGCTCCTCTAATTCTACTTCCTTTTTCTTTCTTTAAAGAAAATTTAATGTTCACACCATGTACTAGGTTAGTAGCCCTAGGAACTCTGGTACTTGAAATAGCATTCCAGTAAGTACTTGCTGGTTAGTCCCCCTTATCCATAATTTGGGATTTTGTGGGATCATAGTTTTAAAGCTTGAAGGGAGCTTAGAAGCTATGGAATCCAACCCCCTCATTTTACAAGAAAGGAAACTGAGGAAGAGGGGTTAAATGAGTTGGCCAGACAGGATGCAGATCATTTATTAAGAGTCTGAAATAATTTTAGAGCCATAGAGGCCAACTCTCTGCCCCACTTTTAGAGATGAATAAAATGAACCATAAAAAGGTTAAATGATTTGCCTGAGAAAATGTAGCCAGTAAGTAGCTAAAGGAGGATTTGAACCCAGTACTTTCAACTTCAAGTTTAAAGTCCCTATCCACTATACCAAGCTAATCTCTGAAAAGTTCCCTGGGTTCCCAGGAGTTCTTCTCAGAGTCCTAAAGTCATTTTTATGTCATCTGTAGCCAAAGGATCCTAATCTGGGTTCCAGATCAATCCACCTATCACCCCCAAGTTACTACATTGTTTCTTGGTTTACCACAACCGGGATTGGTGATTTGGGAGTGTGAGCATTGACTCAAGACTCCTCAGTTCCACTGGTGTTCTCAGTCACGACAGGGGGTTAGATCAAATGAACCCAGATTCCCTTCATGCTCGAAATTGATAATCCTACCATTCTGTGATATCTCTTGGGTCCTAATGATATTCTACTCTGCTCTTTTGTTATGGGAAGCATTTCCTGTATTGTAGACATCATGGAATAATGGATAGAGTACCACATTTGGAGTAATGAAGATATTAGTTCAAATTCAGCATTTAACATTTCTAGTTACGTGAACATGGACCTATGATTTTGCTTGTCTGACTTCCAGTTTCTGTCAAAAGAATACAGTCATACCTGTAGTACCTACCTTTCTCATAGGGTTTTTGTGAGGCCCAAATTGAATAATGTATATAAAGCACTTTTTGTAAACTTTTGAACCCTATACAAATGACAGCAATCATATCATCTTCATCATCTTCATCATCTTCATCGTCGCCATACCTTCTTCAGGGGAGTTCAGATAAAAATGTTCCTATCCTGCTATTAAGTCTTTATATTTAATTTTCTGTGGATTCATACCAGTAGATAAAATGAATGGTGCTTTTTTTAATTGAATAAAAAGTATGAGGATGTAAGCTTACCTTCTGGAGACTCAGCGAAAGTATCCTTGGTAACTCCAGTAACACAGATGACAGAAGGTCTGATGTGTTTGGATTTCATCTTGGTCTCACATGATTTTGATTTCCTCTGATAAGTCTCTATTTCAAAAGCTTTTTTTTTCTTACCCTCTTTATGTCTCTGCTTAGCACAGTGCTGTGCACATTAGAGATTCTTGGTGAATGATTTTTAAATAAATGAATGAATCACTTAATAACAAGTATTTATTGAGCACCCACCAGTGCTCAACATTCCATTAGGTACTAAAGTTTTTGTTTTGTTTTGGAAAGAGGAGGGGTAGACATGCTCCCTTCCCCAGGAGAATTGTGTGTGTGTGTGTGTGAATACACATTCATATGCATATATATGTCTATGTGTATATATATACACATATATGTGCATATATACATACATATATGTATGTATATGTATGCATATATGCGTATATATGTATTTGTGTATGTATGTATATATGTATACTTCTGTGGTATAATTGGGAAGGCGAAACTATGAGTACTGCTCTGCTTAATGGAAGTTAAGAGAAGGAAATTATCATGATGGCCTGAAGTAATCAGGAAAATAACTTGAGCCTTGGATGAAGAAAATGTCAGTTTGGAGTGAGCTGAGTTGGGCCAAGGGCATTACAAATGGGGAAGTTATATGAGCTGAGTCACAGAGGCAAGAGCTCACATTGTGTATGGATGGGACCAAAAGAATTCTGGTTTAACAGAAGGGAGTGTTTGTATTGGGTAATATTGAGTTATCCATTGAATAAGGAATGAGAGTCTAGATAATGGGAAAGAAAGTCATATCTTGCCAGTCTACAGAATTGTAGATTTCATTGGGAATCTTTAAAACTAGAAGATTTATTTGGCTACTGTCCTCAGGATAAAATGACTAGTTATATTCTTTTTTGAAAAGAAAAAGAATAGATTGGTACTCTCATAAAAAATAACACTAAGTGCTTCTTCAATGTCACCAATAATGCCTTCTTGTTTGGAAGGAAAGTAGCCTGACCCAAGCTGTAGATTAATTCAGTCTGGGAACAATAATAAATGTTTTATGACTTATCTTTCATGTTTATGAGGGTAGACTGAAATAGAAGATATAAAATATACTCCAAAAGTGACCTTAGCAAGAGGGAGGCTACAGTCACTGTGTGCTATGTACTTCTGTAAAGGATAGAACAAAGTCAAGGGTCTTGACAATGTTGAGCTCTCACTTGCAGTCATCATGACAAGAAGTATTCAGACCCCTCCACCCCAGGACAACACAGGCATTTTCACATCATAGGCCACCACAAAGGACAAACCATTCAACCCATTTGGTTCCAGGTCACCTCCCTGTCAGGTGAGCTTGGATGCAGGAGTCATGGATGATGGAGGAATTGTAAGTAAGAGTTCCACTGAGACATCAATGGCCATTTCACCTGCCAGGGACTGATTGGAAGGGAGTACAAGGTTGGAGAGAAGTACTTAGTTGGAAACTTGGATTTTCATGCTAGTATTCAACTTCATAAATTGGCCAATCTTGAAGGTCTCTGAGAGAGAAAGCCATAGTCAATCTTGAAGTCAACCAGTATGTCTGTCTACCAAGGGACTGGAACATATTGGCTGAATTTAGGGAGTGGTTACAGAAGAGACACTGTCCCTACTTTCAAGGAGTTTATACTCTACTCCCCTCCACCCCAATACCAAACTGAACCACGTTCTCTCCCTCCCAAATGACCATTGCTTTCTGGACCTAGAGACTGTGTTGTTTGTTCATTTTCAGAGAGCACGGATGACATCAGGAAGGTGATGTCTTGAGTTGCAAGTGGTTTGCATTAAGCGAGGTAGGGCTGTGCAAAATGACCAGCCTCGCTCTCTCCTCTGGAACCATTTGAATCCAGTGGCAAAATATAGATCAAGATGACTAGAGATGACTGGCCCCAAATGCAGTGGGAGACCTTGGATTTTTTAAGCTGAGATCTTTCCAAAATCTCGTTTGTCTGAGGCCACACCCATTCAGTGATTAAGGCTGGGTTAAAAAAAAAAATGAGGCAAAAAGAAATGACCTCTTTTGCCTACTCAAAAAAAAAAAATCAATCTGGCAGGGAAATACCCTTAGGGTTTCTGGCCAGAACAGAAACAAATGCTATTTACATTTACTCTTAACCATCAAAACTCAGAACAATGTCCAAGTGAGACTTGGGCTGGGACCTATTGTTGGCCAATCAGTGAGAGCAGAGTTTAATGGAGAACAATGAAAAAAGCTAGAAAAGCCTTCATCTAATCCAGTCCTCTGATTTTACATGGCTTACATGAAACTCAGGGAGAAGTGACTTACCCAAGGTGACACAGAGGCAGTCAAGATCCAAGGTGGGTGGGATTTAAACTCAGACCTAACTTTTTCTACACTGGGTTAATATGACGATCAGAGAGCTGTTGTGAGACCCTAATGTGATGCATGCTGCAAACCTTAGAATATTATATAAATATCATTTCTCATCTTTCTTATTCCCTGTGCCTGAGATACCCTGCTCTCCCCTCTTTGCTCCTTTCATTGTTCTAGGTTTTGTGCATAAGCTCACATAAATAGAATAGAAGTTTTTGGAGACAGGAACTTTCACTTTGGCTCTGTATCCTCAGGGATACAAGTGCCCAGTTCCTTGTGTGATGTAACCATTTCATATATATATATACATATATTTGTATTCAGCATTCTTTCTCCCTAACAAAATGAATGCAAGTTTTTTGAGACTGAAACTGTCTGGTTTTTGCCTTCAGAACCTGGTGTGGTCCACTCAGCACTGGTTGGATTGAGCTTCTTTACATTAATGAATAAGCTGGATAGTCTTTGGTGATGGTGGGAGGACCCATCCAGGAACAAGCACCAAGGCCCTTTTGTACCTCCCAGGCTAGCTCCTTTCAGATTTTCTTTAGCAGTGTCTGCTTATCTTGACAATAGACAGTGTGACAGGGAAGTTGAAGCCTCTGGCCTCTGGCCCCTTCCACATGCTATGGAACCAGTAATCCTAGTCACTGATTCTCAGAGACTAATTTTCCATCAGGACATCTGAACTGAATAATGTGCATTGCTGGAAAGGAGCTCAAAGATCATCTGATCATTGTGTTGGACCTGAAGAGAGGATCAGACTGTTCCATGAAGATTGACTGTGAGAACAGGCTAAAATATCTCCCCCCACCCCATTTTTTTTTTTTTGGTAAATATTTCAAAGGGCATTCCTAATGACTGTGGGGATTTCATGCTAGCTGTTGGGATTAGTGAGGTTCACCTTCCTGGCTCCTGAGTGTCCTTGGGGTGGACACACACACATGCACACATGCACACACATACACATGCACACACACTCGCGCACACATGCACACACATACACGCACATACACACACACATACACACACACACACTACTGTTTTCCCATTGCCCTACAAAGGAGTCAAATATTCATAAAATTCTTTACTTTTTGAGGTTACTTTTTAGTAGTTAGAAAGGAGTGTGCCATTCCTTTATAAAATTGTCCTAGGCTGCTGCCTATAGGAAACCTAAAGTAAAATAATGTGCATTGCTGGAAAGGAGCTCAAAGATCATCTGATCATTGTGTTGGACCTGAAATAGAATGCCCCAGATGGGGTGAGGGGGTGGGGCTGTCAGGTAGGGTCACAAGGGAGCCCTTCTTAAATTGATGAGTTCCTTACTCAACTGGATGAACTTATAAGGCATAAAACTTGATGCAAGCATCTGAAGAGCCCCTTCATAGAGGTGAACTCATTATACCCTGACACCTTATGAAGTGGGCTTCAGAAGCTAAGCCTGCCCCGTTGATTGGGTGACTGAAGTTCAGGAGAATAGACTTTGATCAAAAGAGCTCCACCCACCCCTGTAATCTACATGATGCAGCTGTGAGATAACATCCTTTTTTTTTTCTTTCCATGTGCTTATCTTCTTAGGATTTCCAGACTAACATGTAATAAGGGGTGAGGTTGGGGTGGGGAGTTCTTTTTGTTAAAAAGCTAACCCCCCAAAAAACCCAAAAAACAAAAAGCAACTTCCCAGAAGTATGGGCCAAACAGCCTGTGTTTGCCCAGCTCAGCCTGAAAGTACAGTGCCTGGACCAAAATTAGATTAGACCTAGGTCTATATGAATCTTGCCCCATGCAGGGGCAAGAGTGTAGAAGGTGGAGGGGAGGGGAGAAGACAATATATGTGAGGGGTCACAATAATAAAATCAAGGAAATATATCTTGCTCCAAATCTGTTATGCTTTCAACTGTAATTTTACTCTCTGAAAGGGACAAAAATGGGAAAATCCATCAGGTAGGTGGCAGGGGAAATATGCTCTAGTTCGGGTATTAGAACTGCCTCTGAAGACAGAACATAGAAATTCTGGAACATTCCCCTTCCAAAGATTTCACCAAGAAAAAAAGGAAATAAGCATTGATTAAGTGCTTGCAATGTTCCACGCAGGCACTTTACAAATATCTCATTTGTTCTCACAACACTGGGAGGTAAGTGCTATTATCCCCATTTTACAGGAACGAGGAAACTGAGGCAGGCAGAGGTTAAATAACTTGCCCATGGTCGCACAACTACTCAATGTATTAGGCTAGATGTGAATGTAAGTTTAATTGAAATTAGAAACCAGTTTGATTCCATGTCCCACACTGTATTCAGTAGGCTGTAGGTTCTAGATGACTGAAAAGGAGACATCTAGATGTGCAGCAAGACTGAAAGGCAAGAGATGACCAGCCCTCATACCACACTGGCACCCGTGAGTCAGCCTCTGAAGATAATTAGGTCCCTCCTGGGAACTCTTCTAGCAAAGCCTGGATCTCTGCTTATCAGGGATGTCCTAGAGAGATTTTCGTGTGGTATCAGATGCTTCTTAGCTACCTTTCTAGTCTGGAATTAGGTGAGTCCATGATTCCTGATTCCTGCCCAGGCTTCTCTCCCCTCCCCCAAGCTACCCCACAAGAGACCCTTAGAGAGGGAGGATAACCAGGTTATGTTGCCTTGCAGTCCAACCTCTTCACTCTACAAATTTAAAGAAATAAAAAAGAAGCAGCAGCAGCAGGAGCCACAGCATCTCAGGGAAAGATGATAGAAAACTAATGAGAGCCCCGGCCAGGACTGATATTCAAACAAAGTACACAGTGATGGAATTCACATGTTTCTTTCTTACGTTTTTCACTCTCTCTTGGATTTGTTCCTTGACCATCAAGTGGAAGTCATGAAACACCACAAGACATCTTCCAGTTCCTCAAATCTCATTTTATGGATCTTGTCCTCCTTCCTGTCCCAAAGGAGCAGCCCATAATAAACAAGGTGCAAGACTGGCTTGAGCATGTCAGGAAAGCACTTTAAGTTGTCATTTTGTGAGTATTTTAACTCCTAAAACTTGATATGAAAAGAGCCCAAATGCCTAATGGGACTTTCCCAAGGCCACCTGGCCCTAGATTTAAGATACAGCATTAAAGGACCACAGAACAAAAGCAGGAGGTACCCTAAGAGGCCACCTAGGCCAAGTTTTCCATTTTTCAGGTGGAGAAACTGAGGTCTAAGGGCATGAAGTGACTTGTCAAAAGTCTCACAGGCAGTCACTATCATAGGTAGGACTTGAACCCAAGCCTTCTAACTCCACAGCCATTGGCCTTTTGGTACCACACAGTTTCCTTCCAGATCAGCATGTTTTAAAAATAATAGTAAAACTGTCTTTTCCTCGGAACTTGCTGATTTGACCACAAAAGTAGAAGCCAGGAAATACCACAAGAGGACTCTGAGTTCCCCATATCTACTGTTTATGAAGCTCCCACTTCTTCATCACCATCCCAGGGAAAAAAAAGGAGAGGGCATTATAAACAAGGGCACTTTGTGGCTTATTCGACTGACTTTACCAGGTGTTCATTAACAATAATAGTGTTCATGGTGCCATCCAGCATCTGTTACCTCTACAGATGCCACCTACCCTGGATACCACCTGTGACATTATGTGGGTAGTTAGGAGGACATTTACAAAGTGGATGGATCCTAGGATCTGAGATCAAGAACAGGAAAGAAATTCTGGAGCATTTTAGAATGTTTCTAGAAAGGAATTCAGAAGATATCCAGATAGAGGGGTCAGACATGCAGCCCAGAGAGCAGACAACCAGATCAAAATGTAATTGAAAAATATTAAACAAAAGAAATAAAAATTTAATAGGACATAACTTGTTATGTGATCTTCTACGTTAGCATGCAACTGGCAGGGATCTAGAGCCATCTCCTTATTTGACATTTGAGGACACCGAGTCCCAAGGAGGTTTGGTCACTTTCTTCATTTTACTCAGGAGGGCAAGGACTAAGGAGACTAGAGACCATTCCAGAATGTTGAAGGAAGTGATAATGACTGAGCTGGAGAAAGGACTCAAGGCTGTGCTCAGATATTGGAAGGGCTGTCATATGGAGCTAGGATTAGAATTGTTCTGCTTGGCCGAATAGGAAGAAAGGATAGAAGTAGATGCAATTACTATCTCCATTTTTCACAGAGGAGGAAGCTGAGACAGAGGTTAAATGACTTGCCCAGTATCACACAGCTAATGTCTGAGGTCACATTTGAACTCCGGTCTTCCTCAGTCCAAGCCTAGTCCTCTCTGCACTCCAACAAGGGAGCTAGCCTAGGTAGCATTACTACTTAGCAAGAACTGTCCTAAGTGCTTGGGATACAAATACAAGCAGAGATGTTTGCTGCCCTCAGAGTTTCCATTCTCAAGGTAGAGATACCACATAGCGGAGAGATGGGAGATTCCAAGAGAGGAGAATACAAAGCTGAAGTGGGGAGGCAGGGGGAAGGACTAGAATGATGACTGAGCAAAGCCAGCCTATTAGAGATGGCCAGCAAGTGGCCTGGAGGCCTGGGTTGGGGTAAAATCAGGTGAAAGCTCATCAGTCAGAGCTGGGCTATGGAGGGTCACGAGGGGTATGGAGGTCGTCCTCATCTATGTCCATAGTGCAGGAAGCAGGTCTGGAAATGACTGAGAAATAATGTGGAGAACAGGAAGTGGCACTCGAGTCCTGGTTCCAGGCAAGAGAAGGTGAGGCAGGTAACCTAGGGGCAGAGTCCAAGGTTATGGTCAGGTGGGAAGAAATGATGATGATGGCTAGATGACAAGCAAAATTGTCAGAAGATGGTCAGGAAATGGTGACATTTCCTTAAACAATGCAACCCAGAACCACCTAGTGGGAACTTGACAATGCCCTCCCATAAGATCCCCCCCGGGTCCACCCAACATTCTGACAATTCTCATTCTTATTGAGAGGATACCATTGAAGCACATGAGTTGTCCACTGGTCATCCTTCATCTTGTCCCATGGCCAGTCCAGACTCTGTTCCAATTCTCCATTTCTTTATTGATATCCTTTGCTTTGGTTGTCTTTCATAATTTCTTCTTTGGAATGTGTTATAACTAAGAAGCGAGCAGAAGAAGAGGGCAGGATGGGGATTGTGGGAAATCATAAAGGTCTTTGAATAACTCTGAATTCTCCTTGAAACAAAGATCCTTCTCTTTTATACCAACATTCTACCACTGACGTCATTTATCTTCAAGACATGGAACACTTTAGTCCCCAAAGAATTGAAAATAAGGATCAAGAGAGCACCAGAGAGGTTCGTGCTGAGGATAAGCTCCTACTTTGAAAGTGGCTTTGAAGTTTGAAAAGTGCTTTGCACACATGACTTCATGAAATAGGGACTGTTATCCCTGAGCAAACTGAGATTCACAGAGAGTAATGGAGAGAGAAAAGTGACACAGTGGATAATGTTCTCGACTTGGAGTCTGGAAGACTTGAGTTCACATCCTGATTCAGACACTTAATGTAATGTGTGAGCCTGGGCAAGTTCCTTAGCTTTCTCTCAGTCTCAGTTTCCTCATTTGAAAAATGGAGGTAACAACAGCTTCTGCCTCTAGGAGTGTTGTGAGCATCCCACCAGATAACATATAATGTATGTAGGGCAGCTAATGGCACTCACCGTGTGACCCTGGGCAGGACAGTAACCCTTTTTGTCTCAGTTTCCTCATCTGTATAATGGGATGGAGAAGGAAATGACAAACCGCTCCTGTATCTCTGCCAAGAGAATCCCAAGAGATCATAGAGTCAGACATGACTGAAAAGAGCCAAACAACACAGTTATGATTTGTTATTAATATTAATTATGGTTGTTACCAATATCACTGCTGCCTCTGACGCTTGAGTCTCAAGGTCTATTTATTTAGGAAAGAGCAGACGTTAGAACCAAGGGTGATTCTAATTTGATTAGTAATGGGGAGGGAGAGAAGGAGAAAAACCACTCCTGTAGAACTCTTCCCAGCTCCAGCTGCGCCCCCTCTCCAACCCCACTACGCAAAGGAGGAAGGCGAGACTGCAGGAGTGGCATGCTCAAGGCTCTAAAGCTGGCAAGGGGGAAAGCCAAGACTCAACTCCAGGCTTTTTGGAGCCAGGCAGCCTCTGTCCACATTGGCACATTGGGTCCTGAGAGTGGACATGGGCAAACTTAGGAACTCTCCTGGCTGCCTCTGCAGGCAGGGTGAAGGCGGGGTTTTTGCGGCTGAAAAACAGAGCGGCATTTTCCAGGGTTCTTAATCCATTCCCTTTCACCCAGTCTATGTTTATGTTATTGCATGTTTCTGTTTAAAGGGAATTTTCTTTTTATAAGAACCAAGCAATCCTAGTGTGTGTGTGTGTGTGTGTGTGTGTGTGTGTGTGTGTGTGTGCCTGTGCCTGTGCCTAATGCTTAATGCTTCACTCTGTACTTAGGCATTTTCAGTCAAGAGGCCCAAGAATCCAATTCAATAAGTATTTATTAAACACCTAATATGTGCTCGGTACTGGGAATTAAAAGGAAAATAAAATCTCACCACAAAGAAGTTCCATTTTATTGGTGGGTCATCACTAAAAATACAGTAGATGGACACGAAGAAAATTCTATGTTCTGGCATTATCATTTCAGATGAGAGAGAGCTCTGATAGGGAAATAGGAAAGAGCTCATATAGGTGGTTGTACCTAAGCTGTGACTGGAAGGAGGCAGAAGGGCGGGAGAACATTCCAAGTGCCAGTCACAGCCAGTACAAAAGCAGGAAGGTGGCGGATCGAGTGTCCCTTACTGGGAACAGTAAGCAGGCCAGTTTGACTGGACACAGAGTGTGATTGGCATGAGTGGAAAGATAGCTGGGAGTCACACTGCTGAGTGCTTTCAGTGCCAGGCTAAGACGGTGGAGCTATAGCCCAAGGGCAATGGGAAGTCACTGAAGTTTTTGGAAGAGAGGGATAATGTGGTCTGACCCATGTTTTAAGGTTATCAGAGGAATGTGAAACCTGTAGGAGGGAGGTTTTAAATAACTACTATTCCCCCACCGATTCTCAATAGTTATGTGAATTTGGCCACCAAATACAAATGAAATACACTCGTAGATATACTGAAACTGTATGCTTATAAAGATCTTCATCCTGGTCCTTTCTGTCTTCCATTCTACTTACACACATTTTATGATCCAGGTGCACTGGCCTTTTTTATGGTAGTTCAGTCATGTCCAGCTCTTTATTGACCCCATTTGGGGCTTTCTTGGCAAAGATCCTATAGTAGTTGGCCATTTCCTTCTCCAAATAATTTTCCAGATGAGGAAACTGAGGTCAGCAGGGTAAAGTGACTTGTCCAAGGTCACACAACTAGTAAGTATCTGAGGCTGGATTTGAACTTAGGAAGGTGAAGTTTTGTGATTCTAAGCCCAGTGCTAAATACACTATGGCACCACCTAGCGCCCTTGGCCTCTTTACGGTTTCTCAAACAGGACATGACCATCTTTCAGCCCCCTGGCTTAGCAGTCACCAGTTGTCCCCCATGCCTTGAATTCTCTGATCTTCATGTATCATCATCCCCTTTTAAAAATCTAAGTTCCTTGAGGGAAAGGACATGAGGGTAGCTGGATTCAAACCCTGCCTCTCACACACTGTCTGTGTCTCCCTGGGCACAGGGCTCTTGTCTGACTCTCAGTGAGCTAGGTAGCTCTCTAAGACTGAGATGAAGAGAAGGTGTAGACCCACATTGGTAGACAGAGTTCCTTCACCTGGAAATCTCCCATCCTAATGAAATTACAGACCCAGTCTCTACCCCCTATTCTTAGAACTTAGCCTGCTGCTGAATTAAGCTGCCAAACCCAAGAAGTGATTAACAATTCCTTTTTTCCTTCATTTGTTCATCTCTAAGGTCCCTTCCAGCTCCAAGTTTTAGGGTTTCCAAGGTTCCTTCTTGTACTAAGCTTTGGTGATTTCATGAGATGAACAGCCGCCCAACTTGGCTGTCTTCCCCAATGAATCTTCACTGGCTGGCTTGTTTTTATTCCTTAGAAATCAGGTTCTGTTCTGCCTCTGCACAGATCTATCATGGCAGAAGCAAAGTTTTTGCTTGGGACTTTTGATTGACTCAGATCAGCGATCTGAAATAAGTGCGTTTCTGCCCAGGCGTCACGAGATTGCTCTCGTGGCTGACAGATGAGCCGCCTCCCTCTCACCAGGGGTTAGTGCTTTTACTTGCATTAAAAAGGAAATTAATAATTGTCTTTAAGATACTGAATTGTTTGTAGCTCCTGTAATAAATGACACAGTGTCTGCCTCTGAGGCTGCTGCTGCTTTTAGGGCTTGCTTCTAAATCTCCCTCGACTCTGCCCAGCATCCTTTCTCACCCTCCTTCTCCCCTCCTCCTTTCCAGCCTCTCATGGAATTGTTCATCTTTGCAATGGTGCCACCTTCTGGAAATGGGGGAACATTCCATGGACTGGAAGAGCTTTTGATGTCTAGGTTACGCTCCCCTTTCTTTTCAAAATTTTGGAAGAAATGCCTGATATTTGAGACCGGATTTGGGATGAGGAGAAAGAGGATAAATGGAAGAGAAAGTGGTGTGGGTCAGGAGTCATTTCTTCTCTCTGGGCCTCATTTTCCTTTTTTGTAAAATGGGAGCATTGGAGTCATTAGATGATCCTTTAGCTTCACAAATCCAGAGCTGGAAGAGACTTAGGGGTTGTCCTCGCAGTGTATTCAAACTGACTACCTCATGAGCTGATTCCCACATCACAGACCATCAAACGCTATAAATCACAGCTTCATGTATTGCTCTGTTGATTGTATAGACTTAAGAGAGTGATGAATGAAGGCTAATAAATGCAGATTGAAGTTAAAGGTATGTCCTGCATGGTGGCATAGTAGATAGAGCACTGGGCTGGGAGTGAGGAACACTCATCTTCCTGAATTCAAATCTATCCTCAGACACTTACTAGCTGTGTGACCCCGGGCAAGTCACTTAGCCCTGCTTGCCTCAGTTTTCTCATCTGTAAAATGATCTGGAGAAAGAAATGACAAACCACTCTAGTATCTCTAAGAAAACCCCAAATGAGGTCGTGAAGTATCAGACATAACCGAAACAACTGAATAACAGCAAATGTCTTGCATACTCCCCCATACACACCTTACCTCCAGAGAACTGATCATTAATCATTTACCAGCCCACTTCTGATTATATTCCAATCCTTTCATTTTCCAGAGGGGTCAGATGGAAGCCCACAATGGTGAAGGGATTTAGAGAGTGGTCAATCGAGGGCAAGAAGGAAACTCAGCTATTACTACCTCCTCCAACCCTCTCATTTTACAGAGAAAGAAACTGAGGCCCCTAGAGGTAAAATGACTTGAGGTCACTGAGATAGTGTCAGGCAAGTTTTGTACTCGGATACCTTCAGGGTCAAAGATTTTTTCAAATATGTTACCCCGAGTAATGGTCTCTTGTGGTACTCTACCCTTTCTTTTAAAAATTATTCTGTTTTTATGGCTACCATTTGTTTTTCATCCCATTTGTTTCTAAGTATAACCCTCCCCCCACTCTATCCAGTAAGCAAACAAAGATGAAAAAAGAAAGAAAGAAAAGAAAAGTATTTCAAATCTCTGGCCGACACATCAAACGTTTCTGCCAGTGCATCCAATATTTTACATTGTTTCCTGTCCTCTTGTGTTCAGTGAAGGGAGAGAGATACATTTTCTCAATTCTTCTCATCTTACCTTAAGATTCCAATAAACTCTATAAGGAGCAACGAAAGGGAAGGACAGCTACTGAAAATGGTGTGACTCCTCTTTAAAGTAAATGTGTGTGGGATTATAGAAAGGGTATTAGTCAGGGCGCCAGTGTCAGCTTTACCACTAAGCTCAGTTTCCCCATCTGTAAAACTGGATAATAAGCGTTCTCTTAACCATTGATGATGTACATGAGGGTTCTTGGTATCTATGAAGCATGACCTACACATGCATTCTTTAAGGTGTGAGCAGCGGCAGCTGGGTGATTAATAATACCTAGCATTTATCTAGATGACATGAAGGTTGATAAAGCACATTACACACAATATCATATTCATCCTCACTCCGAGGATGTAAGGTGTTACTACTTTCCCTGTTTAACAGGGAGAAAAGTGAGGCAAGGTAAAAGACTTGTCCAGGATCACCTAACAAGAAAGTTGATTGCCGAGCTAATGCTCTATCTATGGCATCACCTAGTGGCTGGTTGAGGAACCCTCACCTAGCTACAGTGCCCTCCATAACCTGCCACTGAAGTAGATTAAGGTCTATTGGGGAAATAGCAAAATAAATACAAATCCAATAGAACATAGATAATGTTAATATGTGGTTAACTCAGTGCTTTGGGGGCCCTGTTTCTATTTGAGTTAGATGCTTGTTTTGATGATCCAAGAGGCATTTCCTTTTTTTCTCCTCCATGGAGAGGAGCTGATCCCTCCAACCACCAGTAGGGACCTCTCAAGGCTCTGAGAAATTGTCCTAATTCATCAGTGACCTGAGCAATGGTCTCCTTCCCTGTCACCTCTCCTTCCCCTCCTAGCAGCAGGTTCAGTTCATCAAGCCTGAGTCCCTTTATTCCACAACTGACAGATGCATCCTAACTGGCCATTTCTCATACAGCCTTTCCTTAGATGGCATGGTCACAGCATTCCTAAAACAGACCATGGCATGCAGTGATAATACTGTGCTGCACCTTTAAGGGATAAAAATGTTGCTCAAGATAGTAGCAACCATAGTACTAAAGTGAACCTTTCTTACATCACTTCAAGAGTCATCTACAGATAGTCATGGTTAAAAATGTTAACCACAATAATAGTATTTTTATATAGGTTTAAGATTCACAAAGTGCTTTGTGAATATTATCTCATAGCTCCTCACAACAACCCTGAGATGCAGGAGCCTTTATTATACCCGTTTTACAGGTGATGAAACTGAGGTAGGCAGGTTGATTGACTTGCCTGACATTGATTGAACTCTACTTTAATTTGGGTAGATTCAGGAGCAAAGCATGTGCCTGGCAGAGTCCGTGGGTCAATTCAATACACAAATTGAACTCGTGTCACACAATTACTAACAGCCTGAGACTGGATTTGAACTCATATCTCCCTGACTCCAGGTCCAGAACTCTATCCACTTTCTGCCAGAGATGGGCTGATAAATGATTAACAAGTACCTCTCTGTCAGGAATAAACAAATGAATGAATATATACATAGGTGTATACATATATGTATAATAACATACTTTTAGGTTGAATGTATATGATTACCATTTTCTCCATCACTTTCTTAAGTCTACACTAGAGTGACAGTCAATACAACAACCCACAAGTCCTCCCTTGTAGAGTATGCTGATTTCTGAGGTGTGAATTTTGCCATCTGAGAGAGTCAGTAAGAGTAGACTGTGCCCTCTCCTGCTTTCTACTCACACTTCAGAAGTGATGGGAAGGACCTTAGCTAACGAACGTCACCACCAGCTATGGGAGCTATGGGTCTTCTCAAGAAGGCCAGCCTCTAAAAGCAAAGAGACAGAAAAAATAAATGATAGGAAAACAAATTCAGTCATGAGTTATTGGACCTCTCTTGATGTAACCATTTGGTTTATGTCTCAAACAAGCTAAGGGTAGGAGAATGGATGATGCTCTTTGATTGAACTCTGCTCTAATTTGAGTAGATTCAGAAGCAAAATATGTGCCTGGTGGAGCCTGTGGGTCAATTCAGTATACAAATTGAACTCGTGTTTACAAAGTCGATGGTGATTTGTTACTGCTTCTGGATTTGTCTTGCGCCTTTGTCAAGATGAAAAAGATGGTGTTTGGGACTTGCCTCTTCTGAAGACATGGAAGAGCACACAAGTAGAAATGGGTTCATGTCCATCCTTGCCAATGAACACCCATGTCGGTGTATGTCCAGTCAGGTGGGAGCATCAGCATGAGGAAGGAGCACTGAGCTTAGAGTCAGCTAAAGGCAATGGGATTCATTAGCTTGGAGAAAGAAAGGCTAATTATTCTATTTGATCCCCATGGAAGTGGAGAAAAAGCAAGTTTCTCAGTTAAATGTGGGGAAAATGTTCCTAATAATTAGAACTGTCTGGAGTGGAGCAGGCTGCCTCCAAGGGTGCCATTTTCTTCCTCCAGACAGGTCTTTGAGCAGAGATGGGATATCTATTTGTTGAGTATGTTGTGGGGTGGGAGGAGAATCCTTTGGGTATGAGTTGGAATAGATAGCTGGTGACATCCCCCCTAACTAAGAATTTCATGACTTGTGTTTGAGTTCCAGCTCTGATCCTTACTTAATAACTGTTGTTGAATCCTTTCAGGTGTGTCCCACTCTCCATGACCTCATTTGGGGTTTTCTCGACAAAGATACTGAAGTGGTTTGCCATTTCCTTCTTCAGCTCATTTCACAGAGGAGGAAACTGAGGCAAGCAGGTTGAAGTGACTAACCCAAGGCTGCATAGTCAGTAAGATGAGTCCTCATGACTCCACCACCTGCACTCTGCACTATGGCCACCTAGTCACACACTTAGTAACTGTAGACACTTAAAAACCCAGATGCACTCTTATCATCTCCCCGTATGGAATGTAAGCTCCTTAAAAATACTGATTATCTCATTTCTTTGTATTTGCACTTCCAATACTTAGTCTTATGCCTGGTACACAGATGTTTAGTAACTACTGTTGCTTTTCAATTGATAAGCATCTCTAAGCCTCAATTTCCTGATCCGCAAAATGGGGCCATTCATATTTGCACAGGGTTGCTATGAGGAAAGTCCTTTGTGAAACTTAATTAACCCTAACCCCACATATGTAGGGAGAGGAGTTTAGAATTATAATTTATTCCTAGTGGGACTTCCCAGGACTTGACCTCAAGTCTTTCTGACCCTGAGGACAGTTCTCTATTGACTATGCAACCCAAACCCTAATCTCTCCTCTTTTTTACAGAAAGGGAAACTGAGTCTCAGAACAGCAATATTGTTTAAGATCACACATGAAATCAGAACATCATAGAATTCAGAGCTTGAAAAGAACCTTAAAGGTCATCTAGTCCACCTCCTTCATTTTACAGATGAGTAAACTGAGGCTCAGAGTAGGGAATTCACCTTAGATTCAGTAGTTAGTGAGTAAAAGCACTGCAGATTTCAGAACTGGAAAGTCCTTCAGGGGCCATCAAATTCACCCCGCCCCCTCATTCTACAGTTGAGGAAACTGAGGCCCAGGAGTCTGGGCACACTCAAGGGCACACAAATATAAAGTGTCAAAGATAGTATCTGAACTCTAATCCTCTGACCCGAGAGCCTGAACTCTCCCTTCTCTACAATGGGGATCCTAAACTCTTGTCTTGTTGAGTAACTGAGGCCCAGGGTTCAAGGTCACATAAGCAAGTCTTGGAGCTGGGACTCAAATCCAGATCCTTTCCCTTTAATCCTACAATCTTTCAACTTAAACAACTTCCCTGACTTACACTCTTGCTGTTTTAATCATTTTCTAGAAAGGGGAAAATACAAAATCACTGTGGACAGTCTTTAGGCTTAGAACATCTGTCCCATCATGAGGAAAACGTGGCCTTCTTTCACGTCAAAACTGGTAGGCTTAGAGGACACTCTGGTACAACGGGCACTAGGTGGTGCCATAGTGCGTAGAGCACTGGACTTGGAATCCCAGATAATCGTCTTCCTGAGTTCAAATCTGACTTCAGACACTTACCAGCTGTGTGACCCTGGGCAAGTCACATCTCCCTGTTTACATCAGTTTCCTCATCTGTAAAATGAACTGGAGAAGGAAATGGCAAACCATTCCAGTATCTCTGTCACAAAAATCCCAAATGGGGTCTCAAAGAGTTGGACACAACTGAAAAATGACTAAACAGCAACGTGGCACAATGAATAAAGAACTCAGGACTGGGCATCAGTCAAGATGCATTTGTTAATACCTACTATGTGTAAGGGACTGGGTTAGGTGCCAGTGTTTAACACTCAAATGAAGAGGGGCAAACAGAGATACAAAGGGATAGGGATAGGAAGAAAGGCAAAAGCATGGTCCTGCTTCAAGGGGCTCACATAATCTTAGCTATTCAGATACTTTGAACTTCCGGAATCCTACACAAATTACTTCCTCTCTACAGTCATCAGTTTCCCATCTGTAAAATGAAGGGATCTCTAAGCTTCTGTTCAGTTCTAAATCTCAGATGATTGGTCCCTGGGGAGTGTAAAGTCATTCCAGATAACACGTCACCCAGCCTACAGAAAAGCCAACGCCTCCACCTCATGGCTCAGGGCTGAGACAGGGTCAGCCCAGTGACAGGAAGGAGACAGGGGCCAAGGTGGGCAACGCTGATGATCAGTAGCAAGTGCAGCATGTGCGGGGGAGGATCTGGGGCTGACCTTTGCAGGACTGCCCCCATTGAGAACTGGGTTACTGGCCCAGGCTCCAGGGAAGGCTTTGGACAGCCTTTGTGACTGAACAAGAGGCCACTTCTGACTGTACTCAGTGTGCTGTGCTAAGTATAAACCCAAACAGGGCCAGGAATGAATGGAGTCCCACAGACTGCTCTGCTCAGTCATGGCAGGGCTGCCCAGCACAGGGCACAACACTATGGCCTGTCTGTTCTTGGGGGAAGATTTTTAACACTTGGCCTGCAAAAGGCCGAGTGTCTTGTGAAACCACCTAGTTGTATTTTTAATGTGCTTCATTACTGAATGGATTCAAATATAGAATGAGCATTTTGGAACTGGAAGGGGCCCTAGGGATAATATAGAGACACAGGACCAGAATGCTACAAGTGTGGTAGGATGGAAGGGGCTGGTCCTAGAGTCAACAGAAAATTGTTTTTAAGGCCAATTGAACCTGAGTTCAAATCCAGCCTCAGATATTTACCCAGCTATATGATACTGGGAAAGTCACCTAACTTTTATCTGCCTCAGTTTCTTCACTATTAAATGGGGGAAATAATTACTCTTTACCTCCCAGCGTTGTTGTGAGGGCCAAATGAAATGATATTTGTAAAAGGCCTAAGCCTGTCACATAGTAGAGGCTTAATAAATTTCACCCTCACACATACACTGTATGGTCATTGGCAGGTTTGAGACAGCTAGGTGGTGCAGTGGATAGAGTGCCAAGCCTGGAGTCAGGAATACTCATCTTTATGATGTGTGACCCTTGTCAAGTCACTTTACCCTGTTTACCTCAGTTTCCATCTGTAAAATGAGCTGGAAAAGGAAATGGCAAACCACTCTGCTAAAAAAAAACCCACATGGGGGCACAAAGAGTCAGACATACCTGAAATGATCAAACCACAGGAGCAACTTACTTTAATTCTCTCAGTCTCAGTTTCCTTAGCCATAAAATGGGAGGAATGGGAAGACGGGTCATGTGTTAGGTTTACAGTCAAGAAAATTTGGGTCTGCGGGTTATGGCCGTGTGACCCTAGGCAAATCATTTGATTTCTTTGTGCTTCAAACAACTTCCAATTACTTAATTATCTACCAAGGCATGGAGTAAGCCCACTGGCTAAATCACAGATCCTTCGAGACCCTAATAACAGCTATAATGCCTTTGTGTATTTGAGCAATAATATCTGTACTCCCTGCCTTGTAGAGTTGTTTCTAAGATGTGCAGGGCTAAAAGGAACTAATGCAAGTAAATATTTTCCAAATGTAAATATTAGTAATTAGTAGTAGTACCTATTACTAATATAATTAATATTATTACAAATATTAATATATTATTAATGTGTATGAAGTGAGTCTTACACCTTAAAATATTCTGCTACTATCCAGGCCAACCCCCTCATTTTACAGAGAAGGAAACTGAGGTTCAGAGAAGGGCAACGACTTCTAGGATTGTAGATCTAGAGCTAGAAGGGACTCTAGAGACCATTTAATCCAACCCAATTAATTTTGCATGTGAGGAAAAGAAGCTGAGTGACTCAAAGTCATGCAAAGTCAGGACCAGAACCCAGCTCTCCTGCCTTGCTGTGTTTATGTCCTACCCATCCCCACTCTGTGACTTGTCACACCATCTTTGGTGTGAAATCCCCTCATTTGAAATAGATTCCTTCGGTCTCCCCTCTCTGTATCTGGTGGATTCTTGCCTTCCCTTCAAGACTCACCACAGGCGCCTCCTTCTCCAGGAAGCCTCCACTTGCCCTCCTGACAGGCCAAAGTGACCTTTCCTCCGACCATCCTCATTGTAGAATTATACACTCCCCTTTGCCCACAATTAAGCCCCTGTGTTGTATTATACTTATGTGTAGATATCACATCCTCCCACCTCATTAACTTCCCAAGGACAAGAACTGTTGTTTTTCAATTTCCATGGGAGGTGAGAAAATTGTCTGTGGTTTTCTACATGGAGAGAACAGGGTGCTTGAAAGGGGCACAGTTTTTACTTCTATGTTGAGCCTTCATGTTTACCTCTAGTCATTCCCAATGACTTCTATGGATTTTGTTTTTCTTTTTAACCATTCTGAAATCCCCCTGCTATGTTTTCTGTTAAGCAGTGATTGACTTTCCTGTAAATTATATGTGTTTAGAGAGCATTGTCTCTCCTTCTGGACTCACTCCATTTTCATTCTGGTTTTCAAGATCCAGCAGATCATGCCCAACATGTTCAAGTAGCCCCTGGATGGCTGGACTTTCACTGGATCACTCTATATTTTTAATATTCTTTTTCTTCTATTTCACTTCCTGGCTCCTCCCCTTTGTTGATGGATAGGTCCCCCATGACTAGGGTCCAAGGCTGTCTCAGCCTCCTCACCTTGGGGGACACAAGGTTGCTAATTTGGTCCCTCCTCAGAGTGCCCTCACAAGGGATAGGACCAGTTCCTATTGGGCACTGGTTCCCTTTTCTTCCAGCCCATCTCAGTCACTCTTGTCCTAGAGGCAGGACAGCAGTGAAGTGTCTCTCCCCTTGCCCTGGTCTCTGGAAAAGCATGGAAGGAAGTGTGCTGATGTTCCTAAAACTGGGCATGTAGTCCAATGAGGGAGAGGTTCTGAGGGAGCTTTCTAAGGATTAGATTTCTCTAGTGTTAATTAAATAAAAGCACTTTGCTAGGCATTTCAGCTTTCTCTTGTGGATTTAGCTGCATTGCTTGTGGTACATAATTCCTATTCCGGGAGGCCAGGGTGGGTGGAGGCTTGAAGTGGTTTGGAGAGTGACTAATCTATCCTCTTGTGATCACATGACCTAGACTACCTCCCACCAGACTCCCTCGGTGGCCAGATCTAGTGACCTTTCCTCTGTCCTCTTCTTTCCTGACTTCTCTGTAGCCTTTGGTACCTGTTGTCTATTCTCATCTTACATACTGTTTACTCTGAATATCTGAAGATCTCTCTCCTCTCCTCTTTCTCTCTGTTCTCTGTTCTTTCTGTCTTTACTTTTCTCTCTTTCTTTCTCTCTCCCTCCCTTTTTCTCTCTCCCTCTCTCTCTTTCTCTCTGTCTTTCTCCATCTGTCTGTGTGTCTCTGTCTTTCTTCCCTCTATCTATTCACACTTGAGCTCTCATTTTGCATCACCAGCTGCCTATTGGGTACTTCACACTGGATTTCCCTCAGACATTTCTAGTTCAGTGCATCCATAACTGAATTCCCAATCTCTTCTGGCAAACCCTCCACTCTTCCAAATGTCATTATTCTGACAGAGAAGATGCACCATTCTCCCAGTATTCATGTTTTATAACTTTAGTGTCCTCCTCAGATCTTCCCCTGATTTAGCCAATCTTGGCACTGCCAAACCTTGTTTCTATGTTCACAGCATCCCTTCTCTGCACTCCACACAGTCAGCACCTTAGGCCCAGCCCTCTTCACTCTTCCTTCTGATCCATTCTCTATGTGGCTGTCAAAGATCTAACTTTTACTCTTCTATTTAGTAAACTCCCTAGCTTTCTATTGCCTCTAGGATCAATCATAACTTCTTCAGTTTGAAATTTAAAGCTCTTCTGAGCCTAACCCCAATCTACATTTTTCGAGCTTTTCATTATTCCCCTCACAATATTATGGTCCATCCAAACTGCCCTTTTTCTTCAGATACAACACTCCATCCATATCCTGCTTGCGTATGTCTGTACCTTTGTACACACCCATAATGGTCTCTAAACTCAACCCTACATCTTAGAATTTAATTCCCTTCAAGGTTCAGTTCAAGCACCACTTCATACTTGAAGCCTTTCCTGATTCCTCCAAGTGCTCCAAATGTCCCTTCCAAGATCACCTTGTCTTTGTCTTGTATATATTTATGAAGCTACTTTTGGAGTTCATAGATAGAGACTGAAAAACAAATACACACTCACAGACAGAAAGAGAGACAGAGATACAAAGAGACAGAGACCAATACAAAGAGACATAGTGACTGTGTAGGTGAGAGACACACAGACAGACCAACAGGCAGAAAGAGGAGAGAGAGCGTGAGCAGTAACTTCAGCATAACTCAGTGTTAAGTCTCGTTCACTTCTTTTCAGCAAATATACACTCAGAATGTAATGGAATTCAGAATGCGCTCTCCAATACCCAAGAATAAAAGCTAAAAACAATACAGAAAATAAAGTTTAGAGAGAGCAGCAAATCCAAGGCTAAGTGATATCAGGGAGTCGGGTGATAGCAGAACCAAAGATGAGGAAGAGGTGGAGAGAGGATCCGTTCATCAGGTCTCAGTAGCACTGACAGTCAGGGAAAGAGCAAAGTTTTAGGCAGGAAGATCACTGCTTAAGTGAGTCAATGGACCAGGAAGAACTCCAACTGCTTGGGCTTATATCCATTTGGGGGTGGCACCTGGTGGCTAGCATTGGCACTTTTCTACATACTATCCCCAGGTCTCTGTACTACAGGACTCACTAGTTCTTGGGATTCTCCACCCCCATCTTCCTCAACTTTCACTTCTTATCATCTTTTAGTTACTTCTTCCACCCATGGTAAAGTACTCTTCCCATCAGCCTCCTTGTCAACAAGTGGCTACATTTATATGCATATATGTTGTCTTCTCCAATAGATTATAAACTCCTTGAGATCAGAGACTGTTTCACTTTAGTATTTGTATCCCAGTTCATTAGTACAGTACATGGCACATCCTGATGCTTAATAGATGGTCTTTGATGGTTTGATCAACATGATCAGGACCAAGTAACTTCAAAGGAAGAGTTGTATGACTGGGGGTTGAAGGAAACTCTAGAAATGGACCAGGGAAAAGAATTTGCCAGTTTGTCTTCTGGTTGTATATGTCAGGAACAGTCAAAAAAGAAGCAGCTAGCTCTGGAAAGGGTGCTTAGAGATCCCTTTTCTTCAGAAGAAATCTAGATTTTGGTGAGCACCAGAAGAGAGATCTAGGGTAAAGGAGTTTGTTAATAATGGAAGGGGTCTGGAGGAAACCATCAAGAGGAGGGCTGAATTGGGGGATGGGCCTGTAGCACCTAGCATGCTATTTCTGCTGCTGGTTCCCTCTCTGATACTGGATCTGCTGCCTGCTGTGAGCCCTCAGGACAGATACTGAATCATAGACATTTTACCCTGATGACAAGACCTGGCTTATAAGCATGATATCCATGGATATCATGCCCCTGAGAGGGAGAGCTCACTGACCAGAGTCAGTAGGCATGTCAGTCAACTGGCACTGTAATCAAGAGAAAAAGCATATATACAGGAGGGGTTAGATCCTTGAGAAACCATCGATGGGTCAGAGCTAGTGCTAGCTTTGCTTCATATATGCAAATTATTGTGGCAGCCTCCATGGAGGATCAGCTTCAGAATCCAACAGTCCTTTAGTGAGCTCACCATCTCATAAGAGAAATAGCCCAGTTTCAAATAAAATAAAATACAAATACAAAAGAGGCGTTTGTGGAATGGAATGGAATGTGTGATGAGAGAGGCACAAGTCTGCCTTTATGTAACCCCCAACCATTGTTGCTGGCTCATCTCTCTGAGTCACGGTTCTTAATCCTAAGGATTTACAATAGTTGGCCAAGGGAGGAGGAAATAGGAGGAGGAATCCTTTTAGTGATACTCTAAGAATTCCACCTGCTTCCCCCAAGCCTTCAGCCAACCTGGTGCCATCATTAACATTATGAAAGTTCCTAGCCATCTTTACAGTGAACAGCTACTGCTCCAGATCCTTTTACAGATGGAGATAGAGCCTGAACCTATGATTTGATTGCAGTGGAGGGCTTCTGGTAGTGAACATCTTCACTAATTCAAGGCAGAACTTTCTCTTTCATCTTTTATCTTAGAGAATTGCATAGAGCATTGAGAGGATAAGTGACTTGTCCAGGTTCCCACAGCCAATACATGTCAAAAGAGGGGTTTAAACTCAGATCTTCCTGCTGGCAGATGAGATTTCTATCCACTACTGCACAGTGTAGAGATAGATAAGTAGACAGACAGACAGATAGATAGATAGATAGAGAGATGATAGATAGATGAATAGATGGATAGATAGATACTGATTGATACTAATAAATATAGATAGATACTGATTGATACTGCCAGAAGTAGATACTGATGGATAAATACAGATAAATAATAGAGAGAAATTATAGACACTGATGGATAGAGAGACAGATGGGTGCTGATATATAAATAAATAGATATTGATGGATAGATAGATGATAGATAATTTGCTGAAGATCTCCCAGTCTTCATGCTCAGAATGATGACAGGCCTGATGGGAGCCTCAAGGAGAGGGGAGGAAGACTGGGGGCATTAAACTGTAGCTTCTGTCATTAAACCATGCCGCAGTCCCTCACTGCCTGGGTGAGCTCCAGGACGTTTGGCGATTCACCAAAGTCACTTGACTGTTAGTAACTGATGGAAAATGAAGTGGATATTTCCACTTCCTCACTACCCACTCACTCTTCAGCCCCTTGTAAATCCAGCTTCTGCCCCCATGCCTCTGCTGAGGCTGCTCTCTCAAAGGTCACCAGTGACCTTGAGATCGCCAACGCCTTTCGCTTTTCTGCAGTCCTTGTCCTCCTGACCCTTCTGCAGCATATGACACTGTTAACCTCCCACTCCTGTTCCATTCACTCCTCTTTCCTTGGCTTCAGAAATACTGAATGCTCTTGGCCCCATGCCTACCTCCTTATCTCCTCCTTCTCTACCTCCTTCCTTAGGTGTCTGACCTTCTCAATTTCTTAGATGTAGGCATTCCTCCAAGGATTTCCCTTGGCCTTTTTTTCCCTCTCTTGCTTTACTCTTTTTAGTGGCAATCTTTTTCACTCTCATGTTTTCTACCACCACCACCCCTATACCAATAACTCCAAAATTTAATCTTACATATCCTGCCTGAACTTCCCAATGGAAATTCAGGCAAAAGAAAAGGAGCATGCTTTGGAGTCAGAAAATCTGGGTTCAAATTCTGACTCTTCCACTTCCCATGAGATAATTGGAGTAAATGACCTCTGTTTTTTCTAGCTTTCTTTGATTCCCTCCACCTCCCTCCCCAGCACTAATGGTATCTCCCTTCTTATTTCTTTTTCCGTGGTACTACCATTCAGTATGGCTCTCACTTTCAAAACTTTGGGTCAACCTATCTCTTCCTTCTCTCTCCCTTCCCAGATACAATCATTTAGCTATTTCACATCCACACAATCTCTTCCATGCTTGCCCTCCTCTATCACTCTTACCCCACTCCAGATCCTCTTTGTTTCCTCCCTGGTATTACTGCATCCTAAGAAGTTGAGACAATGTGTTGCACTAAGTAGAAAGAAAAAAATGGATTTAGAGCCAAGAGACTTTGTTTTAAATCCATTGGTGATTTCAGACAAATCCGAAATCAGAGATTCAGGTCTAGAAGGAATGTAAGTAAGAGTCGAGCAGGTCCAACCCTCTCATTCTATAGATGAGGAAACTGAGGCACAGAAAGGTCAAGTGATTTGCATATGACTATCCATCTATCTGGTAAATGTCTGATCAGTCCAGTGTCCTATCCACTCTACCATGCCGTGTCTGAGCATCATTTGCCTCATCTATAAAATGAAGGTAATGGATTAGATGATATTTTAAGACATTTCTATCTCTATGTAAGCTGGGAAAGCTAAGAAGTAAATATGAAGAGAAAGAGCATTATGGGCAGGTGAGATAGTTCAGAAGTGTGAAAAAGGAAAATGGAATGCTATATGAGAGTATCAGTAAGTAGGCTAAAGTGTCTGTAGTTCCACTGAGATGTTATAATAATATATTATGATGTGCAGAAACTTACTAGCACCTGTAGTTATTTTGGGGGCTTCAATTGGATTTTTCCTCCAAGTTAATTCTAATAATTTGTCTCCAAATAATTCCTTCTTAAATAGCATCATTTTAACTCTATGAAGTATGCTCTCCTCAGTAAGAAACATAAGTCAGGCAACTAATAATTTTCTAAAAGTCTCATTTTACTAAGAATTATGGAAGGTCTAGAAATTCTTAGATAATTTACAGAATAAAGAAAGAGTTTTTTTTTATCAACCAAATCTCTTTGTTAATATTTCACATTTCCATATATTTTCTATACCTCTTGGAATGTGTCCTGATTTTTAAAAATACATATTTTTGACCAGGAGCACTCTTTTAGCTAAGTACACTCCTTGTGGTTCTATCTGCGTTGCTGAATACCAGTCCTCTAATGATACGACATCAGGATTACTCACATCCTTAGTAATAGATATAATAAATACATACAGACACATTATTTTAAATATTCAAATATTTTACGTATTCAAACAATAGCCTGGCCATAGAACTAACACTGTCTCTAGGTTCACCTCACATGCACCTACTTTGGCAGATTGGTGACATTCCCTGGGAGAGAAGTCACATAGCTGCTCTTCTAACTTTCAAGGTCCTGGGGTAGCCCTTCTGTGTGTCTATTCCTTTATAGCTCATGCTGCTGTTTCAATAAATCAGTCAACAAATATTTGTAAGGTACCTGCTAAGTACCAGGCACTTTGATAGGTTCTGGGAATACCCTTATGGTTGTGGTTTGTCTTTCATTCTCAAGGAGTATCATGACATCAGAGAGATGATGGCATGACTTGCAATTGACTTTGATTTGAGTGAGGGAGGGCTGTGCAAAGTCATGAGTCTCACTTTCTCCTCTAGAACCATCTGGGTTCAGTGGCCAGATATCAATCAAGATGATGACCCAGGATGCAATGTGGGACCTTAGCCCTTTTAACCTAAGATCTTTTCAAGTTCTCACTTCGAGTGAGGCAACACACATTCAGTGGCCCCTTTAATGAAAAAAAATAATACCCTTATAAAGAAGGAAACAATCCCTTCTCATCAAGCAAATATTCTAATCAGGAAGAGAACAATTATAGTTTAGAGCCTTAAGGACATCTGAGCAAGGAAATGCTGTGTGTTCCTGCTTCTCCCAGGTGAGTGGCTTTTGCCAGTATGTCTTCTCATGAGTCACAATCCAATCATGGTAGAGTAGTCATGCCCACTAAAACATTTGATTGTGGAAGATACAAAATTAAAGCAGAGGCCACTTTAGAGCTTTAAGGACATCTGAGCAAGGAGATATTGCATGTGTGAGTTTTGTTCATGGAATCATAGCTTTCCTGGAGATCTGGAAGGAATCTGAGAATGTCTGATCCACTCCTCCTTCCTTTTGTTGATGGTGAAGCTGATGCCCACAGAGGTTAGCTGAGATCTCAGGATCAGGTTTCAACTTAAGTCCTCCCATTTCAAATCCTATATTCTTTTTACAGTACCACATACTAAAATTGAGAGGAGTCACCATCTGCAGCTCCTCTTTGTAGAAGGAACTGCCACCAAGCCAGATTCAGGGATTATCAAAGCATGGGCATACGCCTTTTGTGAAAGGGCAAAATATTGGCCTAACCTTTAGGAGCCCGATTTCAATTACCTTGCCCTAAGCCTGAAGAAAGCTTCTTAGACCTCTTTGGGTGTAGACACAGAAAAGTGCTTGGGAAGAAAATAAGAGTTTGCATGGAATTCTGGGTGACATTTCTGGATAATGTTTTTCCCCACCCTTCATGCCCCTCCCCTCAACAAGAAAGCTCTTTCTGTGCCTTCTTACACAAGGGCTTTTAATTCATATCCCCAAGAAATGTGTTTGAACAAGCTTTTTATTTTATTTTATTTTTTAACTCTAGGCATGTAGCTTTTTCCATGGTCTAAAATCATTAGCCTTTCAAAGGCCAAACAAATGGGAGTTTGGGGGCCAGTGAAATATTTGTGCAATTAATTAGGGACCCACAAAAGGCAAGTTGATACAGTTGCAAGAAAAGCCCTTTGGTGAGGGAAAAGGAGACTGTCAATATGTTATCACACTAAGTGAGAAGCATGAACAAGGCTTCAGCACCTGTTCCTGTCCTACTGAGAAACACAGCTTTGGGACCACAGTAAACTCTGTATTCTTTTCAATTATCATTTTTGGAATCCCCAAACTGATATTAAGAAAGAACCATTCCCAGATGTTTACTCTTTCCTATTTCTGTTGAACTTGGGAGAATATCAGTTGGAGGGACTTTGAGTCCTAGATAGAACTGTGAAGCAAAGGCAACTGGTAAAATACTTATTTGGGGAATAACCTTGTCCAACTTTCTGTCCCTCTACAATACTCCCCTGACCAGTGGCCATCTAACGTCTCTTTGGACATTTTTTCTTTGATTGGTTTGGTTGATATTTTGAAGGTATTTCTCTGTGTTTATGTGTGAATACATGTGTGCATGAACATATATGTATGTGAGAGACCATATGGGCTAGGCTCCATCATGAAGGCTACTCAAAAGATAATTTATCATTTTGACTTATATAATTCTGCCTTGCAAAGTTTAATCCTGGATATCCCCAAATACAGCTTTTAAATAGCTTGTGTCTAGGTTTATACAAATGTAGGTAACAGGGTCTCCATGCAAGCACTCAAAGTAACAAATACATATAGGGTATAGGATGCCATCTATTTCACTCCACAGAAAATGTAGAATATGCAAACAGCTTGTAGAAACCTATAAACAAATGGAGAAAACATAGTGGGACTAGCAATATCCCACAGAGAATAGGTGCGATTCTTCCACATCTTGTAAGTCCTGTTTTTCTACCAGGTTCTTAAAGCAACTTGCAACTCAATGAAATCCTCTTCTCTGCAAAAAAGGGAAGAAACTTGATCAACCCCTGACATCACTTAAATGTCATCATTTCAGAAATAGTTTGGGGCATATATCTAACCATTAACCACTATATCTTTCCCACTGGAAAAGCTTGAGAGAATTTATCAAATGCTTCATTAAAGTCTACCCCATTCAACCTATAGCATTCCTGTGATTTATGATCTTAGTATCTGAACATGCAAATGGATCTGTGATCTCATAGATGTAACTCTACCATCAAGTGATATAGACAATAAACCATCCTTGCCTGTCCATCCTATACCACTCGTGTCATGGTCTTCCAAGATGTCACTAAAGCTGGTGGAATGAGATCCATGATGAGAATATGGATTTTCACACCTTGTTCCAAAGTAACAGGGCTCCATATTTATTATGGTACAACCTGTTCATCCCCAGTAGGGCTCTATTCATTAGTGCCTAAGCAGTACTCATTTCTTTTTGTCATCATGAGGCAGCGGCGTTCTGTGGCTTGTGATTGTTTGGCAAAGCTGGAGGAATATTGACATTTTAAAAGATGTACTTTTGTTTCTAGGAGAAGATTGGAGTTATAAAAGAGCTTTGAAGTTTCCCGAAGGAAGTATAGTTTCATCTCCTCCTCTAGTCTAGTTCAGTATCCAACTCAGTCTGAAAAAGAAACTTGATTAAAGCCCGAGGAGACAGCATGGTACAGTAAGAAGAAGACCCTATTTGAACCCAGGTCAGTAGATATGGGTTCAAATCTTGACTCCATTACTTAATACTTGAAAAACTTTAGGCAGTTCTCTTAGAACTAAAGTTTTCTCATCTGTAAAATGAAAATGTTAGATGAGAAACCTGTGAAATCCCTTCTAGCTTTTAATCTATGTCGGAGTCCATGATCTCAGACTTTTTCTACTATTTTAATTTATTTTTAACATTCATTTTTTATAAATCTTGGCTTCCAAATTATCTCTCTTCCTCCCTCCCATTGAGAAGGTAAAGAATAAGGTATCCATTATACATGTGAAGTCATGCAAAACAGGTTTCCATATAAGCCATGTTGCAACAAAAAAAGCAAGAAAATTAAGTGAAAAAAGTATGCTTTGATCTGCATTCAGAGTTCATCAGTTCTCTCCCTGGAGATGAGTAGCATTTTTTCATCGTGAATCCATTAGGATTGTCTTGGATCATTGTACTGATCAGAGTAATTAAGTTTTTCACACTTAATCATCACTACACTAACATTATTACTCTGTACAATGTTCTGGATCTACCCAATTCATTTTGTATCATTTTTTCAAAAATCATCTCTTTCATAATTTCTTAAAGCACAACTCTATTTCATCACAATTATATACCATAACTTGTTCAGTCATTCCCCAATTAATGGGCATCCTTGCTATTTCCAGTTCTTTGCCACCATAAAGAGACCTAC
Organism: Potorous gilbertii; assembly: GCA_028658325.1. Lineage (NCBI taxonomy): Eukaryota > Metazoa > Chordata > Mammalia > Diprotodontia > Potoroidae > Potorous > Potorous gilbertii. The sequence continues at coordinate 679,602,215 of CM053770.1, forward strand.
TATAAGCATTTTAGAACATAGAGGTTCTTTTCCCTTTTTCCTAATTATCTTTGCAAATAGATCTAGTAGTGGTACAGCTGGGTCAGAGAGTACAAGAAGTTTGATAACTGGCCTAATTCTGGATTGCTTTCCAAAATTGTTGGATCATCCTGTTCACATTCACAGTTACTGCATTTTCCTTCATTCTATTTTCTTCTGTTTATCCTTCTTTGTGTTTTTACCCCATCCCTCCTCAAAAGTCTGTTTTGCTTCTGACCACTGCCTCCCTTAACCCACCCTCCTTCTTATCACCCCCTCCTTTTTCTTATCTTTTCTCCTCCTACTTCCATGTTAGGTAAGATAGATTTCTATACTTAATTGATTGTGTATCTATAGCCTTCCCCCTTTGAACCAATTCAAATGACCGCAAAGTTCAATCATTACCCTCCCCACCATATTCCCCTCCACTGTAAAATCTCTTCCTTCAGCACTTCTTTTATGTGAGATAACTTTCCCCATTTTCCTCTCCCTTCCCCTTTCTTCCAGTGCATTCTTTTTTTTCTTGCTCATCCATTTTTTTAAGATCATCCCAGTGTAATTGACTCATGCCAGTGCTCTCTGTATGTAGAATCCTTCTACCTGTCCTAATAATTGCATGTATCATCTTCCCATATGGGAATGTAAACAGTTCAATGTTATTGAGTCCCTTATAATTTTCGTGTTTACCTTTTTATGCTTCTCTTGAGTCTTATGTTTGAAAATCAAATTTTCTATTCATCTGTTCTTTTTCCCATCAGGAATGCTTGTCCTCTATTTCAATAAATATCTATTTTGCCTTGAAATATTATACCCACTTTTTCTAGGTAGTTTCTTCTTGGTTGTAATCTTAGCTCTTCTGCCTTCTGGACTATCATATTCCTCCACTACTTTGACATGTATGCTACTAAATCTTGTGTGATCTTGACTATGACTTTATGGTATTTGAACTGTTTCTTTCTGTCTGCCTGCAATATTTGAATATTATATTCCTGGCAATCTTCATATTGGGATCTCTTTCCAGGGATGATTGGCAGATTCTTTTCATTTCTATTTACCTTCTAGCTCTAGGATATCAAGCAATTTTCCTTGATACTTTCTTGAAACATCATGTCTAGGGTCTTTCTTTGATCATGGTTTTTAGGCACTCCAGAAATTTGGAAATTATCTCTCCTTAATCTATTTTCCAATGAGATCTTTCACATTTTCTTCTATTTTTTTTATTATTTTGATTTTGTTTTATTTCTTAATGTCTCCTAGAGTCATTAGCTTTTACTTACCCAGTTCTAACTTTTAAAGAATTACTTTCTTCAGTGAGCTTTTGTACCTCTTTTTCTTCCAATAGGCCAATTCTATTTTTTAAGGTGTCATTTCCTTCAATTTGTTGGTGTTTCTTTTACCAAACTATTAATGGTTTTTTCATAGTTTTCTTGCTTCACTCTCATTTCTTTCCCCAATTGTTCCTCTAACACTTTTATTTGAGTTTTAAAAATCATTTTTAGCTCTCCTGGGAATTCTTGTTGTAGTTGTATCCAATTCACATTTTTTTTCCTTTGAAGATTTGCTTATAACTATTTCAACATCATTGTGTTCTTTTGAGTTTGTGTCTTAATCTTTCTTATCACCATAGTAAATTTTTATGGTCAGGTTCTTTTTTATTGTTTGCTCATTTCTCCAGGCTATTTCTTGACTTTGAACTTTATATTTGAGTTGAACTCTGTTCCTGGGGTAGGAGCAAGAGCTCTATCCCAAGCTTCAGGCTTTATCACATTGCTTCTTTCAAAGCTAGTTCTGTGGGTTTGGAAGTTTTGGGTACTTCCAAGGTATGATCTGGGGAGATGTGTGGTCCCTGCTCTCCTAGTCCTTACCCAGTAATGGGTAAGGCACTGATCCCTTGTAATCACAAGTGATACTGCTCTTCAGGATCCCTGTTCCCTTGTGACTACAAGTATTCCTCACTACCTTGGAATTGTAACCCAGAATTGGGTTTAGGCAATGGAGTAGCAAGGAGTATTTAAGGAATAAGTGAGTTTTTCTCAGTTATGCAGAAGACCCATCATAAAAGCAGCTCACATTACCACCACCACCTACCCCCCCGCCCCCGCAGGAGTCCTTCTATTCTGTAAGCAAACAGCAAGTGTACTATCAGCAATGGGCCTGGAATCACCATCCTGAAAGAGCATTTGACCTGAGTAGAGAGATTTTTATATTTCCTCCTCTCTCCATTCCAGGCAATTCCTCTGAGTCTTTGGAATGGCTCACTTGTCTAACCACTGGAATGCTGAAAATATTTCCTCTTTTACCCCTGGTATACTGGACTGAGTCCTCAGTCCAATCTCAGTTGCTCTTCTGAAATGTCCCAGAAATTTGCCCAGGAAAAAGTGATGACTTACTGACCAAGGAGAAAGAAAGGAGAGAGAGAGAGAGACAAACAGACAGACAGAGAGACAGAGACAGAGAGACAGAAAGACAGAAACAGAGAGATGGAGGGATGGAGGAAGGAAGAAAGGAAGGAAGGAGGGAGGGAAGGAAGGAGGGAAACTATCCCACAAGACCCATTCCAAATTCCTATTCCTTCTTGGAGGGCTCTTGCATTCCCCTCTCAAGTTCTTCTCTGCATCTGATCTCCCTCTACTCAGTAAAACTTAAGAAGCAACTGATCACCTCTAGTATTCAACATAAAATGCCTCACGCCCCCCTCCAACCTGACCCATTCCTATCTTTCCAATATTCTTTCCCTTTTCTCCCCTTTCATCATTTATAATCCAAAAACAATGGGCTCCATGCTGTTCTTCTCTTGGCACTTTCCACTTCCCATTTCGGTGCCTCTCCATCAACTGTCTCCCATGCCAACAATGTGCCACCCCCTCAACTCTTCCAACTAGTTTCCCTCAAGACTCAGGTCTTGTGCTGGCCCTCTCTTCTTCCCTGCTCCACCCTTTGCTGCTCCTACCTGCCCTCTTCCTTCTCTATGACTTTCTATGTATTCCATATTTATCTTGTATATGCAGATTTGGTCACATTGCCTCACTTAATAGAATGTCAACTCTGTTCACTTTGCTGCTAGTATCCTCCTTTGAGATTACTTTCCATTTCTATTGTATGATCTTGTACATGGACTTTTTTGTGTGTTGTTTCACCTCTTAGAGTCTTCAGGTCCTTGAAATCAGGAACTGTGTGTTTTTGCCTTCTTTTACATCCTCACCACTTGGCATACTCCCTGGCACACAGTATGTGATAAAAAAATACTAGTCAGTATTTATATAGGCAACTCAGTGGTACGGTAGATAGAATGCTAGACCTGAAGTCAGGGAGACATGAATTTCAATACTTATTAATTATGTGATGCTGGGCAATTCATTTAACTTCCCATGGCCTCAGTTTCCTCCTCTGTAAAATGAAAATAATATCTTTTTCATAGGGTTGTTAAAATAGCAGCATCAACTTTTACAGTGTTTTGGGGTTGAAGCACTTTCCAAATAGGATCTCATCCTGATCCTCACAACAACCCTGAGAGGGTAGGTGTGATTAATAGCTTTTTGAAATGAGAAAACCGAGGCAGACAGTAGTTAAGTTGACTTGACTAGGGTGTCACTTAGCTAGTGTCTGAGACAGAATCTGAACTCAGGTCTTTTGACTTTAGACCCAGTACTCATCCACTACAATCCCTATTTGCACACACATTCATATATATATATATATATATATATATATATATATATATATATATACACATATATATGTATATATACACACACATGTGTGTACATATATACATACATAACACATGAATGCATAAAATACATATTTGTATGTAACATATATATATATATATATATATATATATATATATACACACACACGCACATGTGTGTGCAAGTTCTGATAAGGATGTTTTGGGAAATGTTTTTCTCTCATCCAATAGGTGCCTTTACTTTCAGGGAGGGTTTCTTAAGGACCAGGGTCACTTGTCACAATGCTCTCATCTACCTTTTAGGGTTGCTGTTCTGGTAATAATAACTATTACATTATTTATTGAATATATTTTTTCTAGTTCTATTTATTACATTTTGCATCAGATTTTACAAATTTTCTTACATTTCTCCAAATTCCCCGTGTTCCTCATTTGTCTTGATACAATAATAATCCCTCACATTCATAAACCACCACTTCTTCAAGACATCCCCTAAGCAATAAAATCCCTTGTCATTTCCAGTTCTTTTTTAAGACAAAAAATATTGCTATGAATAACATAGATAAGTAGATAGATAGATACAAACATGTCCAGATAGATAAATAGAGAGTTAGTGGACAGATAGATAAATCTATTGATAGAAAGAGAGATGGACATAGACAAGTAGAGAGGCAGACAGAGAAATAATAAAGAGGTAGGTTAGATTTAGTCTGATATTGACTTCTTTGGGAGGTATAATCAATAACAGAATTTCTGAGCAGAAGTATATAAATACTTTAGTGACTTTCACTTTGCAATTCTAAAGTCTTTTGCAGAACAAGAAAAGTCAATTTGCAGCTCCACCAACCATGTTTTAGTGAGTGTATATGTGTGTGTGTCTTCACATAAATTTTCCTTCGCTGTTTCCATATTTTAACACCTTTTCTAATTTTCTGGCTATGAGGCAAAACTTCAGAATTTTGAATAAATACTCATTTCTCTTATTGTTAGGGACTTGGAGTATATATTTTCTTGCGTACACTGATAATGTGCACCTCTTATTTAAAACATTGTTCATAACTTTGACAATTCATCTAGTAAGGCATAATTATTGAGGTTCCCAGTAAGGAGAGATTCCCTAAATCTTAGTGAAATTTTAGACTACTAAAGCTTAAAACTGCACTGAGACTTCTGGAAAACCATATGAACCTGTGTAAATTCCTTGCATATCTTGGAACATCAGACCCTTATAGTTAGTTTTATGCAAATAACTTCGCTAGATGGTTTCTCTTACATCTTATTTGTAATGATGGTGTGGGAAGCTTAAAATCTTTTAAAATTTTTATGTAAGTAAAATGATCTATTTTGTCTTTAATCATCATCTCTGTGACTTATTTGATTACAAATTCTCCTTAAGACATAGTTGTAAAAGTCTTTCCCTTCTTATTTTTTATGATACTGCATTTTTAGGTCATGAAAATCCTTGGTGCTTTTTAGGGTATATATTGTAACATGAAAGTCTAAATTTAATTTATGGAAAACTATTTTCCAGGATTTTCTGGCAATTTTGGTCAAGTAGTTGAAAATCCTTCCCCAAAGCAAATCATGTTCTTACAATTATTTTTTAGGAGGTTACTAATTGCAGTGGATTTTTGGCTTTTGCCTTTTCTATCTCATTATTTATAACAGTACAAAATAATTTAGGTGATTACTATTTTATAATTTAGTTTCATGTCTCATAATTCTATCCTCCTCTCCTTCCTGTTTTTCTTCATTCTTTCTCTTGAGATTGGAGGCCTCCCCTTTCTTCCCCCCTCCACATATGAATTTTATTTATCTCCATAAAATCTTCCCTTTGTTGTTTGGGTGGTGTAACAATAAAGTTGTCAATTAATTTTGATAGCATCACAATTTTTGTTACACTAGCATGGATAAACTTGAATTACTCCATTTTATCAGGGATGGCCCCCAAGAATGGAATACAAGGCTCCAGTTGTGGTTTCTAATATTCTTCAAATACTCATCTTTCCATTTTGTTGTTGTCGGGGATGTTAAGTGTGTTGTAGTATTCGTTTCATCAAATGAAGTAATGTTTACAGAGTACTTAGCACAGTGTCTGGTACATAGTAGGCATTTAGTATACATGTTTGTCCCCTTTCCTTCCTCCCTTATATTCCTGTATACTTGTCTTTAATAAACAATGCCAGAATTTCACATAGTAGGAGCTTGATACCTGTTTCATAAATGAATCAGTAAATTAATATATAATGACACATATAATGACAGCAGCTATTGATAGCTAGAATAACTCCCTGATGTTCAACTTGGTAAAGAGCTTTCATGCCTCAAACTTGTTAAAAGAGGGAAAAAAAGTGTGATAAAGTCAAAAGGAAAAAGAAGACTAATTTTAGTTGTATATCTAAAGTTCTTTACCCTAAATACACTACACTATCAAAATAGATAAATGAGGACTTGGAAATAAGTGCAAAGATACCAGAAGTTATTGGTGAAGCACACAGAGGCCACACAATTATCTCTTGGCTCTTTGGTCCTAAACGGTTTCACTGAGTAAACCTGAACATCAGTCAACAGTGAAATTGGGGTCAAGAAGTTCAATAGAGTCTTCTGCTATAGGGATGGAAACCCAAGGATCCTCCTTCTAAGCCCTAGTAACTGCCTAGATCTAGAGTATTAGAGAATACCCTGTTGGGCTACAGTATAGCATGGACATAGACAATCAGGTAATCAGGCACTGCTAGGGTCAGTTGAGAAAACTACAAATATTCACCAGGGAGAAGGAAAGATTTGTCCATAAACAACATGGTAGCTGTCTTCAAATGTATGAAGGGTTGACTTGTAGAAAAAGGGGTTAGAATTCTCTTTTTTCCCCCTGGATGGCAGTTCTGGGACCAAGGAATGTAAATTATAAGATGGCAAAATTTTGCTCAAAATGAGTATGTGTATGTGTGTGTGTATGTGTGTCTGTGTGTGTCTGTGTAAACTTATACAAAAGTTTCCTAACAGAATTGTTTATAAGTGGAATGGGCTGTCTTGATTCATGATGGGTGGTTTGATGGTCACTTGTCAGGAATTAGTTAACTTTTATGAAGCATCTACTATGTGCCAGGTATTGTGTATCAAGCATTGCGAATACAAAGACAAAAATGAAATACTTGCTGCTCTCAAGAATCTTGTATTCTATCACGGGGATATAGTATGTCCTGGATGACATAAACATGTATTAAACAAGAGATTTGTTGTTGTTGAGCTATGAGTTGGACCTGGAAGTTTCTGAGTTTTTCAATCAACAAGCATTTATTTAGTGTTTACTATGTACCAAGCCCTGAGGCCACCAACAAAAAAGGGGGAAAAACACAATCCCTGCCCACAAGGAACTTACATCTGAGTGGGAAAGAAAACACTCAACAATTATGTACACACATGCACATATATGTGTATGTATATACATACACACACATATATATATATATATAAGTTTATATAGTGTAAATGAAAGGTTATCTGAGTAGATGTGTTTGCATATAGTTGTTTGTATGTTCTGTCCCATTATACTGTGAGCTTCTTAAAGGACAGTGTACTTAGAACATTGTAGGCACTTTATAAATGCTTGTCGACTAATAAACACCAACAGCCATATCACCTTGATGAATCATATTGAGTAAGGAATTCATTAAAACCCTTTTCAGACCAATAGCTGCCTAACAATACTTTTCCCATCCTTTAATTGTGAAGTTTATTTTCTAAATCCACATGTTAGACTACATTGTTGTTTTTAGCTTTTTAAGATTAATCTTAATAGTTTTAGAGACAACTGGGTGTCAGTATCATAAAGTACTATATCTGGAGTCAGGAAGACCTGAACTCAAAGTCTGCCTCTGACCCACTGCGTATCCCTGGGCAAGTAATTTAAAATCTCAGTGCCCCGAGGTAACTCTCTCTGAGTTTAAGTTTCTGAGGTACCGTTAGAGGAAGTTTCCTCACCTAGAGTTCCTTATGCTAATGAAGTCATCAGTCTAATCCCTTGTCCATCTTTCTTTTCAGTCCATAATTCTATCTCTCATGATCTTTTCTGGATCCTGACTCCATCATTAAGTGTTAGCTATTTCTATAGTGTCGGGAAGTTATCTGGAAATTTGATGAACAAGCCATCTACACCTTGATCCAAGTGAAGGATAAAAAATGTTAAACAGTTTAGGGCCAAGCACAGATCCCTGGTACACTCCCTGGAGACCCCCTGCCAAGTTGATTTCAAATTAGTAAAAAACCCCTCTTTGCATCCAACTATCTCATCAATTCCAAATCCATCTTTTCTTTTCCTATTCTATATCTTTCTGCTTTTTCTAGTTCTTAGCTTTCTACTTTTTCCACAAGAATAAGGTGAGGTATACTATCAAATACTGTATTAAAATAACTGATTTTACCATAAATTAAACATAAAATTAACTTGATCTCCATTTAAGCAGGAATGGCTGCCTTCAGATATTTGTAATCATTTCCTGCAGTAGCCTCACAGGAGTCAGATTTATAAAAAAATCCAAGAAAATTATATTGCCCGGTTCTGTCATTTTATAGAGAAGGAACTAAAGACATTGTAACTCATCTGAGATCACATCAATGAGCCAGCCAGGTTTTGAACCCAGAACACTCTGGCTTCCAGTCCTATGTTCTATGTCACAATGCTTCTTCATTGGTGGTTGAGAGTTGGGTGAATGCTGCTGCCAGCATGTTTTCCACATTAATTTTCTCATTTTTCACAAAACTCCTTTGAAGAAATTTCATGTTTCTTGGGGCGAAACTTGTTTAATTGGTGGATTTGTTGGTCAATGTCCCTTTTCCCCTTCCTTTGACAGAGACTCCCTCCAGTAGTCTGGGAGATTTTCCAGGGCCACAGAGCCACAGCTCTGGTTTCCAATTCAATTCTTTATAGGGTTACAAATGTTAAGAGGGGGAAAAAAGGAAAACACAAATTCTAAAAGGAGCAGCACAGCCCAAAGCGAGAAATATGATCGTTTCAACAGCCTCAGACAAACCACAGAAGAATGAAAGCCTTTGTCTGTAGAGGCTGTAACTATGTTGGACTGAACAAGAGCCTTAAATTCAGGGACTGAACTTCCGTTCATATGTAACAAAGACTGGTATGAAAAGTGGAGGTTACCTGAAACTTGTGGTTCTTATATAATTCATGGGTCATGTATAAACAATAACGTACATGTTCACAACCTTCCATGGGGTAGAAAGAACTGTCAGATTCATTAGCTCTTTTGATCCTCCAAATAGGGAGTTAGGGAGAATATAGAATGCTATCACTCTCATTTTAGAGAGGAGGAGACTGATGTACAAAGAATGCCAGGAGATGCCATCTTCTAAGACATACAGTTAGGTGAGTCCGGGGTGGGAGGTATAGGGAAAGAACACTTACTATCTTTTCAGTTGGATTCAAGTCTGGTGAAGTATGTGGATCCCTTCTCAGAATCATGTTTTTAAGGCCATTTAAAAAGTAGGATACAAAAACAATAGAAGAAAGGAAAACAATCTTATGGAAACACAGATGTCAAAATATTAGAAAAAAAATCAAGGATACTATATAAAGAATCCCTGGTTTAAATGATCTATAAGATCCCTTTTACCTGTAAGTCTGATAAACATGCCAGGTGGCAGAATTGGGACTCAAGCCCTGGATCTCCAAATCCAGAGGTCTTCCTACTCCACCATGTCACCATGAGAGATAGATGGGCAGTGTTCTCTGCTTTGTCCTATCTAGATACTAAATCTAGAGTCAAGGGTTGCTGTTATTTTTCTTCAGTCATTTCAGTTGTGCCTGACTCTTGGGGTTTCCCCTATTTGGGGTTTCCTTGACAAAGATATTGGAGGGATTTGCCATCTCCTTCTTCAACTCATTTTTATAGATGAGGAAACTGAGGCAAATAGGGTTAAGTGACTTGTCCCAGGTCAGACAACTAGTAAATATCTGAGGGTAGATTTAATCTCAGGTCTTCTTGACTCCAGGTCCAGAACTCTATCCACTATATCACCATCAGTGAATGAAATCAAATCTTGGCCTGATTGCAAGTTTGAATAAAGAAGGAACGGAGGAAGGAAGGAAGGAAGGAAGGAAGGAAGGAAGGAAGGAAGGAAGGAAAAGAGAGAGAAAAGAAGGAAAAATAGAAAAGAAGAGGGAAGGAGGGATGAAGGAAGAGAGGATGAAAGATAGAGAAGGAAGGAGGAAAGAGGAAAGAAGGGAGAGCAGGAGAGAGAAAGAAAGGAAGCAAAAGAGAAAGAAAGGAAAAAGAAAGAAGTATTTATCAATTTATCTCCATTTTCCCCTAAATATATGGCAGAACATTGGTGTGAGCACTGGAGATGCAAATACACAGGTGAAACAGTTCCTGGCCTCCTGAAGCTCATACTCTAACGTTCTAAGGGAAGAGGCAACACTTGAAGGAAATTTCTGCAGCGAGTCAGCTGGAAATAAAGATCCCCTGGTCCTTAGGGGGCAGAAGCCAAGCAGATGCCTGGGCCTCTTCTCTAAAGTCATTTCCACTGATAGAATAGCATCAGTTTCTCATAATAAGCCATATGACAACCTCCAGGCCTTTGGGGACAAGCACTTCTCTCCCTGGGTCTTCCATATCTGTGGCTGCAGCCTCTGCAGGGGCAGGTCCAGGCTGTACCTCCCTCGGGGCCACTTCTCAGGATCCCAATGGAGGGCACTGGCCTGGAAGCATTCCTACTTCTACTCTTGGGTTCAGAATCCTGGAATGTCTCTGTGAGCGTCTGAGGAGATTGGGAGTGGTCTAATCTGCCTGGCACACATTGCCAGCTCTCTCCCTCAGGGGGTCCTACTGCTATAGCTCCTTCAGTGACAAAGTAATGAAACCTATTCTTGCAGGTGGCCTTCTGGCATACCCCCATCCCCACCATATGCCCACACAGAGCTAGCAATGAACACTCTGGCAGGGGAAAGGCCAAAGCTGTTCTGCTTACTTGCTACGTGACCTTGGCCAATCACTTAACTGCTCCAAGCTTCAGGCTAAAAACAAAACTGTAAAATGATATTCTTTTTTTTTTTTTGCCTCCCTTTCAGAGTTGCCACAAGGATCAAATGAGGTGACATAGAGAAAAAGTGATTTCTAACCTGTAAAACCCTTTGCGTATGTTCAAGATATTGAAAATTATGGAATTTCAGACATGCCAGCAGTAGACTGACAGGGCCTCAAAGACTGGAGGCCACTGAGGGCACCCTGTACCTGGACAAGGATCCCCTCTCCATTTTCCCTGACAAGTGGTCCTTATTAGTTACCCACTGATGGAGGACTGCCCAAGGTTGCCTGTTTTACTGTTGAATAATTCAGAAGGTTAGGAAGAGTCACTTGGAATCAGACTTCAATCTCCCACTTGGGAAATTCCACCCATTGTTCCTTGTTCTATAGGTCAATGAACATCTGTCAAGCACCTACTGTGTGCTGGGCACTTTTCAAAGCGTTGAAGATAAGAGGAGCAAAATTGCAGTTCTTGTCGTCAAGGAGCTCATCGTCTAATGGGGGAGACAACAAGCCCCCCACTATGTACAAACAAGTTATGAACTGGACTAACTGCAAAAATCATCCAAGAGAATATACTAGAATTAAGGGGGAAGGGGAAAGTCTCATCTCTCTTCTACGTGATAGACCTTAAAATGTTTGAAGGCAGTCATCGTGTCCCTCTGAATTTTCTTTTTCTCCAGGATAAACATCTTCAGTTCTCCAAATGATACCCATATGCCTGTCCCCATGCCATTAGCTCTTCTATGATCATACTCCATCCTGTTTGGTGTCCCTCCTAAAATGTAGTAGCCAGAGGGCAAAACAATATTTGGGACCTGATCCAACCCAGGGAGAGCACAGCAAGACTGCTGGTTCCTCCGTCTCAGACACTGTTACCTTCAGTTTCTCAGCCACCATAATAGACTATTGACTTATACTAAGTTTGTCGTCCATTCTCCAGGATCTTTTTCAGATGTACTGTTCTCTACTCATGCTTCTGCTATTGTGTACTCATGAAGTTGGATTTTGACCCCAAGTATAAGGCTTTGCATTGATCACTCACATATTTCATCACATCTTCAACCTTTCACGTATTCTGCCCTGCTCATATCTTTCCATAGCCTTTCTGTTATCTAATGTGTCAATTAACCCTCCAAACTATGTGTCTTATGGAAATTGACTAGTATGCCCATAATCAAGTCATTGATGGAAATGTTAAACAGTACAGGGCAAAGGACAAGTACCCTCCACTGGAGACCTTCCCCCAAGTACATCTAGTGCCTTTTGGATATCCTCTGCATTTAGCATGATGCCTGGAACGTAGTAAAGACTGAATACATGCTTATTAATTAACCAACTGAGTGACTGATGCCACTTTCCACCACCTTTGAATCCACATAACTATATCATTTTTTAGCTCACATCAGTTCATCTTATCTACAAAGATAACAGAAGAGATTTTGTGTAGAGGTTGTTTGGGTTTTTTTGTTTTTGTTTTTTTTTGTTTGTTTTTTTATTTCAGTAAACTGTATAAGCTGTATTCATCTGGTCAATTAGACTAGTAATACCATCAAAAAAGGAAAGGGAGTTAGTTTGCGGGGCTTATTCTTAGCAGGGGTCTTGCTTACTTATTTGTAGCTACTGTTTTCCTTCCTAGATGCTTATTAACTATCCCTTTAATATCTCTAAGAATTTTACCAGGAACCAAAACAATTTTCACTTCACATTCTTTCCTTTTTGTGAAATGGGGAAAAATATTTTACTTCCTCTAGTTTGTGGTAACTCTCCTTTTCTACAGAATTTTTGTGATCCAGTCAACCTGGTCTTTTTTCTACTCTCCAAACTCAGCACTCCATCTCTCCCCCTCTTTTGCCTTTGCACAGTCCATCTTTCATGCCTGTGTTATACTTTCTCCCTATCTCAACCTCTTAGAATACCTAGATTCCTTCAAATCTCAGCTCCTGTGTCAGCTGCTGTGGGAAATCTTCCTTTATCCTATAACTGTTAGCACATTCTTCTTCTAACTCGAAATGTTATGCATGTAATCTGTTCATGTGTTGTGATCCCCTAGGAAAAGATAAACTTCTCTAGGACAAGGATTGTTTTTATTTTAACTTTCTTTATCCCCAGTACCTTGTCTTGCTTAATAAATACTTAGTGGAAGCATGTCTCCAAAGAAAAGTTCGGAAAATATCCCTTCATCTCACTCCTTTGTAGAGGTGGAGGGTTCAAGAGTTTGTAAATATTTTCAGATTTTTTTTGGTGTATCAATCTGTTTTGCTGATTTCTCTTCTTCCTCTTTTTCATTGTTTCTTTTAAAAATGCTATAATTTACATAAGAGATCTCTGGGAATGAGGTGTGGAGATGGATAAAAGGACATATTTTGACTGTGTAAAAACAAAAGATATCAATTGTTTAAAAAAGAAAGCTAGTAAAATTCAAATAAAGAATTGAGAAGTACAACTGAAAAATGATTATGATATTTGTGCACTTAAATTAGTCAATTTAATTATAAATAGTTAAGAAAGTTTGGGTGGTCATATTGATTTCCAGTGTTAAGATTCTAATAATTTTTTTGTGCTTTAGTTTTCCTTTCATAATCATAAACTTAACTCTGTTGTCTAGCCAGACTTGTGGAAGGAAAAAGGAAATGAAGTCCAAAGAGAATTGCAGCAGGTGAGAGTACAAGGATTGCAGGGTACAAGATCAGATGGGGTTTATGGGTGCTCTCTTCAGCTACAGAGGAGTGTTTTGGTGGTTAAGACAAAAGGCAAAACAAAACAAAAAAATGCTTTAAAGTTGTCCACAGTAGGCAATAGTGATCTTGCTGGTCTTGCCATCCAAAAAATGAAACACTCCATAGCTTCCACAATGTCCATGCCGTCATCCTTCACTTTGTCAAAGAACACGTGCTTTCCATCCAACCAATCAGTCTTCATAGTACAGATGAAAAGCTACGAACCATTTGTGTTGGGTCCAGCATTTGCCATGGACAAGATGCCAGGACCAGTATGCTTCAGGATGAAGTCCTCATCAGCAAATTTCTCCCCATAAATGGACTTGCCACCAGTGCAGTTATGGTATGGGAAGTCACAACCTTGGCATATGAACTTAGGAGTGATTCTGTGAAAGCAGGATCCCTTGTAACCAAATTCCTTCTCCCCAGTGCTCAGAGCACAGAAGTTTTCTGCTGCTTTTGGACCCTTGTTGACAAAGGCCTCAAAAGTATTCTGGCCCAGGGGCTCATTATTGACAGTGGTGTCAAAGCACACTTTGGGGCTGGCCATGGCCACAGATGCCTGGCTGGGTGCGATGGCAGAAGAAGATTGGTGTCCACTGGACAGAACCAAGACAATGACTCCTTGTGGTGGTGTCTGCGAAGTCTGAAATATTATTTAAAAATAATTATTAACCAAAAACATTTTATTTTTATTTTTTAAGTCAAATTATTTTATTTGTATTCAGTGTTCCACAATTACTTCCATATATCTTCAATTTTTTCCCCTTCCCTCACATTCCTGCCCCCCTCCCTCCCTGAGACAACATAACAATTTTATATAGGTTCTACACATACATTCCTATTAAATACATTTTCACCTTAGTCATGTTGCATAGAAAAATTAAAATGAATGGAAGAAGTCATAAAACAAAACATAATACAAAAGAAAATGGTCTGCTTCATTCGGTGATCAAATTACATAATTCTTTCTCTGAATGTGGAAGGCACTTTGCCTTGAGTCCATTAGGAATTTTTTAAGTCCTTGCATTGCAATGAAGTACTAAGTCTACCAGTAAAATTCCTCTCACACCGTGGTTGTTACTATGTACAAGGTTCTCCTGGTTCTGCTCCTTTCACTCAGCATCAGTTCATGTAAGTCTTTCTAGGGCTCTCAAGTCTTGCCGTTCACCGTTTCTTATAGCACAATGGTATTCCATTACATTCGTATACCACAATTTATACAGCCATTCCCCAATTGATGGGCATCCCCTTGATTTCCAGGTTTTGGTCACCACAAAGAGAACTACTATAAACATTTTTGTACATGTGGAACACTTTCCCACTTTTATGATCTCTTGGGGATACAATCCTAGAAGTGCTATTGCTGGGTCAAAGGGTATGCATATTTTTGTAGTCCTTTGGGCATAGTTCCAAATTGCCATCCAGAATGGTTGCATCAGCTCACAGTTCCACCAACAATGAATTAGTGTTCAAGTTCTCCCACATCTTCTCCAACATTTATCATCTTCCTGTTTTGCCATGTTAACCAATCTGATAGGTGTGATATGGTATCTCAGAGGTGTTCTGATTTGGATCTCTCTAAGCAATAGTGGTATAGAGCATTTTTTCATGTGACTGTAGATAGTTTTAATTGCTTCCTCTGTAAAGTATCTGCTCATATCCTTTGACCATTTATCAATTGGAGAATGACTTGTATTCTTGTACATTTGACTCAGTTCTCTATATATTTTGGAAATGAGGCCTTAATCACAGACACTAGTTACAAAAATTCTTTCCCAGTTTTCTGCTTTCCTTGTAATCTTGGTTGCATTGTGTTTGTTTGTGCAAAAACTTTTCAATTTAATGTAATCAAAATTATCCATTTTGCACTTCATAATGTTTTCTATCTCTCATTTATTCAAAAATTCTTCCCTTCTCCATAAATCTGATAAATACACTATTCCTTGCTCCACTATTTTCTTTATAGTATCAGTCTTTATACCCAGATCATGTATCCATTTGGAACTTGTTCTTGTATATGATGTCAGGCATTGGTCTATGCCCAGTTTCCACCACACTGTTATCTAGTTTTCCCAGCAATTTTTGTCAAACAGTGAGTTCTTATCCCAGAAGCTGGGGTCCTTGGGTTCATCAAAGAGTAGATTGCTATATTCATTGACTACTGTGTCTTGAGTACCTACCCTATTCCACTGGTCTACCCCTTTGTTTCTTAGCCAGTACCAAGTGGTTTTGGTGATTGCTGCTTTATAATACAATTTGATATCTTGTAGGGCTAGCCCACTTTCCCTAGCATTTCTTTTCATCAGTTCCCTTGATATTCTGGACCATTTGTTCTTCCAGATGAATTTTGATATTATTTTTTCTCACTCTAGAAAATAATTATCTGATAGTTTGATTGGTATGGCACTGAATAAGTAAATTAGTTTAGGTAGAATTGCCATTTTTTTATATTGGCTCAGCCTATCCACTGATCAACTGATGTTTTTCCACATATTGTCCATGCTCTCTTTTCATCATGACTTTCTGGTAGACCAATAATTCTTAGATTTTCTCTTCTGGATCTATTTTCCAGGTCAATTGTTTTTCCAATTAGATATTTTACATTTTCTTCTATCTTTTCATTCTTTAGATTCTGTTTGATTCTATGTGTCTCATAGAGTCATTAGCTTCTACTTGCCCAATTCTAATTTTTATCAAATTGTTTTCTTCAGTTAATTTTTGCATCTCCTTTTCCATCTGTCCAACTGTTCCTTTTAAGGAGTCATTTTCTCCAGTTAATTTTTGTTCTTTGTTCTCCATTTGTCCAGTTTTTCCAGTTAGGTTTTGTACTTCCTTTTTCATTTGTCCAATTTTCCTTTTTAAGGAGCTGTTCTCTTTAGTGAATTCTTTTTTCATATTTTTAAAATCATTGGCCAGTTTTTCTTCTATTTCTCTAAATTGGTTTTAAAAATCCTTCTTCAGTTCTTCCAAGAGTGGTCTTTATGCTTATGACCAGTTCATAGTCCCTTCAGAAGTTTCAGATGGGATTCTCAAGGCTGATGTCACTCTTTGGTATTCATGTTTTGGTCCTTGTACCCATAAAAAGATTCTATGGTCTTTTCTTTTTTTCTTTGTTTCTCACTCATGATGATCACCCTTTTCCTGGCATTTAAAGTAGATCTCTGCTTCTAGGGCACAAGGGGCTCTGTCCCACAGAACTTGTACCTTGAACTTGAGGCTTTTTGTGTTGTAACCTCTGGTTCTTTCATCTAGAAGCTAAAATACTGCAGTTTACCTGTTCATGAGATGGCTGGTGTGAGAAAACAGAGGCCAGGTGACTTTTTTCTGGGTTTCCCCAGATTTTCCCTGGAGCTTGCTGCATTAAGTGTGGGCGAGGAGTGGTCAGGCTACAGGAGGTGTCCTCTGCTGAGCTAGAGCATAGGAAATATCTGTATTTGTGGTTGGTGATCCCATCTGTTCTAGTGTCTTACTGATTCCCCTGGGGTGCTGAGGCATGCTTGGGGTCCTGGTGTTGGCAGTTATGGGCTCCACCTCCGTAGCGCTCAGGATCTCCTCCCTGTTTGCTAAGGTGGGGCTGTCTGGGACAGCTCTGGTCCTGCACTGGTCCCCTTCAGTGACAGCAAGAAGGACTCTCCTTAATTATTTTCCTAGCCTCATTTTCATAAGAGACTGTTTGCCCCTTCAGCTGATCTCACTGTTCCAGGATTTTTGGGAGGAAATATTTTCTGGATCTTTCAAGGTCAACAAGGTGAGAGGGAGAGCATTTACCAATCACTCTGCCAACTTGGCTCCCAGAAGTTCAAGTAGGTGACTTACAGATATTTAATTTGTGGGCTGATGGTCTCAGGAGCAGCCACTGCAGATATCTAGGGCTCCATGGCTCTCACTTCCATGGTTCTGCTGGACTCTTATCCTGGGCTGATATACCCAAGATTATGCAGGTGAGTCTGATGCCTCAGACCACCCAGAGCTTCCTGCTCAGCCCTGCCAAGGTGGGGATTTGTGTTGTGCATTGTGTGCTCGTCCAGCCCATGTCTGTCCTGGGTTGTGAATCTGCCACAGTCTGTCTCCTACAGGATTTTGCCCTTCCAAAATCTAGTCAGATCTTCTTTTTAAAGGTATCTGAAGGAGTTTGTCTAAGAGCTTAGGTGAGTAGTTTCTCTCACTTCACCATCTTGGCTCCACCCCCTTAAAATATTTATAAATAAATGCTAGTTTAATTGGATTGCATTGATTGGACTAGATATGACTGGATTGAAAAGCTCTTTGACTATGCATAGTTCAACAGTTGCATCCTTTTTTCTTTTAGTGTCCTGAGATGCAGTCACTTCGTCTTGGAGAACTGTGCTCACTAAAAGCAGCTAGACTCTTTCTATCCTAGCTAGCAGTGTTTTATTAGTGATTTTGATTTTTTCCTTTCCTTCCCAAAGATTGTTTTTTTGCAGGGGAAACCAAAGGAACATGGACTGAGGCATGTTGACTTCTCTTCACTGTTTGCTAGCACATACCATGGTGCTACTCTCTTAGACTTCCTTTTCACAGATCAGGGCCCCAAATCTGTGCTGATATTCATCCCCTCAGAGTCTCGGAGCCCTGAGGGTTGGGGAGCAGATGTTTCTTCTAGTTTTATATCTCATGATCTTGCTCATGAATATCACTTGATGCCAATTAGTCAGCCAGACAATTTGTTTTTATAAAGGGGTACTTGCTAAGTTGGTATAGTAAAAACAATTGGTCCAAACATCCCAGTCACGAAGCCTGGGACACACTCTTCTACAAGAACATAGAGAGTACAGGACACACAACAAGGCCCAAGAGGCAAATGAGCATAGTTGCTCTTAGACCTCCTTTTTCTGGAGTGCTCAGGCTGTTCCCCTCAGACATGGCTGAGTATTTTGCTTTTGTTTTTCAGGATTCTTTACAGAGCCTTAGACATGCATCTACTCTGTCCTTGCCTTCTAATAGACACTTCAGCTGGCCCAAGGACTCTGCTAAGATATCTGTGCTAAAGTTCAGTTCTTCAAGAGCTTTAAAGTTTATTAGGTCCTCCCTAACAAGGTGTAGAGAGAGAAGAGAATGAAGCAAAGACACTATCCTCCCCTAAGATGTTCCTTTTTAGAACTTGGAGGTTTGGCTAAAACCCTCTCTTCTCACTCAGATATGCATTTCAACTAGTTATTTGGCAGGCCTCCTAGAGTATTGTCATGTCTCTCTACTCATTCAAATAAATTTCCTGCTACACCTAGGGAGGTGTTCAGGCCTTGGTCATACCTAGTAAATAATTGAGTTGTATTCTCACCTAGGAAAATTAACTCAGGGTAGCATCTTGCCAGTCACTCATTTTAAGGAGAGAAGGGTAATTATATAGTCTAAACCCCACCTTACAGTCTAGTATCAAATTCTTATGTACTTCAATGACCCTCTGCCTTCTTTGATCCTTCTCTTTCCCTTGCAATCACCACTTTTGTTTGCTAAAAAACAAAAAGGTGTTTCTTAGCATTTCTAACCAACATTGAGACTTCTTAGAAAACTGTGCCAAATTTTTGTATTTATTCACATTTACTTGCCCTTTCTTTCACCTTCTCTCCATGCCTTTTAAAAATTAAGTTAATTGATGACAATATAACATGCTTTATCCTTTCTATGTGGATACTAACATACACTTTTCTGAGCTTGAGAAGGAAATGACAAAGTACCCCACTATCTTTGCCAAGAAAACCCCAAAATAGGATCACAAAAAGTCAGACACAACTGAAACAACTGAACAACAAAATACACTTTTTAAAAAAATCTAAGATAGTTTATCAGTTCTTTAGGTATCCAGTATCTGCCTCTTTTGACTTTCTTTTCTATGTCTTTTGATTGCTTTTCTTTATGTCTTCAGTTTTATTTTCTCACACATCTCATCTCTACTGGGTTGAAGCCTTTGAAATTTGTACTCCTCCAATTGGAGGTGCAAAAAGTATTTGTTCTCCTGGCATCTGGACTGCTCCATGGTGGTTAGCCTCTGCGGTAATCTAGCTGAGTTGATATATATGCAGTTCTCTTTCTATTCTTTTATTCTGAGCTTGAACAGCTTTTGATTAAATTGTCAAGACCCCAAGCAGAAACATGCTTTTCAAGTCTTGTAGGTTACCCTTCATCCCAGACTAGATCAGTCTATGAAAGTTAAAAATGTGTATTCAACATAAGGCAATAAAGTGGCATGGTCAGTGTGAAAAGAATACTATAACCAGTGGAAAACTTTATAGAAGAACATAAGGAAAAGATTAAAAAGGAAGAGAAAATGATTCAATCACATGGCAAGATTGAAGTAAGCAACCGTAGTGTTCCACTGGCATACGCAAAAAGTCAGGAGACAGTGAGGATTCCCTCCAGTACCTAGAGTGGCAAACTTATGGTAAGATATGGTTAGGAATTGTATAGGACAAACAAGCATGGATGGAGAGTGATCTCCCTTGTGTGGCATACAGAAGTTGATGCGGCACAGATAGATATGAGTTTGGGTATCTTGGTCTTAGATGATGATGATGTTAATGCTGATGAAAACAATAATGAGTGAAGTTCTTAAATGCCCTGAAACTTTGGGTTCAATGCTCCAAAATTATTCTCTGACATGAAGGACAAATATTCCAGAAAAATTTGGAAAGAATGGTTTAATTTGACAAGCACACCAAGGGTAGACAGGGAAGTGAAAGGAAGTCAAAGCATTCACATAGCTGTCTGAAATGATTAATTGTCTTCCCAGGCTAGTTAAGGCACTCCTTTGATGCCTATAACTGTGGTTTGATGTTGTAGGCTGAGATCTAATCTCTGGTTGATGGATGGAGTATGCAGCCATCCTTGAGCAAGTGAAGTAGAACAGATGTATAAGGTAGAAAGAGAAAAGGAAAGTAAAAAGATTATTTGGTGGGACTTTGGTCAAGTAGAAAGAATTCAAAGTCAGGGGCCTTGGATTAGGATCTTGTCTCTGTTACTACCTGCTGACATTGGGTGTAGTCATGTTGCTTTTCTGGCCTGAATTTCCTTATCTTCACAATGCATGGATTGTAGTATATGATGTCTAAAGTTCCTTCCTGCCTTCAATATCTACAAGCCTATGACAGAGCCTGGAAGACTGGTTGACTGCCTGAGAAGAGTGAAGGTGTCACCCATAACATGTGCTGTTTCAGAAGTCCCCAAATTAAAGGTCTTGTGCTCAAACTTTTATGATCCCGGGAAGGGTGACTAATGGGGCTGGCAGAGGTTGTACTTGGCTGGTGTTTTGAGCCCTTACACTGTGAACAACTTGAGTTTCCGTGCCCTTCCACAGAGCAAAATCAGCATTTAGGGACTTTACTGGCTAGTAAAGTTAAGAGAGAACCTCTATTCCAAACTCCTCATTTTTGAGATAAGGAAACTGAGTCTCTGATAAGTGACATTCCCCAAGTCTACACACTGCTAATGATAGAACTGGGACTCAGGATGATGAAATTTCAGAGTGAAAAGGGACCTCAATGGCCATCCAGTCCAACGTGTACCCCCTTAATCTGAGTCCCCTCTGTGACATCTCTGAGAAGTCGTCAGTAAGTCTTTTCTTGTTAGTCTGGTGAGGGCTAATCTATTATCTTCACTTTGGGATGGCTCTGGTTGTTAGAAAGTTGGGCTTTTTAAATTTACATCAACCTTAAATCTGTCTCTTTGCCAACTGGACCCCCTACCCAGATGTCTACTTTCTAATGGCAGAAAGAAAAAGTCCAATTTCCTCTCATGCATATGTGATAGATCTTCAAATACGTGAATACAACTGTCGTATCCTCCTAAATCTTTTCTTCTCCAGGGTGAGCAATCTCGGTTCTTTCAGCCAATGCTCATATGACCTAATTTCAAGGTATTTCACTATCCTAATAGCCTTCCTCTGAATGCGATCCAATTTATTAAGATCCTTCTAAAACTCTGGCACTCAGGACTGAATATAAAACTTCACATGTGATGTGACCATCACCTCCCTAGTCCTGGACAGTCTGTCTCTAATATATCCTAATTTCTGGTTGTATATTACACTATTGTGTCATGTAGGAGACAACAAGTGGCTCAGCAGATACAGCGTTGGGTCAGGAGAAAGAATGACCTGAGTTCAAATCCAGATTCAGACATTTACTAGCTGTGTGACTCTGGGCAAAGTCACTTCACCCTGTTTGCCTCTTTCCTCATATTTAAAATGAGCTAGAGAAGGAAATGGCAACCACTCTAGTATCTTTGCCAATAAAACCTCATGGACACTATGGTTCACAGGGTCTTGAATATTTGGACCTGACAGAATGCCTGAACAACAAAATGAGCTCATATATACTGACTTTATCATGTACTGAAATCTTTAAATTATTTTAGGGTAGGGGTCTATGCAGTCATGCCTCCCCGATCTTATGCTTGCAAAGTTTATTTTTTGGAATTCAAATGTAAACTTTTGCATTTATTCATTAATGTATTTCATTTGATTAGTTTTGTTTTACCCTGTTTAAATATTTTAGAATCAGAAGTCAGTAAACTTTTTTTTTAATTTTCAAGAAAAGATCCCCATTCCTTCCTTCCAACCTCTCTTCCTTCATTGAGAAAGGAAAAAAAAAACTCTTATAAACCTGTCTGGTCAAGCAAAACAAATTCCCAATTGGCCATGTCCAGAAAAATGTCTCAATCTGCACCCTGAGTCCGATCAGCTCTCTAATTATGAGACCCCCTAGAATTGTGGGTGGTCATTTTATCGATCAAAGTTCCGAAGTTTTTCCAAATTATTTGTCTTTATAATATTGTTGTTATTCTAGAAACTGTCCTGGTTATACTCACCTCACCCTACATCAATTCATACAAACCTTCCCGGGTTTTTCTGAGACTCTCCGATCTCCTTTATCATTTCTTATAGCACAATAGTATTTCATCATGTTCATATGCCATAACTTGTTATGCCATTCGCCAGTTGATGGGCATTCCCGTAGTTTTTAGCTCTTTGCTCTCATAAAAAGAGCTGCTATGAATATATTTGTACCTATTTTCTGGATTCTTTTTTCTTTGATCTTTTTGGGATATGGAACTAGTAGTGGTATCACTAGGTCAAAAGATATACACAGTATCTTTGCCAAGAAAACGATGAATGGGGTCATGAAGAACTGGACTGACTGACATGACTGAAAAATATACTTATATGTAGATATAAATTGCCCCACGTGGAATGTAAGCCTTTTGAGGATGGGGATAGTTTTCTTTGATGTCTTTCTCATCCCAGCCATGGCTAGCACACAGCTGGCCCTTAAGAAATGCCTGCTAATTGATTGACAATACAAAGTGATTACAAAAGGAAGGGTCCTGTTCCTCCCAGAAGGCTGCCGGGAGGCTTGCCCCTCAGTTCTGTCTCCTCTGCCTTGGCCACCACTGCCATCTTTGTCTCAGTCTGCAAACACTGCTTGCTTGAGTTCAGGCTAAGCTACACTCTCAGCGCCTGCTTAACCTGTAGTGTGGTTCCTGGGGAAGCTACAAAGTGAAGAGAATTATTTAACTCCAATTAGACTTTTCTACGTTCCTTAATATGTTTTCATATTAGGCAATTGTCATTTGGCTGAAGTTTCTCTTGAAGGATATGAATGAGAGACAGTTTGGAGACAGGACATGCTGAGTCTAATCTCACCTCTTGTACGTACTGGCTGTGTGACCCTGGGCAAGTCACCAGTGCTCTAGACATCCCTGACTCATGTGATTAGAGTTTCCTCACCTGGGAATTCTTTCTATCAGTGAAATCACAGGTCTAGACCTTGTTCATTCTATTACCAGGACCACTAACTATGGTAAGGTCACCCTAGGTCACTATGGTGGATTTGTCTCTGAAGGGGCAGATATGGAAAAGGCCCCAGTTTACAGCAATTCTACCATTGGCTATGCCATTATGAAATGGTATAAATGGTTCATGAAGAACAAAACTCTCCAACAATGGGTCCTGTGGGAGGAGAAGGCCTTCACTGTTGTGTGGCCCCCCAGAGCTGTCCTGAGTCCTGAAGCAGTCAATAACGGGACCCAAGGAAATGCAAGCGTCCAGCTAACCAACAGGGCTGAGGAAAAATAAGATGAGAACAGGCAGATGCTGTCTTAATAGAATAAAAGGACACGATTAGGAATGAATGCTCCTAGCACTCATCTGAAGTAAAGTGGAGGCAGGAGTAAGGAACATTAGTTTGTCTCTTTCTTTCTATTGTTTCTCTCATCTGACTGAGAGCCTGAAATTGAAAAAAAATAATTTAAAACATCATCTTATATCATCTACTTGTCTCTTTGACCTTAACCACTCCGGATCTCACTTGGAGGTTTTGGTTCAAGGTTGGTCCTTGCAAATGCTGCTGCCATCCTTTTCCTACCCCGTGTTTAGGCTAGATCCCAGCCCCCTACCCCTACACATCTTGATCTTTTCTCTTCAAGAGATTATCCAAAAAACTCCTGCTATATGGGAAGCTAGATGGCACAGTAGATGGAGAGCCATGTCTGGAGTCAGGAAGACCTGAGTTCAAATCCTGATCTGGACACTTATTAGCTGTGTGATCCTGGGCAAGTTACTTTGCCCTGTCTGTCTCAGTTTCCTCATCTGTAAAATGAGCTAAAAAAAGGAAAATGGTAAACCACTCCACTATCTTTGCCAAGAAAATCTGAAATGAGGTCACAAAGAGTTGGACATGACTAAAATGATATAACAACAACAGGGGGAAAAAACCTTCACCCTCCAGAGCTAAAAGCTACTTATCTTCCTCTCTCTCAATCTAGGAAGAAATATAATTCCCAGGGTATCTGCAGCCAGCTCAAGCCTGCCATAGGGCTATAGTGATAATACTAACAGCTGTAATAACTTGCTTCTATAGCATTTTAAGGTTTACAAAATGCTCCCATCATAGCAGGTCAGCGAGGTAGGCGTGGCACTTTTTTATCACCACTTTACAGAGGAAGACAATGGGTCAGTTACACAGCAGGTTACAAGTAGAGATGTGTGGAGCCCACAAAAGCCTGCTGGGAGCACCTCCAGCCTAATTCTGAACATTCTTCCCCTATCTGGGGCAGTAGCTTTGAAGAAAGTGCTTTAACATCTCCAGGTTAAGTGCAAGTCTGTGGCACTTGCCAGAACAAAGTTATTTCTTACTGAATGAGTGTCAGAGCCTCGTGACTCACTAATGTGAGTTAGCTCCTGCTGCACGCACCCACCCAATGCTACTCCATTTTTTCTGAACTGAACCATTTCCCTCAGAAACGCTTGTTTCCTTTGGTGCAGACACCTCGATTTCCAGCTGCAATCCATCCACATTTATCAAGTATCCTCTCTGTGCCAGGCACTGCGCTAAGCTCTAGAGATACAAAAACAGGCAAAAAGCAGTCTCTACCCTCGAGGACCTTCCAATCAAATGGGATAGACAACAGACAAATACATATATGCAAAGTGAGCCATATAGGGAATAAATAGGATGAAGCCACTGGAATTAAGAGGAGTTAGAGAAGACTTCCTACAGAGAAAGGATTTTAATGGGACTTTGATGAAGCTGGGAGGTCAGTCAGTCCTTGGAGCAGATAAGGAGCAGCATTCCAAGAATGGGAGATAGCTGGAGAAAATGCCCAGAGCCGAGAGGTGGAGGAGATGAGGTTGCTAGGATCAGACCTGCATTTTAGGAAAATCTCTTTGATGGCTGAATGGAGGAGGGGTTAGAGTGGAGTGAGATTTGAGTTAGGAAGACACCCCCCCCCCCCCACCCAGCAGCTATGAGGAGATAAGGTCCTGCACAAGGGTGGGGGCAGTGTCAGAGGAGAGATGTTAATTGCAACCTCACAAATATCTTCATTGTTAGGAAGTTAGAAAGCCTGGTGATTTAAATATGTATCTTTCATCTTTCCAATGACATATTTTTTCTGTCTTTCCATACTGAGTCCCCATTACTCCCTCTCACATGCTCTGCATTCCAGTGAACCTGGGTTTTTTGCTGTTCTCGAACACATCTTATCTATCACCTTGAATGTCAGCTATCTCCCATGCCTGGAATGCCTTCCATTCTCATCTCTACCCCTTAGAATATCTCGACTTCTTCAACATTCAAGTTCCTGGTGTTCCCCAATGTTAGTGGTCTACTCCCTTACCCTGGGGCCATCCTGGCATTTCTTGAAGGCTGCCCAGACTCCTTTTGCTCACACCTCCTGGTCATTTCTCCAGATAAAGTCTGGTTCTGACATTGACCTCTCTTTTTATTTCTATTTGATTTGATTTGGAAAGACTTGGGGACCTTCAAGTTGTATGTAACCAGGGACCTCAGCATGCACCTACAGCAAGCAGACCCAAGTGTTGATAACTTTGTGAAAGTACAGCAAGAAAAGGAGGGGGAAAGGCTGGAAAGTGGCTCTCATCCCAGCAGTGGCACTTTCTGTAGCACTTTAAAGCTCATAAACCATTGTTCTCATTGAAACCAAGTAGGTGGGAGGAGGGTGAGAAAGCAGGGAAAAGGGAAAGGATGTGACAAAGGTACTGATTAATAGGGCTGAGATTTAAACCCGGGAGGAATCCATCAAAAATCAATAAGCGTTTGTTAAATGCTTGCTATATACTACACACCCGAGAAAGAAAGAAAAAATGAAAACAGTCCCTATCCTCAAGTTGACATTCTAATAGGTACATTCAAGATGAATACAGAGGAGATTGAGTTAGAGTTGCGAGGGACCTTAGGTCACCTGTTCATTCTACAGGTGAGGAAACTGCCCTCCTGGCTAAGGAGGGCAAAGAACTAGTTTAAGGCAATTCAGGTAGCAAGCAGCAGAGCTGAAATGTGAACTCAGGCCTTCAACTCAAGACTCCAAATTCAGGGCTTACTCCATTGGACCCCAGCTACCTCAGGGCAAGATGATTTGGAACGAGATCTATATCATGTGTTCAGGAAAATGGACATAAAATGAAAATGATTCCCTCTGCTGTTTCTTTCTGCCTTCTTTTGAAAACATTGAACTTTTGTAAAATTGCTGTGATATTTCCAACATTTTTCAGAGGTAATGGTCCAAACTGAGATGATTCACAGTCACCTTCCTGCTTTAGCAACATCTAGTGTGAGAAATCTGGAGCTTTTCCTTTACCTCTATAAATATAAACAAAGGAAAACTACCCACTCAACAAAAGGAGAAAATGAGAAAAGACAAGAAGTCAGGGTAGAAATCTGGAATTCCTAATATGTCTTCTTTTAAAAAGAGGAAGAAAAGAGGGAAGAAGGGAGAGAGGGAGGAAAGAAAGAAGGAAGGAAGGAGAGGAGGGAAGGGAAGAAGAAAGAAAGGGAGGGAAAGGGAGGGAGGAAGGAAGGAAGGAAGGAAGGAAGGAAAGGAAAGAAGGAAGAAAGAAAGAAAGGAAGGGAAGGAAGGAGAAATGGAAGGAAGCATTCTTTTCTTTTACAGGCACAGAGCAGTCCATGGCAGTTGTGCATTATGCTGAAAGTAGGGTTTCTTTCTTGGGTAGTCTATTATTTTTTTTTTCTTGCAGCACTCAAAAAACTGTGAATATGTAAAGGCAGTCCAAGGCTACAACTGGGACTTCACCTCCTCACTTTGGCAAAGACCTGAGAGCACCACAAGTGAAAAACCAGTTTTGGAGGAGGAGCAGGAATGGGGAGGAGAGGGAGGGAAGGGGATAATTTGGGAAAGTGAGATGTTGACAGTGTCATTGATAATAGATTATATAAACTGTACGTCTTCAGGGCTGGCAGGCTACTTCTAAGTCATTTAGCCTAATTCACTCATGTTACAGATGAGGGAAACAAGGCCAGAAACAGGGACTTGTCCAGGGACCTGCAGTTAAATAACAAGGAATAGAAGAGAAGGGAATAAACAATTATTAAGAACCTACTGTATGCCAAGGCACTGTGCTCACTAAGCACTTTATAAATATTTCAGCCTAATGATAGTTTTGAGACAGAGCAAACCCTGCAGAGTCTCAGTCCCAGGCCTCTTCTCATGGTAATCCCACTGATTAAACTCCTTCCCTCCAAAGCAAGGGTCCTTAAACACACACAATGTTTTACTCATCTGAAAAATTTGCTGAACCAAAACTGCCTTTAAAAAAATAGCCTCCTAGAAGCAGCTACCTGAGCACACAAAGAACCGTGTCGATGAGACACAGTACAGGGATCATGCCTCCCTTACTTATGAGCTCTGAAAGGAAAAGAAAAAAAATCATATCCACAGCAATGAACATATGGAAGAAATCAACAAAGCCCTCTCCAGCTCCCCATAAGTAAATTCTGTCTTTGCCTAAGGTCATAAAGTAAACACAGATGCAGCAAAACCAATCACCAGATGGCACATGAGATCTGGAATTAAAGGTGAAGAAAGCTTTACATGATAATACAAAGATGCAAGAATTCAGCTGTTGAAGGGCCCCTTCCCACAAACCCCCTCAGGAGTGGCTGCTGGGAGTCACTGACTCCCCAATCATGGCGGCCTCCTGCTGAAAGGAGACTCCTTAAGGGGAAACACAGAAATGGCAACCTTGAAGACAGTAAGACCCAAGTGCGCTCACCCTTGGAGAAGAGAATGATGGGTCATGAATCTAGACGAGATGGGGTTTGGTGATGGAGTGAACAAATGATCAATGACAGTTTGTGGGAAAAGATTCCTACGAATAAGAAACTTTTTATCTGTCAGTTAAGGCATGGGAAGTAGAACTCTAGGATTGTGGTCATGAAAACAGGTTCCTATTCTGCCTCAGGCATGTCACTTACCTGCTGGGGGCCTCAATTTCCTCACTTATAAATGTGATAACAGTACTTACTACAAAGGGTTGTTGTGAGGGATGAAAGAAGATATAAATACAAAAGGCTATGCAAATGTGAGCTATTTATAGACGAAGGGGACCGAAACCTAGGGTCATTCTATTTCTAAGAGCTGGAATCGGGATTTGAACTTGGGCTACACACACACACACAAACACACACACACACTAACTGCTCTATCACTGAGCTGCCCTTAGCTATCTCAGTGCTACCATTGATGATGATGAGAAGATTCATCTCCCCATGTTCTGTCCTTGCTCAGTCTACATTTCTGATAAGTTTCTGATAAGTTTGGGGTGCCATATTTTAGAAGGGATATTGATAACATCAGGGATATCCAGGAACAGGCAGCTAGAATTGTGAAGGATTCTAAATACTCACCATATAAATCCTAGATGAAGAAACAAGAGATGTTTAGCCAAGAGAAGACAGAATTTAGTAAGGAAAGGATAGATGTCTTCAAGTATTCAAATGGCTTTTATGAAGAAGAAAAATTCAATCCAGTATTTAGAGCTTAATAAATGCTTGCTGAGTGACTATTAATCTGTTCTGCTTGGTCCCAGAGGACAGGACTAGAAGTGCGTAGAAGGAGTGGAGAGGTATATTCAAGGTGGAAAAGTGCTTTGCATATACTATTCTCCTAGATCCCTAGATGCAACACAAACATGCTTCCTACTAATCAGAGCTGTCATAGTACAAAGGGCTGCTTCAATGTATCTTGGGCTCCCACTCACTGGACATCTTCAAGCAATGGTTGGGTGATAAGTGACTTTCTAGTGGAGCAGAATCGGGAGCCTATGTATCTATCTAGACTCCCAATGAAAAGCTTTCCACTAATACAGGTCCAACTGTTTTTAATATACCAATCAAACTTGAGACTGTCCTTGTATGGAAACCACTTCGGTAAGGCAGTTTAAAATGGCGGCTCATTGACCAGCAGGCCACCCTACCCCCACCCACCCAGCTCTCTACACAGTCCTTGGTGGGGTGAGGTGGGGGGTACTCTTAGAATGTGGGCTTGAGCATTTTGTAAAAGATGAGAATCTGCCATCTGCCCTCCCCTCACAGAAGAACTTTTTCTTTTCCCCAAGAGGCTCTGATGGGGAAGCAGGGTGTTTACCAACTCAGAGCTCCCCCAGCCTTGAGACTGGGACAAAGAGTCCAGAGCCATGAATGTGGTCTTTGATTGGTGTGGCCACAGAGCCTCTATGTTCTTCCTCCCAAAGCCCCTCACTAGCCTTTGAGAAGTGACAATCAAACGGGATCTTTCGGGGTATAATTATAGCATTGCCTTTGTGGAGAGAGAGAAAAGAAATGATTAAAATGCTATTTTACAAAACGCTTTGGTTTTTGTTGCTGTTGTTGTTTTAAAGCTCTCATTGTGTGGGCAAGAAAGAAAGAAGTCCATCAGTGTGTGCATTGTGCTGTCTAGACACCCCAACAAAGGGGGTAGCGTGCTTCCATTGGGGCTCTCGCCGACAGAAGCATGAGTTTGGAGGCCAGCTTCAAAGAAAGCCTTTCTGACGATGGACATATTAGAGGAGCCCTATATTTAGCCTTTTGTCAGCATTTCTGTAATCAGTTCACTT
This sequence comes from Potorous gilbertii, assembly GCA_028658325.1. NCBI lineage: Eukaryota > Metazoa > Chordata > Mammalia > Diprotodontia > Potoroidae > Potorous > Potorous gilbertii. The sequence continues at coordinate 679,632,074 of CM053770.1, forward strand.
AAGTGGTGGTAATTTCCAGCTTGCCCTCAGCCTGAGAGTTCCTGAAGTTGCTGTTAGAAGTAAATTATTTGGACAAATTAGAAAAATCAGTTTAGTCCTTTCTGATGACAATATTGAAAATGTCACCAATATCTACATATTAAATTTCTATGGTGATAATAATTTGAGCTGGACCTGGGATTTCATTGGTATGGGGAAGTCCCAGAAGACACAATGCCTTCTACTAATACATGCCTGATGTTCTCTGGGACTTTGAATGTTAGAGAAGGGGTTCATCATTTCAGGGAGGTCAAGAATTTGGGCAGGAAAAATACATCTTTATATTAATATAATGGGGGTTTTTTTGTAATTCTATTATTTTTTCTCATGCATTTTAAAAATCCAAATGAGAAAAGTCAAAATGACCCCTGTCTTCAAGGGTCTTACAATCTAACAGGTAAAGATAACACACAAAAGGAAAAGAAAAATGGGGGGCTCCACCTCCAGTCTGCTATTCAGAGGGACCCTGGCTATGACTGAGCCTACCAACTAAGGCTGGAATAAGGTGCTTTTCCTCCAGGTGAGGGGGTGATAGTGGCAGAGTGGCCTCCAAAGAGAACAGCTAATAGGAAATGAAATGTACAGAAAAGATGACAAGTTCATTGACTTGCTCAGGGTCACACAGCCAAGATACACTTACAAGCCAGGGCTTCTCGGCTCTAACCTGGTCCCTTTTGGCAGTCTAGTGAAGCCTATGGACCCCTTCTAAGAACATTATGTTTAAACATATAAATACAATATACAGGATTTTGAAGAAAACTCTATTAAAATAGTTAATCAAAGTACACCTTTAAAAATAATTATATAAGGCACAACCAAGTGGTGCAGTGGATAGAGCACTGGCCCTGGAGTCAGGAGGACATGAGTTCAAATCCAGACTCAGATAATTGATACTTACTATCTGTGTGACCTTAGGCAAGTCATTTAACCTTAATTGTCTCACGAAAAAATAGTAAAAATAATTTCATGAAGCCCATGTAAAGAATCGTATATTATGTAAAGGTTCCCTTCAGAGCCATCATCATCGTCAACTTTATTGGCATTTCTATAGATCTTTAACACTTGAAAATTGCGTTTCTAGGCAATGTCTCATTTGAGTCTCAAAAACCTGCATGGAGTAGGTGCTCTTATCAGTGTCCTTTTACACCGAAGGAAACTGAGACTCGGTAACATTAGGTGACTTACTTAGGGTCCCTTGACTAATAAGTGTATGAGGCAGGATCCAACTCCAGACAATCTTGATTCCTCTTTATCTCTGCCACAGGCTAAGGTCATTGAGAGATTCCTGAATTCTGGGAGAGGGGAAAAAGATGATGCTTCTGGGGCATTATTGGATTGCTTGGAGCCCTAGAATTTATTCTAGTGAAATGCCTTGAGGACAGGGACTGTTTTCATTTTTGAATTTAGCACGAAGCCCAGCAGGCAGTGGTTTGTTATTCTCTCTTATCATTCATGTCTAACTCTTCATGTTCCCATTTGGGCTTTCCTTGCAAAGACACTGGAGTAGTTTGCCATTTCTTTCTCCAGCTCATTTTACAGGTGAGGAAATTGAGGCCAACAGGGTGAAGTGACTTGTCCAGAGTCACACAGCTAGTAAGTGTCTAAAGCCAGATTTGAATTCAGGTCTTCCTGACTTAAGACCCAGCACTCTGTCTGCTATTTAGTAAAATAATAGGATTCAAAATAAATACCCCCAAGTCGTCAGCATTTCATTTCCAAATAGTATAGAATTCTAAAGAATCAAGGTATCTTCTGATTAAATAATTATAAGGATATAATTTAAGTACATATCTCTGGGGCTCCCTGTGAATCTTCAAGACTGATCCCTAAACTTTCTATAATAGGCTTTTCTTTCCAGTGTTCCTTGCCACTATAGTGAGCAAGGTAGTGAAATGTTACAAAATCATATCTCGAACTGTGTACTCTCACCACGTCTCCTTGTGTGACTTTCTTGTGTTTTACAATACCTTGTGATCTGATCTAAACCATGTTTGATTCTATTTCTGTCTTTGCACATTCAATGTGTGTGTGCGTGTATGTGTTATACACAGGGCAGGTAGGTGTCACAGTACATAGAGCACCAGACCTAGAGTCAGGAAGACTCTTCCTGAATTCAAATCTGGCTTCAAACACCTCCTGGCTGTGTGACTCTGGTCAAATCACTTTACCATGTTTGTCTCAGTTTCTTCATCTTCATCAGCCGGAGAAGGAAATAGCAAAACTTCTTCAGTATCTCTGTCCAAAAAATCCCAAATGATTTGAGATGATGTCAGACAAATGAAAAAAACAGCAAAAATATATTATACATATAGATATATACACATTCATATACACAGTATATGGAAGTCACTTGTGAACACAGATTTTTGGCTAACAAAAGGAAAATTCTGTCAATCTAACAGTTTAACCAGTTGCTTATAATAACAATAGAAATGTTTGGTCCAAACTTAAAATATCAACATAAAGACTGTTTCTTCTATTTATAATAATTGGTAATCAAGAGAAAACGATAGGGAAATCTCATATATAACAACAATAAATACCTGGAGGTCAAGCTACTAGAATACCCTGAAGACATATAAATACAATTGTAATATGATCTTTACCTATTAAAGGTAGATAGACATGTTTATTACTCATGGTGACATAATAGAAATGATGATGCTACCTAAAATAATTTGCATATTTAGTGCCTACTGATCAAGTTGCCTGGAGTACTTTACAAAACTAGATAAAATTATAACATAATTTATTTGGAAAAGAGATAAAAAATGTCTAGAATCTAGACATAAAGCCGGGAGGGGAGAGTAGGAACAGTGTGGGGATTTCCAGAACTCAAATTCTGTTATAAAACAATAACGAACAAGTCTATTTGGTATACTTTAAAAATAGAAAAATAGATCAACATAACATACTAGATAATAAAAAACTAGAAACAACCACACTCAGTAACCCAGTGTTCGGTGAAGCTTAGTACATAAAGTGCTTGTGGAAGAACATTAATTTGAGAAAATCTTTTTAGCAATCTGGAAAGCAATTTGGCCAAAACAAAACAAAACAAAAAAAAAACCTTAGGAGAGCATCTTACTCATGATTTATCCAGCATAATTAATACATTCTAAGTGAGTACTTAAATATAAAAGGGTATATCATTTTTAAAATTTGAGAAAAATGGATGAAGATATTGTTCCCAACTGGCTGGGGAGATCATTTTTAACCAAACAAGGGAGAGAGGCAATTACAAAAAACAAATGAAAATAACATGTGAAATTGAAAAGCTTCAATAGATATGCAATGAAGCTAGGACAAGTAAAGAAAGGGTAAATGGGTAAGCAATCTTCACATTTAATATTTCTAATCTGAGTCTTATATAAGATGTGTAGGAAATTAAACCAAATATCCAAGGCCATAAGCCATTCCCCTGTAGAAAAATGACCTAGAACAGAAATTCTTGAACTTTTTGGTCTCGGGATTCTTTTACAATCTTTTATATAAATGTGTGTATGTATACATATATATACATATATATGTTATATGTAACATATATATATACACACATTAACAGAGTAGAAATTAAAGCATTTTCCTATTATTAAAAATAGTTTTGACTTCATGAACCTCCTAAAAGGATCTTGGTGACCCCTAGGGATTACTGCACCATACATTGAAAACCACTTGTCTAGGATATGAACAGAAAGATCTCAAAATAAAAATTGAAAATTATTAGCAACCACATGAAACATTGCTCCAAATCACTAATAATAAGCAAAATAGAAATTAAACCTCTTCTAAGGTTTCGTCTCACAATCAATCAGGTAAACATTTGTGAAGCACCTTCGATACTAGCCCCTGTAATATCTTACCCACAGAGTAAATCGGCAAAGATAACAGAACATGGGAATATTCAGTGTTGGGGGGAGGGCTATTGCATGTGCTTTCAGACATGGCTCATGTGTCAGTTGGTTTTGCTGAACTTTATTTTTCTTGTCTACCCTTTGTTACAGGGGAGGGGAGATAGAAGGTTTCTGGTTTGTTTGTTTTCAGACATGAATAAAATGTAAAAACAGAACCAACTTTTTAAAAAATTATAAGGTTAAAAAATAAAGAGGTTGAAAACACAATAGATCAACTGACTTTAAAAAAAAATTAAACCCAAATTCATACAAGTTAGAATGTTCTTATTTGCGAAATACCTTCCTCTGGTTCTGATGGTTTGGAACAAAAGTCCACTTCATTCTGTGTTTATTCTTTAACAGGAGGCAATGGCAAGAATGGGAAAAGTTGGGAAAGTTGTGTTCCCTAGACCTGAGGAGAAGAGGTAAACAGTCATTTTTACATCTGTCTTGTGCTTCAGAGTCAATATCCCTTCCAAGGTGGTCATATCGATTATTCAAAAAACATCAATTCAATACCTGTCTTGCACTGTGCCAGGCACAGGGGATCCTGCCCTTGGGGAGCTCACAGTCTAGCTGAAGAGGGGAATACAACATGCACACACACTTCTAGTGCAAGATAAGGGCATGCTGGAACAAGAGAGAGAAGGTTTTATATATATATATATACATATATATATACATATATATATATATGTATATATATATGTATATATATATATACATATATATATATATATATATACATATATATATATACATATATATATACTTTAGAAAAAAATTGAAGAAAGCAATTCCAGCTGAGGGGATTGAGGGAGGATTTGTAAAGGCTCTAGGTGGGGAACATAAACTGAGTGCCATTTTGAGAGGCAGAGATGAGTTGAGACATGGAGAAATCATTCAGGACATGGGAGAAATTGTTGCTCCAAATATTTGGTTTCATGGAAAGAACCCTAAATTTATATTTGGAGATTCAAATGATCGTAGATTTAGAGCTGGAAGGGACATTAGAGGTCTTCTGGTCTCTTTTGAAAAAATGAGGAAATTGATGCCCAAGATATATTAAGCAATACATCCATAGTCATGAAGGTGGTAAGTTCTGAGGTAGGATTTGAACTTGGGTCTTTCTGACTCTAAGTCAAGTACTGTCATTTTGCTACTTTAATAATGTTAATGAATAGTTTTTATTCACATAGCCCTTTAAGGATTAAAGGCAGTTTACACATCCTTGGAGTCCCCCAATGACCCTATGAGGGAGGTGCTATTTTAACTCCCTTTTTACAGCTAAAGAAAGAGAGGCTGACATGGTAAGTAAGCATATTGGCTTATAAGATGAAGACTTCCTGATTCCAAATCCAGAACTCTATCCACTTTACTAAATGATCTTGGATAATCTTTACCTCCTAGTACCTCAGGCTCCTTTTGTAAAACAAGGAGGTTGGACTTTTGGTTTTCAGTCATGTTTGACTCTCCATGATACCATTTTGGGTTTTCTTGGCAAAGATACTAAAGTGGTTTGCCATTTCTTTCTCCAGCTCATTTTACAGATGAGGAAACTGAGGCAACCAGGGTTAAGTGATTTACCCAGGCTCACACAGCCAGTAAGTGTCTGAACCCAGATTTGAACTCAAAAAGATGAGTCTTCCTGAGTCCAGGCCTGGCCCTCTATGCACTTTGGTACCACCTAACTGCCCTTAGATGACCTCTAAGGTCCCTCTCCTCTATAAATCCATAATTCCATGATTAGCATTACGTGTAGATTCCTGGGATCTGATCAATGAGTATTCACTGATGAGGGACAAAAGGAAAGAGTGAACACTCATCTTGTTTTTATCTGGTTGGTAACCAGAATTCTCCTATGAGCTGGCTGATTAACTTTGCTTTGAAGCTGTAAGCCCAAGAATGTGTGTTAGGTCTGTGGTTATAGGAAAGTGTTTTAGATTTGGAATTAAAAACATGTTCAAAGTAAGCCTGGCACAGAAAGGAAAAACATTCAATTTTGTAGTGACATCTGAGAATCAATCAAGAATCCTCTGAATCCTGGAGCCAAAAGGAATATTTGAGGTCTGCCGTTGCTATCCTATATGAAGCATGACTTCCCTTAATAAACACAGATGGAAGGTCATTGATACTTGAATACATCTGATCGTGGAGAACTCACTGCTTCCCAAGGATTATACCGCCTGTGGGATACCTCCATCAGGAAGCATCGTTCTGTACTATGGTCTCCTTCAAGGATGCTGATTACCAGACTGGCAGGTTTAGATTTAGAAAAGGAAGCCTAGGTTCAAATCCCAGCTCTGATTCCTACCAGCTGGAGCTCTACAGGCAAGCTTTTTAATCCCTCAGGGCCTCTTTTTCCTCATCTGTAAAATGAGCATAAGTGACAACTGCCAGGACAAGGAAAGGTAAGGAAAATGCTTTGCAAGCCTTAATGCATCATGGAGAAGAAGAATTTCCTACAGGGCCATGTGTCCGTATATGTACATAAAAGAGAATATTATATGCTATTATATATTATATTTACTGATACTAATGTGTGTGTGTATATACATATTTGTACATGAATGTATTAATGCATGCACACATATGTGCCATTTCATGCTGCCATGGATAGACACCAGACCTGAGGTCAAGAAGACTTGAGTTTGAATACAGAGTCTGAATACTTACTAGCGGTGTGACCCTGGGCAAGTTACTTAATTGTTGTTTGCCTCAGTTTCACTTTCAATACAAGTGGGGAAAATAATTGTGTGTACCTCCCAAGGTTGTTGTCAGAGTCAAGGGAGGTCATATTTATAAGTGCTTTGCAAACCTTAAGATACTAGTTAAGTGCTGGCTATTCCTTAGCCCTTTTGAACTCTAACCCACATCTAGAAAATGCTTTCAGGTGTGCAGAGCACTTGCCTCAAAGCATTCCTAGGAGGCCTAGGTCAACCTAGAGTCAGAGACAAGGGCCTTGGGAGCTCCAGAGCCTCAGCCCGGTTCATTATGTGCACAGGCTGGCCAAACCAGGGTGAGGATAACTGACAGATTTCCAACCTGTGAGTTGGGGGATGTCTAACCCAAAGATATGAAGACCTCTTCTGGTGGAATGGGTGAATGAGAACAATTTGTTCCAGTGGTCATGAAGGTGATTGAAGCAGGTGCTGCGGAGAGCTTAGAGCTTGGTCAGACATCGAAAATACCAAGGCCTTCCACTGCATCCTAGGCCATCGCCCATCATCCTGGCTTTTGTCTTGCCTTGGACTTTGATGACTCTGGAAGAGGGCATGAGGTTGATGACTTGGCACGGCTCTGTCTCACTTCAGTTCGATTCACACACTAGTCAAGGCTTTACCCTAGAACTGATTCTTTTCAAAAACAAAGGATGGAAAACAATAACAGGAGACAGTCAGAGAAAGAATTATCACCATCCATCAGCAGATGAGGAAAGGGAAACTCAAGGAGGGGAAAGAATTTACTCTTCACAGAGGTAAGATTCCAACCCACACCTTCTCAGACTGCTCCATATGGCTCCCCTCCACATAGTCCAATATGCAGCCATCCTGTCCTTGTTACTGTCCTCTATACATGACATTCTGTCTCCTGTCCTGAGTCTGTCTTTGTATTGATCATCCCCTGATGCATGGAATGTTCTCTCTCCATATCTTGACCTGTTGGTAGCCAGACATCAAGATGCAGTTCAAAGACCACATCTTCTTTATGAAGGTTTTCCTGATCCTACTCCTCAGCTACTGTTTCCTTCTTCCAAAAATTACTTTATATTTAGTATGGATAGTTATACATACACACACTAAATATATATAATATGTGTAATATATGTATATATGTTGACATGTTGGCATGTATTATGTGTGTATATATATATATATATATATATATATATATATATATATATATATGTGTGTGTGTGTGTGTGTGTGTACATGTGTGGAGAGAGATACAAAAAGACACAGAGAGAAAGACAGAAATAGAGAGAGGGAACATTCCTAGGCTTTCTATAGAGATTTGCATCAATATCTATCCATACACATACATACACATACACACACACATACACGTTATTCCACCAATAGAAAATAAACTCCTTGAGTACAGGGTCTGCCTCACTGGTGTCTTTGTATCTTCAGAGCTTAGTACAATGTTGACTGCAAAGCAGTTGATTCGTAAAAGCTTTCTGACTAGTTGATTGTAGCCCACAGGTGAACGGGGCCTCATCCATCCCCAGCTGGGAGCTTTTCCTCCTCTTCTAGTAGCTTCTCAAAGATGCCAAGAACACTGAGCAGCAGAAAATCCCGAGAGCCCTGGTTCTGGACTTGCAGGACTCAAAAAATATCATCCCTGATACTTTATTTCCCATATGACTGTGGACAAGTCGCATTACTTCCCTTGGCCACAGTTTCTTCCAACAAAAATTGAGGGGCTTTGATTAAATGGCTTCTGAGGCTCATTCTAGGTCTAAGTCTATAATTTTGTGACCTAGAGCTTTTATTTACTTAATATCTTGGATCCTTGGAGATAATTGTTAGCTTATCTGAATATCAGATCATTGAATATTCAGTCAACCAATCAACAAACATCTATTTAGCATCTACCATGTGCCAGGCACTGTGCTTGGTGCTGGAGACACAGATCTTTGATTCTACACTATCTAATGCCCCCTTCATCTGTTCTTTTCCATAATTCTGTAAATATCATTAAACAGGTCATGAAATTGCACAAGAAGTGTTGAGGCGCCATCTTCAGGCATGTTATATATCTTGCAAGGAAAGGAAAATAACCACTTTTGAGTCATGAAAAGATCTCTGTAGAGATTATCATCCTCTTCAGAGGGGACAAAAATCAGTTTAGAGGTGATTGATTGAGAGATAGAAAGGACTTCAGAGGCCCTTGACTCCAAAGTCCTCGGGTCACAGCTAAAACTCAGGAAGAGGAGTGAATTGCCCTACTTGACCCAAGCAGTAAGCATCAGGGACAGAATTTGATCCACATTTGTAGCCCTCAAGAGTCTCTGCTGTCACACACACACACACACACACACACACACACACACACACACACACACGAAATATTGAGTTTGGGGGAAAGCTTAGACTAGATGGGTTTTATTTTCAGATTAAAAATATAAGTAAATATCTGTCTTCTCAGTAGTGAGTAGCCTGTGGATCAGAAACCTTCTTTAATACTCCAAAGCATGTCATCAGTGCATGGTAAGGGTAAGGGAGACACAATTAATAGCAGCATGCTACGGTGGATAGAACTTTGGAACTGGGATCCTGGAGTCTTCAAACCATATCTCTGACATTTAATGGCAAGTGACCCTAAGGAAGTCATTTAATTTCTCTGTGCCTCAGTTTCCTCATCAGGGAGAATGACTTCTATGATCCCTTACAATCCTATGTGAAAGGACTTTGAGATCACTGAAAAGTTGGTGACAGATGTACTTCAGTTAAACTGTTAGTCCATCAAAAACTGCGTGCGGTTCCACCAAATGTTAGATGCCCAATTAATGCGGTCAGTATGCTTGTCTTCTTCCTAGAAACCCCAAGAGCACTAAAGCCCAGTTGGCTTTTGTTCATGGAAGAGGCATCTCTCCTCCAAAGCCTAGCTCTCCTGACTCCCAGTCCAGCACTTTGACATCTCGTCATTTGACAAGTTTTAAACCATTTGTTTATGTTCTGTCTACACTTGACCTTTTAGGCCAAGAACCATCCTTTTGCCATATGAATCTGACCAGCTTTGTGCTCATACGCAGAAATATACTCCACTTTGGATATATGTCCTTGGCCACTATGACTTCCAAATTCCCCTAGCTGTTATCAAGCCCAAACCTGACTTCAATTCTGAACTTGAATTCAATGACCTGAATTCAATGCTGCTTGTTTCCCATGTGCCCCATTTTCATAAACTAGGCTCTGTGACTGTACATATAATTAATCATTTCAGTTATTTTCTGAAACTCATATTCTTATGTTATTTCAGAAAAAATATTGTAAGACTTTTCTTTTTATTAGATAATCGTTACATTTTTCTCAAAAAAATTTTCTCTGATTTTTATATCTGTATGAGTCTTAAATCTTTGAGTCTAGGAATAGAAATTATACAGTATTAACACCTTTTAAAAATATTTCAATCTTAAAAAATACATTAAAATATTATAGTTAAGTGTTTTAGTTAAAGTGTATAGCGATAGAGACTGTGCCTAGGATTTCATTAGTACAGGAAACTTCCAGATGAGAAAATTCCCTCTGCTAATCCAGGTCAGCACAATAGGCACAGTTTAGAGTCTTAAAGAATTACCTGGAGAATTAGGAAGTCCAATGACTTACCTAGGAACACACAGTCAATTTGTGGCAGAGGAGGCTTTAAAGCCAGCTAACTTTCTACCTGAGACTGTCCTACCGATCATGACAACAGACAAATAAAATGACAAAGCAATAGAGTTCTTGCATTTTGAAATGTTATACTATTACATGTAATATTGGGAGAAACACCCAGGTCTCCTTGTCTCCACCTCCTAGATCTCTGGGCTTCTTTCAAGGCTCAGTGTAAGTGCTGTCTTGCGTCTTTCCCAGTCCTCCTCCATCTCAGAGTTTTCCCTCTGAGATGACCTCCGATTTACCCTGTAGATGTCTTGTTTGTATGGAGCTGTTTTCATATAGTCTTCCCCTATTATACTGTGAGCCCCTTGAGGACTGGCCATCTATTGGCTTTCTTTGTATCAAAGTGCCCAACACATAGTAGGAGCTTTGTAGATGCTTGTTGAATGTCTGATATGGTGTAGTGGATATAGAACCAGCTTTGGAGTCAGGAAGATTTTTAGTATCCTCTTACTATTTGCCAGGCACTGTGCTAAGCCCTGAGGATACAAAGAAAGACAAAAAGACACAGAGCTCACAGTCTAATGGAGAAAGACCACATGCAAACAACTCTGGACAAATAAGAACATGCAGATAATTGAGGTGGGGGATCAACAAAACTGTTGCACTAGAATTAGGAGGAATCAAGACATGCTTCTTGTAGAAGGTCTTAATTTCCTTGCCCAGTGGGACAAGTCTCTGGATTCTCAAAGAAAAGCTCAATCTCTGGCTGTCTCTGTTGAGATGGTAACTTTGTCTGGTGTCTTTAACCCAGCCCTAACTAAAAAAAGTTATGATTCCATGGATGTTGTGTGAAGATAGTTTTGGCCATAACAAATTTCAAATACCATCTATTAAGGCTTAGGCAGTTGCTATCTGTATCCATGGAAGGACTACTCCACTCCTGAACTCATAGATCCTTGAAGTATTATCTTACTCATGTCTCCTCTTCATCCTCTCCACCTTCCTCTGGATTGACTGCCATTGACCAATGTCCCTCCTAAAATATGATGCTCAGGACAAGAAATATTCTAACCTCTCATTTTGCGAAGACAAAAAGTATCTGAGGTACTGAGAAAAGGAGACAACCTGGGCAAGAGGAAAGTCAGAATTAAGTGTAAAATCCTGATTCTGCTACTTACAACCTGTGTGACCTTGGATAAGGCAATTCCCTTCTCTGAGTCTTAGTTTCTGTATCTGTAAAATGTGTGGAGTTGGACTAGATGATCTTGAAGGTTTCTTCCAACTCTAAATCTATGACTGAATAATTTCAAATAAAGGCAATAAAAATAACATTAAAATATAAATCACAGTTTAGATGGGAAAAAGTTCCTTCCATATGGGACTATTTATTAATTCAGTCCCCAAAGACCCTTAATAAATACTTTGTCTGCTTATCTAAATATGGAGGACCCATCATGTGTCTGTCAACAGAGGCACTGTGCTTGACCAAGACCTCATTACCCTCCTTCCCCACTTACAATGGAAGAAATAACAAAAGGGCACCTAGGTGATGCCATGGATAGAGTAGTACTACACCTGGAGTGGGGAAGATCTGAGTTCGAATTAACTCTCGAATGGGTAACCCTGGGCACATTTCTAAACCTCTTTCTGCCTCAGTGTTGCTCATCTGTAAAATGGAATAATGATGGCACCTCCCTCCCAGTGTTATTATGAGACTCAAAGAAGATATCATTTGGAAAGCCCTTTGCAAACCTTAAAAGTGCAATGCAGATGCTATGTATTTTTTTAGGATCAAAGAGATTTTATATTTTCTTGAGCATAAGCAGCATGTGAAATGTTTTATTGAGGACTCATCTGATTTATCAAATTCACTTTTTTTCAATACAGATTTTATGATAAAAAGTACAAAGTATTCTTGAAGCTTGTGGAGAACCAGAAAGAATACGCAGCCATCATGAATGAAGACATCTGAGCCACTCTCGGTTTGTCCAGAAATACTCCGTTCTGGGCCCTGGTCATTCCCTCTACTTGTGTAACTTGGAAAGGGCTAAGACCACTCCTTTGTCATCTTGAATAAAGAAACCTGAGATGTGGAAAGCTGGAAATGGAGTCTTCCATTTGAAAGTCCTTGGCAGTCCTCCTCTCACTGGGTATGGATTAGATGAGGTGGCCACTGAGGGTCTTCCACCTCTGCAAATCTCTGATTTGGTCATGGCTGATGATTTTATACAAAGCATTTCATCCATGTCCAAAGGCCCAGAGGGCTTAGGAATGAAAAGTGATTCTTTCAGATAAATCAAGCAGCTGGGCACAAAGGGCTGGCTTGGGTTTTTCATGCCTAATGACCATTTCATTGGATGTCATAAGATTTAGACAGATGACCTGGAGATGTCATGACACCATCCATTGGATCTCAGTGGAGGGATTGATTTCCCTAAATCTATCAGATCTAATTTAACTTTACTATAACACAATCATAGTAGTAGCAGCAGTAGCAGGAAAGATAATTTAAGAAATATTGGACTACCTGAAAACCATGATCAAAAAAAGAGCCTAACCATCAGTAGTAGTACAGCAGCAGCAGCAGCAGCAGTAGTAGCACAACAGCAAAGGCAGCAATAGATGCGTCTTCCTAACTCCAAGCCCAGCACTCTATCCACAGGGACAGAAAAGAAGAAAGAGAAGAAAGAAGAGGAAAAAGAGAATTAGGAGGAAAAGAAAGGGGAAAGGGAGAGAAGGAAGAAAGAAGGAAGAAGAGAAAAAAATTAAAGAGAAAGAAGAAAAAACAATGCCAAACCCCTCTTTTTTTAATATGCCTGTTGTATTCAGGGCACTGAGCTAAGTGGACGTTGGGCAAGGTGAAGCACAGTCCAACTCCTGCATTCATAGATCCTGCAGCTTTATAAAGGGATTAGAGACTAAAATGAAATATACGATATATAGTATGGTCGTAATGAGTATATTGAGGAATGACAAAACAGGGTTTTATGTGCAACCCACTGGCGTGATCAAGGCTGTGTAGTTTGTCCTTCATTTTCGAAGAGGACCATGACATCAGACAAATGATGGCATGACTTGCAGTTGACTTTGATTTGAGTATGCAAGGTCTCCAGCCTCACTTCCTCCCCCCATACCATCTGGGTCCAATGGGCAGATCTTCATCAGGATAACTGGAAATGATCTAGGATGCAGTGGGAGACCTTGGGGACCCTGGCCCTTTTAAACTGAGTTCTTTTCAGGTTCTCACTTTGAGTGGGTACTGCTTATTCAGAGAAAATAATGGCTCTTTAAGGAGTGAGCCAAGGGATGGCCCCTTTATCAAAAAGAAAAGGAAAAAAATCCAACTGGGAGGGGAAGACCTTCAGAGTTGCTGGCCAAAAGAGAAACAGTTACTATTGATATTCACTCAGTGATCAAGGAGAGCTTCCAGGAAGAGATGTTTTTTCAAAGACTGGATAAGATTTCATCAGGTAGAGAGGGGAAGGGGACACTCGAGCACTGGGTTCAGAGCAGCCCAGGACACAGAGGCCAGGGCTCAAAATTTCTCCAGTTTGGAGGGTTAAATGCATAGAAAGGAATAAGAGTTAGGGTTGAAAAAACAGAATCATAAAGGTGGGGAAAAGCCTTGGGTGCCACCCTAAGAAGGATGAATTCAGTTTAGGAATTGTCAACCTTGCTAAGTTCATTCTTAGAAAGACAAACTAAATTAGACTACATATCAGTGTTTATTTCTCTCAAAGCTTGTAGAACATGTATATAGAGATACTCATGGGAGCTCATGGTAAGACAACGAGCCCAAGGATGGACAAAGTAGACCTTACATCTGCAGAGCAGTTTCCTTTTGCTCCTCTCTCTCTTTCTGGCTCAGGATGCCTTTGTCAGTCAAAATTAGTCTCCAAAAATGTTAATCATGATATGAGAAAGTAATTTCTTAATCAGATAGGTTACAATCACAATAAGATAGGAGAACGTCAAGATGTCAACTGAAATTATAGATCCAGGATGTCTGTGTTTCCTCTACATGTCTATAAAATACCAGTATAAAAAAGTCCCACTATTCAAGATAATGTCTGGTCTCAGGCATCCTGTACTTGGTGGTCATAAACAGAAGAATGCATTTGGTCAGTTGTCTCAGGTCTTGAGGGTTCAAAATTGTATGGGGAGAGGTCTACAAAATCAATCTAGATTGATTGAAAGTTTCTGAGCAGAGAAATGAAATGAAAGAATGAGTGAAGGAAGAAGGGATAAGAGCAAAAGAGGGAAGGGAAAGGGAAACTTTTAAGAAGGTTTAGTCAAGGAAGTGTGTAGTATGTTACATCAGTGAGCCGTCTGAAAAGGAGGGAGAGGGAAACCATGTATATTAAGTATATCATGTTCTCTCTTGGTTTTCCCTTTCCTCCCCTACTTTCATTCCTCTTTCTTCCCTCCTTTTCTCCCTCTCTCAAGTAGGCACTGATCCTTTAAATCCAGAGCAAAGCCTCAGCTCTGTTGACAGATGAGTAAGAGGAAGAAAAAGTCCAAGAACTTGGTTTGGGGACTGGAGGAAGAAAAGAGGGCAGCAGGAAGGGAGTGATAACCTTCTAAGTGCCACCCTGTTGAGGGGGATTAGATGGGCTCCCCTTAGCCCTGGAGGGTTGAGCTAGGAACAATGGTGGGAGATTTCAGCTTAAAGCCTGAAAGAATTTCCCCCCAATAAGAACTCTTCCAAGTTGGAATGGGACACCCAGAGAGGTGATGGTTTCTCTCATTGAGGGGCTCCAGGTGCACCTGGATGAACACTAGCTGGGCATGCTTTAGAGTGAATTCTTGGTCAGGTACCAGCTGTAAGAGAGCCTCTGGGAGCCCTTCCAACTCTGAGATTCTGTGATTCCGTCCCAATTAATCTGATCTTATGTTTACCAAAGAGGTTGAATTTTATAAGCAGTTATTGGAGAGAAGAGCCAGAAACATCTCTTCTGATTGTGGAAGAGTCATTCCTTCAGTTAATATGCACTCATTAAGCTCCTACTACGTGCCCAGCAATGAACTAAAAGATAGGGATACAAAGAAAGGTAAAAATGAGCTCTGATCTCCAAGAGCTCACAGTCTAAGGGAAGAGGGAGATAATCCAGAAGAACACATCCTAAATCAGGCCAGAATGAAAAACTGGATCTGATGGAGGGGGGCCATGATAGGGTGCCTGTCAAAGATAAATGTGTGTGTGGCAAGTACACCTACTGGACCTGAGTGAAAAAATATAGAAAACCTTAAATAATCTAGAGATATACCATCCCTGGAAGGTCATAAGGATTGTAAAGGTCCCTGGGGGAAGGCGAAAGTCCACTGAAAAGGTAAAGGAATTTCTTATCTTGGGGTATAAATAAAGTATGTTTACACTTAATGACTTGTGAGACTAAATGCTTGTAAGGGTCTGTTAACAACCATCCTTTGTGGAAGTCCCAAATGCTGATGCTCCTAGGTGGTGGGAGAACACAGAAGCTAGAGGTCCCCAAAGTGGCTATGCCTTCTATTAATTTAGAATGGAGTCACGAAGATTCAGACTTGACTAAAAAAGACTCAACCACAACAACACATTTTACCAAGGTCACATAGGTGTTAAGTAGCATAGCTACAGTTCAAACCAGGACTTCAGAGGCCAAATCCAGCATTCTTTCCAGCACCACACCAAGCTGCTTTTCATGGCAAATGAGATTCTTTAAGGATTGACTTTTTACCTCCACCCAGTTAATGTCATCCTAGAAGGCCTAGGTAGGTCAAGTGAATTCATCAAAAAGTGTAATCTGATGGTGAAGATATCCTTAAGCAATTTGAGAGAATTAAAGCTCTTGATTCATTGGGTAAAGGCAGATGACTGCCCATAGGAAATTCCTTGTGATGGGCTAAGATGGAATCTGATGATCTCCGGGCTGGTTTCCGAAATAGCAAGCCAGGTTGAAGTCAGGCTGCCCAGTCTAGTGATGAAGGATCCCCAGCCAAGACCTTTCAGAAGAAATCAATTCTGGAAAAGAGTTTCTCTCATTGTCTCTTTTCTCACCTCTTTCTGGGCAATGTCATAAGTTTTGAAGATTCAGAGGGTCTCTTTGGATGTTCCACTGGAGATCAGCATCAGTAGTAGAGTCCATTGGAACCTATAGCAGTAACTAGGGAGTCAGGAAGTGAATAAACAGGGGCACCCAGAGGGAATAATGGATAGAGGTCGAAGCCTGGACCCCGAGTCAGAAAGACCCAAGTTCAAATTCAACCTTAGATGCTTACTAGCTGTGTGACACTACACAAATCACTTAACTCTGCCTCGGTTTCCTCACCTGTAAAATGGGAATACAATAACAGTACTCTACCTCCCAGGGTTGTTGTGAGGACCAAACAAGATAATAAAGTATTTAACGCAGCATGTGGCACATAATTAGTACCATATGAATGTTAGCTGTTATTGCTATCTTGAGATAATCGTGCTCAGGCTGCTGGGATGGTGTAGTTACCACCAATTTCATCAGAATGTTTTGTACCAACTGCTCTTGGTATACCATCTTAATAAATAACATTTTCTAAAAGTTAACTGATGTCTGGTTTGCTAATTAATTGTCAATGAAAAGCACATCAGTGGGGGCTTGTGAATGCCAGTACCAAAAATACAGCCCCTCATGCTTTACCTGAGTCGGTAAAGCAGCTGATAGTCAGCTGCACCCTCTGGGGATCCCAGTCTGCCCATGCCCATGTGGCCCTAGAAAGGATATTGTACAACAAAGTCACAGGGCTCTGATGAGGTTCCAATAGAACAATGTCATCTAGGCAAACCATTTAATTCTCCTAGTACCTCTAGGTACCTGACCCAGAGGAAATGATTAATAAATGTTGAATGAATGAATGAGAGTATCAAAAGATATTCTTTTAGTTGACTATTAAGGGCATATTCATACTCCTTGACTGTGATTCTTCTCCCAAGCCTGGTGTCTTAAGTCTGATATTTGGAGCTAAACACAATGAATGAGCTAATGGATGAATGAATGAGGAAGTATAGGAATTACAGAAGCATTTATTCAGTTCTTGCTATGGGAGATTACAAAAGCAAGACAATTTCCACACTCAAGTTGCTTATTCTGATAGGCAAAGAGACCACAAATAGGGATGTGAGGTAGCCAGGGAGGTGTTCACAGAGAGAATAAGTGGGATGATAGAATCAGTGATTGGTCTATCCTTTCCAGGAACGGTCTTGTAGATTTGACTCCTGTTCCTAGAGCTAAGGTTGGAAGTATTTGAGGGTGATGAAAGAAATCCCAAAGATGTCCAGAGAGCAGCAGTGGTCTGCTAAGGCTGGTTTAGGCTGGCTATGGTGAACACACAGCAGTCAGAATTCCAGGGGCCCACGACAGGAATGTCTGGTGTAAGACCATAGCTTCCAGGTGATCAGAGAACAGCACCTTTGGGCTTATTCTGGATAAAAAATTGTCTTTAAAAAGGTAACCTTTTTTTAGAAACTCTCAAAGACTTCAATGGCACCTCAACTTTAGAAATATCTGGTGAGTTTCCCAAAAGTACATTTTTTCAAACTATATCTTATGGAAAAGTCCTTTCCCCTTGGTCTCAGAAACACCCATTGTTTGCTCTACATCTGCTTTGAGAATCCAGACGATTGCTTCCAGACAAGTCCTATCAAAAGATTCAGAAAGGAAGACCCAGAAAGCAAATGAAAAACTAATGCAAGGGAAAGGGAAAGGAGGGGCCTTATGTAATATAATTATACTTAAGAGAGAACTCTAATTAATTACAGAAGAGTCAGAGCTGGTTTGTGTCTCCATAAATATGTTTGACTACTGTTGACAGTACTAGGAGGGATTGGACAGATGACCTCTAAGACTGGCAGATTCTATGAATATCAAGAAAAGGATAGATTTTTATAAGACATTTCTGTCTACCATATGGAAGATGAAAACCAAGTTTCTCCAATTGAGACCTCTTCCCCCATCCAAGTTTGGTATAAAGAATACAGAGGGATATTTATTAACAAAGGGGATGTTTTCCAAATAGCATTAACTTACCCTTGAAATTCATACCCAGTTTTGCCATTATAGAAACAGACCTTCAGATTTATGTAAAGACAATAAATACTGAGTGCTTAGAAATGTTTCCTTGTTTATAAATGTTTATGTGTCCAAGCCATGTTTTATTCCTTAATGGGAAAATATATTCCCCAGTGTCAAATGGAAGGTTTATGAAAATCAAACATACATGGGAAATGCAAAGTACTAGCCATTTGTTAATGGCCATTAATGACCTTACGCATAGGCATTGGACCTTGAATAAACATACAGACTATTAGCTTGTTTGAAATGTTAACAGAAGATGACTCATTAATATGTTAATTGTTATCTTGGCTTAAAAATGCCCTGTAAACTAGAAAGAATAAATAGCTGGAAAGCTCCTTCTTCTGTGTTCTCCTTATAGTTGTTCAAAGTCATTGAAAAATAGAATCTGTGAGTTGGAGGGGACCTCAGCCGCCATGACATCCTACTGTCCTGAAGAATATCCAATACATTCTACCTGACAAGCAGTCACAGGTAAGAGTCTGGTGACAGATGGACACCAAAGAAAGATTAAATAATTTGTTCCAAAGGCCATGAAGGAGGCCAAAGCAGACATTGTGAAGTCTTTAGAGTTTGGTCAGACATTGAAGATACCAAGGTCCTCTACTGCATCCTGAGCCATCAACAATCTTCTTGACTTTTGTCAACATCTAAGTGTCAGCACTGGACTTAGATGACTGGAAGAGAGAGTGAGGATGATGACTCGTTCTCCTGCATTAACCCATTCCTTTCCAATCACTTATACTTTGTTCACTTTTGATCACTTCCAGTTTAGGTCCTCACCACTCCTGCTGGTCTGGATTACTGTCATTTCCTATTAACTCATCTCTTTGCCTGAAATCTCTCTGCACTCCATTCCATTTTTTCCATTCAACCCATTATTTTTTTAAAATACAACATTAAATCATATCCCTCTCCCTATCAGAAACCTTCAGTGGTCCATACCACATAAAACACAAGCTCCTTTTCTTGGTTTTCTGTCTTCCATAAACAGACTATAATCTAACTTTCCAGCCTTGAGCTCTCTCCAGCCAAGCTGGAGGTACTCACTTTTCCCCAGTTTTGTCCTGCAGTCTTCTCTGGGTGCATTTGCATATAGTTTCTATCTAGGCCAGGAACAGAGGCCTAGTTGTTCCTCTGCCTGTTCAAAGCTCTTTCTCCCTTTAGTACCCAGCTTGGGTCCCATCCCTACCACATTTCTCCATTCCTCAAATCTAAGGTCATTCCTCTCTACCCAAGATACTTATTTCTTGTTTTGACCTTCTGTGAGTTGAATCAATGGCTTGCAGGATCATGATGTACCTGAGAGTCTCCCATCCTCTTTAGTAGAGGGTGAGCTCCTTATACGTGGGGCCAGAGCTCTTTTGTTTTTTTTTCCACTTTATATCTCTAATGACAACCACAATGCCTTTCAAACACTACAAGTATTTAATAAATATTTGTTTAGCTGAATAGTTGAAGTCTCACTATTCTTATAACCCTTCAAATATACTGGAAGAGAACTACCATAGACTAGCCAAACTAAGGGTCCTCTTCTCCAAGCCAATGGACCACCCATTAGATACTTAGAAGGACCACCCAATGGACACTTAGAACTGGAAGTCCCATTGATATCTTACATTCATTATCTTTCCCTCAATCCTTCCCCTCTGCCTAACCTTTCTGTAAACACTGAGGGCATTGAGGACATCACTGTCCTCCCAATCATCCAGGTTCTCAACCTGGGGGTGTTAATTTTTCAGTCTCTCTCAGCGTCCCTCCCACATCCAGTCTCTTTCCAAGGCCCATCATCCCTACATTGGCAGCATCTTTTATATACGCCCCTATATACTCACCCTAAGCCTGACCCTCCTTTCCTTGACCCTGCCTCCACTCTGTTATAGGCCCTCATCATTGCACGCCTCAATAATAGCTGCGAGGCGGAGTGGTAGTCTGTCTGCATCCAGGTTCTTCTAGTTCCAGTCCTTTACTCCAGTCAAACTCCTGGAGCCCAAGTCTGACCAGGTCACACACAGTCCCTCATTCAGTCAACTCCAGTGATCCCTATTGTCTCCTGCTTCAAACAGAAATTCCTCTGCCCCTTTCTGTCTTCCCATCTTCTTACACTCGTTGTCTAAAAAAGAACATTGGATTTGAAGGCAAAAAGAAACCTGGGTCTGAGGGCAGGTTTCACCTCTTGAATTGCTCTGTGGTCTTGGGCAAGACATTTAACCTATCTCAGACCCTCATCATCTGCAAAAGTGGGACAATGATTCCACCATGTCCACCCCACAGGGACAAGTGAGAGCATCAAAGATCCCTGGAACTGTGGCCCAAAAACCTGGCCTTAGATCCCAGATTTATCCTTTATTATGAAGGGGGGGATGATGGACAGATGAGGTATTCTTGCTTCCTCCTCTACAGCCTCAGTTTCCCCATCTATGAAATGAGAGATAGTATAGATGAGCGCTAAGGTTTCTTACAGCACTAACTTCTACTACTTTAATGCCTATGGATGTGAAGATTACATCCAAATCTTGTCAGTATTCTTGAGCTGGGAGGGCCCTCAGGTGTCACTTGGGCCCATTGTCTCATGTTTGCAGATGAGCCAATTCAGGTCCCGTGAGGTGATTTGTGCCAGGGCATAGGGATGGACAGTGAGTGCCAGGGAGAGACTTTGAGGCCTGGCCCTCTGCTTACAGAGCCTCTCTGGAAGGTAAGCTCCTAGTTTGCATCCAAGAACAGACGGGGGACTGGCTCATTCTTTACATTTATGTCTCCAGGCCCCATCCAGCACCTGTCACATAAGAGGCATCTCATAAATCCTTGTTGACTGACTGACCAAAAGCAGTAGTCAGCCTGTAAATATAAGGAATTATTCTTGTTATTCAGATCAAGGGAAGTCATACCCTAACACATATACATATATACACGTGTACCAGCACACATATAATAGTACACATACACACACAATATAGAAACTCAACTACACACACACACACACACACACACACCAGCATTCACACATTCACACCAGCCCCCCCACATACATATACTCATCCACACACTCCAGTACCCATACACTCACACCAGCATACACACATACTCAGACACATATTAGCACCCATACATTCACACATATACACATATATGCACACACCAGCACTCCTACACTCACACCAGCGTGCACACACATGAACGTACATTCATCTACACACACACATATTCACACACACACTCAGACACACACCAGCACTCATACATTCACACCAGCACACAGACATATACATATACTCATCTATACACACACATATTCATACACACTCAAACACACACCAGCACCCATACCTTCACACCAGCACACATATACATATACACATTCATCTGTACACACCAGCACACACGTATATACATACACTCACTCCCACAAACACCCCCCCCCCCACTTCAAGTTTCCACAGCATAATACCCAAGGGCCCAGCACAGCACAGCTGTGAGATCTTATCCCATATTCCCACATTTTAAGCCCTCCTGATGTTTGTCCCATGAAACCCTTTTCTCGGCTGCCTTCCTGCTATTTATATTAGGACTATAAATTCACTGCCAAGCTGGCTCTTTCTGTTTAGGAAGAGAACTTACAGGAAAACTTCTGGGAGAGCACAAAATGGGCAGGAAGTAAATGCAACATTGACTTTGTTATAAAAATGGTGCCTACAGTTGGTTAGGAACCCATTGGACAAAAGCTCAGACTCTGCCCACGAGTTTGTAATGCCAAAGGGCAGGAACAGTGTGGATCTCTAGTCTTGGCTGACCATTCCCCAACCCTCTAGCTTCATAACAACTGAACGTGAGACATTTTCAAACTGAGCAGACAAGTGACTTCTGCTCTCAGAACCTGTCTCTTCCTCCATGAAAAAGATAGTCAGGTTAGATGATGCCTCTGCTTCCTCTCATTTCTAAATCTAGATCTCATGAAGCCCCTTCCCCTTTAGAGCCCGTGTTGTCGTCTATGAAACAAGAGAGTTACATTAGATGGATTTCATACTAATTCATTCACATCATGGCCAAATTAATTTTCCTGAAGCAAGCCTGACCACATCACTAACACTCCTCCAAAATCAGTGACCCTTAATGACTTCCTATGGCTTCGAGGTCAATAAATACATATGTATGTATGTGTGCGCGCATGTGTGTGTGTGTGTGTGTGTGTGTGCATGAGTGTATGTTTTCATATTTATATCCCCAGTGCTTAGAACAGTTCTTTGTATACAGAAGGGAGCAGAATCAGGAGATTGTTGTATATGGTAACAGCAATATTCTAAAAATAACAAATGTAAAAAAAAAAGAAAAACCAAGGAACTTAGCTCCTCTGATCGATACAATGATCCAAGACAATCCCAAAGGACTCATCATGAAAATGGTCCTCCACCACCAGAAAGAGAACTGATGAATTCAGTGCAGACTGAAGCATTTTTAAATTTTCTTGTTTACCTTGTTTGTGTATGTATGTGTGTTTTCTTTTGCAACATGGCTAATATGGGTTTTGTGTGACTTCACATGTATCACTAATATCAAATTACTTGCCTTCTCAAGGAGGGGTGGGAATGAGACGAAGGGAGACAATTTGGAACTTAAAACTTTAAAGAATGAATGTTTTAAAAATGTTTACATGTAAATAGGAAATAAAATAAATAAAAATATAATGGGCAAAAAGAGCAGATACTTCAGAAAACACACAATAATTTTGCCCAGAATCTCTGTACTATTAGATCAGGGACAAACATCATGAAAATGGTAGCTTCAATAAAATGACATGGTTTAAAAACTTACTTGATGCCTCCAGGCCAGACCCCAGAGGACACTGCTAGCAAAGTTTGAGAGATCACTGAGGGTCTAGAGCTCCATGGAAGAGCTTTAGCTTTAGCTTTAAAAACATTAGTAAGACCTAGACTCAAACCCTGCCTTAGACACTTATTATCTTAGTGACCCTGGGAAAGTCACTTACCTTCAGTTTCCCCCTCTATCAAGCAAGGGAGTTGGGCTTGATGGTGCCTAAGTTTCTTCACAGTTCTGCCTCTTAGATCCCAGGATGCTTTGATTTAAAGCAGGAACAGGCCTTACAGATTGTCCTTGGACAAAATGTAAGCTCCCCGATGTTCAGGATCCTTTCATTTTTCTCTTTAAATCTATAGCATCTTGTAAAGTGTCTGGCACACAATGGAGTTTAAAAAATGCAAACTAATTTGCATAGAGTAAGCACTAAATAAATCCTTTCTGATTGCTTCATCCACCCCAAAGTGCTCATTTTACAAATGAAGAAACTGAGGTCCACAGAGATTAGGACAAGATCACGTGGGGATAATTAGCTAAGTTGATGCTAGGACTGGATTGATGAAAAGAATTCCAATAATAGAGAGAGGAAGGTGAAGGGGAGTATTCAGTCTAGGAATGATAGCAGAAAAGTCAGCAAACATTTATTAAACAGATACTGCATGCCAGCCACTGGACTCAACCACACCCCTAGGGTGGTTAGGGAGTTCACTTGATGCTCCTGGATGAATAAGCATATTGACTGAGGAAAATCTTCTGAAAACCACTGTTCAATTCCCTTGCTTTCCATTGACAAGTACCTTCCAATTGAAGATTAGAGACTCTTTGCAAAGAGATACATCACCCCATTTCTGAGCATAATGAACTCATTACAGCATGGTAAAAAGAGCAGCAAACTTAGAATCAGGAAGGGCTGGGTTTGAGCCCTGTTGGGGACACTAACAAGCTGTGTGGCCCTGGCCACACCATTTCTCAGTTCCTTTATCTCTGAACTCTAAACCTGATTTTCCTGATCTCATTGATGGACTCAGTGACCATCTCTGAATCTAGGACCCTGTCATCTGAATGGAAGCAAGAAGGATCACCAAAGCTGAATATTTCCTTTGAGGAACCAATGGAATGAATTGGTTATTGCAAGATATCTCTTTGCTCTCCACAAATACTGTGTGTGTGTATATACACATACACACATATATGTGTGTATACATATATATATATATAATGTATATATGTGGATAGATAGATAGATATAGGAAAGGGCTAAGATTTTTTGGCATGAATCCCCAACCCCCCAACTCTCACCCCAGCTCATGAAAATTACAATTCATGTACACCCGGAGGGAGACAATATTTGAGAATTATTATAGCTGAAAACATCCTCACCCTTCTTTCTGCCGGGTGATGAACGCTACAGAATTTCATTAAGTTTGACCTTATATAACAGACCATGTATTTAATAAATATATAACATGTTATATATAATGATTGTGCAACATTGTATATTATATAATTGTACACAATATATAATAGTATATATATACATAAGCCTACATATTCATACTACACATGAACACATGTATATAAATATATACATATGTGTATGTAGACACATATAGACAAACATATACACAACACACATATACATACATACACATATACACATATACACACACATATATACATATGCTCATGCACACATTATATACACATATACACATACTACATATGTGTGTGTACATATACATACACATACACACACATATACACACATATACTGCTATACCTATGCTTGCCTATATGGCTTTCAAGAACTAAAGATCACCTCAGTGCACCCAGGAAGGCTTTAGTCAAGGGCTGTGATACTGAAACGACAATCCTTTATTAATCCAATATTGGTTCATTTACAATAGCACGTTATTCAAAGTAACAGCTGCTCGTCAGATGACAACTTCCCTAATGCTCTTTAGTCAAAATGTTGGATAATGAGAACATGATGAATTCAAAGTCTGTTTTCCTCTGGGTCCTTTGCATTCAGATTAAAGGGGGTTTATTATATATTAAACACGTGAAGACTAATATTTGATTTAAAAGGATATAGTAAACAATAGAACTTCAAATGCAATTATGCCCATGGATGGGGATGGCACTTCCAGACATGGAGAGTTGAACACATGCTTTACAATGCACCAAAGGCAGATAATTATGCCCAGAAGTCCATTATTATGACTGTTGCTTAATTGGCGTTTATTTTTCCTTTCTTCTCATCCTAATTAGGCATTCATTCACCCACATGCTAAGTGATGCTGACACTTCAGTGACAGAATGTTTGCTTTCATTCACATAAAGCCTTCTGAGCTCTTTTGCCATCCTTTGTGGCCTAAAGCAAAGAAAGAAAAATGTTTTCAGCCCTGAAATGTGTTTTCTTGCTTTGATGAATTCAAAGAACTTCTAAGTCTGGTGATTAGAAGATGGTTGGATAATTTTAGGAATATAAGTATAGTGTATGGGGAAACCATGAGCAGCAGTGTGATGGAGTGGATGGAGTGCTGACTTCAGACCCAGGAAGAACAGGGTTGAAGCACCACCTCTGAAACATCCTGGTTTTTATAACCCAAGGTAAGTCACTTAGCCTTGTAATGTTCCAGAAAATGCTCTAGGACTGAAGGAAGCTAGCAATTTATTAAGTGGCTACTGTATGCAAAGTGCTATGCTAAGCACTTCACAGATATCTGATCCTCACTGCAGCTCTTTGAGATAGGGGCTATTGCTATTCCATTGTACAGTTGAGGAAACTGAGGCAAACAGGTTAAGTGACTAGCCCAAGGTCACACAGCTAGTAAGACTGTATTTGAACCTAGGCTTTCCTGACTCCAACACTCCACCTACTTCACTATTCAAATGCCAAGGAGTTGCAGAGGAAGGGCAGATCCTAGAAGTTCCCTATAGCAGTGAAATCACAGGTTCATTCTCTCTCCATAATGGAAATGTAAAATACAACAAATTGTGTGAAGAAAGAAATAAAGGCTTACAAAATGAGATTAAAGGAGATCTGTGGCACAAAAACTGTAAACTCATCATCATCAAAAATAAAGTGACATTTTACAGAGTACCTACTATGTGCCAGGCATTGTGCTAAGTACTTTACAATTAGTATCTCATTTGGTCCTCACTACAACCCTGGGGGTGAGTGCATGGCATTAGTATCCCCATTTTATGAATGAGGAAACTGAGGCAGACAGAGGTTAAGTGATCTGCTCAGGGTCGCACAGCTAGTCAAGTATCTGAGGCCAGAGTTGAACTCAGATCTTCTTGATTCCATGTCCTATCCTCTGCGCTACCTAGCTGCACATTGACCAGGATTAGACAAAAACAAAACCAAATAAAACCCAAGATAAGTGGGTTTTCTAAAGATTCATATTCAGGAGGAGAAACAGAGAAAATGTATCATTTTTATCTGGATTCTGCCTTTGACACTTAAAAATTGGGTAACGGTAGAACAGTCACCAAATATCTCTGGGACTCAGTTTCCTAATATGTAAAATGAAGGAGTTGGACTGAATAGCCCCTAAAGTCCCTTCCAGCCCTACACCTGTAATCCTGAGATCTGAGGTCAAATTCTACCTTAGTCTTGGATCCTGAGTACGTCACAACCTCTGAGGCTCAGGGTTTTTTTACCTATAAATTAAAATCCAATAATCAGTGAATCAACAAGCATGTGTTAATGAAGGTGCAATTACTGTGTGCCAGGTATGGTGAGCAGAGATACAGAGAATGAAATAAGCCCTACTTGCAATCTCTCAATGATAAGTTGTCTATGAGGAAAGCTTTTTTGCAAACTCATGAGTGTTATGTAAAATGCATTATTGTTTCCAAAGGCAGAATGTAAGTTCCCTGAAGGCAAGAATTTTTGTATTTCTGTCCTTGTATTATGGGTTCCCAGAACCATGCCTCACATACAGTGATTGCTTGATTAATATTGTTTAATGTTGTCACCTTTAGATGGACTAGCTCTGGGGGCTACCCAAACAATTCTATATCATGGTCTGGACAATAAGCATTCTTCATCTACTTGGGTTTTCCAGTGTAGATATTTGGGCTAAACTCTTCTAAGCAATTACCGATCTAATTAATGAGACTGCAATGTTCTGTGACCTCATACAATCAACACAATGACATTTACAAAGAGAAGCTTCTGTAGGACCTTACCATTTATAGGGAATCCCTCTGTCATTTTGGACTCTAAGCTTGAAATCCCTCATGACCGTGCCAAAATCTTTTTGGCAAGCATATACTTCCTTGGTTTGTATCAGGGGTGGGGAACCTGCAGCCTTGAGGCTGCATGACCTTCCAGGACCTCAAGGGCAACCCTTTGGCTGAATCCAGACTTCACAGAATAAATCCTTCTAATCAAAGGATTTGTTGTGTAAAATTTGGACTCAGTCAAAAGATCATGCCCAAGGACCATGTGGCCTCAAGGCCAAGGTTCTCCAACCCTGGTTTATATCCTCATTCATGTTAATAGACAGAGGGATATCAAACAAAATTATCTTTGTTTCAAATAATCTTGGTTGATTTTAATCTATACAAGACAGAGCTTGCTGAACGAGGGGTCTTTGAGGTGACTAAATGCTTTTTTTTCGTAATCAACAATGATAAGCACATGAGGATGTTATGATCACTGCCTCCTTTCTACCATTTAAATTTCTATCAAGTTTTCTCCTGCTATAGAGTTCTATTTGTGAAAACGTGCAACCTTACCTTCCATCAAGAGTATGTGTACATTTTTCAAAGATAGAGAAGTAAGGCTATGTGCTGCTAGTTATTGAAATTTCTTGATCATGGGGTGGGAGGGGCAGTAATAAGTAGGGGCTTCTTCCAGAAGATCCTCTCATTTCAAATGTCTTGAGAATTGCTGTGACACTACTGAAAAACAACTGAAACTTTATTATGTGACAGATGGTGAGTGAGGAGACAAAAGGAGAAGGAAAATATCCCCTACCCTCCAAAGACTGATGCTTTACAGAGCCTCTTCTTTTGGCCTCTCATCATTCAGCATGGTTCTCAGTGACTTGGATGATGTACTTTTCAGATTTGCAGTTAATGAGAAGCATGGAAGGAGAGTAAACACTAAAGAGGAAAGTCAAAATTCAAAAATATTTGAACAGATTAGAACAATTGGTTGAATATAATTAAAAGAAATTCAAGGGGAACAAATGTAAGGTTTAGATAGATACATAGATAGATAAGATAGACACATAGGTTAGATGATAGATAAATGGACAGATGAATGAAAGAATAAATTGACAGATGAATGAATGAATGTGCTAGAAATAGTCTGCATTTGTAAGAATGCAGGAGGTACACTTACATTGTAGTTGATCTGAAAAAAATCTGGGGGTTTTACTCTACAACAAGATCAACATGAATCACCAGTGGGATGTGGTAACTAAAACAATGGCTGCTTTCCCAGATGGCATTGGGAGACTCAGTGTTCATAATGATGGAGGTGATGATTCATATTCATTCTGCCCTGGTCAAACTACATTTGAAGTACTATGCTCCATTCTGCAAAGAAGACTAAGAAGGAATGATCAAAGAAGTGGGAGGAGAACCAAGAGAAAAATGTGTCACAAAAACCTAGAGAAGAGAAAGTTTCTAGGGAGAGATGATCAAGTGTTAATGGTTGCAGGAAGACCAAGCAGGAGGAGGAATGAGAAAAGGACATTAGGTTTGGCAATGGAGACACCATTATTAAATCCTCTTCTATTCCACTTGCCCTGACTATTCCAGTAAACTGACCTGAGCATATTATGAAGAGTCTGAGGACTGGAGGTGGGAGATGGGAGGGGGTGTGAATTGATTTGAAATCAGAAGACCTCGATTCAAATCTCATTTCTGCATTGACTAATTGTGTGACCTGAAACAACTCCACCACACTAGACTTCAGTTCTTCATCTGTAAAAATGAGGTTGGACTGAACAGATTCTAAGATCCCTTCAAGTTCTGCTTCTACAATCTCACAATCCTAAGACTCTTAAACCTGGAACAAGATAATGGAGTGAACCCAAAGACATTTGGGGACTGAAAATAGGATGCTATTGATGGCTGAGTTCTCTGCTCTGGAATGGCAGAAAGTCTTGCACGAGGGAGAGAATCAGAGAAGGTTTCTTTGCTGGGTGATGCAATACAGCAATGTGCGGAGAGTTCAGAGATCACAGCTGGATCCTGCTGGTCAAGAGTTTTGGGATGATGGGGAGTATAGGCAGAGTGCCCAACTGAACAACTGAAAAGGTCTAGTACCATCTGCTGGAAGATGTTGGACAGAGCTACATTTCACATGAGAGAGGACATGTTAAAAAGTGAGAAGATGCAGACTTGAGAGATGCTCTAGGGGAACCAAGGCAACATCTGCCACCTGGTTGTTCATCCTTCATTCAGTTGCTGAAGTGTAGGTCTGACCCTATCACTTCCCTCCTCAATAAACTCCAGTGGTTCCTTATCATCTCCAAGAGGGCAGCTGGGTGGGGTAGTGGATAGAGCACTGAGCTGAGAGTCAGGAAGACTCATCTTCCTGAGTATAAATCTGAGTGCAGATCCTCATTAGTTGTGTGATCCTGGGCAAGTCACTTAATCTTGTTTGCCCCAATTTCCTCATCTATAAAGTGAACTGTAGAAGGAAATGACAAGTCACTCCAGTATCTCTGCCAAGAAAAGCCCAAAATGGGGTCATCAAGAGTCAGACACAGCTAAAGCATTTCCACAATAATATTACTTTCAGGATCAAATATAAACTCTTCTGTCAGGCATTCAAAGCCCTTCATAATCTCCCCCTAACTCCTACCTTTCCAGTCCTCTGACATCTTACTCCCTATCACATACTTTTCAGTCCAGAGACACTGGCAATCTTACTGTTCTATAAACAAAACAGTCCATATCTCCTCTATGGTCATTTTCTCTGACTGTTTTCCTCATTTCCACCTCTAGCCTCCCTGACTTCAAGTCTCAACTAAAATCCTACCTTCTACAGGAAACCTTTCCCAACCACTCTTAAATCTAGTGCCTTTCTACTTTCAGTTATTTTTCTATTTTTCCTAGATTTAGCTCATTTGAACACTTTTCTTTTCTTTCTGTCTTCCCATTATGACTGAGCTCTTGGAGGTAAGGGACAATCTTTTGTCTCTTTTAGTATCTCCAGCGCTTAGAAAATATCCTGGAACACAGCAAGCACTTAATACAGATTGATTGATTAATTGTTGATAAACCATTTGTTGGTCCTACAGTAGCTCTGTCCCTCTGTCCTCCAAAATCAAGCAGAAAAAGCCTAATTCCTTTCCCTCGACATTGACATGGAATAAAGAAAAAGGCTGGGGTTGGAGCATGTCTTTTGTCTTTTTTTCAACAACAGAGCCTGGCACATAGTAAGTGCTTAATAGATGTTTACTAACTGACCTCCTATGTTTGGGAAGACTGGGATCTGTTTCTCTAAGAAAGCATGAGTCTCTGGTAGATATTGCTCTTTTCTTTTTTAATTAATTTATTTGTTTTTGGTTTTCTACATTCACTTCCATAAGATTTTGAGTTCCAATTTTTTCCCCCATCTCTCCCCTCCTTCCACTCCAAAACAGGTAGGTAATTGGATATAGGCTCTACATATGCATTCATTTTGAACTATTTTCATATGTCATGCTGTAAAGAAGCATTAGAAGCAATGGGAGAAGCAACATGTATCAGCAAGGACCCTGGCTACACAGGTCCTTGGATCTGCTTTTCTAAAAGGAAAGCAACTTTTGAGGGATCAACGATGTACTTTAATCAAATACATATATATTCCCTTAGTTCAAGGAACAAAGTCAGCACCCTGAACTTCAGAGAAAATACAAACAGAAATTACAAGCAGAAATTACAAACAGAAAGACCAACAGACAGGGCTTCCAACTGTCTGACCATAGACAAGACATATATCATTAGCAGAGAGAGAAGCACCAACATCTGGGTTTTCAAAGTCGTTCTTACAATGGCTGCCCAGAGTCTCATCTGGTGCATGATCCTACTTCCAAAAAATAAGCCCCAAAGCAAAACCCCGGTTCAGTATATATACACTTTTCAGGGCTGGAGGGCACAATCCTCCTGACCCAGTGCCTCCTTAGAAATTAACAAAAGGTGTCTGAGACCTATTAATGGGTGAGAAAGATCTTTAGAGTTAAAGATCTCTTGCCCCTACCCACCCTGAATCTTACATTAACCTTACACCACAAGAAAGAAGAAACAAATAAAAAAGAAAAAAGAGAGAGCAAATAATATACTTCAATCTATATTCAGACTCCATACAGTAGAATCTCAGTTTATATGTAAACTGGTTTATGTATGCTTCACTGGATGAGGAAGAATTTTTCCTAAAATTTGTCTTGCAGAAGGAACAAAAATTCACAATACAAACACCATCTTTGGACTCGAACAGCTCATGAAGGGATGATGTTCAACTAGGGCAATGTGGTTTTTTGCTTTAATCACTTTTAAATAAAAGTACAATTCCAAAACAAAGCAGCTATCTTTTAAAAGTTCCACCCTGCTCAAAAAAACAACCATCAAAAACAAGTGTTGTTAGATAGTTTTCTAGTCAGAAGTGAATGTACAGAAAAAAATATCAGTAAATCAAAACATGGAAATGATTCTAAAAAATGAAAAATAAGGCAATAATATTAGTCTTATTCTTAGTGAAAGTAGCACATGAGAGAACACTCCTGATGTTAAAATCCCTGATGTTTCCATAGAAGGAGATTCTCCTTCCAAGCAATAACCCTTCCTCCTCCTCCTTCCTCTCATCTCCTTCATGCCACCCACAACTCTTCTCAAGGGTAAAGTGCAGGTTAATATAACTTATTTTCAGCTTATATTGTGTACTAATCATTGCCATTGCATTTCAAGAGCACTAAGGACAAAAAACTTACTTAAAATAATAAATAATTATTTTTATAGGAATACTTCTAGGAATATGGTACCAATCATCTGATTTTACATTATTTCCTATGGGAAAATTTCCTTTGCAATACAAACAAATCACCTAGTGAACAGAATCTTGGTATGAATTAAATTCATAAAACAAGGTTCTACTACTGTAGGTATTTTTCTGGATGTGGACACCATTTTCCATGATGATTCTTTCAGAGTTGTCTTGGATTCTTGCATTGTTAAGAAGAGAGAGATCTATCAGTTAGGCATAGCACATTATGACTGTCACTGTGTACAATATTTTCCTGGTTCTGCTCACTTCATTCAGCATCAGTTCATTGAAGTATTTATAGATTTTTCTGAAGGCTGCCTGCTCAAGATGAGTTCTTCTGACTCCAGGGCTGACACTTAGCTGCCCACACAGTAAATGGAAAAACTGGCACTTGAACTCAGGTCTCATAATCTTCCATTCAACACTTCTCAATTCTTTTCTGCCACTTTTCACATTTCTCTTGATTCTTGTATTTGAAACTGAAATTTTCTATTCAGCTCTGGTCTTTTCAACAAGAATGCTTGGAAACCCTCTATTCCATTGAAATTCCTATTTCCCCCTGAAGTATCATATTCAGTTTTACCAGGTGGGTGATTCTTTGTTTTAATCTTAGCTTCTTAGACCTCTGAAATATTACATTCCAAGACCTCTGATCCTTTAGTGTAGAAGCTGTTAAATCTTGTGTTACCATGATTGTGTTTCCACAATATTAGAATTGTTTCTTTCTGGCTGCTTGTAATACTTTTTCCTTGACCTGGGAACTCTGGAGTTTGGCTACAATATTCCTAGGAGTTTTCCTTTTGGGAATTCTTTCAGGATGTGATGGGTAGATTCTTTCCATTTCTATTTTACCCTCTGGTTCTGGAATATCAGGGCAATTTTCCTCTATAATTTCTTGAAAGATGATGTCTAGACTCTTTTTTTTTTTTAAATCATGACTTTCAGGTAGTCCAATAATTTTAAAATTATCTCTCCTGGATCCATTGTCCAAATCAGTTGTACTTTTAATGAGATACTTCACATTGCTTTTTTTTTTCATTTTTTGGTTTTGTTTTATAATTTCTTGATTTTTCATGAAGCCATTAGTTTCCATTTGCTCCATTCTAATTTATAAGGAATTATTTTCTTCAGTTATTTTTATATAAATTAAATTTTAATATAATTATTTTAATTTAAATGTTAAATTATTTTAATTTTCAAAATTTAATTTAAAATTTAATTTTAAAACTGTATTTAAATTAAAATAAATAAGTTATTTTAATTTAAATATAAACTAAAATAAATAAGTTATTTTAATTTAAATATAAACTATTGGACCTCTTTTTCTATTTGGTCCAATCTGTTTTTTAAAGCATTCTTCTTTTCACTAGCTTTTTGTACTTCTTTTGCCATTTGTGTTAGTCTAATTTTAAAAGTGCTATTTTCTTCAGTATTTTTTTAGTCTCCTTTAGCAAGCTGTTGACTTGTTTTCCATTATTTTCTTTCATCAGTCTTGTTTCTCTTCCCAATTTTCCTCTACTTCTCTTACTTGATTTTCAATATCCTTTTCCAAGAAATTTCATGGTCTGAGATCAATTCCTATTTTCCTTGGAGATTTTGGATGCAGGAGCTTTGACTTTGTTGTCTTCTTCTGGTTGCATGTTTTGATCTTTCTCACCATCAATGATATAAGAAAATACCTTTTCACCAAGGAAATAATCTATAGTCCTTTTTTGTTTGTTTTACATCTCTTTGTTCATTTTCCCAGTGAATTACTTAACTTTTGACCTCTTTGTTAAGTGGAGGGCTCTAGAGGCAGCCACCCAATCCATTACTTGACTTTTGAGCTCTTTGGCTGTGGGGCCTCCACCCTGGGGTTAGGGCTGGGGCCAGATCATGATCCCCCTCAGCCATGTGAGAGACCTTTCCCACTTACTTTACAGGCTGTCTTTGGTGTTTGTGGGTTGAAAAGTCTGGAAACTGCCACAGCTGCCAGTGATTCAGTTCCCCAAGGCATGCTCCAAGTATTGTTCATTTTCAAAAGGCTCTTTTACCATCCATATTTCTTTGCCTTGAAGTATAAATGCATTTTCTGGGAGCCTTGTGGCCCACATGTTGGTGATAGGAACTGAGAACAATACACTGTGTTGAGGGCCAGGGTGGAGTGCGGTTGACAAGATCAGGATAGACCTTTGGGGAAACTGTTTTTGGAGACTGTGCTCATTATCATCCAGAATGGCTCTCCATGCCCCCCCAGATGTTGTTGTCTCTGTGAAACAAGAGAATTACAGAAAACAAGGGATATGTAAAATAGATGCCCCTAGGCTCACACCCTGACTGATTTAATCACTGGGACAGGAGACTAGCAGAATGTCACATAGACTTGCAGTACCTTGTCTATATAAACCCTAACCCTCAGATCAATAAAGGGAATTAGTCTATCTTTTCCCTCCTCCCGTGACTCTTTTCTTCAACCACATCACCATGTAGGGACATGGGCCGTCCACTACAACACTGGATAATGTTTTGAATGCATGACTTGGGGATTCAAATCTTACCTCCAATACATACTAGTTGTGTGATCATGGACATCATATAAGTTCTCTGACCCTGATGTTTTGTTTTTTTCATTTCCTCACAATTATAGAATGTAGTTAATAAGCATTTCTACCTCACTTAGTTTTTTGAGAGTTAAATGCAATACCATAGATAAAGTTCTATACAAATATCAATGATTATCTCTTAAATGAGCTATGAAATGCACTACATTTTGTAATAGATTTGTTATAACCAGATAGACAGACTCTAAGTTAGGCAACCAACATTAATAAGTAAATTCACAGGATAAAAGGTTGCCTAAGAAATCATGTCCACTGGTTGGTTTTTGTTTTTTGTTTTTTTGGTGGGTGTTTGTTTGCTTTACTGTGTAAGGTATACAAACTGTCAGATATCCTCATCCTACTCTCAGAGGTGAGTTAGGTTTCAAGAGTTAGGTGAACTACACCTCCCCCTCAGTGTTCTAATTGTACTCTTGATGGTCAGAAGTGAATTATTGAATGCTATCAGTTGGAACCTGCCCTGGTGTACTTCTCCCCAAGATTATCACCTGAGATTTATTGAGTCAGTCATCCTCCAATAAATGCCTTTTAGAATGGATATTTACTAAGGTGGTACAGTAAGAATAATTAATGCAAAATATTTCTCCAAAGATCTAAGACACCTTCTCCCACAGGAGTCAATAGTCTAAGGGATAGTGTGTTTATGATAAGAGAGCAATAGGAAAAAGGGATAGTTCACAATTCTTGGTTTCTGAAAGTCCTTTACTTCCATTAGTGGGGGAAGGGTCAAGAAGTTCCCTTTCAACATGGTGAACATATTTCCATCTATCCTTGACTTCCAATGATGCTGAAGGCCACCAAGTGATCCAGGTCTATCACTAGAACACCAATAGGAAAATGGCAGCTACCATTGTCCTGGGAGATATTAGGACACTGAGGAGAATATGGCAAATTCAACATCCTTAAGACCCTTTAAACCTGGCAGGATACTCCTTCAGTCAAAGGTGGAGGGGAAAAGAGATTAGTCCCACACTTGCAATTTTTTCTCAGGGAGGTTGCCTAGAATTCCACATTCATATTAACTTCCCCATTCAAGCTCCAGGGCCCAAAGGGCATTAAAAAATACCCATAGCTACTTGTCCAGTACCACTTCACTTTACTAAAAGGCTTTTTACTAAAGGTCTTTTTACTAAAAGACCTCAGTCTGAGGTCTTTTGATTGACTGATTGATTAAAATGTGTTATTGCCCTGTTAAAGTATCAGACCAAAGTGGGGTGGGCTGATTTTGACCCCACTCTTACACTGTTTCGAGGTTAAATATGCCAGCAGGAGACACCTCATGGAACATGCTCAGAATTGTCATGCATTTTGGTTCTGGTCAAACATATGGGATTTTGAGGACCTGATTTCAGACAGTACTGAATGGACTTTACATTTTGGTATGAATGGAAAACTTACAATGGTGCCATGGTCCTTCCTAACCCATGAAAGATACTGCAGGGTAAGATGCTATGTCTCATTGTGCATCTTTTGTTCTCAAAGAGGACCAGTGATGTCAGAAGGTATCTTGACTTGCAAGTGAATTCGATTTGAATGAGGCAGAGCTGGGCAAAGTCAACAGTTTCACTCTTTTCTCCAGTCATCAGAGTCCAGTGGCAAGACAAAAGTCAGGATGACTGCTGATAGTCCCAGGGGATGCTATGTCAGTGAAAAGATAAAAGAACTAGCTCAGACTCTCTCTTTGCTTCAACTCAAGTGGTAATTAGTATACTTTAAATTCTAGACTTTTTGTGGGGGGGCCTTGGAGGATAGACTGAGCTCTTCCCCCATACCACTATGGCTCCCACATCAACTGCTTAGTGTGTGGACTTAAGGAAGCAAATTTTTGCCCAGGTCCCTGCTGCCTTTTCTCTTTGAAATTATTTATTTGAAATTATATATAGGTGATTGAACACCAGCCTCAAGGTGAATGTGTCCAAGTTTTGGGGCAGCCTTGTAGTTTCAATATGGCCACGGACCCTGGTACATTGAGAGGAGCAGTTGGTTGTAACAGAGGCAACAGCAGTTGGTATTGGCAGATAGTAGAATGTTTGCTTGTGGAAGTGACTGCTTATAAGGCTCAGAAGAAGTTCAGGTCTGGAGTGGAGTGATTATGAAGAACTGAGGTAAAACATAAAATGCCTTACTTAGCAGGCCTGAAAACTGTTTTATGTTCTGATGACATTTAAGTGTCAGCTGCCCAGCTGATTGTAACAGTTACTTTAAGTTAAGCTACTAAATCTTGTTTAAACTCTTTTGCTAAAACCTTCATGTTTAACATTTCTTTGCATGTAGGAATAAATTACCAGTCCTGTATCTGATTCATATTGTACATTGAGTTCCATTTTTGTGCCCCACTTTTTGGAGAAACTAAGACATGAGCCATAACCTACAGCCTGAAGAAAATGATCCACAGTGGTGGGGGGTTCAATAAGCCCCAGACCACAAGCACAGGGAGCCTATCCTGAATCTAATTAGGGGCCAGAATCCATTGGACAGAACTGGATCCAAACGACACGCCTGAGAACAGAACAGGGAGTGGGAGCAGCACCCCCCAGGCCCTATGGGCCCAACAGCAGTTCCTTAAGATTAGATTTGGATTTCCCATATATTATTAACATGCAATGCTGCTACAAATTTAATGAAAAAAATAAGTATCCAAAGTTTAATAATGAAGTGCTACATTAGCCCCTTGCTATTATTCTGCCATGGTTAGCACAGTGACACTTAATACCAACCTAAGGATTTGGGGGTTTTAGATGGAGCTTTTCTCAAAATCTCTCTTGTGTCCCAGATGTGACCTAGATTCTTCCTGGGAAATGAAAGCACAGAGTATGCTTAGTGGTGTACCAAAAAAACCACGCTCTGCATCTTGCCAGAAAGAAAGGGTTCAGTTATTGTAGGAGTTATTTAGTCATTTTGCATCCAGAAACAAAATCCCCAATGCCAGCAGTTGATGGAAGAATGTAGTAGAAGTTAGAGACCAGAGTCCATTAAAATAACCACATCAAAATAATAAAATAGAAACAAGGGGACCTTCTTATTTTAAACAAAAGTCCAAGTTTTTATTATTTTTAGATGTAAATAATATTCTCAGTCTTTCTATGCTTCAAGGAGCCGTAAGTTCATCCATTTGAGTCTAAGCTCCACAGATGCTGAAGTAGAGTCCTCCACCTTTTAGGATGTGATCTTATGGATCATTATGGCAGAGAAGAGGAAAGAAAAAGGTCACCTGAAGGACTAGGTCAAGTAATAAGCCCCCAGGCTGGTCCTTGGACTATAACCACAGAATCTGTCTGCTGGATCAGATTGAAATAAGTGTTCCCAACTTACTAGACTCATCATAGCTTGTGCCTCTCTGGCACAGAATTCAAGAAACCGGTCATCTTAATGAAGCAATTGGACTAAATGATCTCTTAAGTATTTCTCCCCTCCCAAGTCTAAATCTTATAACCTATGATTGTCTGGAATGAAGGAAAAATATGGAAATACTCTATATGTTTTATGTTTGCCTATAACTAAGTGTGGCACATATGGAGATATGGAGCAGACTTCAAGAGACCTAGGCTCAAGCTCTGCCTCTGACATTTACTGGCTGCATAACTTTGAACAAGTCTTAAGAGTTGTTTAATTTTTCAGTGCCTCCAGGAAATTCTAATTTCCTTATCCAAGTGA
Organism: Potorous gilbertii; assembly: GCA_028658325.1. Lineage (NCBI taxonomy): Eukaryota > Metazoa > Chordata > Mammalia > Diprotodontia > Potoroidae > Potorous > Potorous gilbertii. Next base: position 679,670,477 of record CM053770.1, read on the forward strand.
AGGCAAAAACAAAACAGAAACAAAGACTGTCCTTGTCCTCGAGGAGCTTACAGTCTAATGAGAGGAAACAAGATGCAAACAACTATATACAAAATATATTGTGTACATTGTATACTACATATTGTATCCATTGTATACTATGTATTGTATCCATTGTATACTATGTATTGTATACATTGTGTACTATGTATTGTATACTACATATTGTATCCATTGTATACTATATATTGTATCCATTGTATACTATGTATTGTATACATTGTATACTATGTATTGTATACATTGTATACAATGTATTGTATGCATTGTATACTACATATTGTATACATTGTATGCAATATATACAAACAAGATACAGATAGGATACTTTAAAAATAATCAACAGAGGAGAGACATTAAGGCTAAAGAGGATCTTGAAAGTCTGGTAAAAGGTGAGATTTTAGCTGAGACTTGAGAGAATCAGAAGCCAGGAGGAAGTGAGGAGGGAATCAAACATGAGGGAAAGCCAGTGAAAAAGGTGGGTCATCATTTCACCACCAGAGTTCACTCTCCCCGCAAGACTCTCCCCACTTCAAATTACCACCCCCTCCACTCGGCCAAGGTGAGCTCACTGTCTCCCTCAGTCTCCCTAGGATCAAATACAGATTCCTCTGCTTCTGATCCCAATTTCCTTAATGATCTCTAAACCCTGAATGAAAGTCTGTGAGATAGTCTGAGTTAAATGGCCCTAAGCATGGACGTCGATAGCTCTGGGGCAGAGTTAGTGGTTTTATTCCTTTGAGTTCCTGTCTGCCTCCTATATCTTTTCAATGTTTCCAGTTGGATGGAGAACTGGACTTGGTGCCAAGAAAACCTGAGTTCCAATCCAACCTCAGACACTAGTAAAGATGTGTGACCCTGAGCAACTCACTTAGCCTTTGTCTGCCTTAGTTTTCTAATCTGTAAAATGGGGATCATGATAGCTCCTACCTCCCAGGCTTCTTGTGAGGAAAAAATGAGATAATGTTATTAGAGTTCTTTGCAAACCTTAAAATATTGTAAATGCTAGCTATTATTTCTAGAAAATGGGGGAGAGGAAGGGAAAGGAATAAACTTCTACTACATGCTGGCACTGTGCTAAAGACGACACATAGCTTACTTGATAGTGAGGGTTTGGGTTCAGTCCTGAATAATTTCAAAGAAATAAGTGGAAAGTCCTACTTCTCACCAGGCCATTTTTAGGAACCAGAGCAAAACAAAACAAAATAAGCACCAAAATAGCTCTTCCCAGAGGATTCTCATTCACCTCAGTCTCCAGGTTTTTTAGAGAGCTCCATGTATCACCTTCTGTTTTTCCCTTTAGAAATGACTTTCCCCCACTCTAACTCCTAAAACAAAACCAGAACTTTTAAAAGTATTTTTTATCAGCTGATTCTTTTACTTCCGTTTTGTCTCTTGTTGATTTCTCAAATACTAAATAAAATCCAAATCCTAGAATCTAAAGCTTGAAGAGACCTTAAAAGTCAAATTGGCCTCCAATCTCTTCATTTAAAAATCGTGACCCAGAAAAGCTGTGCCTTGCCTAGCTTACATAAGGAGTAAATAAGGAGCAAGAACTCAAATACAGATGTTTTTGTTCATTCCCTTGCCCCTCTTGCAATGTCTCCCATCCCCCCAAGTTGATCCATTCTGTCTCAGATACCCAACTCTATCATGTTTTAAAATCTTTCTTAAGCTTTTTGTTCTCTTTTAAAACAAATGCCTCTTTTAAAATCCTTGGTGACTGGCAGAGGTCAGATTAAAGATGGCTCCCACTCTTAGAAGACCTTAGCAATGGAATTTTGGCTCCTGGCATCGAAAAACCACTGGAAGGGGGTGGGAATATGAGTAGGAAGGTATTTAGCTTCAGGGAGGTCCAAGCATAGTGGGCAAGTGGGAAGAATGTGGCATGAAGCTAAATAGGTAGCAAGTAATGGACCATGGTCCAAGTCAGTAGGTAGTCTTCTTCTGGAAGGTCTGTCTGGAAGACAGAGCTGAGAAATCCAGTCACTGGCAATTTAAGATTAAAGCTAATAGTGAGAGCTCTTGGAGATAATATCCTGCTTCTTCAAAGTGAGTATCTTTACTTTTGCTGAGTTCTTCCCCTTAGAGGGATAGGGTTGGTAATAGAGGAAAGTAAATTTATACAGGTGACAGTATGTTCCTAGGGGGTAATGGACAGGATCTAAGTCGTGATTAAAAATAATAACTAGAATCCATGCTAGGTCAAGCCAGATACTTCCCAAAACAAATCCATGAAATAGAGATTTAGCACCATAGACCAAAGTTAGTAGCAGGGCTAGGAGGGACAAGGGAGAGATTCCAACATGGAATAGATTGGATAACAGTATGGCAGAAACAGGAAAATTCATTATATGCAAGGTTTCCAACCAAGATAAAAATCTTTCCATGTCACAGCCAACACCCCAGCTGTGTCATATCCCAGCTCTGGAGTGAGAAGTCTATAGAAATCGAGAGCTAAAATACTAGGGTTGAAGTCTCAGATTCTTCATTCCTAAAATGAGGAGGTTGGAAAAAATGATCTTTCAAGTTCCTTTCATCTCTAATTCCATGATCTGTGAATTTCCCTTTCTTCCCTCTTTCCTCATGTGGGCCCTCTGGGATCAGGGGTTGTAGTGGATTGAACCCTGGGCCCAAAGTCAGCACAACTGAGTTCAGATCCAGCCTTTGATATTCATCAATTGCATGACCCTGGGCAAATTACTTAACCTGTCTGCCTCAATTTCCTCAACTATAAATAATAACTGCACCTACTTCCCAGGATTTGGGTAAGAATCAAATAAGGTAATATTTGTAGAGCACTTGGCACATAATGGGAAGTAAATAAATGCTTCTACCTCTCCTCTTCTATACATACTAGGCCTTAGCTTATTTCCTAAATATACAATGGACAGTCCTTCCTCCCTTTTTTAATCAAATATTGATCTTGTCTGGAGTATCCTTCCTCCTCTCCCCAATCTAAGTAAAGCCCTCAGTTGCCAGAGCAAGAGAGATTCAATATGGGGTCAGGACTGAGTTAAGAGGGAGCTCTGCACCTTATTTATGTGCTGGCACCTTTGGCTGAAGTCTGGAAAAGCCTTTAAACATCTCAGAATCATGTTTTCAAATGCAACGAATAAAATTTGTAGGCTTACACAAGAAAGTAATTCTATGGGAATGCTAATACCAAAATATTGTTTAAAAATTGTTTCTCATTTCTTCTGTCACTTCCCCTTTGTCCTGGCCTCTAATATATTCCATTCCTTTTCAGCTCTTCCTCAGAGTGCAATGTAATTTAACTCATCTTTACCTGAAGACAAAACCCAGACAGCAAATAAACAACATTTAATTGTAAGCATGCCTAATCCTCAGAACGCTATGAAATAGAGAAGGAAGTGGAGAGGGGATAAATAGCGTCCAGAGCTAGTTCATCAGGAAATTCTGTCCAGGCAATTCACACCTGTAGCAGGTCAAGAAGGAAGACAAGCTCCAGCTGTTCATGGGTATACTCAATTCAGAGGAGCAGTATCTCCTCTTCCCTTGTGATCAGTTGGCTACTGGTGCATGGCCAGGGTTCTGCTGGAGCCAGCTCAAACCCCACGTTTAAGCTGATTGTTAAGCGTTCACATCTTGGAAATTAGCAGATGTTACAAATCAGAGCTTGATACAAGGGTGGGAAACCTGTGGCTTTCTAGGTTCTTGGGTGTGGTCTTTTGACTCAGTCCAAATTTTACAGAACAAATTCTTTTATCAAGGAAAGTTGTACTGTGAAATTTGGATTCAATCTGCACTTGATCTAGAGGGCCACATGTTCTCGAGGCCACAGGTTCTCCACCTCTGCTTGTAAAAACTAATAGAGAAATTATTCGTAATAAAGTAGATTAATCTTAAAAGTGTACTGTGGCGCTTTTTTTTTTTAAGGAGAGAAAGTTAAACATTTTCCATTACCCCCTGTACCTCCACTTCCCTCTATCCTCTCTATGGGGCTTAAAAGTTCTAGGGCTTCCTCTTTGCCACCATCCTCCCATTTCACAGGTGTCTACCTCATCTGATCCTTTAGTCTCTCTTTCCAGCTGAGAAAGACCCCTCCATCAGCCTTCTTTCTGATAAGGGACTAGATAAGACATGCCCTTTCTCAAGGTCTATCTCTTTAAGTAAGACTTTCTGGACAGGGTCAGGTAGTCACTCCTTTCCCATAAATTCTAATAGCACTTATTAGCTGTACTTTTTGTCATAGTACTTAGAATATGGTAAGCTTACATTATTTATCTTTTCATGCGCTCAATAACTGTTCTCTGAAAATGAAGTCGGGGTTGTCCTGGAGCTAATACATTCATGTTCTCAAGAGCTGATTATTAAAGTGTCAGAAATTAAAATTTTTTCACCTCAGAAATTGGCAAATGCTACAAATAAGAGCTTGATCCATTATTCTGTTGCTAGTTTAGACTTAAGAAAGTGATGGAAAAAATGTTAATAATGCAAATTTAATTTAAAAGCATATGCACACATTTTTCTCCAGAAAGTTGTAAAACATTTATCAGTTCACCCTTGAGAATAACTCTTATTTATAGACTACTTTGAGGCTTACAAAGTATTAAAAAAAACAAAGAAACAAACAAAGAACATTTGTTTTATTCTGTACTAAAGCCTTTATAAGTCCTAAAGACACAAATGAAAAAAAAACATTAAAAGGGTTAAGTCCAGTGAACATTGTGGAGGGGGAGAAAAGAAGGAAGGAAGGAAGGAAGGGAGGAGGGAAGGAAGGAAGGAAGAGAGGAAGGAAAGGAAGGAAAGAAGAAAGGAAGGAAGAAAAGAAACAGCAGAGGGGCAGGGGTTTGGGATCAAACCAGACAAAATATTATTACACTTTCATCTTTGGTTGATTAGGAACACAATGAAAACTAGGACTAATATTATATGAGACTCAGGGAGCTGTCTGAACCTGTTTTCCAATGCCTGGCCCCCACCCCGCAATGTTACCTAAGTTACCCACTTCCCTTTCTCCTCCCATTCCCCCCAACCACACCCTATCCAATATTTGTACACTGATTGGGTCTGGCCATGGAGAAATATGTTAATCTTTTCTTTGTTCCAATTTTTGTTATAGGGTTGATAGGTCTGAGTTTCAGCTTATTACATGCAGTAGCTAAGGTTGACTAAGTCATCAATGAAACGAAACAATTGACTGATGTTCCAGGTGATGGGCATGCTGTTGAGATTCATTCTCTTTAGATTTTCTCCATACATTTTACAAAACTCTTACAGGCTTCATTCATATTTATATATAAGTTCTGCCCTCTCATTTCTTGGTGAGTGGTACCAGCAAAATGGTATGAAACATTATGGTGCATTCCACCAAGGCCACTGCCATAACTAGGCAACCTAGGTGAAAGTCATGGGCTACTTTTCTGCTGAACAACCCTGTGAGACAGGTATTAAAAGCATAGCTATTCTTATTTTACATTCAAGGAAAGTTGAGACTTGGAGAGTTAAAAGTCACAGACCATGGTCACAAACATCTAGCTAAGTTTCATGGCCATAATCAAACTCAAGTATGTTGACTCAAGTTCAGGCCTCTTTCTAATCTACCTCTAAGTAGGTAATGTATTGTATGCATGAGGAAATTGAAACCTAGAAAGTTCAAGAGACTGGTCCAATCTAGTAACATCTAGAATGGGGAATAGAACCCAGTTTTTTCACAGCTGTTGTGCAGTCCTGCCATTTTCCCCCCTTTTAAATTGGCTGCCTCTCAAGTCATTCACTTCATTCATACAACAATCATTTATTAAGGACCTATATGCTGATTATTGTTGAGTCAGTTTGGTCATGTCTGACTCTTTGTGACCACATTTGGAGTTTTCTTGGCAAATATATTGGAGAGGTTTGCCATTATCTTCTCTAGCTCATTTTTACAGATGGAAACTGAGATAGTATTAAGTGATTTACTCAAGGTCACATGGCTACTAAGTGTCTGAGACTTAATTTGAATTCAGGGACATGTATGCCAAGCACTGTGTTAAATACTAAGAGAGAGTTACCACAATTATAGAAAAGATAGTCCATGACCTCATGGAGTTTATAAACTAGGAAAGAAGAAAATTGAAAATATCATTGGGCCTGGAGATAAGAGATCTGGGTTCTAATTTTTTCCTGGTATTATTTGCATGACCACAGGAAGTGACCTGAAGGCTGAGAGCCTCAGGTCTTCACCTGCTAAATGGAGCTAATGATATTTCTGTGGATCACCTTATGAAGGGGTCACTTCTACCTCATTGGAGTACATCAATAAAGGCTAAATCATCAATCTGCTGTTGATAGGATCATAGAAGGATTCTTAGTGAGTGATGCCTCTTTGGTCCCTTCTAAACACTGAGAATCTGGGATTCTGTTTAGAATCCTTTGTGTTAGAACCACAGAACAAACCATTTCATGAGATCCTGTTGGTTTAATGATCTCAAATAAGCCTTGAAGACAGAATCCCCACAATCAGCAGTAACCTCTTGGGCATCAATAAGTAATAGTTTGAAAAGCCTAATTGAGACTGCATTCAATTGGTGATGCCTATCTGTATCTTTTTAAACTCTGTCTGAAGGAGAAAGAGACAAAAATAGCCTTAATGAACATCAGAGAGAACACATTTAGATCTTATCCTGAATTGCAGGACAATGCTCATGTAGTCAGCCATATACTCAATTTTCAAAGAGCATCTGAAGGCAGTACAGGGAGGAACAGAATAACAGCCCTCAGCTTTCTATCCCCTCCTCCCTACTTGTTAGGGATCTTCTTACTGACTCCCCCAGTCTAAATGTATTGTGTGCTCAGGTTTTCTCAACCCAAACAAATTTCTTCTCTAGAAAAACTCAGGTAAACTAAGGAATAAGTGTTAAACACAACCCACAGTTCACCCTAGCACTAACCATATTATAATGTAATTAGGAAATATTTAGCAAAATAAAATACAACAAAACACAGATTTTACATTTTAAAATTAAGCCAATATGCAACCCCCAGGGATCTTTGTGGTTTAAGGTTTGGGTTTTTTTAGTTGTTTTTCAGTTATATCCTTACTCCCCATGACCCCATTTGATATTTTCTTGGCAGAAATTCTGGAGTGGTTTGCCATTTCCTTCTCCAGCTCATTTTGCATATGAGAAAACTGAGGCAAACAGGGTGAAGTGACTTACCCAGGGTCACACACAGTGTCTATATGAGGCTGGATTTAATCTCAGGAGGATGAGTCTTCCTGACTCAGGCCTAAAGCTCCATGGAATATGGCACCACTTAGCTGCCATATGAGTGGTTTAGTGATCCCATTTTCTGAGTTTATTACCACTGAACAATCCACAGCAATATAGACTAAATTTATAATTTCGCTGGTATAGGCCAGTGGTTATCTAAAGTTTCGTACCTCAAACCCTTTGCAACAACAAAACATGCAACAACAATACTCGTACTGTTCTACAATTATTTAGTGCTTAAGTTACCATTAAATAATTTTTTAGCTAGGATCATCCCAGAGAACTGCCATAAAACCCACTAATTGACAATTAATCACTAAAGGGAATTCTAAGGTGAAGGAACTCCCTCTGCTAATGCAGAGCTGCGTACTCTCTACAACATCTAGAATTGGAAAGCTGCCCAGAGCACAGACAAGTGATGTGATTTGACTGGGTCACACAGTCAGTCTACCCAGAGACAGATTTGAATCCAAGTCTTCCTAGTTAATTTTGATCCTTGGCCAAGGTCTATGTCTCTAAACTAATTCATATGAAGATGAAAATGACTATTACATTCATATACCACAACTTGTTCAGTCATTCCCCAATTGATGAGCCTCCCCTCAGTTTTCAGTTCTTGGCCATCACAAAGAAAGCTGCTATAAATAATTTTGTACATGTGGGACCCTTTCTCATTTTTATAATTTCTTTGGAATACAGTCCTAGAAGCAATATTGCTGGATCAAAGCATACACACATTTTATTTTAAAAAATTTATTTATTTTTAGTTTTCAACATTCATTTCCACAAGATTTTGAGTTCCAAATTTTCTCCCCATATTTCCCCTCTGCCACCCCAAGACACTGTGCATTCTGATTACCGTTTCCCCCAATCTTCTCTCCCTTCCCCTGTCCCCATCCTCTCTCTTTTCTTTTAGGCCACGATAGATTTCTATACTGATTATCTGTATTTCTTAATTCCAAGTTGCATGCAAAAACAATTCTCAACATTTGTTCCTAAAACTTTGAGTTCCAATTTCTCTCCCTTCTTCTCTCCCCAACCATCCCCACTGAGAAAGCAAGCAATTCAATATAGGCTATACATGTATAGTTATGCAAAGGACTTCCATAAGAGTCATGCTGTAAAAGACTAACTATATTTTCCTCCATCCAATCCTGCCCCCCACTTATTCTCTTCTCTCTTTTGACCTTGTCTTCCCTAAAAGTGTTTACTTCTAATTACTCTCTCCTCCCATTTGCCCTCCCCTCTATCATTCCCCCCACACCCCACTTATCCTCTTCTCCCCTACTTTCCTGCAGTGTAAGATAGATTTTTCATACCAAATTGAGTGTGTATGTTATTCCCTCCTTAAACCAAATGTGATGAGATTAAGCTTCACTTTTTCCCTCTTACCTCCCCGCTTTTCCCCTCCATTGAAAAAACTTTTTCTTGCCTCTTTTATGAAAGATAATTTGCCCCATTCCATTTCTCCCTTTCTCTTTCCAATATATTCCTCTCTCACCCCTTAATTTTATTTTTTTAGATATCATCCCTTCCTATTCACCCTATGCCCTCTGTCTCTCTCTCTCTCTCTCTCTCTCTATATATATATATATTATATCATATTTATTTATTTATTTATTCCCTCCAACTACCCTAATATTGAGAAAAGTCTCAAGAGTTACAAATATTGTATTTCTATGTAGGAATGTAAACAGTTCAACTTTAGTAAGTCCCTTATGATATCTCTTTCCTGTTTATCTTTTCATGCTTCTCTTGATTCTTGCATTTGAAAGTCAAATTTTCTTTTCAGCTCTGATTTTTTTGTCAAGAATACTTGAAAGTCTATTTCACTGAATGACCATTTTTTCCCCTGAAGTATTATACTCAGTTTTGCTGAGTAGGTGATTCTTGGTTTTACTCTTAGTTCCTTTGACTACTGGAATATCAAATTCCAAGACCTTTGATCCTTTAATGTAGAAGCTGCTAGATCTTGTGTTATTCTGATTTTATTTCCACAATAGTAGAATTGTTTCTTTCTAGCTGCTTGCAATATTTTCTCCTTGATCTGGCAAGTCTGGAATTTGGCTACAATAGTAGTTTTTCTTTTTGGATCCCTTTCAGGAGGTAATCAGGGGATTCTTTCAATATTTATTTTACCCTCTGGTTCTAGAATACAAGAGAAGTTTTCCTTGATAATTTCATGAAAGATGACACCTAGGCTCTTTTTTTGATCATGCCTTTCAGGTAGTTCCATAATTTTTAAATTGTCTCTCCTAGATCTATTTTTCAGGTCAGTTGTTTTTCCAATGAGATATTTCATATTGTCTTCTATTTTTCATTCTTTTGTTTTTGTTTTGTTATTTCTTGGTTTCTCATAAAGTCATTAGCTTCCATCTGCTCCATTCTAATTTTTAAAGAACTATTTTCTTCAGTGAGCTTTTGAACCTCCTTTTCCATTTGACTAATTATATTTTTTAAAGCATTTTTCTCCTCATTGGCTTTTTGGACCTCTTTTGTCATTTGGGTTAGTCTATTTTTAAAGGTATTGTTGTCTTCAACATTTTTGGGTCTCCTTTCGCAAGCTGTTGACTAGCTTTTCATGATTTTCTTGCATTGCTCTCATTTCTCTTCTCAATTTTTCCTCCAACTCTCTTACTTGATTTTCAAAATCCTTCTGGTGCTCTTCCATGGCCTGAGACCATTGCATATATTTTTTTGGAGGTTTTGGATGCAGAAGCCTTACCTTTGATGTCTTCCACTAATGGTATGCTTTGTTCTTCCTCATCTGAAAGGATGGAAGAAAATACATTTTTGCCAAGAAAGTAACCTTCTATAGTCTTATTTTTTCCCATTTTGGGGCATTTTCCCAGTCAGTTACTTGACTTTTGAATCCTTTGTGGAGTGGAAGGTGTACTGTAGGTACCTGTAAATGGTCAGTTCCTTCAAGGTAGCACAATCAAGGGAGAGGAGTTTATTCCTCTGCTGGCCCATGCTCTGGTTTGGAAGTAACCACAAGCTTTTCTGCCCAGGATCTGTGAGTAGGAATCCCTCTCCAGAGCCTCCACCAGCTCCACCAAGCCAGAGCTCTTCCTCACTCCAGGGCTGCCATCAGGACTGATATCCAGATCAGCAGCTCAATTACCCCAGAGTATTTAGTCCAGGGCTCCAAAAGTGGAAGCTATGCTGCAGTGGCTGCTACTGCCCTGTGGCTGAGGCTAGGATAGGATCTTGCTCTCTTCTCAACCAAGTGAAAGCATTCTCACTGATCTTGAAGCTGTCTTTGGAATTTGTGGGTTGAGAAACCTAGGAACTGCAGTTGCTGTTCGTGATTACATGTTCTGAAGCCTGCTCCAGTCCTGTCCATGCTACCATGCTGTGCTGTGCAGCCAAGGCCAGGCTGTGCTCCACTCTAAGCCCTATGCAATAGATCTTTCCTGTTGGCCTTCCAGGTTGTCTTGGGCTGGAAATCTCTTTCACTCTGTTGTTTTGTGGCTTCTGCTGCTGTAGATTTTGTTTAGAGTTATTTTTTACAGGTATTGTATGGGCTATGAGGGGAGAGCTAGAGCAGGGCCATCCTTATGCTCTGCTATCTTGGCTCCTCCCTCTGGTATGCACATTTTTGTAGCCCTTTGGGCGTAGTTCCAAATTACTCTCCTGAATGGTTGGATTATTTTGCAGCTCTACCAACAATTAATTTTTGTTCAAGTTTTCCCACACTTCCTCCAACATTTATCATCTTCCTATTTTATCATTTTAGCCAATCTGATAGGTGTGATGTAGTACTTCAGAGTTGTTGTGATTTGCATCTCCCTAATTAATAGTGATTTAGAGTATTTTTTCATATGACTACAGATGGCTTTAATTTCTTCCTCTGAAAACTGCCTGTTCATATCCTTTGACCATTTATCAATTGGGGAATGACTTGTATTCTTGACTCAGTTCTCTATAAGAAATGATGAACAGGAAGACTTCAGAAAGGCCTGGGAGGACTTATATGAACTGATGCTGAGCAAATGGAGTAGAACCATGAGATCATTGTACATTGTACCATGAAATCATTGTATGAGATCATTGTGAAAACTCCAGTGTGCAAAGAATTTTTCTGGTAGACATAGCCCTTCACAGCAATGCAAGGACCTAAAACATTCCCAAAGGACACGTGAGGTAAAATGCAATCCACATCTAGGGAAAGCACTATGGAACTAAGTACTATGAAGCAAAATATTTTCTCGTGTTATGTTTTGTTTTCTTTTGCTTTTTTTCATGGTTTCTCTCTTTCATTTTAATTCTTCTATGCAACATGACTAATGTGAAAATATGTTTAATAAGAATGTATGTGTAGAACCCATATAAGATTGCATGCCATCTTGGGGAGGGAGTGGGGGAGAGAGGGAGAGGAAATCTAAGACTCATGGAAAAAAATGAAAAAAAAATGACTAAATAGATTTTTCTGTCTCCTGGAGATATGTGCATTTAAAAAGTAGACAAGTTTACATTTCTAAGGGAATTTCAGGCAGCAGCAGAATCCAGGGGAGTAATTTGAGAGGATAAATGGCCTTTCCCAGCTTCATGAAATTCTATTATATAGGCAGCTATTTTGTCTTTTTTTATGAGAGAACCATATAAGGTATTTAAGCCTTGTGGCTCACACGCATCCTTTCCAGACCCTTGCAAGGCTTAAAAGGACAATGAGACAAGCGTCTTACTTTGCTTTCATTCTAAGATCACAAAGGTCAATTTTATGATATTTAAATCATCTTACTTATCCGTCAGGAGTCAGGCAGCTATTTCCCTAGGAGCTAAGAATAATTACTCTTACTTGTCTAGGCACAGACTTTGCTCTTTTTTTTCCTTCTCATGTTGTTCAACAATAAGACTTCCACAATCTGCTAGAAATATTTCAATGACAAGGGAAACTATTACATCAGTAATACCTGAAGAAAGGAATGTATAATAGAATTTTTAAAGCTCAAGAATCTATGTTCCAATCCCATCCCAACAGGAATGTGGGATGGGTAGACTGAGTATTATATCTCCATTTTGCAGATGAGGAAACTGAGGTTTAGAGAAGCTAAAGATTAAGATAAAGAAGAGCATGTTCCCAAATGAAAGAGCCAATTCACAGGTCCAGTGTCTCTCCCTTAAACAATGGTGACTCTCATAATTGTATTACCTTAATATCCTCCTTATTATAATCAAATATTGATCTGACCTTTAAATTGGCTTTGAATTACTGTGGTTAATAATGTTTTATATTTATTCAGAAGCTCCCTCTGAGATGATTAAATATTTGATTAACTGAAAATGATTATTATTTCTTTACAGAAAGAGCAAAAAGCTACCCTTTCCACCCAGACCACTTTCCCCATCTGTTTAAATATGTTAACATGTCAAGATGTTGATAGTCTCTTTTGGCCAAGTATCATGGCCAAATAAAATATGAAGAGTTGTATGGGGTGAAACAGTGATAAGATAATTGAAAATGTATAATTAAATATGGATTTGATTACAATTAGGAATGCAGCTGGATGATATGGTGGGAAGAGCCAGGAAGGCCACAGTTCAGATCAGGCCTCAGAAACTTACTAGCCGTGTGACCGTAGACAAATCACTGAGCCTCTGGTGGCTTCGGTTTCTTCCTCTATAAAGTGAGGATAACGGCATCACCTGCTTCCTAGGGCTGTTGTAAGTATCAAATAAAGGAATATTTGTAATGTCCTTAGAACAGTGCCTGGCCCATACTGGGTTTGCTGTTGTTCAGTTGAGTCTGACTCTTTGTGACCACTTTTGCAGTTCTGCTGGCAAACAGACTGGGGTAGTTTTCTGTTTCCTTCTCCAGATTGATTTTTACAGATCCTTTTACAGACGAGGAAATTGAGGTAAACAAGTTTGGGTGACTTGCCCAGGGTCACATAGCTAGTGTCTGAGGCTGAATTTGAACTCAAGTTTTCCTGATTCCAGGCCTGGTGCTCTCTACACTATACCACCTAGCTGTCCTCAAGTGCTATATCAGTGTTATCTATATTTATTATTATAGCCAAATATGCCATACTTAGCATATCAGAAAAATTAGACTCCAGTCACAGAAGTAAATGTCTCTTCTTTAATTTAGTAAGGGTGATGGTATTATGGAAAAATAGTCTCTTCCAGTGACATCACTTATGATTTATTGCACATAAATAATCCGGGTCAGGCTCTATGAATATGAAGACTTTATTTTTCCATTGCCATGACTACTTTAGGGTCAATAATGTGAAAACTGGGAAGAGGAATTACTGATCTTCACAGACATATCTCTCATTTATTTTCAGTTAACATTCACATAAGGGCTTCATCAGCCAATATTTAATTACAATTTTTCATCTACACACTTTCCTAAACAATAATATATAAAAATATTTCCCAATGAATTCTTTGCAAGCTTGTTGTAGCTTCGATACATTATTGTTTGGTCCTGTTATAATTGCCATCCATCATAAGCACACGTTATATATTGTATCTTGTGCCATGCAATCAATTATAATTCATTTGGTTTTAAAAATATTTAATGAATTTTATCTCACCTTTTGAGATGAATGGTAGTATCTCTGTAAATCATGAACTTGGATTTAGTTTGAGGGGATAAAAACCTGTAGCCCACATAATTGGCCACTATGTGTCACTGTTTTCTTTATTTCTTTAATCTGATTAAATATGTGGGCAGAAAGGCTTTTCATAAAAATAAAATAGATCAATCTCTTTAAAGAGTAACCTAATCTATTTTTTTTCCTAAAGAGCAGAAAAATGTCAATATATTACTTTAGTTAGAAGAGATTGACTTCTGTGTTTGTTTCAGGAAGTTAAACTAAGTTATAAAATAAACACTTACATCGGTCTAAATGTTCTGAAGATTAAGAAGGGAAATGAGGTGTATTTTTTTAAGATTTTAAACTTAAGTTTTTCATGTATGTGATATCATATAAATCATGCTGATCCATACTATCAACTTTTTAAATTGAATACTCATGGTCCTCACTAGTTTTTTTGTTTGTTCATTTTAACGGATAATAGCTGCTCAAAAACCAAATTTTATTCACTTAAGGCATAGTTCAACTTCACAACATTAAGTTATTATAGTTAATAATAGTTTATATTTGTTCAGAAACTTCATCTGAGATGATTAAATGTTTGATTAACTGAAAATAATTATTTCTTTACACAAAGAACAAAACCATCCTTTCCACCCTGACCATTTTCCGCATCTGTTTAAATATGTTTATTAATGTAAGTCAAAGTGTTGACAGTCTCTTTTGGCACAGAATTACACATAGATAGACTATCAAGAATTATATGGTGTGAGAAATTGCAGTCTCTCTGGGGCATCAAATTATCAATTCCATTGTAAATTTATTTTAAGTGATGAAAAGCCAGCCCCCATTGCTTCTTATCCTACCATCCAGCTTCTTTACGGATCACTTTTGCTTTCAGCCACCTCTTTCAGCCAATCTTAGTACTCAGACACATCCCTGGGTAATAGCTAATGATAAACAAAGGTTTTACATCCACCAAACTATGGGGCTACCATGACTTAATGATCATTCTCCTTGTAGGACTTGGATGTCACCAGGGAATGTATTCATTTCAGGTATTCTTCCTTCTTGTTCTCACTCTTTCAAATGCTCTTCTGGCAGGTTGTCTTCATTCTGAAAGTGTACTTATCTAGCCACATCCAGCTGATTCTCCTTTAACACTAGTTATAATCATTTCAATAACTATTTTTTGGAGGAAACTTTGAAATGTGCCCCCCACATTAATATCCTCTTGTATTGAGGGGCTGCATGGCATAGTAAAGCCATTCTTGAAGCCAGGAAGACCTGGGATCAGGTCCCGCCTTTGGCACATATAGTCAGTGTCATGGAGAGCAAGTGGCTTACTTTACATGGTGGAAAAGGTGTCTACCTCTGCTGATAAAAGGATTTTCTATACCAGTGAAATTCCTGGTCCAGTCCTTATACTATTATCTACTTAAGCTTTTCAAGTTCTTGACACAGACTGGGAAAACCCAAGGTTATATTCTTGGATAAAAACCTAATTTGCCTTGTCAAGAGTCCCCTCTCATTAGTAAAGTCGAAGCCTGGCAATCAGGTCCTCTAAGGCCAGTTCTTCCCAACAACCAGAGAGACACAGTGTAGGGTCTCTCCTCAAAGCTCTCAATGGATCCCATATCTTCAGGAACAAAATCACAGAAGGTCTCCCTTCTGCCAGTAATGAAGGCTCTGTAGTGGCACATACCCAAATTCAAACATGAGTCTGATCGAGGACAAATTACAAACAAAATAGGGTAGGAGCTCGTCATGATATGAAAAATATAACATAGTAAATGACATTTCTGTCATGCTGTGTGGACTTCAATGAGCTTTTAAACGATTTACTATTATCTTTGGCTGCTAATGACCCTTCCCTTATGTTCGAAGTGGTGGAAGTGCTATTACTTCCCCATTTTACAGATGAAACAACTGAGACTGAGAGAGGCTAACTGCACAGTGACACAGCTGGTAAGCAGCAGAAATTATGGGCTTAGCAGGGGATTTCGGGTTTATCGGCTGACTTTTAAGCTTAATTTGCATTATTTGCATTTTCTCAATCACTTTCTTAAGTCTAGACAATCAACAAAACAATACATCAAACTCTAATTGGTTGCATTTGCCAATTTCTGAAGTGAAAATGAAAATTTATCAATTGACTCCTCCAAGCTTGAGCTAACTCGAGCATACCTGTCTTAAATTCAGATCTTCTGACTGCAACTCTATAGTCTTTCTCTGTGCTTTAAGAGGACAAAAAAATGCATATGTAGTAAAAGCTTGTTGACAAAAAATCCTTACCATGCCATATGCCCCAAATTTCTCCTGCCCTTAGTTCAAGCATTTCCCATAACAGTGTTAAGATCATTCAAGATTTCATGACAGATATAGCTGTGGAGGTCAGTTTGAGTAATGGTCCACACTGGTTTAGAAATTAAACAAGGCACAAATTAAGCCCAAGCCATCTACAAATGTTATCAAGGATCACTTGTCCAAAAACCAAATAAGAGAAGTATTCCCTATTGAACATGAGGGTCTTTGGATGGTTCTTCTTGTGGTTGATTTTGTGCTGATTAAATCAAGCAACGGGACACAAGAGATTCAACACTTCCCCCAAGAGATCAGCCTGGCCAACTGAGTTGGGAAAACCAAAGGAATGAAGAATGCTTACTGCTTAAATCATGATATGAAATTGGATGGAAAAGACATCACACTGATTCATTAGTACATGATGCACATGCCACAAATGGGCAGCAGGTGGGGTATAGAAATGAACAGGATGAGGCAAGGTCCTCTTTTAGGTCTCATTTAGGAAACCAGAGCCTTCAGTGAACCCCTAACTTGCCCCCTCACTGTGAGACCTCACTTTTTATTATTTATTTTTTTAGTATCTTTTACATCACTTTTATTCCAAATACATTACTTCATCCCCCCAACACAAAAATCTGCACAACAAATAATTAAAAAGAGAGGAAAAAAAGAAAAGCAGATTAGCAAAATTAACCAACATATCAACTGAATAAGACATTATAATACAAAGTGCTGCAGACCTAGCTTTCACTTCTACAAAAGAAGGACGGAGGTGAATTTTCTCATCTTTTCTTGCAGGACATACTTAATAATTACAGAGCATTCAGGATATTTCCTCCTCCCATCCCCTCTTGTACAACGTTCTAGTTGTTGCTTATAGTATTTTTGTGATTCTCATTTCACTTTGTATCAGTACATATTTAAGTATCTACATGTCTCTCTGCATCTCTCACATTCACTATTTCTTATGGTGAGGACAGCCAGGGGGTGCCATAGTACACTGAGCACTGGACCTGGAGTCAGGAAGAGTCGTCTTCCTGAGTTCAAATTTGACCTCACATGCTTACTAGCTATATAGTCCTAGACAGGTCACTTAATGCTGTTTGCTTCAGTTTACTCATCAGTAAATTGAGCCAGAGAAGGAAATGGATACTCTAGTATCTTTTCCAAGAAAACCTGAAGTGGGGTCACAAAGAGTCAAATATGACTGAAAATGATTTATGTTATGTTGACCAGAAACTCAATCAGATTCAAAGACGGATGTAAAGAGTTTTCTCACAAATGTACATCTCAAGTAACTCATATGTATTATCTGAATACTGGACCTGTTCTGGTGAATTAATTATCATTTCCATGTTCCTTTGATTGCTTACAGACACTTGGGGGAAGCAGGACACCTACTTTTTTGAATCAGGCAATTGCACGTGTTCACTCTTCCCCTCCCAATTTGGAAAGTTCCTAATCTTTCATCCAATTAGAAATCAGATCACTGAATGTTGTATTTTTTTCTTTGAATTTATTGGTCTTATTAGATTGTTTTTAACATATAAAAGTCTGTTTCCCCCCTGTATTCAGGGTTCAGCCCTAAGCTGAGGAAGAGTGTTGGTACTGATCTGTTGAGCAATTGCCCTGCATTGCTTAATGAATCAATGTGCTTGGAAGAACAAACCCTGATTCCTCAGTCTTTTCATCTTTCACTTATCACAATATATAAATATATATGTATATACCCATATGTATATGTTGTGTGTATGCATATAGGTATGTGTATCTTTAATATGAGTCTTCTCCCTGTGAGGGTTTTGGTTATAAAATGGTTATATGGTTTCTAGAAAATTGGAATTTTGAATTAAATCTAATAAGATGAAATTTGGTAGGGATAAATGCAAAAAGGCTGACACTTAGGCTCAAAAGAGTTAAATTCACAAGTGTAAGAGGTGAGGGGTTGTGGTTATCCTTTTTTTCAAGGAGGACAAAAGACATCATGGGTGATGTCTTAACTAGCATATGAATTAAAGTGAGGCAGAGCTGCACAGTCATCAGCCTCATTGTCTCTTCCAGAGTCAGTGACATCTAGACATTGACAAGACAAAAGTCAAACTAATTGGTGATGACTTGGAATGCAGAGGATGACATTGGTGTCTTTGATGCCCGACTAAGCTCTAAGTGTTCCACAGTGACCACTTCAGCTGCCCTCACCATCATAGGGACAAATTGTTCTCTTCTGGCCCCTCTGTTGGGGGAAGTCTTCACATGCCTGGGATAGAAATCCCCCAACTCATTGACAATGAGGGGTGAGGGCTGTCACTTTGGCCATATCTGTCTCAGTGTCCTCCACTGTAAAATGGGGATAATGATAGAACCTATCACTTAGGATTGTTGGGAGATCAGGGCAAAGAAAGTAAAAGAAAGTGCTATAAAAATTTATATGTGTGAGTGTGTGGATGTTTTTAGTCAGTGAGTATGAGTGTATTGTGAAGGAAAGTGTTTGTGATTGTGAATGTATATTTTTGTGATTGTGTGTGTGATGGCATCTAAGTGTGAGACTATGTGAGCCAATGAAGGATGGTGGAAGGAGAGGTAAGTGTCTGTGTGAATGTATGTGAGTATGTGTATGAACTGGGGATGGGGAAAGATCCAACGAAGAAATGGCACCTGAATTAGACCTGAAGAAAGGTGTGAATTTCAAAAGAGAGATGCAGGTGAAGGACACTGGGGAATCTATTCCAGGCATAAGGACTTTGGATCTAGGATAAGAATTGGGATTCTTGAGTAACTTAGTTTGGCTATAATATAAGATACATGAGAAATCATGTAAATAAGACCACACAGGTAGGTTGAAGCCAGATTATATAGAGCATCAAATAAAAGTCAAGTGGCACAGAGGATTGAGTATGGAACTGGAGTCAGGAAGACCTGAGTTCAAGTTCGATCATAGATACTTACTAGTTGTGTGACCTGGGGTATGCCACTTAACCTCTGTTTGCTTTGGCTTCTAGGAGAGACAGAGAAGTGTCACAACAACATGGAATGGAGTAGAATAAGTAGATCTCCAGTAGGGGTGCCTAAGAATTATGAGGACTGAGAAAGGGCCATCAAATTAAGACTTGATCAGTGGTAACTTTAAAGGGAATGACTCCATTTGAGAGGATAGGAAAGGATAAGGATGGGGTTGAGAACCTAATAAAATTAGAAAGATAGGTGGTTACCTTAACTAAAATAGGGAAGTTTGGAGGAAGGGTGGATTGGGGAGAAAGATGATATCATTACAAACTACTTAGCTAACATAAAATACATATATTAGTCCTGTGCTACTTTCTCTTTTTGACCAACCCCCTCCCCAAAAAACCCCCAAACATTGTGTGTCTGTGACACTTCCTTGGAGTACATAATACTTCCAAAGATGGAAGTGGGGGTCCAGGGCACCCACAAATTGATGGGGAGGAGGTGCCTGAGGCCCATACCCAAGGGAAGCTGCAAGGTGGGCATTGGTGGAATAGAAGAGATAATGTAGTTGTATTGGAGATAAGCTATTGGATATGAGACAAAATGCAACTCATCTTCTCAACTTTTACATACCCCAGGGGAGCAAGCCATGCACTTCTTGGAGTCATTCCATGAACTTCACTTTGGAGGCCACTGGTCTACTGTTCTTTAATTTTCAAAGAGGACCAGTGACATTATGAGAATAATGTCTTGACTTGAGCATGAACTGGATTTAAATGAGGCAGAGCTGTGCAAAGTTGCTGGCCTCACTTTCTCCTCCAGAGTCAATGAAGTTCAGTGGCAGGACAGAAGTCAAGACCATTGGTTTAGAGAAGCAGTAAAGATGTCATTGGTGTTTGTTGAATTGAAACAATGAATGTTCTCATATAAGAGTTGTGACTGCGGTCACCATTATTAGTATTAAGATTCCACTTAAGGGGGTATTTTTATATTATTATGCAGATAGGCTACTACAGTGTATTTCATATTGATTGGCACAGATTATTTGGATACATTTTATCACACACTAGTGTCAGAGTAGAAAGGGGCTGAGAGTAGAAATCAGGTGATCTCCCTTCTTATCCTTTTTCCAACACAAACTCCTGTGATTTCAGCCTCTTCTAAGCCTTACCTTCCTTATTTATAAAATGGAAATACCACCTGAACTGCCTGTCCCACAGGCCTATCATGAGGATCAACTGAGAGAATGTAGGTGGAGAAAGTCATTATCAAGGAGGAGAGAATGACCTTCATTGATTGGCAAATACTTCAGAGAGGAAGGGAAGGCTGGAAGTTGGGAAGAGGTTACCACATGTGGTATCTAAGAGTTCACTTTGAAGGCAAACTTTGCAAACCATAAAACTGTATATAAATGTCAGTTATGTCTTGCTTGATCCTCACAACAACTCTGTGAGTTAGGTGCTATTACTAACCCCATTTTGTGTGTTCATCCTTCGTTGCCAAAGAAGACCACACCATCAGAGAAATGATGACATGACTTGCACTTGACTTTGTTTTGAGTAAGGGAGGGCTGTGCAGGTCACCAGTCTCACTTCTTCTCCAGAGCCACCTGAGTCCAGTGACCAGATATTCATCAGGATGACTGGAGATGATGCCCAGGATGAGGCAATTGGGGTTAAGTGACTTGCTCAAGGTCATATAGCTAGGGAATGTCAAGTGTCTGAGGTGAGATTTGAACTCAAGTCCTCCTGACTCCTGCACTGGTGCTCTATCCACCCCACCACCTAGCTGCCCCAATCCCTATTTTACAGATCAGGGCAAAGGGCCTCATAGAACATAAAGTCAAGGGCCACAGAGCTAGGAAGTCTTTGAGATGAGATTTTAACTCAGACTTTCATCCCTCAAAGTTCAGTACTACTCAATGCTTGCACAGCACTTTAAAAACCAGAACAACATACAAATGAAATGTATCTCCTCCCTTCCCCTTCCTGTCTTCTTCAATTGAGCTTAAGCAACTTGCTCAGGGTTACTCAGCTAGTAAAAGTCTAGGGCTGGATTTGAGTTCGGATTCTCCTGACTCCAGGGCAGGTGCTCAATCCACTATGCCATGTACCTGCCCCAATGTATTACTCCTCAGAAAGAAATTCATTCCATATCTCAGTCATGTGTGAGGAAAATATGAGGAGATGGAAACAATCTGGGTAATAAAATGAAAGATGGGAAATAGAGCATGAAAAAGTAGGCAGAAAGGATGCATTAGGAACAAAAGGAAGCATTAGCTAAAGAAATTCAATATTGGAGTCTAGATATCCTACGAGACCAGAGACAGAAGTGACTACACAAAATTATACACAGAATAAATACAAAGAATCAAGCCATATTTGTTTGGACAAATGTGAACAATGAATACTACCGTGGACAGAGCCTTGTACTTGACTGGAGTTGAAATCCCATACTCACTTAGTATGAGATGCAAAGCAATTCTAAACTTAACCTCTATTTCCTCATCCATAAAATGGGGATGAGAATAGCATTTACCACCCAGATTTGTTGTGAGGATAAAATAAAATGTCTGTAAATTTTTTTGCAAACTTTAAAGCAGTTTATAAAAATGCCAACTATAACTAATATTACTCTCTCCACCCAGCTGCCACCTAGGCATATCTGGGTTTACCTCAGTGGGTGTGTGTTATTGGAGGAAGGCAACAGTAGGAACCTTAGTGTCATAGATTCAGACCTAGATAGAATCTTAGAGATAAGATAATCCAACCTTTAATTTTACAAATGAGGAAAGGAGGAGGGCCTAGAGATTTCTCCACAGTCACACCTCCCATTTCATATTACCAGCCCAGATCCAACGCCCTTACTTACCCAAATAAATACCT
The DNA here is from genome assembly GCA_028658325.1 of Potorous gilbertii. Lineage (NCBI taxonomy): Eukaryota > Metazoa > Chordata > Mammalia > Diprotodontia > Potoroidae > Potorous > Potorous gilbertii. Next base: position 679,692,416 of record CM053770.1, read on the forward strand.
GAGAAGTTTCTCAAACAAACCTCAGAATGCTTTTATTTCCAGTGTCTGGTAATAATTACTTGTACATATGGTAGAATTTCAGGATTGGATGGGGACCTGATTAAACCACGTCTCACTGCACAATACTTAAGACAGGTGGCCTCTTTTTGCTTGATGATCTTTGTGACCAACCCTCTACCACTGAGATAACTCATTCCACTTCTGGACAGCTCTCACTATTAGCAAGGGTGTGAGTGTTTTGGGTTTTGTTTGTTTGTTTGTTTTTGTGAAAGGAAGCCTAAATTTTTCTTTTTGCTCGGAGTTCTATTATGTTCTTTGGTTTTTTTTTGGATGGTAGTTCAGATTTGGCAACAACACATCATTCTTCCTTTCATGTGAGTCACACAAAGAAGAGAAAGATGTGGAACAGGTTCTAAACAAAAGGACAAGTTATGCCTTCAGCCTCCCAATGACTATCAAGAGCCAAAGCAAACAGAATCTGTAGTCTTTGGATAGAAAAACTCTTCAGCTCTACCTTGCTGGCAGGAACACTTTCCCTCCTCCACCACCCTGGGCCTCCTCTTTCCCTTGGAAATGCCATAGTAGACTAGGGCAATATCCCTTCTTCCTTCCTTCAAGTGAAAACGTTTAGATAGCTACAGACTAATCCTGACTCCAAAGCTGGAAGGGACTTCTGGGGCCTGCCTGCCTCTCCAGTTCCCTCCTTTTACAGATGAGAGAACTGAGTCCCATGTAGTTTTATTTTTAATAACTTCGGTTAACACAGGTAATTTAGCAGAGATAAAATCTGAACCCTATTCCTTCAACTCCAAAGCTAGTATCTGAAATTAGCACAGTGCCTGGTACACAGTAGACACTTAATGTTTATTAGATTTATTGGATTGAAATTTGCCATCATACCATCCTGCTTTCCTAGACTTAGGAGCCATGAGAACCAGAAGGGATTTTGGTAACTCAGTGAGTCCTGACACCCACCCATTTTAAGGGATTTTCTATTATTTATTGTACCTTAAGGCTGTTTGCCAGAAATTGTGAAAAATGCTAGGGACACAAAGGTAGAGGCAAGCCCCTACTGTGTGCCAGCATGGGCGCTGGGGACACAAAGGAAGAAGTAGCCCCTACTGTGTGCCAGCATGGGCGCTGGGGACACAAAGGAAGAAGTAGCCCCTACTGTGTGCCAGCATGGGCGCTGGGGACACAAAGGAAGAAGTAGCCCCTACTGTGTGCCAGCATGAGGCCTGGGGACACAAAGGAAGACGTAGCCCCTACTGTGTGCCAGCATGAGGCCTGGGGACACAAAATCAGGCACAGGCAGCCCCTGCCCTCAAGGAGCTCTCCTTGCAATGGAGAAGACAACACGCCAACTACCTGCGACGAAGGTGACGTGTACAGGATCCATTGGAGCACAAGGAAGACGAAGAGGGACGGCAGGAGCCCACGGTGGGTTGTGGCAGGTGTTGGGAAGCCCCGCCCCCTCAGGTCACAAACCCGCCCCGCCCCCTGCCGCGTTCGTTGGCCAGGGCTGCTGGTGGGTGCGTCCAACACCGGGCTCCGCCTCCTCTACACGCCCCGCCCCCTTTCCCTCTCCCCTCCCCTCCCCCCTCCTGCGGCCGGAGCAGGCACGCGACACCTCCTTTGTGACCGGTGAGAGGCGCTGGGGGGCGGTGGCGAGGCTGGGGAGGGGCCGGTGGGCGGGGCCGGTGGGCGGGCCCTGGGGGCCCGGGCGCGCGGGGGGCGGGGGCGCGCGCGCGGGGGCGCGCCGGGCTGACGCCGCCTACGTAGCCCGCGCTTGCCTCGCGCCCGAGCCGGCCGCTGCAGCTCCTCGCTCCCCAAGCTCCCGAGCGCCAGCGCCGGCCGTCGTGGACGCGGGCTCCAGCTCCGGGCTCCGGCGGCGGACGAAGGCGGCGGAGGCCACGGCCATGGAGGGGCAGCGGCTGCCCCCGCAGCCCCAGCTCCAGCTCTGCGACAGCCTCATGATCTGGGTGAGCGAGGTGGGGGAGGGGAGGGCCGGGGGGGGCCGTGACCCCCGCCCCTCGCGGCCCCGGGACTGGGGAAACTGAGGCCCGGGCACTCGCGAGGTCCGGGACCCTCGCGGGCCTCGGCCTGCGCCGGTTCAGGGGCACGTCCGGGGCCCCTCGCCGGCCGGAGCCGCACACCTGGGCGCGGAGGAGCCTGGCGGGGCCGAGGTGGGGGCTGGGGGGCCGGGAGCCCCCTCCCCCCGCCGACCCCCGCCCGGGCCCCCGAGAGGAGCGCCGATGGCGCGGGGAGCCGCTGCAGGCTCGGAACCGAGGGTGGGCCGGGCAGGGTGGCTCCGTCCGTCTGTCCGCACGAGGACGTGCGTGGGCACAGACGGCCACGCGTGCGTGTATCCCAACAGCCCACCTGCGGGACGGTGGAACCGAGGTGTGTGCGCGCGCGCGTGCGTGTGTGTGTGTGCGTGTGTGCGCGCGTGTGTGTGTGCGTGTTTGTGTGTGTGTGCGCACACATGTATGCGGGTGTACGTCCCACAAGGGCCTGCCTGGTGCGCGTGTTTCCTGGTGTCAAAGGGCAGGCCGTGGGGTTCGGGGTCCATCTGTCAGGAGCTTTGCGTGGCGTGTTTCTTGTCCCAACCCGACTGCCTCGGAAGCCGGTCACTGGTAACACGCATTCCCTGGAGATACCCTGGCCGTGTGCGTGTGGAGAGGTTCCTCAAAATAGATAGGATTGTTCGTATTAGACCGAGAAAGACTTAATTAGGTGTTCGAAAAGACGTGTAAAGTTTCTAGATTACAAATTAGCAGGTTGTTTAACTGTAATAATCACTTGGCGGATAGATATTTGAGTTTAGAAACTGTAGTCAGCATCACCTTTAGGTCGGTCTTGTTAAAGACAATCTCATATTGTTACATTGTAACTCACTACTGACCAAGGTGGGGAATTTAGGTCTTTATGATGTCATTGGCATATGCTCATTTTCTCTGACTGTGTTTTAAGGCTTTAGAATAGTATGAACGCTAGCACCTAGCAAAAAATACTATGTGTGTGTTGCATTTTAACTGGGTCTTGGAGGCAAGGTTGGATTTAGGATTCTATTAAGAGAGGGAACTCCCAGATGAAGAGACTCTCCCCACCTATTTTAGTCAGCAAGCATTTATTTAGCCCTTATTTTTGTGCCAATCCCTGTTCCAAGCATGGTGAATACAATGAGAAGCAAAACCAGTCTTTGTTATCAAGGAATTCATATTTTAACGAGGGAGACAACATTCAAAATATCTGTGTGCATGCAAGATCTGTCCATTCTAAATGGAAGAATTTCAGGCATGAAGGCAGTAGCATTTGGGGGTAAGGGTTGGGAGACCAGGAAAAATCTTCTGGAAAGGGTGGAATTTGACTCTTGAAGGAAGACAGGCTGAAGTGAGGAGGAAGAAAGTTCCAAGCACAAAGGCTGACAGCCACAGATGCTAAGAAATTAAGTGACCTATTCCAGGAAATCCAAGCAGGTCAGTGTAACTGGATTGGAGCAAAATGGTGGAGGGGAACACTAGATGTTTAATGCTAAACAGAACTTGTTTTTATGTTTTAATCCTGAAAGTAAATAGGGATCTAGTGAAGTTTGAGTATTGAGTGAGTGTAGAGTGGCATTTTAGCTCCTAAGAGGAAGTGGATTGGAGTGGGCAGAGAGACTTGAGGCAAGGAAGCCAGTCAGAAAGGACCCCATGCAAGAATTCTAACTCTGAGTCTTCTTATCCTTCCCAAAATATGCTGTCTGGAGCTAGACATACAGTATTCTCAATGGGGTCTGGCCAGATCTGTATCTCTCTAGGTCTGGACATCTGCCTAGAGTGGTCATGAGTCTAACGGGATGCTGTCTCTTGATGCTGTTGATTCATTGAGCTAAATCAACAGCATCATGTCATTTTCAAATGAACTGTTTTCTAGTTTCCCCTCACTCCAATCTTGTCTTTGTGAAGATGATGCTTTTTAACTGAAGTGTAAGAGATATTTGTCCTGACTAAATTTCTTCTTGCTGGATTTGATACAGGGTCCTGGCTTGTTGAAGGCTTTTTTTTTTCTTTTGGGTTTTGTTTTTTAATTGCCCTCTATGTGGCAGCAATCTCTCTGCCCGGTGTGTTTTCTGCACACTTGATGGTTGTAGAGGATTGCACATGAAGAGTGGGCCAAGAGGAAAGCACCTACCTAGGCATGACATAGCTAAGGTATAGGTCATGATGATGGTGGCTTTTGAAAGAAAGCAATTGATAGGAAAGACTTGGGATCCTTAGCACTAAATGAAAGTAAAGAATCTGAAGTTTTTGGGTGACTCGAAGAATGTACCATTACTAGAAATAAAATCTGGAGGAAGAGCAGGTTTGGCAGGGGTGTGGAATGAGGGTTTGAAAAACTACTGGGACATCTCTTGGTGTGTACCAGGTACTTTCAAATACATTGGAACCCTGGAGTGGGAGAGATCAGAGCCTGAGAGAACTCAGAGCTGTGTGTGTGTGTGTATATCTATAGGTATGTGTATACATATTTCCAAATATATTTCCACACATATATATTCACACACATTTAAATGTCAAACAAAGAGAATAGTAGTTATTGCGGGAATAGCTGAGATCTCTGAGGAAAATCCCTGTAGACAGAAAAGAGCAGGCAGCACCAAGGACAGAAGAATTCCAGGTCTCTTTTGGGTTGTGTAAGACAGCAGAGTCCCACTGGGCCCTACAGGCTCACTAGTAAAAATGTTCCAAGGGCCTGGTAGGGAAGCTGTTGATCAGGTGCAGGCTAGAGAAGAGGGATTAGATTAGAAGCAGCATTTGACACTCTCAATAATTTGCTTTCAATCTTATCTTAGAGTAAAGCAAATAAGATCAATTCCCAGGACTAGATTGTCCTTTGTCGTACCACTGGGATTAGTGGAGGACCTGCTTTGTTGCCGTGTTAGGATATCTGTTATTTTTGGGTCACACACTAAAGAGGCTTTGCTCTTAAATCTCATTGTTAAGAAGTAAGTATGAAGAAGTGTGTTCCCTCCCTCCCTCTCTTCCTCCATCACCCAGCCCTTTCTCTGCCTCTCACCCTCTGTACTTGCAGTTTTTTAATTCGTCTACTGGACTTGGTTATATAATCTTTCAATTTACCCAAATGAAATTACATTTTACTCTTATCTAATTTATTTTGTAGCTAAATTAAGCTCTGCCAAGAAGCACTTCTATCTTTTATGACTGGGGGGGGGTGGTTGGAGGGAGAAACTGACCTCAATATGGGCATTGTGGGCATTGAGGCAGATTCTTAGCTAGGGAAAGAAGAATTAGCTCATGATGTTTTACATAATATCATACCTGTCCAAAATGATCTGATTTTTTTCCCACAGATTTCAGCAAATAGTACACTAATGGAATAGTATATAAGGTAGTATGTAAGAGTAAGTCGTTTAAGTTCTGTTCCATTGATTCCTGGAGGGGCTGAGGGATTCAAAGTCTATCCTTGGGGGCATATTGATAATAAGCCTTTTCCACTTTTGTCTGCTTTCCACTTTTGTCTGCACCATCATTTTCGGATTCAGCATTAACTGTAGAGAGAAGGGCAGGCTCAGGCAACTGGGTGGTGGAGTAGATAGCAACACTTTGAGTCTGGACGATTGAGTCTGGACAATTGAGTTCAAATTTTGCATGATCCTGGGCAAATTACTTAACCTCTCTCAGCCTTAGTTTCCTCGTTTGTAAAAAAGGGTATGTAATAGCATCTACCTACCTCACAGGGCTGTTGTGAGGACCAGTCAAGATAACGTTTGTAAAGCACTTTGCAAATCTTAAAAATACGTGTACATACTATCTCTTATAGTCTAAGCTTAGCAATAACAGCCTGTTTTCAAAAAATAAGACGCCTCATGGGGGAACTGAGATGGCAGTAGGATTTTTATGAGGGTTGAGAAGGTGGTAAACTGAGGAATTTGAGCCTTGACCAAAAGATCATTTGATCTGGAGGAAGTGGGAGAATGATGCCCTGAAAGGAGATATTGTTAACGTTTGAGAGGGAATTGGGATCAGGTGAAACAGAATGGGAGTTGGAAATGAAATTCTATCACTGAGTTGTGGAAATTTGGGGAAGAAAGTCTTGCCAGACTAAAAGAGGGTCACACTTAAATTTCTCTGGCAGTCAATAAATGCTGATTTTTTTTAAAGGGGGAGTTAATTTCTCACTTCAGTCATTTCACTGTAAGATTTAATTTCTCCCTATGGTAGAGTTAGACCTGTAAGGCTCCCCCCCACGCAGGTCACTTGTGCATAGAAACCAGTGTGTTTAGGAATAGTGTCAAATTGAAATGGAAGAATACAAAATGGAAGCCACCACAGAGGAGGCTTGATTTCTCATGCCCTGAGGGAAGTTTACAAAGTCCTGTTACAGGTTAACTAGCCTCAGGCTAGCCCTGGCATCAGGCCATCTTGTCAGACTGCCTTTCTGTCTTATTTTCAAAACTAAATGACATACTTTGCAAACAGTTTTATACTTGAAGTTTCTAGCCTTGGGCTTCTCGTAAGGTGGTAATGTGTGAGTGGAATTTTAAAGTCACAAATGGGGAGGAGAGAGGGACCTACTTTTTAAAAAAAGTTTGTGACTTAAAATATGATATTTCCATTGAGCAGTTTTTAAAAGTAGCTTTTACCTAGGGGATATTTTGAAAGATCATATAAGCATTCTTCATATTTTTACCCTTACCTTACTAAAAATACCCCCATTCCCCAATCCAGGGAGGCCTGTTGCTCTTTTTTGTAGAAAAGAAACATGCCATAAAAGTGTGTATGTGTGTGTGTGTTTGTTTTGCTGTCTCATTGATTTTTATGAAACTTATGTGGATTATTATTTTTATTTAATATATTTTGTGACCAGGGAAATTTGATGATTGAATTTGTTGGGGTCTTTATATAAGGTATTTTTTATTTGCTTTTTCCCCTTTTCCTCCTCTCTCTTGTTTTACATGTCAGATTGATTATGAGTAATATTGTACTGGTTGCAGAAGGAAAATATCTCATTCTTCTTTTTGTTCTTTAGTTGCAGACATTTAATACTGCTGCCCCTTGTAAGAATGTCCGGCAATTAACAAATGGGGTTGCCATGGCACAAGTTCTTCATCAGATGTAAGTAGCAATTGGTGATTGTGGTGCAGAATACTTGAGAAGGTATTAGTACACTGGATCTTCTGTGCTTGGTTATCTTCTCTTTGAGCATTTCAGTGTCCTTTCTAATAAGGGTTTTTTTGGTCTCTTTTTTTTCTTAAGGACCTTTAACATTCACTTAATCTCATACAGTATTTATTAACTATCTACTGTGTGCCATGCACCAAGCTAATGAGGGCTGGGGATTCAGTGACAAAAACACAAACCAAACAGATTTGATTGGGAGGGAGAAATGTACGTACAGAGAAGTAAGCACACGATATGTATAAAGTCATTTTGTAGGCCTGGAAGAGCACTTGGAGGGGGGTGGGGAAGGCAAAGGAAGGGCCTTGTGTGGGAGGTAGGAGTGGAGTTGTATCTTAAGGGGAGATAGAGAACATTCTAGGTACAGGGTACAGCCTGGGCAAAGGTGTGGATGTCTGAGAAATTAACAAGAGGCTCTGGTGTAGAGAGAGGGCTGGTAATGTGAAGTCAAGCCAGAGGGAGAGGCTGAAGCCAAATGGAATGGAGAGTAAAAGGCTTTTAATCCTAAATAGAAGACTTTGTATTTTGATATTTGGAGCAAAAAATTAAGTTTTTTTTTTCAGAAAGAAGTATAAGCTTTGTAATCAACATCTGATGAATCATTCAGCCAGGTATTGCGCTAAGTGCTGGGTATAGAAAGCCATAAATGTCCCTTCTCCTAACGACTTTGATTTTATATGGAGAGACTACATGTACATGTATAAATATATACTAAAAAAATACAAGTTGACTTTCAGGAAGTAGGCTAAGGAGATACTAACAACTGAGGCTATCAGCAAAGGCTTCATGAAGGAGAGCAGAGCTTTGAAAGAAGCTAAAAGACAGAGGGGAGAAGAGAGGGCATTCCAAGCACTAGACAAAGCTGGAGTTAGGTAAACACAGCTGATTTGGCCTGAACAAAGCTTATTGAAGGGGACGTGCAGGGTATGACAGGCCTGGAAAAATTGACTGGAGCCACACTCCGAAGAGCTTTAAATATCAAACCAAAGAGTAGCTCTTTGATTCTAGAAGCAGGAGGAAGCTGCTGGAGTTTGCTGATACTCAGACATGACAGGCAAAGTCTGAACCGAGTATGGCTTCAGCAGCTGTGTGAAGGAAGGAGTGGAGAAGGGAAAACTGCATGCAGGAAAATCAGTGAAGAGGCTGGTGCCAGAATCTGCTGTCTTGAGTGAAGAGATGGCACGGAGAATCAGTAACACATGGTGATGGGGCAGCTAGGAATTTGGGGTGAGAGCAAGGGGTTGAGAACACCCACTGGAAGAATGGATGGTGCCTTCTAGAATTGGGAAGGTTCAAAAGAGAGGTATAGGCAGGATAGATAACTTCTGCTTTGGACTTGGTGATTTTGAAACCTATCTAAAACATCTAATTGGTGTAGCTGAGCTGAAGTGCAGAGGAGAAAATGGGGTGGGTGATACGTAGATTGGTAGACATCTAGTTTGGCAGATGGACTGACAGATAATGATTGAGCATAAGGAAGGGGATGAGATCTTCATCGCATGTGGGAAGGGGGGCCAGGACCAAGCTTTGGGCTGTATCCACAGGGGAGGGGTTTTCACAGGAAATGATAATGCTTCTGTCATTTTTATTGAAACTATTTACCTTTTGTCAGTGAAGGTCAGTGGCACAGTGCTCTGCCAGTCTTAGAACTAACCTAAAAGTTACTGATAAAGACAGAGAGGGTGGAGGTCAGCTTTGGCAGTATCACTGGCCTTTGCAGAGTTTGATGTTCAGTATTGTTTAAATTGTCTTCCTATGTTCCTAGAAGCTAGAAAAGGAATGAGCCAGGGAGGGATTAAGAACCCAAGATTTCAGTGCAAATGCATATTTATAATTATGTTTAATAATACTTAACTTGAAAAACACATCCGTTGAGGTGACATACAGGATCAGAGGTAGAAAGAGATCATCTTCTCCCCCACTGCCACTCCCTCTTGTCCCTGTTTCTGTTTTGCATTTGAGGAAATGGAGCTCCAGAAGGTAGAACCAGGATCCTCTTGGGTTAGGAATTGAATGAAAAAAACATGGGCTTGGATGAAATAGGGAAGCAGAGCACATCTATGGAAACCTAGAGTTGCTTCACCTCTCACTGGCTGGCCAAGGAGTTGCCTTAAGGTGCAAAGAGTCTGGTGGTTTTCAGTGTTTGCAGATAACTTGTTAGTAACAAACAAGGAATATCAGAGGTCCCACTATCTGACATCAGGGATCATTCCTAGCCAGCTGCACACCTTCGGATGTCACCATTACTAGAGTATAAGCTTCTTGAGAGCAGGACTATCTTCGTTCTTGTACTTCTATCCCTAATGCCTGGCACAGTATTTGGTACAGTACCTGGCACATAGTGGAAGCTATGTAAATATATTTTGGCTAACCACTTCATGGCTTGTCAGTTTCCTCCACCAGCTTAGATGACAGCCTTCCACTGCATCAGGCCAGTTTCCCGGGTGACTGGTAACCAGGGGCTGAGCATGTCATCTTCAGGTGGTCTGCGTTCTTCATTAGCCCTCTGCTCAAGGGTTTTCCCAGCTCACGAGGACCTTTGTGTGCATTTGCTTCATGATTACAGCCTTCAGACAACTCGGTCACTACAGACCTGAGACGTTGGAAGAAGACTTGAGTGGAATGATCCCAATGAAGATCAGTTAAAATGACAGAGGAAGGGAAGGATTGAGAGAGTGTGTGTGTGAGAGAGAGAGAGAGAGAGAGAGACAGAACACAAACACAGGTTAACTCCTTTGCTCAAAGTAGCGTATACATAGAAGATTTATACAAGTAGGTACTCAGCTGCCTCATCTGCAAACAGATGTTTCTCATTTTATCTTTAAGGGCCTTTTGATGCTAAATTCTGTGATTTCATTATTTTAGAATTGCAGTTTCAAAACATCATTTACATTTGTAAAGTGAAATACAAATAGATGTTTGTTTTATCAGAACTAAATAAAAGGCATATAGTAGAAGGTATCTTAAATCTGGAAACTGAGTGTAGAAATTGGAGATTAGGTAAGAATGTGGAGGGATGATATCTGTAGGAAGCTATGGTTAATCATTCTCTCTATGTGAAAGTCGATTTTTATTTTAATGGAAATATCCATCTTATAAAGTGAAATATTTGGGTTAATTTTTATAAGGCTTTTGTGTTTTTCTAAATGATTTTTTTTTATATTTTAACTTAATAAATGGAGAAAGGAGGGGAGCAGCAAATTAGGTATGTTTCACTTAACATTCAAATATAAATTTGTTTTTATTACTAAAATAATAAAATTTCCCTTTTTTCTGGGAGTCTTACTATTACAGGATAACCTTAGTTCTAACTCAGTAAAAGCAGGATTTTATTGTTCTGGTAAACCTCTGGGAATTATCATTTTGATAGGTGCAATCCCAAGGAAAAGAACTAGACAGTTCCATGTTTTGAGTTTGGGATTACAATTTGTTTTTGTTCTCTTTTGGAATATTTCTGATAGCTGTCGTTTTTTAATGTTAATTCCTCTTTTGTTCTTTCTTCTAAAATAATCTCACTTGTCGTAGTTGGGAAGCTTTTGTTAGGTGGAGAAACTACATCTTATTTCTGGGTTAGATTTGAAGTTGGAAGAGAAGAAATGATCATAGGGAGGAGAGCAAAGTCCCTCTGCAGGACTTAAGAGAAAGTTAGTGGAGCTCCAGTGTATAAAGCTGTCTTTTAAAATCAACCAGCGTCAGCCTGATGCTGTTTAGTGTGAAACTTCTCAGTACTTACGTGGCACTGGGTGTCATAAACCACACTGGATTGTTACCAATCAAGTTGATCTAGTTGGTTCGGCTGAACTAGTTATTAATAGAATTTATACATATCATGGCCATAATGTCTGGGGTTTTGGGAAAGGAGTAACAAAACTTAATATTGTTTCTCTAAAAGTGGAGAAGACCTAAGAGAGAGCATATATTTGCAGAATGCTTAGTTGCCATTGAACAATATTAGCTCACATTTCCTCCAGGCAACTTTTCCTGACCTCAGAACCTGGTGACTCCTGGTTTGTCCCATGCCCTTGGCACATCTGTGGGGGTTACTCTTTCTCCTCTCCTAAATGAGAATATCCTTGATATTAATTTTTACTCTTTCTCCTCTCCTAAATGAGAATATCCTTGATATTAATTTTTGCATTCCCCCTTCCACTTGAAAACTGGTCAATAAATATTTGTCGAACGAATAAATGCGTGAGAGTTTTATTAAGCAGAATCCCAAGATGCCCCTCCAAACGTAAAAGACTGTGACAGAGCAGGAGCAGTCATACCATTACAGGCCTATAATTTAAAATGAACTTGTACCTTCATATTTTCTTTATGCAAGATCTTAACTATATTGAGAGATCTATGTAAGGAGTAACTTTGAGGGAACCTTAAAGGGCATTCAATAGATACAATTAAATACTTTATGGTACTATTTGCTTGACAAATAATTTGTTTTGAATATTAAAGTGATTTCTTTCTTGGTGAAGTAGTTGGGCATTCTTGACTTATTCTTACTGCATTCAAAGGTTTTAATGGTTAGGTTATGTGTGTGTTTTCTTTCAGAGATGTTGCTTGGTTTAATGACTCTTGGTTAGGCCGAATCAAAGAAGATGTTGGTGACAATTGGAGAATAAAGGTATCCATGATGCCATTGAGTAGTTTGCTAAAGTTCAAAACATCTTGGTACAATGGGTTCAGATCCTACCTCTAAAACATACTACTTGGTGACCTCTGAAAACTCACCTAATCTCCCTGGGCTTTTGGCTAAGCCTCATTTGTAACATTAGGAGGTTTGACTATAGCACTTCTCATTTACTTTTTGCCAAAGCTGTATGATCCTATGCTCGCCAAAGTTTATGAAACTTGATCTGAATTAAATTTTCTCAAAAAATATAATGTGGTCTTAAAATAATTTGAATTTGTCTAAAAGTAAAAATGATTTCATATATTTTCACCTTATTTAGCTAAACTGACTCATCTCAATTAAATGCCGTGATCAAGGAGTAGAGTTGAATGTACCAGTTATCCCATTCTTAATCATATCAACAATTTGAAAAATAAAGCAGGAAAATACTAAGAACCCACCAAATGGGCATTTCCCTCTTAAAAATTACAAAATAAAAAACCTCTTAAAACTACAAAATAAAAGTCCAAAATTTTCCCCTTTCTAAAGAAGGAAGTTGGATTTTTTCCATTACTTTTCTCTGGCTAATGAGAGAAAGATAGAATTTCCCTAAAGCTTTTCTTCTAATACTCAGATTTTATGTTGAGCTCTTTAGATAAACATGTTCTAGCTGTTTTTTGAAGTCAGAATTTTTTTGTATTTGATCAAGAAACAGCAAAATCAGTATTAAGCTTAGTATATGCCATACAAAAGACTTTTCACACAAACTCTAAGCCTTATGGGCCTTTGTGGGTTAATTGAAGTTCCACTCTTAATGTCTCGTGGCCCAGGGATCAGTGATGGAGGGAGTGGGGGAATGCTGATATCTTTCTACGGGAGGCTCATCTCTGAGCTGACGCTCCACAGTGCCTTGAGGTCTGGTTGAGGCTTCCTGAAGGAGCCATCCCCTTTCTCCTGAGGTGGCCTGGGCTCCGTCACTTCCCTCTCCCTGGGTGTTCTGCCCAGCCTGCTGTCAGAGCTGTTGGGGGGCTCTGGGAAAAGCACTGCACACCAAATGGCGGGAGGGGGCAGAATTATTACAGTCCTCTGAGGATCCTGGTGAACCAGGTGCTTGGCTCTCTCAGCCTCCGTTTCCTTGTCTGTAGAATGGGAATAGTGGTACTTACACTTTGACCATCTAGGTGTGTTCTGAGGAAAGTACATTAGAGCATTAAGGGTGCTGTGTGGACATGGGCCTTGGTCTCCTCAATTCAGTTAAATATGCTTATTCTCTGCTTCCTGCACACAAGAGGTAATCCCTAGCCTCCAGAATTCCCCTTCTGCAGGAGAACATGTTGGACACAAATATGCAAGCCCTTAGCATTTTGAGGATACAGAGAGCATTGTGGACTTGGCTGATTAGGAACAGGTCATAGTTCAGGAAATGACCCCTGAGGTTGGTCTTAGTAGGAGAGAGAGCCTGAGAGCTGGGTCAGCAGGGAGGGAGCACAGCATGAGCTGACTCCCAGACATCAGAGCTAGAGTCTGGTCAAGACGGGCTTTAACTGGGATGTGGACAGCAGGAAGCATCCTGTGAAATCAGCTTGGAGACAAGATTGTAGAGGGCCTTAGCTGTCAGTGACCACACGGAGTCCTGGGAGAGCTTGGAAGCAGACAGTTCAGTCTAATGGTCTGGTCTGAAGGGGTGCACATCCCAGCTCAGGAGGCTGCACAGCCAAATCAACTGATCAACACACATTTGTTAAATGTCGGCTATGTGCCAGGCATGCTGCTAGGCAGCCTGGGAAATAGAAAGATTTTAAAAAATATTCTGTGTTCTCAAAGAGTGGGTTTTCATTGTCACAGGGGAAAAAAAATTGTTCTAGATATCGTAGGCACATAGTAGGTGCTATATAAATATCATTGGTAATATTATGGGCCAAAAAATATGACAGGATAATCAGGAATGAGTGGTGTTCTGTAAGGAAAGGGTGACCCACAGTCTCCTGGAACTTCACAAGGGGCTAGAGGCCAAGGCTGGAGAAAAGACCTCTATCATTTGTGGTTCTTTCTGCTGCCTTCTCAGAAAGTCAGTGGGGTTGAGAAGTGAGGGTGATGTGGGTAGACAGGACTGAGTGTTTGATGGCAAAAGGGGTGACCGCTTCCTGTAGTGACCTGGCCAAGTGGGACCCCATTTGGGAAGTGGAGAAGGTGGAGAGATCTGTGACTGATGAGGTCTTTAACATGAGCTTCTTTGGCCCCTGATGTGCTCTCCCGTGGATGTGAAGAGCATAGCCTCCTTCATTGTTTCAATCATGTCTTTAGGACCACATTAAGGCCTCTGACATCAGGCCCTTCCTGATGTCCTGTCCTGCTGATCCAGCCACACTGACCTGGCTGTTCCTAATGTGTTCCACACATTACCCTTGATAACTCTTCTGAGCTTCTGCATAGTCAGTCAACAAGCATTTATTGAGCCCCTGGTAGGTGCCAGGTACTGTACTAAGCACTGGGGATACAAAGTCCCTGCTCTCAAGGAGAGTCTGATGGGGGAGACAGCATGAAGATACGTATACAAACCAAATGAATACAGGGTGAATTGGAAATGCTAGCTAAGCAGGTGGAATAATAGCCAATAACTGTAATGGTGATGGTTGCTAACAGTTACTTGTGCTTACTGTGTGCCAGGCACTGGGCTGAGCATGTTAGGAACATTATATCACTTGATCCTCATGATAAGTCTAGGAGGTAAGTGCTGTTATTATTGCCATTATACAAATGAGGAAACAGAGGCAGATGGTTCAGTGACTTCTGCAGAGTCCCTCAGCTGCCAGTGTCTGAGGTCAGATCTGAACTTGAGTCCTTCTGGCTCTGGGCTTTCTGGCACCCCTGGCTGACTCTAGGCATGAGAATTAGGGACATCTGAAAAGGCTTGTTAGAGCAGCTGGGAATGGGGAGACACATGAGGCCAGGAGCCAGATGGTTGGACCAGAAAGGTTCTTAGAAGAGCCTAGGACACAGGTTTTCTGAGAGTAGCCCACAGCTTAGTGTGGCCCAAACCAGATTAAAATTTTGCTTGAGGAATACTTTAAAAAATATAAATACAGAAGGCTGTAGCTGAGGCTGTGTGTTTTTTTAAGTGAATGTATGACTGTGGATCCTTACGTTGGGTTGAGTGCTGATGAGCACCATTTCCTGCAGCCTACCTGGCCATATCCTGGTGCCTTCCTGCAGAAAACTGCCTTGTATTTTGTATTTCTGGCTGCACTTGGCACATACTTAGATATGAGGGGGCAACATGGGAGCTTGGTGCCAGGAGCCCTAGGTTCAAGTTCTGCCTTTGACACATCTTGTTTGTGTGACTGAGCAAGCCCTTTTAGGCTCTGGGTTCTGTGGTCCTAGAAGGTGCCCACCTGAATATTCTTCATCTGGGCGCTCCCATCCCCACATTGGGGCCTCCCAGGCTAGAATGTGAAGTCTCAAGGGGCAGAAACTTGTGAGTGTTCCTGTTTCTAGTACCTAGGACAGCACCTGGCATGGGATAGATACGGATGGTAAATACTGGCTCTTGGATAGGTATTTGTGGGACTGGACTATTATTACAGCTTTGCTTTAGGAGAAAAGTAGTGACATTAACATTAGTATAAACCGGATAGTGATGTGTCATTGGTTTATCTTTGTCATCCTTTTTCATTTTAGGCTAGTAATTTGAAGAAGGTTCTTCAAGGAATTACAAGCTATTATCATGAGGTATGAGCAGTGAATGACTTATTTTTACATATGTATCAAATATCACTTTTAATTTTTAAAAAAAAAATTTTATTAACTTATTTTCGGTTTTCAACAATTACTTCCAGAAGTCTTACATTTTCTTCCCCCACTTCTGCCTCCTTCCCCAAGACAACATGCTATCTTATATGGCTTCTATACAGATATTCTTATTAAGCACATTTTCACATTAGTCATGTTGCACAGAGGAATTAAAATGAATGGGGGAAAGCTTGAGAAAAACAAACCAAACTAAAACATAACACAGGAGAAAATATTCTTCTTTATTCTGTGTTCTGATTCTATAGTTCTTTCCCTGGATGTGGATGGCACTTTGCCTCAGGAGTCCTTTGGGGAATGTTTTAGGTCATGAATTTTATTTTTCATTCATATCTGGTCGTAACTGGAATATTAACATTCAGCTTGCTTGTTTTTAACAGCCCACTGTGTAATGACACAATCGTCACTTGGGCTTCATTGTTTTCCCCAAAGGAATTGCATTTTCAGAAACCGAGACACAGCACTCTGACCATTAATCTGTGCTCTATCGGCCATTTTGGCAGTCAGAGTCATAGTGCAGAGAGCCGCTGGACTTGGAATCAGGAGAACCTGAGTTCAAATCTTAATCCAGACACTACCTAGGTTTGTGAGCCTGGGCAAATCACTTCACCCTGTTTGCCTCAGTTCCTCATCTGTGAAATGAGCTAGAGAAGGAAATGGTAGAGCACTCCAGGGCCTTTGCCAAGAACTTGGCACTGAACAACACCACCACCACTGTTAGGTAGTTCATGTAATGTAATGTAATGACAGCATGATGAGAGCGTGTCTGATGTCCCAGTATGTGGAAGCTCGGCAGTGTCAGGAGGGGATTTCCACAAAATGCTCTGGGTAGAAGGGCCTTGTATCAAGGAATTACATTAGTCTTTGAGCTTCTGAAGGGCAGGGAGTCTGTCCTTTCTGTCCTTTGGATCTCCCTTAGAACTAGCCCAAAACCTTTCCCAGAGTGCAGGCACTTAGAGAAGTGTGTAATGACTGTCCTATTGCTCGTGTAAATTTTAGCCTCTAAGTTTGGGGCTGCTGCAGGTTCCAGCTGTGGGCTTGCTAGCCTACTGTATGAAGAAGATAGCAGTTTTTCCTGTCAAGATATTTTTTATGCCCTTTTAAATTAGTTACATAATTATTTGTGGTTGTTCATTTGTTTCAGTTTTGACCATCTCTTTGTGAACCCATTTGGGGTTTTCTTTCTGAAGTGGTTGACTATTTCCTTCAGCTCATTTTATACATGAGGAAACGCAGGCAAACAGGGTGAAATGACTTACCCAGGGTCATGTAGCTAGTAAGTGTCTGAGGCTGGATTTGTACTCAGGTCTTACTGACTCCAGGCTGGAACTCTAATCCAAAAAAGATCTGTTTTGGAGGATTCTTTCCAAATTGTCTCTGATTTTTATCTAAATTTACACTTTTTTTAATATTCATTTGAAAAATGAAAGGTGAGCTTTACTACATTTCTGTGTAGGTTCTGCAGGATAAACTTTCCAGTTATTCTAAAGGCAGTACTCTTGCACCAAGAAATCATGGCTGCGGGCCTCAATGACTGACACTTTTATACTGAACAACCTCTATGGGACTGCTTTATCAGCCTTATATCAATTATGGTGTATTTTTGGCTGATGAGAGCCACATGAAGGGACATTTTGTGACAGAGTTTTATAGGTTTCCTTGGTGGTAAGGATGTTTAGAGTAAATTTTTTCAAACTCATCCTTATGAATAATTTCCTTTAACCCATTTGTGCTTCCAGTCTATGATTCCTTATTGTTTTCTATGCACTAATCAACCGTATGTATGCTTATGAGATAACATTGAAAGTGTTGTTGATTTGTGGTGTGCATCACATCAAATTAGATGCCTGACTTGATGTCCTTTTGATATCGCAGTTTTTAGGTCAACAAATTTCTGAAGAACTTATCCCTGATTTAAGCCAAATCACTGAACGTTCAGACCCTGCAGAGCTTGGCAGGCTTCTTCAGCTTATTTTAGGCTGTGCGGTCAACTGTGAAAAGAAGCAAGGTATGTGTGGGATGGGGATGGTTTTTGTGGGGGCGTTTGGTTCCTGGAAATGACTCTTGTGGTGACTCAGACTCAGGATGATCCTGACAGGTTACTTCTGAAAAGAAAAGCAGCAATGTCAAGGGATGAGAATTGTTTCTAAAGTTGTTCAGATACTTTGCACGTAGCCGTCATTCAGATACTTGCTGGTTTTGGAGGTGTTTTTGGTGTGCAGGTAGGCATGTGTGACTTTGGGCCCCAGGTTCTTGGAGATAAGTCTCTGGGGACTCTGGTGCCTTTTACTAGTCGTGAATGTAGAGAATCAAAAGGTCAAGGTTGTTCTTCACCTTATCTTGTGAGGAAGGGCATTACTTCTAATTCTTCCCAAAAATGCAGACTTGAGGGGTCGTATCTGTGGCACACAAGCCTTCCTTTTACCTTTCACCTGCTAGTCGATTCAGGTGAAATGAAAGGATTGGCTGAACTGACCCTAAAGGGCGCAGAAAGCTCTGCTCCTCTGTAGTCAATTATCTTAATAAAATCTCCCCCTTGGGTTCAAGAAACAGACTTCCTGAGTACAAGATGGGGAAGCAGGATTAGACAGAAGTTCATCTAAAGCACATTGGAGGCCTTTGGATGGTCAGCTCTGCTTGAGTCAGCCACGTGCTGTGGGAGACATTGCTGTTTTTTGGCTTGTCTTCTTCGCCTTGTTGAAGGCCTGACCTCCTGACTGTCACCTCCATTTCCGGTCCATACTGCCTCCCTTGTCCATCTTAGTCATTTGTTGACTCTTCCTCTTTACCCTATAAAAGGAATGTGTCCTTTCAAGACTCTAGCCTGTCCTCAGCTTTCATTCATTATCCTGACTTCAACTGTGAACTCTGCATAAATGAATTCCAAATCTACATATCTCCAGCCCTCTCTCCTTCCTCCAACTCCAGGCCCATGTGTTCATACACATAGGACCAGAGTATGAAAACATTCAGGTGACATCTCAGGCTCAGCATGTCCAAAGCAGAGCTACTGCTTCTCTCTGTTTCTCCTTATTTAGCCAGTTGTGTCAATGGCATGGGTACTTAATGATTCTCTGTTGTTTAAAATCTCAATGTTATGTATGATCTGTATCAGATTGCTTGCCTTCTCAAGGAGGGAAGAGATTTTATAACTCAGTTAAAAAAAAAGAATATTAAAATTGTTTTTACATGTAATTGGAAATATATATGTATATAAAAATCTCAGTGTTAGCATTGAGTCTTTCCTCTCCCTTACTTCATCCCAGAGAGTAAATTTGCCAGTGGCCTCTTGCTTTATTTCCCCTTTGCAGTATTTCACACCTCTCTCTAATTGTCACCTCTCACTCCTGGTGTTACCAAATCAGCCTCCATTCTCTTTGTCCTTTCCTCTTGCTGATTGGCTATCCTCTGCTATTCATACCAAGACTTTATTGCTCCTCCCCCCCAAAACTGCACTGATTTCCCATCGTCTGCTATACAGAGTTCCTGAGGCCTTCTTCAGCCTGGCCCATCTCTCTTTGCATCCTTACTTTGGTACATGTGCCTGTATTCAGCTACCTGGGTTGCAGGAATCATGTGGCAGTTCCCTGCAGGGGAACTAGCCCCGGGCTGGACTTAGATGATCTCTTGGGAATGGTACTTTCCTTTCTAATCCATCCCGCCATCTTGGACATTGGATAGCTACCTCTTGTGCATTGATTCATGGGAAGGTTATTTATTGTTTGTGTGTGGACCACGTTCCCCCTCGACTCTGAACTCTGAGGGCTTCTCAAAGTCTGGTCTCAGTGGCCCCCAGGACAGCTGTTTATTCTGTGCTGTTTCTTTTACTGTGAATAGTTCTAGCGTAGGCATTTCTCAAATATGTTCATGTATTTTATGCCCTAGAACATATTCAGAAAATCATGACTCTGGAAGAATCTGTTCAGCATGTTGTGATGACTGCTATTCAGGAGGTAAGTGATGATCTGCTTATAAAAGAAAGTGGTGGGAGGAGCCTGAAGGAGTATTACATGTACTTAGGAAAAAGGAGAAGAATCAAGCCTAGATTTTTACCTGTTGAGATGTGTGTTTTATGTAGCTCTGTCTTTCTCTAATCTCTAGTGGAGAAGACTTTTGTGTGTATAGATACATATATGTGCATATACATGTAAACACATTTACATACACACAGACATACTCAAATCCTTGAGAGAATAGATTGTTTTATTCTTTGTATTTGTATCCTCAGCATTTAGCATAGTGCCTGGCACTTAGTAGGCACTTAACAAACTAACACTTGTTGGTTAGTTGATGAAGAGGGAATACCCGATTGACGGGGACTCTAAGGTCCTGCATGAACTGCCTCCGCAACTCCTCCCGCCCAGGATCTCTCAGGTGCCTTGGGATGGATGGAGGTGGCTGATGGCACCGATCAGACTGACCACTTTGTTTTTAATCTAAACTGTTCTGAGCTTAGATATTCTCAGTGAAAGAGCAAGGGGCAAAGAAATGGCCCAGGTGTCCATCTTGGATCTTGGACCAAGAAAGGGGAGGCCAGGGAAGACAAACTAATGACCAAAAAGGTTGTTTTCTGGACAGCAGCAGACCCTGAGTGGGTTTTGGGGTTTACAGTGGGGCTTAGTTTGGCGGGGAGATATTTAGGGAATCATTGGGTAAGTAACCTTTGTCTGACATGTAGTAAGTACTTTAACAAATGCTTTTGCAGTCATTGTTATCTATGTAGTTTTGTGGAGTTTTAGTTTGTCTCCAAAGCCTTTAGACTGTCTTTATCATGCATGTGTGCATGGTGTATACATGTATATATACACATATGCATATATATCTGTATGTATATGTTAAAGATCATTTTATAGAATCTATTTTTGTCATTTTGGTATGAACCCTGATTTGAAAATAGTCTTTCCAAATGAACAATTAATTAGTTATTAGCACATTGTACTTTTGAAGTGTTTAGTGCTGAGGTCTGCTTTTATTAATACTTCTTGACAAAATATATTCTCTTCTATGAATAATATTCTAAAACTAGGTTTGTTTTTAGTTAAAAATGTCAATTTTCACCAAAATATGGAGTATCCTGTTTTTGTGCTCTACTTTTACTCGATTCCATTGCTTAAGTGTGTGTGTTTCCTTAGCTTGTACAGATCCCAAGTACACAGCTTAGTTATTTAGTGACTTTTGCGAGTTGCCATGCCCAACGGTATTTATGGCCTGGACTCTGCCGTTGTTGGGGCTAAGCCTTTGATCTTCCTCAGACTGCTTTTTGGTCTAGAAATGCAGAGACCTATCCTGGTGCCATGACCAGAGCAGCTGGCAGACCCTCCTCTTTGGGGGCTAAGTGAGGCCTTTGCCATACCTCCTGCCCTGACGTGGACTCCCACACTTTTCCTTTGCTAGTCTATGTGGCTGTCAGTCATTTCAGGGCCACCAGAGGCTGCTATATAGTTGCAGCATGTATTGAGAGTTGTTTGAATTCAAACTGACCCAGCCAATTCTAAATTGTTAAGCATGTGTTATCACTTATCTTTTATGTTGTATTTGCCTAACTTTGACTCTTCTCTTTCATAGTTAATGAGTAAAGAAATAGTGAGCTGCGCCACAAGTGATGCTGGAGAGGTAGAACATCAGGTAATCAAAGCCCTCCTCTCTGATGGGTGGTGCCTGGCACGGTGTAGGTGCTTCATAGCCACCTCCCCCTCAGCGTTAATGACATGCCTCCTCCATGCCCCTGATTGTGTTTGCCTTTGGAACATGGTTGGGCCACTTTGATAGAATCAGATCTGAGAGCAGCTTGTTACCGTGGAGATGGTTATGAAGTGGCAGGGTAAGGGTTCTGACATCAGATGTCTAAGTAGCTGCTGGCTGAGATGAAGCCTCCTGTAAAAATCCTTGTGCCTTCTTTTCACTGCCTGGTAACCCGCAATACAACAAGTAGAAAAGATTAATCTATTCCTAGGTGACATGTATCCAAGCAGGGGGAAGTGGGGGAACAGGATGGCTGCGCAAACCTCCTTCCCTCTTGGGCTTATTGGGGTCTTTTCCTCATGGGAGGTAGTCAGTGCATTGGGCTGTTGGCAAACCTGATTATAGGCTTAATCATGATCAACAAGTGAGATTATTTGCCAGAATGCCTTTGGTTGGGCTGCAGGAGCTAAATATAATATCTACTTTTCCTCTGCTATGTTCTTAAATGCTCAAGTTTCAAGCAACCAGATGGAAATACACATTCTTCTCAGTTTACCTAACTCAGTTACAGGCTTCTGTGGTCACTGTACTGCCTGCCTGTCAGCTGCTTTTCTGTCACAGGAGAGCCTGTTTCTCCTCCTCTGCTTGACTCCCTTCCCCTGACTCACCATCTCACTTTACTGTCCACTTCCCTTCTCCAGCGACCAGTTTGCATTCTGGGAACTACCTGTGTCCCTCTACCCAAGGGCTCCTCATGGTGTCTATCAGGTCATGAAGTTATCTCAGAAGCATTTGAATTTGAACTTTTCTTGATTTTTATACAGTACTCTTGGAGTGTGTTTTGTGTGTTTGTGTGTGTGTATTTTAGTGAGGTTGGATTATGGAACCATATAATTAAGAAATTTATAGTAATAGTTTGATGTTTTCTAAGAAGTCTATAAGATTATAGTACTCACTGTTGGTTGTATGTTCCCTAATTGCATGTAGTTCCTTTGGAAATTTATTTATAAATAATGAGGCTCTTCAAGTATTGTTTTCATTAGGCACTGAATGCCCCTTTCTTTATGGTTCTGCTGAAAACTTAGTAGGTAGATAACATATTTTGTTATTTCCAAGCCTTGTGTGTGTGTTTACGTAGAAAATCCATCTGTGTCTGTGTGTGCTCATTTGAGCACACCAGGCAAAATACACATTTTTCAATTTAAAAAAGTATAAACTTAATTTTATGCCTTTTTCTGCTGTAGCTTAAAAGAGCCTTAGAAGAACTTCAGGATGCATTAGCAGAGAAAGAGGAACTAAAGCAAAGATGCCAAGAACTCGACATGCAGGTGAGCGTGGGTGGGAGCTGGGGGGCTGTGTGACTCATCCACTGCCCTTTGACATACACATTTTAGCTGCCTACCCTCATCCCCATTGGCATAGTGTGTGTAAGCGGAGATTTTTTTTCTGTTTAACTGAATGTATAATCTTAACAAGAGTATGGGGCCTGAAGTCAGGAAGATCTCGGTTCAAATCCAGCCTCAGACAGTTACTAGCAGTGTGACCCTGGATGAGTTTCTTAATACCTGCCTCAGATCTATAAAATGGAGTTAATAATAGTACCTACCTCCCAGGGTGGTCGGGAGGGTCAAGCGAGATCATCTTTGTAAAGTCTTTGCAACTTTTTAAGCATTAGACTAGTACCTGTACATACATATGAAGAGTTGAAAGTAGAATTCCTAAGGCAACAGAGAGTTAGAGGTATTTTTGTTCTAAACAATGAGCTAAAATTATTTTCTGTCTTTGTCAGTGACTCCTCAGAATACCAGCCGTGGATAGAATAATTTGGGGTGAGGTTTAGTGAGATAGGGTTTATTGTAAAATATTCTAGGGAACAGCTCTCTCAAGAGTTTGCCTGTTCATGCCTAAAGACCTACAACTTTTAACAAAGTGTTAATCATTAGAAAAGTGTGTGCTCTTTTCAACCCCTGGTGGGGTGAAGGGAGAAGACTTTCCCGGATGGTGACTTCTATGTATTTGGCGTCGTCTCGTGTTGAGTCCATGATGACTTGGGAGTCTTTGTTCTCCAGGTAACCGCCCTTCAAGATGAGAAGAACACACTGGTGTCTGAGAACGAGATGATGAATGAGAGGCTGGAGCAATTAGACGGCTCTTTGGAAGACCCAAACACAGCGGTGGCAAAAAAGTATTTTCATGCCCAGTTACAGCTGGAGCAGCTGCAAGAAGAGAACTTTCGGTATGCTCTTGCTAGTATCTTCCTTAGGACTCTTGTCTGTCCTGGTCTGGGTCATTGGTCACTTAATCAGTGCTGCTATGTGTGGTGGAGATTCAGGAGTCCTGGGCCACCCTTCCCAGAGGTGGGCAAAGCCTCCTCCTGTTTGCCCTGCAGGACACTCGTAGAATTGGCCTCTTGAGTGTCTCCCAGCTCTGGCGTTTTGTGCTTGTGTGCTATGTTCAGGGCACCATGCTAAGACACAGGAGGGACAAAGCCCTGGCAGATGTCTTCCCTTTCCTCGGAGGGCTTACAGGCAAGCTGGGAAATGGGGATGCACATGAGGATAAAAGTCCTCCTGTCAAGGTACTCCATGGTAGTATAGTGCCAGCCAAATGCTAGAGAAAGCACATTTTCTTTTTTTTTAATTTTAGACTCAAAACACCAGAACTCAAATACAAAATAGAGAAAAGAAAAAGAAATATATCAAATTTAAATATTGAAACTTAAAATCAGAGTAGGAAAAGGAAAAAAACATCATGTCATGTACACAGCAGAACCCTCTGGATAAAATATGTAGCAATGCACTTTCAAGAAAGCCTGTTTGATAAATAGTGCATTGTACTGAGAGCTATCCATCTTACCTTTGCTTCCTTGTAAGTTTTCTTGTGTTCTCTGCTATCCACTTTTTACTTTGTTCTCTTTTTTTTAATCACCTTCTTCCCCTCAGGCTACAATTAAAAGTGGATGTATTTAAATAACCTACCCCCTTTACAAAAGTCCTTCTATATCCTCCCCTTCCCATAAACCAAAACACCCTTTTGTACACCCCTTTGACTTGTTCCCTTACCCTTCCCTCTAAAGGTTCCTCCCTTATCCTCCTGTTCCCCCTGATCTAAACACCCTTCTGTATCCCGCCCTTTTAATCTGTTCACTCAGCCTCCCCTCTGAAGATCCCTCCTTAATCTTCTGAGGAAGCACATTTTAGAGGATTTCAGAAGCACTGCTGGGGATTGAGGCCTGGGACTGCCCTCCAGGGGAGTCTCCAAGGAAGGTGGTGTTTGGCTAAGCTAGAGAGAGAGGTTGTCATTTTGTAATTTCTCTTCATCTTCATCACTCGTCATGTCCGTAGCCATGGCTCGTATTCATACAGCACCTACTATGTGCCAGATCCTGTGCTCAGGGCTTTACAATTGTTACCTCATCTGGTCCTCCCAGCAACTCTGGGAGAGATGTTGTTGCTATCATCCCTGTTTCACATTTGAGGAAAGTGAGGTAAGCAGAGGTTAAGTGACTTGTCCAGGGTCACACAGTTACTAGCGTCTGAGGCCATGTATGAACTCAGGCCCAGCGCTCTATCTGCTGCAATCACCTAGCTGCCCCTTATATTTTATTTTATTTGCATTAAAATACATAAATCTCTTTATGCATACATATGTATGTGTGTGTATTTCCATTAAACTCAGCTTAGCTTAAATGAATACCTACTAATGTGTCTAGAAGTGTCCACCATAGGATGCTCCTGCTGCTTTTCTGCCTTGTGTAGTGAGACTCTGGTCCAGGCTTGGTTTGGGCCAGCTGGCTTCTGCGGGCCTTTCCAGCTTGGAGGGCTTCCAAGTAACTCAGTAGCCAGCCATGTCCAGGTGCTTCTGGTAGATGTGACCAGCATATCCACTGTGTCTTCACTTGGTTTTTTCTATGTAGATTATTTCCTCATCCTCTAAGATGTAAAAGTAAGAATCACAATTTCCATGTGTAAGTGTCAGGGAAGGACTTTGCTCACCCGAGGCCCGTAGAGTGCTGAGGGGGGTGGATCTTTTTATTTCTGTCTCTTTGGAGAGCACGAAAGTGCCGTTAGCTGAAGAGCTGGGTCCTGGTCACCCAGTCATGACTTGGAGCTCAAGAGATTTGCCCACAGTAGTAGCTCTGGGATGCAGGGGGAGGGGCGAGGGGCTTCAGCTCCAAGGTGTGTAAAACCTGGGCCTGGTGCTGTGTCCCTGCTGGTCACAGGGCTTCCCAGATCATCACTGCCCATGTTGGTTGCTGGCTCTGGGCATACCAACTGTGTGCCTGTCAGGCAGCCATCACAGGCTAGCACTTTGCATTTCTTTACAAAAGGCTGGAGGCAGCGAAAGATGACTACCGACTTCACTGTGAGGAGCTTGAGAAGCAGCTGATAGAGTTCCAGCATCGGAATGATGAGTTGACCAGCCTGGCAGAGGAGACAAGGGCCCTCAAGGATGAGATTGATGTTCTCAGGTGGGCGATCACTCCTCACGCTTGTCGGAGCCTCTTGTTCTACATTCTTCTCAGAGGGACTCCTTGTATGACCAGCCTAGGGCCTGCTTCTCCTCCCCTCCTGTATACACTGTCATTGTGACAAGCAGGCATGTGCTTGGAAGGACTCCATTTACAAAGTGACATCCACACAAGGCCTTCTGGTTTTGGACACATGAAAACCTTCCCCTTAGAATCCTAGCATTGTTTCATCTGTCTTTGGAAAGGGGAAAGTTGTCTTCCATTTTCCCCTCACCAAGTATTGGGGTCTGATCCATGCAAAAATCCTGCTGTTTCCCCTGAAGGTCTCTGGACTTCATGGGGCATGGCCACATTCTGGCCAGGTGGTCGGCAGGAGGCAGGGCTAGGGGAATGGGGGGCATAGCTCTGCCTGAGCTATTGAGCCTGGGATGGGAATGTGAGACTTCTGACAGAACTCTTTCCACCAGGTTCATTACAGGGAGGTGAGGGTGATGGAGGGAGGGAGAGACAGGGACAGTGTTTGAAGGTGAATTAGTTTGTGTTTGCATGTCATGGGCCTTGCTGGAACTTCGTGGGTCTCTTGGCAGAGAAGGGAAGAGAGAGGGCTGCCATGGGTGGAAGGCCCTCATATAAATCCTTGCTCTTTAATCCTGTAAGAAGGCAGGGTGAGTCTCCGTCTCCTGACATGAGCAAGCAAAACTGATCTGTTGACTCTAGAGGGGCTTTTAATTCCTTTCCTTGTTTTAGCTTGTTATAAAGGATTCTTCTAATAACAAAGTAGAATTAGGTGTTTAGGAGAAAACTATTGCAGTATAAAGGTCTATAAATGAGTATTTACATTTAAACTAATAGAAGATTTTACAAAGTGCTCCTAAAACGAAAGTTGTTATTTATTTTGGGCATCCAGGGTTCTGGCTGACACACAATGTTATCAGCTATCTCTAATCATGACTGCATTATTTTTCCCACCTCTGCTCTGGGTGAAGTTTGGGCCTTCTCCTACCCATCACCTTCTTTTTAATTGGGGCATCATTTCATGGTGAGAATAAAATCTGTTGTGGGACTTTGAATGGCCTGCTCTAACTTCTTTTTTATTGTAGGACGACCTCTGATAAAGCAAGTAAATTGGAGTCCACAGTAGAGGTTTATCGTCAAAAGCTACAAGATCTGAATGACCTCAGGAGGCAGGTGAAGTCTCTGCAGGACACCAACATGATGTACATGCACAACACAGTCAGCTTAGAGGAAGAGCTCAAGAAGGCCAACGCTGCCCGCACCCAGCTGGAAATGTACAAGAGGCAGGTGAGGGGCTCTTCTGACTCTGCCTCCTTTGTGGAGGGAGAGTTGGGAGCACAGATGGAACCTCGTGCAGTGACCTGTTGAAGGATCTTTCTTTGAACAGTGATTCTTATTTGGGACCCAATTATGAATCTTGTCCATCACCCATTCCTTTGACTTCATGATCTTCCTTCCTTTCTTTAGTCATTTTTTGGACATTCAACCATTTATTTACTTTGCTACTGACTGGTGGTCAGACATCTATGGAGAGCAGCCAAGACCTTCGCCCAGAACACTGACACTTTGGCTCTGGTATGGCTGAATGGCCGTGGTCACCTTTCAGTGCCAGGATCCCTTTTATTTATCCTTTCTCAGTGCTGTGAGGTATTGCTGCTCCTGTTCAGATTCTGTTTCTTCTGGGCATAGTGATTAGAGCTGACTTGTAGGAATCTCACTTCTCAAGGCCAAGGCGCCACTGGTTACTGAAGGGGGGACCTCTTTGTGCCCAGTGCATGCATTCATTTCTGGTCCCTTTGGTTGCTTGTAGTTGCCATGCTTGATAGTCTGTGGTTTTACATCACGTAGCCACATCACGACTGAGAGAATATTGAGGTTCAGAAGTCCAGAAATGGCTCCATCTGGGAAACATTTCATACTGTACCCTAGCCTCATGACTGTAATCTGATTTGCCTGTCTTCTGGACTTGTCATCTACCTTCATAAATTCCTGGATTCTTTCCTTTTGCCTCAATGTAAGGTCCACATATTATATTGTAAACTTTGTTTTGTGGTTTTTTAAACAACAGGTTCAGGAACTTCATCTTAAACTCTCTGCTGAGTCTAAAAGAGCTGACACATTAGCCTTTGAGATGAAACGCCTGGAAGAGAAGCACGAAGCTTTACTTAAGGAGAAAGATGTGAGTGTCCTCCATTTATTTAACTGTGCATGTTTGTGAGTATCTGTCGTGAATTAACTGTGCATGTGTGCGTCCATCATGATTTAACTGTGCCTGTATGTGGCGCTGGGCTCTGGGGGTCATTTGACGTCCAAGGAAGACACCATGGGAATGTAAAATAAGACTGAGGAAACCAGGCTTTTAGTCACTTTTTAGAATACATCCATTCTGGACATGACTGCCTATCTCCCAAATTGGAAGTCAGTTAGGTCTACAGAGGAGGTGTCGTGAATCACTAATGATTGTTTCCTAGAGAGAGATTTGGACATTTTCTGATTTGATCATCACAGGGTACAAGTTAGTACAAGTTATATCATTTTTTTCCTCAAGAGTAATGGATCCCAGGGCCAAGAATGTGTCTAGAGTACAGGTAGTTCATGACACTGCTTCTGTGTGTGTGTTGGTTTTTCCTTGTTAGTCCACAATTTTAAAATAACTTGTGATATGAAGATCTGTTTGTACAAATAGCCACTGTCACCCCATGCCCCAAAATTTCTCTAATTATACTTCCCTATTTCTGCGCTCTTCCTCCACTCCTGAACTCCATTCCCCTCTTCTGCTCTTGATCAGGAGGTCTTTCTTGCTATGAAATTGTCCCCTGTGCTGCCACAAATACTAACAACTTAGGCCTCAGTGTCAAGACTTTAGAGTATGGGTTGAGCTCTAGGGATAGGCCACCATTGGTCTTATGGACAGTCTAGATTAAGGGAAGAATATTGGTTTCAATTTCCAATAATCCTGGTTAGAAAGGGCTTGAAGATCTCTGGGCCTTCCTGCTATCTGAACACTGATTGGTGGCCCTGGGGCCATTTAACCCCAGAGTCACTGACATCTCTGTAGTAGCCTTCAGCAAGCTGCTATGACCCTCTTTGGACAGAGGAACTCCTGAGCTCCCAATCAGTGCAGCAGAGCCAGGCTGGAGCCCAGATGCGCTTCTCCCACTGTCCATACAGCTGCTCACATCCAGACAACGTGGCTATGGGAGCTTTTTTCATGCATTTGGGGACTTTCACATTGAAGAGCCCTGGTGAACTCCCTGTGGTCAGAGGTGTGTGCAAGCAGAAGGACCTGCATCAGGAGGCTCAGGGGGTCAAGGCTGCTGCAGTCACAGGGTATTTGGGGGGCAGATTGCCACAGAAGGCTCTGGGATTCTTGGCATTTTGAGGACACTCCAGAGGCCTTAATGGGCTTGCATTCCTAGTGATAGCATCATCAGTACAGTATCTGAGGTAGAAGGTGGGAATATCGTTATCTTCATTTTATAGAAAAGGGAACCGATGAAAATGATGAAATGACTTGACCCTGGAAAACCACCCAGCTAAGAAGTATGCTGGGCTTGGGACTCTGCCTCTTCTCTTTAACAAGGCAGCCAGAGGAAGCACAATTCCTTCAGTGATTCCCCGCTTAGGGCCTTCATATGGCATGGAGAGGAGGCTGATCCTGTAATGTTCTACAGGGAGAGCGGAGGCTCAGATATGGCCAGCTGGTTTCCTGGTAAGGCTTTGAGTTTAGGCCCAGTGATGGACATCTCAGGGCCAGCGAGCCCTGAGGAATGTGGAGATGCTCATCCCCAGGCTGCTGCCAACAGTGTGTACATGGATTGGAGGGTGTGCTGGAGAGTCAGCCCCCACCTCCATCCACCTGAAGTAACAGGGTTATCACTTCATGAATATAAGCACAGTGCAAGTCCTTAGACTCAGAATTGTCTGAAATTGGTGAATGCATGGTTGCTGGAAAGAAAGATGAGGAGCAACACGGGCAGTGGGAGAAGCACCTCTGGCCTCCAGCCTGGCTCTGCTGCCCTGATTGGCGGTTCAGGAGTCCCTCTGTCCAAGCAGCTTGTTGGAGGCTGCTGCAGAGATGTCAGTGATTCTGGGGAACAGAGCAGGCCTCACCCTGAAAAGGATGGTGAGTCCCCCACTCCCTTGTTTTCAGAGATTGATCATCCAGCGAGATGCCCTAAAGGAGACCAACGAGGAGCTCCGCTGTTCTCAGGTGCAGCAGGATCACCTCAACCAGGCAGGTGAGTGCCCTCTGGGTGGCAGATTTGTGAGAAGCAGCAGCATCTGACTAGACATTTCCTCAGGGACTGTTTGCTTTGCATGGGCTCTGTCTTTGCAGGTGCCTCTGTCTCAACAAGCTATGAGAACCTTGCTGCTGAAATCATGCCAGTAGAATATAGGTAAGAAAATGGAAAGTGGTGTTTTTGTATATGTTAATTTTAGTGATCATTCAAGAAAATTATCTCATAATTATAAATAGAATTATGGAGCTAGGAAAGAGTTCAGCACATGATCTGGTTTGCCTAAACTTTCCAAAATGTTGCTGTCGAAAAGGTGATCAGAGGCAGCCCTTCCCAGTACTAGCAATTAGCATATCCCAGTTTTTAATATCAAAATAAGTTTTCTGTAATCACTTCCTATTTCCTCCTGCTCAGTTATACATAGCCTGTCACTTTGCTCTGTTAAGATCCTACTTTGCCCTGGTCTGTTGGGAAGCATTTAGACTGACCATATTAAGCATTTGGCTTCCAGACTAGATTCTGGAGACTACTGTCTGCTCCTGAATTATCTTCCCCTTTCAGGCCAGGTTTCTCATGACATTGGATAGGACACCAGCCACTTTTCAGGGGTGATATACTCTTCTTAAATTTGTATCAGTCACTATTCAGAATTTTGTGTTCTTTTGAAAATGGAATATTTTATAAAGCTTTATATTGGGACGGTAAAATATTTCAAAGTCCCATTTTCATTTGTACAGAGAGCTTTACATTTAATAATAGGATGCAGTATGCCTTTTTTTTCTTTTTGAATCTTGACTTAGTATGTCACATATCAGGACCTTGAGAATTTTCCAGAGGACTTTTATGTGTCAGAATTCTTTGTTTGTAAATGTTTTCAGGCAATAACTAGATTGTGCTTTCCAGGCATTCTACCACTTTTGCCAGGTTGAATAATAACAATTGAAAAGATGGAACTGAATTTTTAAAAGGTTTTTTAAATGTTAAGAATCACAGGAAAGACTTGTAAGACCTTTAAAATTAAAGTGAAGCTTCTGCTTTTCAAAAAAACAGAGAAGTGTTTATTCGCCTTCAGCATGAAAATAAGATGCTTCGATTACAGCAGGAAGGCTCTGAGAATGAGCGGATTGCAGAGCTCCAAGAGCAGTTGGAGCAGAAGCACCGGAAAACCAGCGAGATGGAGACCGAGCAAAGGTCACTGGGCCCTGGGGCGCTGGTTTGCCTGCCTGCCTCCTTCCTTCCCTGTTTCCTTCCCTCCCTTCCTCCCTTGCTGAGGTGGGGTTGAGACTTGGAGGCACCAAAGGGAAACTAATCACTGGGAGAGAATGTGTGGGAGAAGTGCGACTTTTGCCATGGATACTCATTATCTGTCCAGCATCATGGGCGGTGGGGGAATGGGGGAGCCCTGAGTTCAGGTTCTGCCGCTGACGTAGACTGACCGTGTGGCCCTGGTAGGTCACTGCCCCTCTCAGGAAGTGCCTAGCAGCTCCAAGATTCCATTGCCTGCCAGCCCTGATCTGCCTTTGTCTGAGGATGTTTCATCTACAGGATGAAACTCACTTGGCTCACGTGGCTAATGAAATCTTTGTACTGGCCTTAAAAAAATTCTCTAGGGCTTGGTCTCAGTGTTTGGCACAGAGAAAACATTTAATCGGTGCTTTGAAATTCCTTTTTAAAAATTAGTGCTCATCCACTTAGTTCCCTGTCTTCAGTTCCCAAGGCACTTGAGGGGGGTGTTGCTGAACAGCTTGTCGAGTAATGTAGGAATAGTTTAAGTGTGAATATCCATGTATCTGGCAAAGCCTCCAACTTTGGGCTGGCCTCACATCTGAGATTCATCAGCACTGCCAGCTGGACTGAGGTCCCCATCACTGACCACATGTGGTAGACTGCATGATCCCTCGTGTCTCACATCTGCCCTCTTCCTGCTTGCTACTTTCTCTCCTTCCCTCTTTTCTCCCTGCTCCTCCTCTCTTCTCTCTCCCTCCTCCTATCAGACTTCCAGAGGTGGTTTGCTCATGTCCCTCCGTCTAGTAAGCATCCTTTGGTGACTGCAAGAGCCTCACAGGTAAATCACAAACTGACCAGCCTGGCTGCCTTCATGGCACTTTGGGGTCTGGTGCCAAAGTGACCCTGTCATGTGCTTCTTACACTCCACACACCAGTCCTCCTGTGCCCCAGCTTGGCCATCTGCCAGGGCAGCATCTTGGGACATTTGTGTAGACTGCCTTTTCTACCTGGATGCTGTCCATCTCTCTGGGAGATCTTTGCTGCCTTCACAGCTCAGCCCAAGAAGTCTTCCCTGATTGCGATGAAGCTCTGCTTTCCCCCAAGCCCAAAGTCCTCTCTCATTCCTCACAGTATCCCTCATGGACATGAACAGAAAGGGCTTGCACATAGTAGGATTTCATATACATGTAGTGGGAAAATGGAGTGAATGAACAAAAAAGCAGTAGTGGGAAAATGGAGTGAATGAACAAAAAAGCATTTAAGTGATTACTGTGTGCTGAGCACTGTGCCAAGCTAAGGGTGCCAGTAGGAAAGTGGAGATGGTGTAGTCTCTGCTGTCAGTGAGCTCACACTCTAACGTGGGGAGACAAGCCCACAGAGAGGAGTCTGCTGTGTGGGTGGAGAGGCCCGGCAGCTCCAAGTTTTCCTGGAGTGGGGGGGTGGATGACAAGGCCCAGGAACCCTTAGAAGTAAGGACTTGAGGTGTTTCACTACTTCCATCAGGTTTTGTAAACTTAGGCAGTCAGATGGCTCAAGTCTGAATTCTAGTCTAGCCTTCTGTTAGCTGCTTAACTGTGAGCAAATAAATAATTTTGTGGGTCAGAAGCTCCTTCACTGGGTGATTGTGTGTGATAGAAATGTATACTGTACAGGCTTATTGAACTCCAATTGGAGACTAAAGATGCTTGTGTGCAACACTAAGAGGAACCTTAGTCCCTGACCTAAAGTAGTTCCTGGGGTCTGGAACTCCTGCCCATCATGAGACTTCCAGTGCTTTTCCTTGTCTGAGCCTGTAGCCAGGGTCGCCTCCATCTCTGGCCCTTGTTGCCTCCCTTGTGCCAGGGTGCCATCTCTAAATACAAAGGAATGAAAAGGGTTTCTCTTTGCCATAGGCTTAGCAAAGAATATATTCGAGGTTTGCAGCAGCAGATTGAAGACCTTCAGAGGACTCTGCAAGAGCAAGGGCCCAAGCCTGAAGGGGAGAGTGTAAGAACTCAAAGGACCAGGAGGCCGGGGGTGGGAGGGAGGAGAGGGGGTGGGGGGGGGGCTTCTTAGGTTTTCACACTCAAATTATTCTGTCTTAGAAATGAGGCTGCCATCAAATACCGTATATATCTGCATACCAGATGCAGCAATTTTTCAGACTTGGAGCCTATCAATTGACCCTATGTATAAGTCAATTCCTCCTTGGGCTGATACTCTGACTGCCCCTTGGATCAGGACAGTGCCAGAAGATGATGGTTAGAAATGGGACTCGCCACACCTGAGGTTTCTGCTGTTGTGGGATTTTCATGGGGCTGGAAGGTAGCGGGGGCTGCTGGGCTAATGGGTACGGAGAATCGAGGCAAACCCAGGAACTGAGGACAGAGAAGAGGGATCTTCATTAGGAGAACATCTCCAAGAAGTTCCCTGTACTCCCAGCCAATGGACAGCCCTTGAATACATTCTTGGATTCCCTGTCTTCTTTCCATGATGTTCTATAAATGTGGCTTTCCTTTTTGTTATATAAATATAAAAAATCCTCTAAATTTGATGGTTTGTCATATTATGGGCAGACTAATGGGAGCACTCTCCTTACACAAATGTTGACATATTTAAGTAATGCTTTGACACACTTGTAGAATTCTAATGATAAGATAAATGTACATTCCCTGGTTAAATAAAATAAACATATCACAAAATTTTTTTTTCCACCAACCAGTACCAGCCACTGACAGTGATAAAGGACTTTGAATCTTACTGAGATGTTCCTCATAGCAGCCCTGTGAGGAGGCTAGTGTGGGCACCAGTGTCCCTATGTTACAGAGGAGTGTCTAAGCTGCACATTGAACACAGCCTTGCCCCATCTCTAAGGCTTTTTGTCCTTCAGGACGCTGCCTCTTGGGCTCCCCCTGCCAACTGACCTGCTTGTTTTCCAGGGACTTTAAGGCCCAATATCACCAGGTCCTGAGCTTACTTAGCTTTGTCTCCAGTGTGGTCTCTTTTGGCTGTATGAGGAAAGGGGGAAAAGCCAGCCATGAGGGAGGGATTGACTTAACTTTTGGAAAAGAAAGATACATGTTTGAGTGTCAGTGCTTGTATGTGAGAGACAACTGTCAGGGACTTATTCTTAAGTTATTATATTGGGGCTCATGGCGGAGGGGAGGAAACTTAGTGGGCAGAGTAAGGGAGTGGTAACCCCAAAGGGGAGGTGAGTTTCCTTTCTATCTTGTGTGCGCTATGTATGATTTTCTTTTTTTTCCCCTGGGGGCTTGGAAAATAGAGAACATCTCATACGTGGCGGCATCTCATATGTGCATATATACGGTATTGTAACCTCTCTAATACAAATATTTGTTGTTAAGCCATACCTTTTGGGGTGAAGTCTCTTCCAAAGAGTTCAGTAGCTCTCTGCCTTTCATTTTGAACTTCTTTGGTATTCAGTGGTGTTTTCCAGCTATAAAGTGAAGGGCCCAAGTAGTGGGAGTGTTTTCCATTCCTACCAAGAGGGACAAATTAGAACTTATGTTGGTATCTTGCTTTTTCCAAAACCCCATGAAATGTTTCATGAGGATGTTGAATTACAGCTTTTAAAAATGCTCATATAAGTGCTAATTATAATAGATGGAATCATTTTAGTCTAATTTCAGGATTAAAAATTATATTTTTAAATTATTAACATATTTTGTAGTACTTGACATACACATACTTTGCTGAGTTCATAGTGAACCTTTTCATAATTACTTTTATGGATTTTTTCTTTCGCTTGCTTTCCTCTCTTCTGGTTTCTGTCTTCCTCATTTCCTTGTTTTGGAGGTATTTGAAGTAAAAAACGGACACCTACCAAAAGTTGCATTTTATGACTTGAGCCTCAAGTATTGGGCATAACTCCAAGTCTTTATCAGTGTGATTTTCATTAACTGGTAGCATGCACCAAAAGTAGAGAACTCAGATTTGTAGCTGGTGTCTGTGTGTGAGGGTAACCAATCACCTAACAATCTTTTTGTGTTTTTTTTTGTAGTCCAGCAAATTAAAGCAGCAGCTGGAAGCTCATATGTAAGTCGGACTGATCAGTATTGCATTTTCTATATACAAGAGCAAAGGTTACTTGCTTGTAAAGTTTATATATTTTTTATTCTGTTTGCAAAAGTTAGCACGCTGACCTTAAATTACCTCTTGCATTATGAAAATAAATGATCACTTCAGTTAAAACCATCAAGATGCAGAAAGAGAGCTTTTAAAAATCATATTACACATTACAAAGCCTCTTCATCCCCAAATAAGCTGAGCCTCCTACCAAGGTCCCACTAATGGAATTATAAAAATACCAGGATTGAATGATATTTTAGAAATTAAAGACATTTTTTCACAAGACAGTTTATTTCTTTTGTTGACTTTTTAAAGTCTTCTCTTAATATGGCCAAGTTTCTGACAAGAGACATTCATTTGGACCTAGTTTGCATTTGGATCAGTCTGGTCAGCCAGCCATTCTCAGTAGGCTCCTTGAAGCCAAAGGAGTAGGTTCTATTATCATGTGCAGAGCTGGGAACTTGACATGAAACGATAAAATAAAGTGCTGTAGCTGCCCTTCCAGACCTTGTATGACTCTGGAAAGAGAAAGAGAAAGTGCATCATCACTTGGGTGCTCAGTGTTCTGAGTCCAGGCTTATTAAATATTCCCAATGTCCACAGCAGAGCCCTAGGCTTCAGATTTTGTTGGAAGGTGAGGGGCAACACCCCCAACCCCAGAACCTCCAGGAGGGTAGAATTATCCAGAGTCCCCTTATTGAATCGAATGACATACAAAGGTGAGCGCTTAAAAACCTGTAGTAAAGCACCTCCTTTGAATTCTTTAGGGAAAAGCTTACGGAGGTCCATGAAGAGTTACAGAAGAAGCAAGAACTTATTGAAGATCTCCAGCCTGATGTGACTCAAAATGGTAACAATCCAAGGGCAGAAGTGGCTGATCATGGGGGGCTCTTCTGACACTCCACCCCACCTGCCACACACATATGCACAGGAGAAGAGTGAGCCTGGAGGGGGCTGAGTGGCCTGAAGGAGGAAGGCT
This sequence comes from Potorous gilbertii, assembly GCA_028658325.1. NCBI lineage: Eukaryota > Metazoa > Chordata > Mammalia > Diprotodontia > Potoroidae > Potorous > Potorous gilbertii. Next base: position 679,728,699 of record CM053770.1, read on the forward strand.
CCTGCACCCTGGCCCAGGCTGTCTCTTCTCCATCTCAGTGGTGCAAGCGCTGCTTCACCCAGAGCATTTTAGCTGCTCCAGTGGTCTCCCATTTTTTTTTAGTTTAGAATTTCTGTCAGATCTTTTTTTAAGGATTGTGGATTCCTTTTGTGTTTCATTCAGCTATTATTTCCCAGTATCACAGCTTCCTTGTCCCCTGCCATCCCCCCAGTGCTCCGTAGTGTCTTTCCATGTAACAAAGAAAAAAAGTGAAGCAAACCAGACTCAGCAGCCTCACCGAGAGACCGTACCTATTCTCAGCCCCCACCCAGAGTCCCTCACCCCACCTTAGAGCTTTCTCTCTTGTTTGTCCCTTGGAAATCATGTTGACCGTCCCACTGAGCAGTGTATCCAAGTCGTCACAGGCTGGGCTTTGTGGTCACCAACTCAGGGTTTTGCTTTCTTTATCTGACATCATGTCATGCAGAGTTCCCCATGCCTTTCTCCAGACTTTTCTGAATTCTTCATTGTCTTAAATTCTCAAAGCACAGCCATGATGCATTACATTCATAGACCAGAAGTGCTTTTGGGTTCAGTGGGTCCCGTCCATGTTCCAGGTTTTTTTGGGGGGCACTTTGCTATCAACAAAAAGTCTTGTTTAGAATATTTGAGTGTAACTTGGGCCTTTCTGTCTTTGACCTACACCTACGTTTGTGTTATATGTGTTGTAAAACTGGTGGGTCAAAGCATGTGAAGAGTTTAGTTACTTTATTTTTTGTCCAGTTTTTATTAACATCTTTTTTTTGATGATGCCTTCATTTCTTAGTACACTTCCCCTGGCCTCTGTATTCAGTAAGCTGTCCCTTATAATTTTTTTTTTAAAGAGGGGAAAAAAAACATCATTGCACAAATAGACCAAGCAATCACCTGTAACTTATAGCACATGCAGTGTTCTATAACCATGGTAGTCCCCCAGTTCCATACGGAAGTTGGAAGGCACAGTTTCTCACTGTTTTTCCAGGACCAAGCTTGGGTGTCATCACTGCAGTGTTTGGTGTCATTTATTTGGTTCTTTCCCTTTTTATTATAGTCACAGTGTCCATTTCCTGGTGTTCCCTGTTCTCTGTCAGTTCCTCTAAGTCGCCCCGTCTGTTGATGCATTCTTGATATTCCTTGTTTCTTGGGGAGCCTCAGTCCATTGCCCCCCTGTGCCACGAGGCAGTCATTTGGCATTTGCTCAACCACTTGGGCATCTCCTTCGTTCCCAATTCTTAGCTATGATAGAGAGAAATATCATGCACATGATGCTTCTTCAACTCAGGGCAGACAGTTAAGTGCCTGGTAGAGTCATGCTGGTTTACCCACAGAGCTCCATGCTTTGTCTGTGGCCTGGCATTGTTGTCCACACGCACATCCCCAGGCTATGTCCTTGGCTGGGCATCATCATCCATTTGCGTGGCACACAAACAGCCCCTGCTGCATTTGTGGCTTGGTGTTATTATCCATGCGCACAGCCTTGTGCTGTGTCCTTGGCCTGGCCTCATTGTCCATGCACGTAGCCCCATGCTCTGTCTGTGGCCCCGACTCTCCACAGCCAACCCCAACCCATTTCATCTTGGAATGTGTCCCAGGGGAGGTCAGACCCCACTGTTATTTGTTTGGCATTTGACTTTCCTACAGTTGTTCTTCACTGGTTGTGATCCTTCAGAGAGCTATTTGTTCCTCTTTTTGGATCCTTACCCTGTGATAAAAGGACTTTTAATCTTATACATCTGTATTATAGTTAGCGTTGATAGAGAGATTGGATTTCACAATTTCTTTTCCTCGTTAACTTTTTCTCTTTTCTAGAGTGTTTCCCTTATCTGACCTGCATTGATTTTGTTTGTGCAAAAGCTTTTCAGTTCCATAACGTCCATTGTCCTTTCCTCCTCAGCTCTTGTATTGAAGAGCAAATCATAATTGGATTAAAGAAGTAAACCAAAGATTAATTTAAAAAAAAATTCTAGGTTTTTTTCTCTTTGTTGGGTCTAGTCTTTCAGAAGATAAATAAAATGTAAGATATTTTGTATTTTCTGTTCAAGTAGTGGAATACCATGAATGAAATTTGCAATGGTTATATTTTTGTTCATTTCTATCAATAGTACAAAAGATAAATGAACTTGAAGCTGCCTTGCAGAAGAAAGATGAAGATATGAAAGCGATGGAAGAGAGATATAAAATGTATCTAGAGAAAGCCAGAAATGTAAGTAGATCAACAGTTGCCTAACATCATTACCTATATCCTTTTATTAGAGCTGTATAGGTTTTTTTTACTTAAAAACATTTAATATTTTATTTTTTCCTTAATTACATGTAAAAACAGTTTTTAACATTCATTTATAAAATCTTTTAAGTACTAAATTTTCTCCCTTCCTCCTTTCTGCCCACCCCCCATTGAGAAAGCAAGCAATTATAGGTTATACATGTGCAGTCATGCTAAACATATTTACATATTAATCATGTGAGATAAGACTCAGTCACAAAGTCCAAGAAAAATAAGGAAAAAAACATGCTTTCCTTTTTATTTCAGATTCCATCAGGTCTTTCTGATAACAGTTTTTAGCATAAGCCCTTCTGAATTATCTTGGATCATTGCATTGCTGAGAATATCCAAGTCCTTCACAGTTGATGATCATGCAGTATTGCTGTTACTGTTATGTACAATGTTCTCTTGTTTCTCTGGTCACTCCACTCTTCATCAGTTCATGTTAATTTTTTCTGGCTTTTCTGAGGACATCCTGCTTATCATTTCTTACAGCACAATAGTATTCCATCACAGTCATATACAACAGCTTGTTCAGTCATTCCCCAGTTGATGAACATACCTTCAATTTCCAATTCTTTGCCATCACTAAAGGAGCTGCTATATTTTTGTATATATTTTTGTTTTTTATCTCTTTGGGATACAGAATAAGTAGTGGTATTGCCTGGTCAAAGGCTATGCATGGTTTTATAGCCTTTCAGGCATAGTTCCAAATTGCTCTACCTAATGGTTGAATCAGATCACAATTTCACCAGCAGTACATTAGTGCCTCAATTTTCGCATATTCCCTCCAATGTTTGTCATTTTCCTTTTCTGTCATATTAGCCAGTGTGATAGTTGTGGAGTGGTACCTCAGAGTTACTTTAATTTGTATTTCTCTAATTGATAGTGATTCAGAAAATTTGTAAATAGCTTTGATTACTTTATCTGAGAATTACCTGTTTGTATCCTTTGACCGTTTATTAGTCGAGAAATGGCTCCTATTTTTATAAATTTGACTCAGCTCTCTGTATATTTGAATAATGAGGTCTTTGTCAGAGAAACTTGCTGTAAATTTTTTTCATATTTATGATTGCTGTATATTCTCGTTCATTCTATTTTCCTCCTGTTTATGGGACTCTCTCTCGCCTTTCACCCTGTCCATTCCCAAAAGTGCTTTGCTTCTGAATATCCCCTCAGTCTTCCCTCCCTTCTGTCACCTGCCTGTCCTTCTCTTATCCCCTTCCTCTCTTTCCTATAGGGTAAGATAAATTTCTATAGCTAACTGAGTGTATGTTGCTCCCTCTTTCAGCCAATTACAATGAAAGTAAGGTGCACGGGCTTCCCCTCCCCCTGCTCCCTCCCTCCCCCATCTTCCTCTCCACACGTCTTTTTTGTCAGATAATTTACGCCCTTCTGCCTCTCCCTTTTCTCTTCTTCCAGTGCCTTCCTCTTTCTCATCCCTCATTATTATTTTCATATTCATATTATATTTCATATTCAGCTCAGAACCTGTGACCTCTGTCTATGTATATTCTTAATTGCCCCAATAATGAGAAAGTTGTTAGGAGTTACAAGTATCATTTTCCCATGTAAGAATATAAATAGTTTAACCTTACTGAATCCCTTATGATTTCTCTTTATACTGTTTACTTTTTTATGCTTTTCTTGAGTCTTCTATTAGAAAGTCAGATTTTTCTATTCAGCTCTGGTCTTTTCATCAGGAATGTTTGGAATTCCTCTGTTTCATTGAATGTCCATTTTTCCTCAGAGGGATCATATTCAGTTTTGCTGGGTAGGTGATTCTTGATTGAGATCCTAGCTCCTTTGCCCTGTAGAATATAATACTCAGAGATCTCCAATCTTTTAATGTGGAAGCTGTTAAATCCAGTGATCTCCTGACTGTGATCCCATGATATTTTAATCGTTTCTTTTTTGGCTGCTTACAGTATTTTCTTTTTTTCATTTATTAATTTTATTTATTTTCAGTGTTCTACAATCACTACCATATAACTTAGATTTTTTTTCCCCTCCCTCACTCCTACGTTCCCTCTCCCTCCCCGAGATGGCATACAGTTTTATATAGTTCTACACATACATTCCTATTAAATACATTTTCACAATAGTCATACTGCATAGAAGAGTTAAAATTAATGGGAGAAATCAAAAACAAACCAAAATGTAATACACACAAAAAAATGATCTGCTACATTCTGTGATTGAATTCCATAGTTCTTTTTCTGAATGCGAAAGGCATTTTGCCTTAAAAGACCATTGGGAATTTTTTGAAGTCCTTGCATTGCAATGAAGTGCTAAGTCTACCAGAAAAAACTCTCACATACTGTGGTCGTTGCTGTGCTCAAAGTTCTCCTGGTTCTGCTCCTTTCACTCAGCATTAGATATCATATAAGTCTTTCCGGACCTCTCTGAAGTCTTCTTGTTCATCATTTCTTATAGCGCAATGGTATTCCATGACATTCATATACCATAATTTATTCAACCTTTCCCCAACTGATTCCTAGTTTTTGGCCACCACAAAGAGGGCTGCTATAAATATTTTTGTGCATGTGGGACCTTTCCCACTTCTATGATTGCTTGAAGTATTTTCTTCTTAATCTGAGAGCTCTGAAATTTAGATATCACATTGCTGGCAGTTTTCATTCTGGGCTCTTTCAGGAGGTAATCAGTGGGTTCTTTCAATTTCTATTTTACTCTCTGGTTCTAGAACATGAGGGCAGTTTTCCTTCATAATTTCTTGAAAGATGATGTCTGGACACCCTTTGAAACCCATCTGAAAGGTTATCTGAGATTCCGCTGAGATCATCTATCCTAGGGGCTTGTCAAACCTTAAAGTGTGTCCTAAATGCTCGCTGTTAGAACAACATTTTTGTATGGACCATTTGCAAACAGTAACATGTATGTTTTTAATAATATTAACTAATCTGAGAAACAGAAGGCACTGTATTTCATTGCACTTCTAATTAGCCTTTTGTTTTTTACAAAAATAAGTTGTTTGCACCTATGTGTTGTCAGAGCTTGTCAAACAAAGGTTACTTCAAGTTGCATGACTTTGCTTTACAACATTCAGCAGGCAATCACGTCTTGCAAAGATAGTGAGCGTATGGATGCAGGTTTACATCATATCAGATCCTTTAAAAACCTTCCTCCAGTTTTATTGAAATGCTTGCAGGGCCTCAGTTCTCCCACGAAACAATTTTCTTGTAAGGATTTGTCACCTGTTTGCATTTAAGCAATATTACCCTTTCGAGGTCAAGACACCTACAAAACAAAATGAGAGACTTCTTAATTTATTAAACACAATAAAGAATTCAGGGTTCAGCTTTAGAAGGCCATTTTGTCCCCTCTCCTTTGCCTCTTTATCCAGTGTTTGATCCCTGAGAAATTACGGCCTAGGAGGTTTCAAGGACCTCACCTGACAAGTGCAGCAGACCCTCAGTCTCACATTTCCATTGTCTCTTAGCTCCTGCATGTCCTGTGCAGAGCTCTTGTGCCCTTTATCTGCTGGTGAGCCAGGTCATGGGCTACTGGTGCTGCTGCCCTTCACCTGCAAGGTTCTAGACCCTTCCTGATTATTAACTCGTAAAAAACATGGAGGATGCCTAGAGAAGGCTGTCCTTGGAAGACTTGGCATTCAAGGAGACCCCTGTGGAAGCTTTGTTAGGAGACCAGTGTAACTAGGCATGCTGAACAATCAAAGCCACCTTAAGTTAAGTAGGGGCAGTTGTTTAGAAGGCTCATGTGGCAGGAGTTTGTGTTTTCATCAAGGTAATGATAGTAACAGTAGTAGCCAGCATACGTGTACTGCTTTAGAAACAATGATAAGCAGCATGTACATGGTACTGCAATAGGAGTAACAGCTTGTCTGACCCTCACCACAGCACTGGGGGATAGACCCTGTTCTCATTGGACCAGTAATTCCTGCCCCCTTCTGCTGCTCCTTTGCCCCCCCAGTTGCTGACATCTCTCCCACAGCACTGATGCCTTGGTCTGTCTGGATACCCTGTTTTTATGAAGCAGGTACTCTGGACTGATGGCTGCAGGGATATGGCATGTGGTCCATGCCGAAATGAGGTGACAGCCCAAAACAGGGAAAGGAGGGGCTGGTCACTGGCCCAAGTCAGGCCATTCTTCTTCTTATCCCTGTCAATGAAGCCAGCCTCCTTCTCAAGGGGAGCATCAGGGCAGCCAGAGTACGGTTGTGTTCAAGAGACTCTGCTCATTGGGAGGAGATGGGAAGAGGGTGGCTGCTCGACTGGGGAGGGCCTTGAAGGGAGATAGGATTTGCAGGAGGCAGTGACAAGAAAAGCAGAAGGGAATGAAGAAGTGGGATCCTCCCAAGCTAGAGGTGCCCAGAGGTGCAGGGCAAGGATATCATGCCCTCCTGCTAGGGGGGGGGGGATGCACTCTGTTTTTCAAAGACCTTCTTGATGTTGAAAGATTGAAGGCAGGGATTCTGGTCCTGGATGGGTGTGTGCTCTGTCTTCATCTGTGCCTGCTCATACCCTTTCTCTCTGTCTTCACTCCATGAGCCAGCCCTTAGAAAAGTGGGGACCCCATGACCAAACCTGGACTCTTTCTCAGGGTTGATTGTGCTAGGTTCATGGGGCTAGTGCAGTGCTCTCAAAAACAAAGGGTTTCATTCCTAGCCTGGGAGGCATTGAAACTGGACTGACCACTTGGATATTAAATCACATCTGCCGCATGCCACACGCATGTGCCAAGTGCTTTACAAGTGAGAGGGAGGTGCTGGGATTGTCCCCATTTCATAGATGAGGAAGCAGACAAGTAGGACTGAAGTGACTTGTCTGGGGTCCCTCAGCTGGGAAGTGCCTTAGACTGACTCCAGACTCAGCTGCAGAGGGTGGGGGCCATTTAAAAGACCCTGGTCTTCTGTTTTCCTCACTTTGCCCATTTTACAGTGGGTTCGAGTTGCTCCTGAACCCCAGACAACCTGCCAGCTCATCCTCCATAATCGTTCATGATTTTTTTCTTCGTTTTGTTCATGTATTTCTTTAGTTCTAGAACGTTTTCCATCTATAGTTAAATCTTGATAGGTGGTATTTGTCTTCTCTGAACAGGTAATTAGAACGTTGGATCCCAAATTAAATCCAGCATCAGCTGAAATAATGCTACTGAGAAAGCACCTGGCAGAGAAAGACCGAAGGATTGAGATACTGGAGGTACGTTGGACATCTTTGTTCGGCTTTGTTTATTCTCTACCAGCTCCCAGAACTGGGTTTGAACTTTGGGATCTGCTTTATGTGGGTATTATGGACAGGAGAATGTGCCCCTCACAACCCATAATAAAGGGCAGGGCTAGGGCCAGGATCTGAGCCTGCATCTCCAGACCATTTTCCTACCTTGCCCTGCACTAGTCATCCCTGGTTGATGGTTTATGATTGAATCAAGAGGAAGAATTTCTGAAAATTCATTGTCTTGTCGCAAATAGATGGGAAATCCTCTGGGTTGACTGCTGGCCTGCCTCTTCTGTCACATTAACAGCCTCTGAAGTAGAATGAGCCCAGGCCTGCTAGCAGACGTCCCAAGGAAGGAACAGCTTTAAGCCCAAGTCCCAGCTCCTGTAGCTGAGCTCTGGACCAGTGGAGTCACCTTGCTCCTCCCAGGCATGGCCAGGAAGGCTGATGGCTGAGTGCTTTGAAACTCACAGCAGGGATTCTCGTTCCTCTTCCACAGATGATCCATCTCCAAAGTCACACAGCAGAACCCAATGGTCCCAGTCAGGGCTGTAGACTCACACTTGGTGCTCTACACCACATACAGCACTGCTCACCACTTAGGGGTCCAAGACTTCCTGGGCTCCCCCTGCTCCCAGGAGCAATGGTTCAGTGTTGGCATTGTTCCTCCAGGGACCCTTTGTTTAGCTCCTTTGAGCTTTGACTTTAAATACTGCCATTTGCTATCTGTATTTGGAAAGCAAGGCATCCTTAACTGGAGCTCACTTTTCTGATGAAATCACAGATCAGATTTAAATAAACAAAAACACTTTTTAATTTATTTGAACCATAAATTAAAAAATATGTATAGATACACATTTTAATTTTGCAAAACCTATCCAGTTTTGTTCTTTACATTAAAAAATCTGAAACCTATAAGTAGTTATTGGTCCCCTTTGGTGCTTGGTAGGAAGTTTTTAAAAATTGGTATGTGTTTTTGACATCACTTATGTTTCCTGTTATGTTCCTCCTCCTCCCCTTCCAGAGGCTCTGCATTAAAACAAAGAAGAAAAGCCCAATCCAGCAATCCTAATCAACTAAGCATGCCAGGTCATGCAGTATTGTGCACTCTGGTGCCCCTGTGGAGAAGAGAAGGGGCCAGTTCATCTCTCTGTCCTTGCTCATTGTGTTTGATAACATAGGGAAGGAAAGGGAATGAGTATTTATCTAGTACCCACTGTGTTCCTGGTACTGCGCTATATACACTTTACAAAGATAGTTTCATTTGACCCTCACTATAGCTTTGGGAGATAGGTGCAGTTATCCCCAGTTCTGAGTCAGACAAAAGTGAAGTGACTTGCCTAGACAGTGATTAAGTGCCTGAAACTAGATTTGAACTTGGATCTTCCAGACTTCCAGTGTGGTGTTCTTTCCACTCTGCCTCCAGTTACTTGTATTCCAAGGCATGTGTAAAAGGTGGTCATGTTCAAGCTTTGCAATTTTATATGTGATTGCAGGCTTATCTTTTATATTCTCAGGCATGAACTGTATTAAAATGTTTGGTAGAAATAACTCGTTATGTTTGCATTACTTGGGATAGTCTGATTTTTCTAATTTTTCTCTCATGTTTTTCCAGGGTGAATGTAAGGAAGCAAAATTCCGTGACTATGAAGAGAAACTCATTGTGTCTGCCTGGTATAATAAGGTGGGTTGAAATCTAGCTGATTTGATTTATTTAAAAAAATGTTAATTAATTCACTTCACTTCATTAATATTTTTACAAAATTCTTTGATCAGATACAGCTTCATGCTCCATAAGCATGCTCCTAAAAAAAATCTAAATTCTTTTGTCATTAATTTAGCTCAGCAAATGTTTATTCAGTGACTGTTTGTGTTTAAAACAGTTTGTTCAATCCTGGAGATACTGAGGTGAAAGGCCAAATAAACCCTGTCCCCTGTGTGCTTTAAGTCTTTGGGGGTTCAGAGGTAGAATGGGATGAGATGTACCTGAAACCTGTACAGAAGAGTGATGGAATGTGGCAGGAGTAAAGGTTGGAGCTCTGGGACCCTGAGGAGTTTGGAAAGTACAGTGGGATGAGATACATGTTGGACCCACCCCTAAGTATAATGGGAGGTGGAACATGGCAGGAGCAAGGGTTGGAGGGGGATAGACAGGGGCATCCTCAGAAATCCATGGAACAGAAAGAGCTCTGGGCACCTGAGAAGGGTTAGAAGGAGTGGGATATACCTGGGACCCCTAGGAGAGGGACATTCCCATGTTAACTCTTTGTTTATGGGAGGGGCCTACTTAGAGAAAGTAACTATAAGGAGCTTCAGTTATCCCAGGCTGTTTGAGCATTACACTGGTGACACTGGATGACAGACACAAAACAGAGAAGTGAAATGGAGCTTCTCTGAATGGGCATTGATCACACTCCCTCTTCATCATAGATGACAGTGGAGCTGTGACATTAGACTGTGACATCATATTCCTGCATCTGCTCCATAAGGAAATGGACATTTTTGTTAGGAGAGCAGAGACAGGCAGAACCCTTGTGCTTGATCAACATGTTGGGAGGAGTTGCATGCTGGGAAGGATGGCTTTGTTAGCCCACGGGTTCTGCCTTTGTCCTCCAAGAGGAAAGAATCCCTAAAATTTGGACAAAATCTCATGACATATCTTGGGTATCCTTGATGCAAATCTTGTGAATGCAATGGGAGAACTTTCACTACTGGTCTACAGAAGTCACACCCTCAACTGAAAGGTGTGGAGAATGTGAGTGCCCACCCAGCTTATTGTTTGTTTCAGGGAAGTGAGCAAACACTCACAGAGGAGGACTCCCTCACATGTCAAAGTCATACAGGGTTGCATGAGAGATAACCAGTCTTCTGATATCATCAGGCAGCGTCCTGAATGGTCCAGCAAAGGAGTTTATGTTTGTCATGAGATTCTCCAGAGGGGACACCATCCAGATGTTTGAGGGAGTGTTGATCTTACAGCATCCAGCCTCAGGACCCTGCAGGGTCCCATCTTTGAGGTGATGATCATTCAGAAGCGTTGGCTCTAAATGAAGACTGATTCTTCATGTCCCTGTCACCCCAAGTATCAGCGTGGATGGCTCACAGAGCCATGTGTGTGTCACTTGTTTGTGTACTGCAAAAGCCCAGATTTGATACAGGAAGAGAATTAGTTGTGGGAAGTTGTGCCACAGGATCCCAAGCTTAGCCCTGCAACAGAGGCCCATCTTTTTACTGTTTTTTTGTTGTTTTTTTTCAAGTAGTGATTTTTTTTTTCTCCTTTCAAGAAATTAAAGGAGGAAATCCTTGGTAACATCATTCCATGGCCTGATGAGCAAGTGCACTGCCCACTTGTTGTCAAAAGCAGAAGACTGAGCAGAAGGAGATGCTCATTTTTGGGCATCGTGGATGTGTGGTTGCGAGTCCTAACGTGACATAATATTCAGAGAATTAAAGCTGAGGGTCTTCTAAAGGGCCATGGAGATGTGCATGACAGATAAAAGGAAAAATGAGGCGTTGTGCATGAGGTCATAAAGGATGATGTCATCAGAACTTGAGAGTAGCCAAAAGCTGAGTCAGTTACATAGTGAGGGGGAGGACAGGCCGCGGGTGGCCACATGCCCCTGGGGTAGGCAGCCCCCATTAGGAGAGCCATCTCCTGTGGATGGCAAGATACAACAAGTCCTCACACTAAGGAGCTTATGGATCCATGGGAGTATGAACAACTTAAAAAAGAATCTTTGAGATAAGTCCATAATTGTCTTTCTTGTTTAGCTAGTTGAATTTGAAGCCAAAATTGATTTTTCTCTTTTGAATTACTGTTGTGCTGTTTAGACTAAGAAGGACAAAAGTCGTAGAAATAAAAGAACCTCTCCAATCTTCTAGCATCTGTAGTACGATAATAGTGGCATGAAGGCCCTCAAGTGTTATTCACATAATCCAAATGTTAGGCATTGTACCTATTGGAACCAGAAATGAAGGTGGCGTGGGCTTTAGCTTGTCTATAAGATTGGAATGATTAGGTGGTGTGAAAGGTCCCTTTAAGCAATGGAGAATGATGTTAGACAAATAATCTCCCCCACTCTTCACCATGTTGGCATATTCATTCACTCTCGGTTATCTTTTATATAACTGCTGGAGGAAAGGACAAATTAAATTTGACATGAGGAGCTAATAGTTTTTTGGCTTGCCTTTAATAAGAATTTCTTTAAAAATAAAAACATTTCTATTGATTTTATTTTTACATCATCAAAATTTCCTCCTGGGATCCCCTTTAGAGATAAGTATTCTATATAATAAATAGTATATTTTTAAAGACCAAAAAATGAAGGAAAAATATCTGCATAACTGATTGATATTTTGAAAAAGTATGAAAATTATGCAATACTTACAGACCTCTTTTCTCTGCAAAGGCATGGAATAAGGAGTTTTCTATCGCTCTTTTTTCAACCCAGTCTCAGTCTTTATAAATTTTCAGCCTTCAGTTGTTTTGATGTGTGTGATAGTTCTTTCCTTTGTATTGTTGTAACCTTGTATTCTATATTTTGTTTCTTCAGACTTTGCTTTCTGTCATGTAGCTCTTTCCATGTTTTTCTGTATTTCTTACATTCATTGTTACAGTCATGGACCACATTTTGTTTAGATATTCTACATTCAGTGGATATCTACTGTGTTTCCAAGTTTTTGCTATAACAAAAAGAGCTGCTGTAAGCATTTTAGCATGTAGGGGGACTTGCTTCTTTTCCATGGCTTCCTTGTGATATGAGCCCAGCAATGAAATCTTTAGGTCAAAGAGTATGGACACGGTAGTCACATTATTTGCGAAATACCCAGTTGCTTTCCAAAACAGGTTGTGTTGATTCCCAGCTCCATTATGGTGCCAGTGTGTCACAGATCCCCCAGCATCGCCTATTGCCATGTTCTGTCATCTTTGCCAATTTGCAAGGTATGAGGGGAAACCTCAGGGTCATTTTGATTTGCATTTCTTTTCTTTGTACTGATCTGGAGAAGTTTTCATGTGGTTATTAATAGTTTTCAGTTCTTTGGAGCATGGTTTGTTCACCTCCTTTGCCCTTTTGTCTTAATAAGTGCATTCTTCAAAGGAAGCACCAAAGGAAAACATCTGCTCTGGATCTGATTCTCACCAATAAGAAGTGTTAGGATCTGTGTGGGAAAACATCTGCTGTTTTCTAGATTTGGTGACAGCGAGGAAGCGAGTTGCTGCTGAGATGGTTCTTTTATTTGAGGAGAGTGTGTTACTTTGTGGTCAGAGAATCCACTGGAGAAGAGCCTAAAACGTTCTGGGCAGGGATTAACCCAGGAGGGTCATGAGGTTTAGGGAATAGATAGCTATGTAAGAAAAGTTTCTGGTGGGGTAGAAGGGTAGAGCTCTCCATAGACGAGTGTAGACAGGGTATCCCCGACGGCCTCAGATTGACAAAGTCACACGCAGAAAGTGGGAGGAGAGAGACTGCGAGCGTTGTTTAATGTATGAAGAATATAAAGAGGTCGAGGGACCTGAAGCTGACCAGTGTTGTGAGGTCTGTCTCTGTCAGCTCATTACAGATACTGAAGAAAAGAGTGCAGTGGGAAAGGAGACTGGCAGGGCTGAGCATGGCGACTGGTGAAGAAAAGGCTGGCGGGCTCCATTCTTCTCTTGCCTAAGAATGACTTTTAGACAGAGATGTTTAATAGGGGAGTGCCGTAAAGTCAGTATAAGGAGGGAAAGGACAAGAGAGAACTTGGTTACCCTTGATGATTCGCTAGACCCAGACACACTTCAGCCCAGGGTGGATGCAATTTCTGAACCATCACCATTGCTCTTTGCCAGACTGGAGAGGCCTTGCCAGACTGGAGAAGGAAGGGGGATATCTGGCTTTCCAAAGAAGGGCATTAAAATTCCTGGCAGAATTGTAGAGCCTGTTGTTGAAAGGATCCCCAAGTGCTGGCTTGGCATCATCGGGAGCGGGTTGTCCCATCCTTGCCTCACTTGCTTTTGGATGATGTTCCTAGACTGATACATCAGAGGAACGCTACAGATGTTACTTGCTTGATTTAAGAAGCAGAAGCCTTTGATGAAATTCCTCACAATCTGCATGTGAGCTTTGTGAGAGCACTGACTCTTGTGTCTAGCTAGCTACATGGCTGGACTTGGTTGTCGTTGGCGTGAGTGGTTTCATTCCCTTTGAGAGGTCCTGAGTGTGGTGCCTCAGTTTAACCTGGAAGTCAGAAGATCCTGGCAGATGCCTCTAAAGAGTAGGAGAGCAGCTAGAATCCTGCCGCAGAGAGAGAGCGCTCTGGGACCTGCCATTGCCACAAAAACCCTGGGACAATTTATGTAAAATGCTGGGCAGCTACTGGTGAGTGTTATCCACAGTACAAAGATATGCTGTGGAGAGGTATCTTTGGCCATTTATTAAGTGCCTCATGTGCTGGACCTTGTGCCAAGTGCTGGGGATACAAACTAAGGCAAATAACACAAAAAGACATTCCTTGTTCTTTAGACAAAGTACATTCAAGTCTAGAGTGCTTTGAGATCTCATGAGGGAGAAGTCACTAAGCCTACTCAGGAAACATGAGCCTTGACAGAGAGGCAGGGGTGGGAAGAGAGTCATTTCTAGCCTAGGAAACAGGGACATGCATAGTGAGCAGTGGGGCAATTGCTTATGCGCATAGATGACTAGTCAGTGTCGGAAGAACGAGTGCTGGATGGACTGTGTCTTGCAGCACACCTCAGCGAACCTGAAGTCTGTCTTCTGGAGGGTTCAGAAATCACTCCATCACCCAGCAGGCAGGGAGGCTGCTTCCAAGGTGGTTAGTATGACTTCTCCTGACCGCCCTCACCTTTTCAGCCACCATGTTCAGTGAATACTCTCAATGTTGTTTTCTCTTTTCTAGAGTCTCGCTTTCCAGAAGCTGGGGATGGAATCCAGACTGACTGGAGGTAATGGTGCCTGCAAGGATGCTGGTGCCTGCCCTCCTGCACGCTCCTTCCTCGCACAGCAACGGCACATCACCAATGCCAGAAGAAATCTTTCTGTTAAAGTACCTGCTGCAACATCTGATTAAACTCCAAAAGAAACACAGACCCTTAAGTGCCCTTAACCTGTTTGTAGCTTCCACAATCCTTGCAGCATCAATCATGGTGCTGGACAGATGCATATGTGCTTATCAAAAAGAAAATCAATGAGATTGATTTCTGGAAAGGTGGTTATAGCAGCACCATCCATCTTTTGAGATAGTCAGAAATGAGCCCTGAAATGTTAGAAAGCACATAGCTCCAAGAATTCTATTTGTCTTCAGAGTCTGGTATTTAGAATTACGAATTTGCGATGTATACTTAAGATGTCTAGTTAGCCTGGTAACTTAATTAGCCAAGGCATCATTGGAAATTTATCATTTGAAAAAATGCCGGCTCTTTTTTATCCTTCAAGATAAAAATCACTGAGGTGAGCACAACAAGAAGAAATCTTGTTTGGGTGGGTTGGTGTGCTGCTTTAGCTATACCAATGCTGGTTCAATTTAATCTTTCTATTCCTATCATTAGATGAGATGATTTAGTGTTTACTGGAAGATGATTCCCCTGTTGGGGAAAAAAAATAAAAATTAAAATAGGTTTTCTATAAATGCAAATGATTAAATAGAAATGATTTCAGATACTTGAGAGGTCAGAACCTCCCTAGGCAGCTATTAATCATAAATGGGACCATGCCTAAGATTAGACCCTGGCCAGTTTTGTTGAAATCTTAGACAGGAATTTAACTGACTCTTAAAAAGTTATTTTATCTTTGGAAAATAAGCTAAAAACTAAGATTTAGCAGGATATATTCACAGCCATTTTAAAAGAGTCAGTTGGCAGGGCAAAATAATTGCTTCTAAACATTCCGGAGCTTTCAGAGGTGACCTGAAACAGTCATTTTTACCTCTGTGATTAATTTAAAAGGAGGCATCATTTTACGAAGCCACCCGAAATGAATTTAATTTGGCTTATTCCCTTTGTGGCATATGATTCCCCAATGCCAAAAGCTGTCAGTGTATTATAGCTCCAAGTTCTGGATAATCCCTAAAGGATGCAATTTTTCATTTGCTGTGGAAATAGGTGCCGATTCCTTGTCTGGGCATTTAGTCAACTCTCCGTTCTCTGTTTGGATAACAGCTTCAACCCATCTCAGGCAGAGAGTTGTGGAATGATGTGGGTGGGTTACTGAAGATGAGTGACCCCCAGCATGAAGACTTCTGTCTCATGAAGGCTTTCCCAAGAACTCTCTTCTTGGTCTGTCCTGTGCTTTAGCCTGCCTTTATTTGCTGGTGTTTCTTTACAAAATGTCAAGTGTTGTTCTGTCTACAGTATTATGTGTTTAGACCTTTGGTTTACTGTCCCAATAAGCTTCTCCAGTTTATAGAAGGGATAGAATAGTTACTGCTCAGTCTGGTTCAGGCTGGGATCTTCGTGAGCAAGCGTTGGTGCATCTTGTACGATCAGATTTCCTTCTACAGGGCTGCCCATTTCTCTTCACTACCTCTGGGGTTCTGATGACTTTGACCAGTGCAATGATGTGATTGGTATGTATGTTGTATCATTGTAAGCTCTGCTTGTCAGTAATTTTATTGAAATGGAGAAAAAGCTTTTATGAATATTTTAGCATGCTGTGTAAAGTTTTCTAACTGTGACATTTCAATACACTCTAGTTAGTAGAAAGAATTGTCACTTCAGTGTTGAATACATGTTTATAAATGAGACTTAACAAAAGCAGAAGTTCCCTTTTTAAATGGGATTTATTTTAAAGCAGCAGTTTCCCCTCTAGCTAGCCCTGCTATTTTTCATACAGTCTCAGTGGGGTGCTAGGTAGAATTTCAGTGCCCTCATTCCATTGTAGTGAAATTCAACACCTGTCTTTGTGGCAACACCACGTCTGCATGCAGGGCATGGGCAGGTTGCATTGGTTTCTGTTAATATAATGGGAAAAACGGCAACAAGCATGACACAACAACACATGGATTTGCGTAGGCAGGGCAGGGGTGGGTCTTCTCTGGGATGGCAACCCCTGGTACTAATGGGGAAGTTTAAGGACGGACCAGACCTGGCTACCTTGCCTGGCTGGTTGAAAGAAAAGACTGAAACCCTGTGGGTGATGTAGCTTTAGGAGTCATTTATTGTGAGCCAGGATTAGTGTGTTTCCTCTTTAAAGGGTGGGGTGGATTCACCGTGGATGAAGAGATGGATAGAAATGCACCATATTTATCCATGTGGAAAGGAGAGGACTGTTCTAGTGGTGATTTTGTATTTATATAAAACCAATTCAGGATCAGTCTTTAATTTGAACCTCTATTCTGAGATGTTTATTTATTTCTTTTTGAAAATATGGTGGTGTACGTACATACATATGTATGCGTATGTATGCATTTATGTATGTGTATATATACTGTGACAATGATGTTTAGTTTATCTGAAATTTATTGATAATATTGAGAAATATTTGAATTTTACTCTATTTTTCCAGTGAATAATTAAGGTTATTGAACGTATGATTTAGTCTAGATTTCAATTATTCGTGAATCTCTCAAACTTTTTGTCTGGAAACCTAAATGGGGTCTTCCGCTAATTTCTTTGTCATCTCATGTTTAATGTTAAGTGATAAGTTGAATGCTAACAGTTACAAGTTCTTCCTCATCTAAGACTACTTGTGTCTACTCACAAAATGCGTCTGAACCAGTAAAAAGTCATTCCAGCAAGTGAATATCATGCGCATTTCATTTCTCCCTTAGTTCATCCTGCTGTGTTTAGTCAGAAACTTCTTAATTTATGGAAATGACTATGCATGTAAATATGTCTGCCTACCTTCTTGTGAATTTTCTTTTTAACCTTAAGTGAAATAGTTTATGGAATCACTAAGGTATAAATTTCATGTTTTAAAAAGGAAACCAAGAGTTTCCTGAACTCCATGTAGTTTTGTGTAACATTTTACCCGTCAAAGGTATGTGAAGGCCCTCCCTTTTTTTTTTCTGTGGGAAAATTTACTTTGACATAGTTTAGAACACAACAGAAGCAATACTTAATTTATTTTCCTGAGTGGCCAGGACATCCTTTTATGTCATGCTTATCAGCCAGCAGAGGGACCCAGTGAAGCATGTGGTCAGCTTCCCTGATGCCTTTCTAGCTCTTTATCTCCAATGGGCCTGCTGGCTCCCTGAGGATGCACAGCACACATGTCCTGCCACCTCCCAGGGGACACACAGGATACGTGGCCTGCAGACTCCCTGGGGATGCACAGGACACCAGCTCCCAAGGGACGCATAGCACACGTGGTCTGCCGACTCCCAGGGGACACTCAGGACACGTGGCCAGCCGCCTCTTGGGGGATACAGGGGACACATGAACCGCAGACTCCCTCAGGATGCATGGGACGCGTGTCCTGCTTTAGTTTTCCAATGTACGTTCACCTCAGTCCGTTTTAGAAACAATGTTGCACTACTTTTTATTCTTCCCTTCTTTGAAAATGTTCTTTTTATATTTACATAAAGACCAATGAAAGTGGCTTTGGGTTTGTCTCTTTTTTTTGACAATCACCATTCTTGGTGCTGGAGCTCCCACTTTGCAAATGCCTTTTGTCTTTAAGTGCCTTCAACCTGTGGAATCTGCTTATAACATGGTGGGGGTGGGAAATGGGCAGCAAGAGGCACAAAAGACAGTCAAATTTTAGTGAAAGTTAAAACACACTTTCCATGAGGTCTTGGGTGATCATAGATTGGCCTGATAATACACAGTGCACTTCTTTGGGATAGCGAAGGATGCTTCTCAAACGAAGATTCTGATGACTGTTCATTGGTCAGAGGGACCAGGAGCTCTTAAGGTGTCCAGTCTTCGTTGTAGACTTTTGCTTAAAAGTCATAATATAGGATTCCCAAAATCTTAGGTAATGTCACACGTGAAGTTTATGTTGATTTGTGTAAAAAAAAAATACAGCTAATAAAGTGACTAGTGGAGAGTGCCAGGCTCTAGGCCTAGCTTTGCCACCACATGCCTGTTGACCCATGGATGACAGGTCACCACTGCCCTGGGCTTTTTTAGCTATAAAATTCTGTGAGCTGAAGACAGCATGAAGATAGAAATAGAGAAATAAGTTTCCATACATTTGCAGATTTGAGGCATAAAAAGTAAGCATTAAGGGCCCAGTGGTGCCAGATGATTTGACCAAAGGCAGATGACCATGAAGGGGAAATGATGTTGAGCAGATAGTTTTAAGAGTACTGAATGACTAAGACTAATACAGTGAAGAGAAAACTCTTGGGACTTCCTAGTGGACCATTGAGAAAGAGCTGGCCACCCTTGGCACTGGGATTTCATGGAAGTGGTGCGTGCCAGTTAGTGGTGGAGAATCAACTTGGTGATCCGTGTGGCCTGTCCATGTGTAGGGGTGTAGGATGTGTTCAGGGAACACTGGTACCTTTGGTGTGATGGCTGCCGAGCCCTTTTCGGGGCTCTTTCCATCTTTGGGGTCCACCTATTCCACCTAACTCTCACTTGTGACTCCAAGAAGCTGCAACACGCAGGGGCCACACCTTGGTAAACCATTTTGGCAGATAGGCCAAGCCAGGTTGAGGGTAGCCAAGTGTTCTCAAACCCACTGGTGAGTTAGGGAGGTGTCTACCCCAAGCATGTGAAGACTTGATCTGGTGGAATGGGCGGATAAGAACTGTTTGTTCCAATGGCCATGAAGACAGATGAAGTAGGTGATGTGAAGCGCTTAGAGCTTGGTTAGACACCGAAGATGCCAAGGTCATCCCCTGCATCCTGAGCCATCACCAGCCCTGCCACTTGACTGCCCTGCCACTGGACTATGATGACTGGAGGAGAGAGTGAGGCTGACGACTTCATGCAACTCTGCCTCACTTAAATCCAGTTTACGCACGAATCAAAAGATATCACCCATACCATGTGAATGGACATACCCAAGAAAAGCGAGCAGGTGTCCTGACTGGAGGCTGGATCTGTAGTCAACTGGAAGAGGCATTAGAGGTTGTCTAGTCCAACTTTCATTTTACAGATGAATCAACTGAGGGTGAAGTGAGTTGCTCAAAGGCCACACGGGTTGCACATTCTTTGCTTTGAGGCTGCTGCTCATGGACCTGTTCAGGGTCACCTTTCTGAGATGAGATTTTTCCCCTGAGCAATGAAAACTCAGATGTAATGACTTAGCAGCTAGTTTTGGTTACCTTTGAGCTGTTATCAATAATGGGAGAGGGTTGAGACAACTGAGGCTGAAGAATGACCCATACTTCCAGTTTCTCCTCTCTGAACCATCGTCCTCTGTGCAGTTGTAAAAGTGTTAGTTCTCAGGCACACGTCCAATTGTTACTCTCTTGTTGAAGAAACTGCAGTGACTCCTTGTTGCCTCTAGGATCAAGTACAAACTCCTGGCTGCCTTTCCTGGCTTTGTTAGATATTTACCTTTTACACAGCATGCATCCCACCACATTGGTCTCCTCACTACAACTTGTGCATGACAACCCACTGCCTAGCTCTGTGCCTGGAATGCCCTCGCTCCTCCCCTCTAACTCTTGGGATTCCTGACTTCCTTCAGAGCTGGACTCTGGGCCCCTCCCACCCCCCTAGCTTCATCCTTCTCCTTCCAAATGACCTCATCTTTCACTGTTTTAAATCCAGTTACATATGTATTTAGGAGTCATGGAGCAAAATCTAGAAAGGGCCCCAGAGACCAGACCATCTTTTCAATTCCTTTTGTTTTCCAAATGAAGTAACTGAGTCTCTTGGAGGATAAGGGACTTGCCCATGGTCAGAGAGTCTATATGTAAGTATCAGAGGCTGAATTTCAACCAATGTCCTACGACTAGATTAAGTGCTCTTTTCTCTGAATCACGAAAATGTCAACCTTTTAAGACTCTCATGTATTTCTGTCCCTACGCCCTAGCACAGTGTTGGGTACATAGTAGGTGTTTAATAAATGCATTGCATTGAACTGAATGCTGATAGGGATAAATGTATCAAAACTCAGATTTATTTTTTCTTTTTATAGCTGATGTTGAAATCTCCACTGTGTCTTCTCTCTGTTTCCTCCTTCTCTATGTGTGCATGTATACATATATATTACATATGATACAACTCTATGTGTACATACGTATTGTATAACTACATATGTGTATACATATATAACATTATATCATTATGTATGTGTCCAGGGTTGTGCCCCTGTTGTCTCTTGCATTAGACTAAGCTCCTTGAGAGTGGGGACTGACTTTTGCTTTTCATTGTACCCTCATCATTTACCATGGTGGTGGCACATAGTAGGTACTCAACAAATTTTGTTGACTGATATATTAAAATGGTATATAAATATATATATATATACATATGTGTGTATGTATACCTGCAAATTATATACATAGTATGTGCTGTTACAAGTGAAATTCAGGTATCCGAGTAAGATAATTTATTAACTGGAAAGCTGTCTGTTAATAAATAATGTCAGGTGACTCTGACTCAGCCAGATACCTTAAGGTCTTTTATAAGATTAAAACAACAGAACAAGGTAGGTGGGGAAATAATACAACTGGTTATAGGGTTGGTGATATCATGAGGTCCTTTCCCATGACTCAGAAATGTTCATTGTTTGAGTTCACCTGCAAGGTTAGAGATAGTGTGCAGACTTGTTGGAATAGCAAAGCAGACATTGAAGGATCCCTTGGTGGTGTCTACCCACATCCCCCAAGGAGAACATATTTCCTTGAGGAAAGAATAGTAATTGGCAGGAGAGCTTAACTGAATTTCTGCCTTAAGTTCAGAGATGAAAAACTGTGACTTAGGCAGTGATGGGACAAAATTACCTGTAAGTAGGATCCATATGAAATGATACAGAATCATCTTTAATCTAAAAACACAATCTTACATGGATATATCTGTGTGTATCTGTGCACATGTACACACACAATATACATATAAAAGAGGTCTTCACACAGAAGCTGCAGGGTTAGTTGTAAAGAGGATCTTCCATTTTTATGTCCCTCATACCTGGTATGCCCTCCCTCTTTCCTCCTCACTTTTTGTTTCTCTGACTTTTTTCAGTTGGCCAATAAGTGCTTAGTATAAAGCACTCACTATGTGCCAAGAAGTGTACTAAATGCTGGAGTTATAAAAAGTAGAAAAAAAAATAAAGAATGCGAAGGTGATGGGCATTAGTGGCCAGGGGATCAGGAAAGGCCTGAAGAATGTAGAGCCCAGCTGAGTCCTGAGGGGAGCTGGAGGTGGGGGGCCAGAGCAATCCAGGTAAGGAGTCAAAAAGGCCGAAGTCCTACATTCTACAGCAGGCCTTCCCTGACCAGTCTGAGGCCTTCTCTCTGGGATTACTACCAGTTCACCCTGTCTGTAGCTTGCATGTCCACTGGATTGTGAGCTGAATACAGGCACTGACTGTCTTTTTCTTTGGATCCCTAGCTCTTAGCACAGTGCCTGGCATGTTGTTGACTTTCTGACATAAGAATGTTCAGGGCCTTATCATCCTCACCTTTTCTGAGTGAGGCCTATCAGTCACACCCATTCCCACTGCATTGAAAGTCTGGTGAAGTCAATGGATCTCTTCTTAGGATCAGGGGTTTTGCCTTTTTTTTTTTTTAAATACAAAGGAAGCCAAAGTAATTGGAATTCAGTTATCAAATAAAAAACAGATCGCAGATGCTAGGTCTTTAAGAACTCCTACATTAGGTATAATAGTGACATCAATAAACTTGTGTCCAGAACAACAGAAGTGATCTGTCCGACTGTCCCAGAGAGCCTGTATCTTAAGTATTGGGTTCAGTTCTGGATGCCACATGTTAGGAAGAATGTTGATAAAGGTGTCCATGTGGATGAGGTGCCAGATAAAGATCCATTGATGGAGCTGAAAGCTTCTCAGGGTTCTTGGTAACTGGGTGAATATTTTAAGGGCTGTCACGTAGCAAAGAATTAGATGTTTTCTGTGCAGCCCCAACTGTTAAGACTAGGAACAGTAGGCGGGAGTTACAGAAATGCATAAATTGAGGGCCGTTCAGTCCAGATTCCAAGATATTTGACAAAAGGGATCACCAGCCTATGCTTGAAGGCCTCCAACAAGGGGGAGCCCATTGCATGCTAGGAAGAGCTCACATGACTGGGACTTTTTTCCCTGACATTCAACCTGAATTATGTTACTCCTTCTTCAGGTCTCTGGGGTCAAAAAGAATAGGTCTGATCCCTTCTCTGTATGGCAAACCTACGTTTTCTCCAGCCTAAACATCTCTAGTTCCCTCCTTCAGTCCTTATATGACGTGGGCTTAAGGCCCTTCAGCATCCTCATTGCTCTCCGGTTGTAGAGTTAGAGGCAATACTTCCTAAATTAGAGTTAACAAAAATAGGAATGAACTACTTCAGGAGGTAGTGAGTTCCCCATCACTAAAGACTTAGAAAAGATCAGGATTAGACATGGCAACTGACACAAAATTTTCTTGGACCAGCAATTAAATTAAATGCAATAAACATTTATTCAGCACTACGATGTGTTGGGCACTGTGGGGAGCACTCTTTCAAAGTACTTTTAAATTTCAGTCTGCCATCAGAAGGTGGATGGCCACTTCTCCGGAATATTGAGGGGAGTCAGTCAGCTAGCATTTTTTAAAGGCTAATTGTGGGGACTGTCTTTCTATTTTGGGTTGAAGTAGATGACCTTAATTCATTTCAACAAGCATTTATTAATTTCCAGAAGGGAGGCCTGTGTTAGGTCCTGGGACCTCTCAGGCTCTGTGTGTCTGTGATTCTGTCTTTGGGCAATGGGAAGTGACCACTTGAATGAATACGCTGCATATGAAGCCATTAGTGAGACAACTCAAGCCCTGGGGACTGATTACTTGACTTGTAGCTTTTCTCCTTGCCTATTTTAAATTCCTTCTATTTCCAAAAAGAGGGGGATGAGTGGAAGATGGCTATTTAAAGACTTGGAACTTTCCAGAGCAAAACAAGTAAGGCATCATTTACCAAACCCAACCTAGTTTGAGCCAGGAACGGCAAAGCCTTCCCTGGCAGCCTGAGGTTCTACCTTGAGACTGGCAGAGATTGCTCTGGCCATCCCTTTTCTCAGGAAAAGTTTTTCTTTTAATTTTTAATTTAATTTTAAGACTTTGTTTTAGTAAATTCCTTTGTATTTCCTCATCTGTAAACTGGGTTTACTTCTACTCACCTTAGAGGGTTGCTGTTTAGGTTAAAATCTGCAGGTAAGAGAAACTGAAGCGAGAAAGTTCCAGGCACAATTGGTTTATTAGCAATTTGCCCATAAAATGGGTCTGAGCCCACCTCATTTGGTACAGGGACCTCCTTGTGAACTCACAGAGCATTTTTATGGGTATGTTATAGGAACATTAGACAGAGGAGCATAAGTGATAAATGAGGATCATTGACAACTGATTCACATGGGCTTGTACGGTTTTCTGATTGGCTGAAGTATTACAAAACTTTCCATGATCCATATGGACATCTGCCTTGTCTAAACATCTCTGTAAAGAACAGGGAAACTTCACAGGAATATGGAACTTTAGCAGATTAGCAATGCTCAAACGTGTAAGCGTTCCTACTTTTATAATTAATTAATTACATATTTGTGCATAATTATCAGAGACTATAATTAATAGTGGATTGTACGATTGTACGTTAATAATACGATTTAAATAGGAATGAGAAACCCAGCTCATCAGCTGATGGATTAATATGTCACTCTGATGATCAAAGGAGATAATGAATATGAAAGTGAGTGCTTTAGAAATGAAATGATCAGTAATATTTATTGGTTTTTTTCTCCACATGGGGTACTGGGTTGGATGCTGTAGGTCCAAAAACATAAAGAATACAGCCTGTGCCCACAAGGAGTTTGCAGTCTCTAAGGATCATCCTCATCAATGCCTCCTGTAACTCGTGTAAACTCTCTGAAGCCTCCCTTAAAATCACACCCATTGCATGAATTATGACAGCAAGAGAGAAACATACAATTAACTAAAAAAAGAAAAAATCTTGCTCCACTGCTTGGGATGGAGAAGGAAAAGCACTGGTTCTCTATTTATGGCCTCAGAAGGTTTAGATTTAGAGCAGGAGAGGACCTTGGAGATACTCCTCCTCATTTCAGATGTAGAAACTGAGGCAGAAGTTAAAGTAACTTGCTTTTAAGTGGTAGGGCTGGTATTTGAACCTTGGACTCCGGGTCTAATAAGGAGTCTTTGTGCTTTTTTTTGGATGGCATTAATACCTCTCCTTCAGAGCAAGAAGCTTTGAATTGGGCCCAGATACCCTCCCTTTGTCTCTCTCTTCTCATCTCCTCTCCTTGAATTTTTTTCATTTTATCCATTCAAGCTCTGAAAGGCAGGGATGGTGACCTTGGGGGATAAGGATGGTTCCATGTTCTTTCCTGTGCCCCCAGGCAGACCACCCTGCAGGCCTGGCTTGGCCTATATCACTCGAGGAAGGGCGCAGATTTGGTAGGAGACAGGGGAGAAGGTTAGGCCATATCGGACATCCAGGCTCAGTTGGGTGTTTGGGGGAGCCTGAAATGTGAATTTCTGGAGCAGGCTGGTGAAGAAAAGGAAGAGCTCAGCCCGAGCCAACTGTTCTCCCAGGCAGACCCTCTTTCCTGAAAAGCAAGGAGATAAGAAAGGAGTAAATGCTCTAATACTCGGTATAGACAGCAGGTCAGGGTAAGGGCTCCCCAGGGCTTGGTTCTGCATCCTAGCACTGGGATGGACCTTAAGGCTCTTCAGTGACTTGTCCACAACTGCAATGCTAGTAACAGTCAGAGATTTGAACCCAGGTCTTCCTTGTTCTATGCCAGGCACCATATCTACCATGCCATCCTGCTGCTGAACTCAGAGACTTTGTACTGTTGAAGTACTACATCTGTCAGCAGAGGACCTGGGTTCAACTCCCACCTTTGGTTACTCTCACCAAGGTGGTATTGGACAAGTCACTTCACCTGAGTGGACCCAAGTTTGCTCAGCTATGAAATGACGGAGTTGGACAATGTGGCCTCCAAGGGCCTTCCTAACTGGCTCTAAGATCCTGCTTCTGTGTAGCCTTGGGTAAAGCAAGGCTATTCTCTGAATTTAAACCAGGTAGGTGCATTGGAGAAAGCGTAGGGCCTGGGGTCAGGAAGAATTCAGTTCACCTCCTGCCACTGACACTTAGAAGCTGTGTGACCCTGGGCAAGTCACCTAACTGCTCTCAGCCTCAGTTTCCTCCTGTAAAATGCACCTAGCTCACAACACAAAAATGTGAAGAGCTTTACAAACCTTAAAGGAAAATATAAAGAGCAGTTACTACCGCTATGACTACAATTAATGTTATTGTTGTCTTTCAAATGCCAGCAATATCAGTACGTGCCTCACTGGGGTGTGTGAAGGCTGAATGGGATGATGCAGGTCAGGCCTTTAGTAGCCTTAGTATCACTCTCTTCCCATTAGCATCGTGGAAAAAACTTCTGATCCTGAATTTAGAAAGCCCATCTTGGGACCTTCCTCTGACACACACTAGATGTGTGATATTGGGCAAGACACAGCTTTCAGGGCTCGAAATCACTCTCTAAGACTTGAGGAAGTAGAGAAAATTCTGACCTGTCTCTGACCTGACCTCTCCTACCAAGGAGGAATGACTGTGATGGACAATGGGTCCATTGTCTCAGAGCCAGCTTGACTTGAAACTAAAGACTCTCCTAAAGGAGAAGACTTAGGAAGAAGGGATGAAACTGAACAGACACTATTACTGGAACCGGCCTTGAGCACCTGCTCATGTTTTCCAAGGCACGAAGAAGCTGTCTTCATTCCTTTCTTCAGGGAGCTGTTCTTAGGAAGCTCACACTATTTGTGATGTGAGAAGGGGCCAATCTGGCCTTCAAGAGACTGAGGCTGTGTGCCAACCCCTTCAGTGCCATGATGAGCTGGCCAAACCAGTTGTTTGGTATCATGGAAACAAGTGATGAACTAACTAAATGATCTTGTGACTATTTAATACCCCCAAGATTCCTTCCCTTAATCTGTTACAGTTTCTCTGAAAAATGTCAGGCAAACAACTCCTTCCCTCTCCTGTCCTCTTAGGATATGGAAGAAAACAGATCATGTAGTCTCATATCCAAATGGATAGAGGGCAGGCCTTAGAACCAAGGGGATCAGAGATTGAGAGCTCAAGGGGACCTCAGAAAACCATCTGTCCAGCTTTCTCATTTTACAGATTTGGAAACTGAGTCTCAGGAAAGTTAAGTGCTATGATCATATCCCCCCCTCCTCTTAATAACAGACACAGGGCCTTCCAGAATAACAAGAAATGACTTCTTTCTAGTGATTTCAGGTTTACAAAGTACTCTCGTACAAGCAATGTCACAGCCAGGTGAGCCATGAATTTATTAATTCATTGAACAAATCCTTAACACTACTAATGATAACTAAGATTTGTGAAGTGCTTTAAAGTTGGCAAAGCCTTTTAAAAACATCATCTGATTTAATCCTCTAAACAATCCTGGGAGGTAGGTGCTATCTTTATTCCCATTTTACAGATGAGAAAATTAAAGCAAACCAAGGTTAAAAGTGTCTGAGGCCAAATTTGAACTCAGGTCTCCCTGACTCCAAGCCCCTCTCTCTACCCATTGCACCACCTAGCTGCCTAGATTTCCATTAAATACTTTCTGTATTATAGGCACTAAGTTAACATTGGGGATAAAAGAAGAAGCCAGAATGATTTTGGTCCTCAAGGAGCTTACTGTCTAATGAGAAAGAGAACAACACATTCATAAATAGGTACATAGAGATCCACACAAGAAGAGGCACCAGGAAGGGCCTCCTGGAGGAGGGCCCTTGGACCTGGAACTTGAAGGAAGCCAGAGATCCCATTGGTGGAAGTGAGAAGGGAGGGCACTGCAGTCAGTGCCAAGGCATGGAGTCAGGACATAAGATCATGGTGGGGAACCTACAACCTCAAGGTCACTTATGGCCCTCTAGGTCCTTGGGTATGGCCTTCTGACTAAGTCCAAGTTTTACAGAACAAATTCTTTTATTAAGGGGATTTATTCAGTGAGGTTTGGGTTCAGTCAAAGGGCACAGCTTGTTAGGACAGTGTTGGTCCCATCTCGGTCCTTTTGCAGGCAACTTCCCCAGACTAGAGGGCACCTTCTCCTCCCTCCTGCCCATTTGAACCCCCAACTTCCTTCCAGAGGCTGCCTCCAGTTGTATGGGTTTTGTCCTTACTGAAATTCCTTTGAATTTACTTAGAATCATAACATCGAGGATTTGAGGGATACCTTACAGAACACCTACCCGCAAACCTTCAGTTATTAGAGATGACAAAACAGGCCCAGAGAGGGTCTGAGTCACTGCAAGTCACACAGTTAAGAAGAGGCACAATTAAAACTCACATCCTCTGGCTCTGAATTCTTGGCATTTTGGGGTCAAGACTTCAGAGCCAGAAAGAGCCTTATTGAACGTCTAGTCCAATTCCCTCACTTTAGAGATGGGGAAACTGAAGCCCAGGAGGCTTAAGTAAGATATCCCAAGGATGCCCAACGGAGAGTCCCAGAGCTTGTGAATGATAGCTAAGAAATGAAGGAGTGCTGGCAAAGGGTCTGTAAAGCCATCAGGAGAAACCAGACCTGAGAATGAGACTTTCCCCATTTCAGTCAAATAGCTATTTTCTAAAGAATCCAAACCAGCCCTCAGGGTCTTGTTAGATGGCCCAGGGTCAGATGTCTGCCCTATGGTTTGGAGACTGGCTTATTGGTTTTATTTTCAAATAGTTACAGGAGCTACCGTGGTGAATAAAATACAAACATACTTGAGAGATTTGCTGTGTCCATCACACCTTACGGACGAACTGCAGGGACCTGGGGCTGGTTACATTTGGGATATTTCAGAACTGTGTGACTGTGGGCAGATCACTTAACTTTCCTGAAGTTTAGTTTCTTCATTTGTAAAATGGACAGCTGTATTACCTACACTTTGTGTGACTGTCTTGTAGAACTTTAAAAAAGTTATCTAAACATCTCCTATTTTTAATTTTGTTGTAATATACTTTCCCAGTCAATGAATGTTACTGGTATAGGCACCAGAATATGATTGTGAGGGTTTCAGGAAGTACAGTCTGCAAAGCTTCTTAATGTTTAAAAGGTTGGTGCTCCCTGGCCTTGGGACCCCCTTCCTACTGAGTGTAGCTCACCTATTGAGAAAGGCAGAAAGGAGTCTTTCTTCTTAAATTGTCCATTCTCCAGAAAATGTTCCGGGTTGAAAGTGTCTGGGGTGGCCCACTCCTTGGGGTCCCTGTGCAAGGCAGTCATGTTGGTTGTCAGTATGGTGCCCTGGAAATAAGAGAAAAGAAATGAGTCCAAGGATCTTTGAGGCAGAAGAGACGTGATCCACCCTCTCATTTTACAAAAGAGGGTGGCTTGTTGGGGGGGGCCAAAGAACAAGTCAAGGCCATAGAGCTTTTCTTTTTTTTTTTTTAATCTGCATTATATTTGTATTTATTTTGTTAAATCTTTCCCAGTTGCATTTTTAAAAAATAAATTTATTTATTTAACTTTTTACATTCATTTTCACAAAATTTTGGGTTCCAAATTTTCTCCCCATTTGTCCCCTCCCCGCCCCAATACACCGAGCATTCTAATGTCCCCTATCACCAATCTGCCCTCTCTTCTATCAT